>JASWHV010000008.1:24317735-24917735 GCA_030760725.1 Neostapfia colusana | reverse complement strand
CAAAGTACTTTTTCCTATCTTACACATCCTTGCATGTAGAGTTCCATGCCTAGGGTTGACGGTTAAGACTTGCTGAGCCTTCATGCTCACGGTTGCAATATTTGAGCTGTGTGCAGGTGAGAGTTATGAGGAAGGTTCCGAGGACGAGGCGATGCTTCCGTCGGGGTACACGGCCGAGCTGGAGCCCTGCACGCCGCCGTGATCTCCGGTTACTTGCTGCTATTGTGTAGCGTCCCCGGGCTGGACGGCTGCACTTTTGCATAGTTAGGATGAGAGGCCATCTATGTATAATACTTCTGCTGTTAATTAGGTTTTGTAAAAGACTTCCACTGTTTTATATTAAATAAAATTTTGTATATTGTTCTTAATTCTTATCGTGTGTGCTGTTGGGTGCCGCATCGCATGGCACCACCCTCTGCGATCCCGGAGTGGGCGAACCACGGGGTGGTCCCCACAGCCGTCGCCAGAGAAGAAGCCCGACGATCTGTCCTACCAAAATTTTCCATAGAAAAATTCTCCGTTGCTGCCATTGCTAGGAGGAAGGCCCTGCCACCAAAAGGAAGTGAGTTAGGTCTTCATTACCCATCTTACGACATCGCCGCTGTTTCTACGCATCCATTTTTTTCGCCCCCTTCGAGCAGAAACTTTTACGTGTGGACAGATCGCGTTTTGATCGATTTTTGACGGTGGAATTGATTTAGATCTTGAGTCAAGATCATCACCACGTCCACACTTGATCCCTACACCCTTGTTCATCATAAAACCCCATGAAAGCCCGTTAAAACATGCATGAACACATACAAACTGGTTTAATAAAACAGCACTATAGGATTTGCATTCATCTACCCCATTGCACCTTGAGTAAAGTTTGTGCATGATGATTGATTGCTGTAAATTTTGTATGTGCATGGTCGTGAGTAGAAGGACAAACTCAAGAGGCCATCTACGACGAACTACAGCACCAAGACATCGAGACGCTTGAGCAACAAGAACCACGGGAGCAAGGCAAGTGCCCCTTGACCATATTGATCCCATGTTTCAAAACTGTTTTGTTTGCGAAAACTCGTATGCTTGAGTCAACTTGATGGGACACCCTTTTATAGAAGTTTGCTAGTTCTGTTAACTATCCTTGTCGTGGGGAAAGTTGATGAGTCGGGTATGGTCGTTTTTCCTTTTTGCTTCGCTTAATTCATTGGATACAGAAAGCTGAAATAAAACCTGTCTAGCTACTGCACTCATATGAATAATGATGATGAGATCTTGATGATGTTAATGGGCATGGAATCGGGGAGATCTAGGCAAGCTTTGTTCGTGGATGTTGCTGGATGAGATGGTGGTACTTGCCATAGATCTAAGGACCGGTTCATGCAAGAATATGCCAGGAAAACAGTGCCACCACAAGGACAAGTATGGGTGCGGCTTGGCTGATTAATTAGGTGTGTTGCTAGCTTGTTATGGACCGTGGATGGCGTGGGAATGGGAGTCGAGGAGGACTGCCCTGGGAACTCCATGGCACAAGAGGGGGCCCGTGGGTTGGAGAATGGTAATTCGAGCCTGCCGGTGAAACCTCAGTGAGTCCATACATCTAGTAGCACCTTTGTAAAGGCTATTTTGTGATCTATTGGCCATACACCGGCGGTTGTGTACTGGTATAATGGAGGTTCTGCAGTCGCCGATGGGTGACAAAATCACGAACTTGTGGGTAAAGTGGTGCCACCTCTGCAGAGTGTAAAACTATCATGATAGCTGTGCTTCCGGTCACAAGCACCTGGCCAACTTCCATGATTAGAGGGAAAACTTGGGATGGATATTCGTATGGTTCTGGTATGGTCATTGGGATTGGTTTTGGAACTGTTTTGAGTCATGATAATGAGTTTGGTTTCGGTTATATGAATATGAGATGGTTATGATTGTTTATGAGTATGAGATGAACCTAAGAAAGATAAATGGCTGAATGAGACTTGATAAGTGGCAAATTATGATGAGAAAATGTTGCTGAATTACTTGGTCATGTTGGGATAAATTTCTCTTAGACTTAGTTGCTGTTTTTACGATGTTTGTGAAATAAAATTTGCTTGCTGCAAAGAGCTTTTTTATTCCATACCTTGTTGTAAGCTACATGACATACTTTTCCTGCACTTGCTGAGTATGACATATACTCACCCTTGCATTACCACATATACATCAGCTACAGGAGATGAGTACTTCGAGGACCATGTGGAATACTAGGTGTGCAGACTACCGTCAACATGCCTGTGGACTCGAAGATGGAGCCTGCTGTCTTTAGTCACTTTCCGCTGTCGTTAAAGTCTTCCGCTGCAAGAATAAGTTAGATATTCATGAGTGAGACATTGAGTCATTGTAATAAAGTACTTAAACACTATTTATTCGTGGTTATATTCTGAATTCAGTTTGTGGATTATATGTGTATGTGTGATGAACATCCTGGGCACACATATGCATTAACTTGGTTCTATTTTCGGAACCAGATGTCACACCCCCTCGCAACTACGCGCGCGCCATCGCTGCTTCGGATCAGCTCGCGCTCAGTACGATCCCCCACGTCCGCTGCACAAACAGATTTTGCTTCCTTCCCCAGCTAGCGCCGCTGTGTCCGCTTCCGCGCGCGAAGAAACCTTTGCCGGCCGACCCTCTCTGCACCCCAGCGTCCGAGAGCTAGAAGCCCTTTCGTTCCCGACATGCTACACGAAAAAGGTCCGCTCCAATGTGCTTAACACGCCCTTGCCGTCCGCTCCTCCTCTCATGCCTCGCCGAGGAGAATTTGTCCGGTTATCCTTTCGGTGTTCAAAGAACCGAACCGGCCAAAACACAAAAATTCGTAGGGATTACTTCACCACCGCGTATGCCAATCTACCCACATGTCCTACACGTCCCCACAGCCACATAGGATCAAGAATCACCGGAAACTGTCGAGAAACCACTGAGTTCCTCAGGTTTTTCATTTTTCATCGGATTTAGGCCTATGTCGCACGGTGAAGTTCTGTTTGCCACCATCTTGAGCAAGATTAAGGGCTGGGTCGTTGCTCCGTAGGTCATGGTGATGCTTTAGGAGCCAACAGAGGGGGTTTTGAGGCACTACAGCGCCATACCGACTTCGCTGAACTCACCACATTGACTGTCGCCGTCGCACGACCATTTCCGGTGTTCGCCGGCCGGCGGCGAGGTCAGCAACGAGTTCCTCGAGCAGTTTTAGGTGGAGGCGGCAAGTTTGGTCGAGTTCCGAACACGGGAACCCACTCCCGGCGAGTGCTCCGGCGAGGAGGGCGGCGGTGAGCCACGGGAGCGCGAGGAAGATGAAGCCTGCGGGCCCCACGTGTCGGTCTCTGATTTTTACCGCGCCGGATCTTCTGTGGTGCCGGGATCTCATGCGGATACGTGGGAAATTAAGCGGACCCCCGTGTGGTTTGGCTGTAGAGCTAACACGTAGCCCTGGGACCCACCAGCCAGTTTAAACATTTATTTGAATTTCAGAATTTGGTTCAAATTTCAACTAGCCATAACTTTTGCTAGTAAGCTCCAAATTTAGTGAGCCAAATTTTGTTGGATTCAGATTTTCGAGTACTATCCACCAAAACAAGTTTCAGCTCATGAAACTTATTCTTTTTCCAGAATTAATTCCATAAATTTTAAACTGTTGGGAATTTTATCTGGAAAATTCTTTGATGGAAAATTCTGAAAGTTGGCTGCGAGGTTCATTTGAAAATCCTTGAGTCACAGGAAAAATTTCAGATCCATCCAAGTTCATTTACTCCCTCTAATGGTGTGATTAACTGCCCTGAGAAAATGGAAAAATGGACAGGAACTTTTTCCAGATTTTCTCAAATCTTGTTTAGGGCATAACTTCCTCTAGGATTCTTCAAATGACATGAAACAAATTCCATTAGAACCATCTCAAACTCTAGTTTCCAGAAAGTAATGGGTTGAGCCATGAAAATCCCTGGAAATACTTAGAAGCTCTAGTAATGACCAAATAGACTTTTATTTGTACAGAGCTCAAATGAACTTTGTTTCAGATGAAACTTGGTCAAGTCTCTGGTTAGGATCATACCAAGCCACCATAAAAATTTCAGATCCAAAGGGGAAGGCTAGCTATATTTATGGTCTGTACATACTAAATTGTACGCCAGCGGTTTGAATTGTAGAACAGATGATCAAGCGGTTTGAGCGAATTTAGAGACTTGGACAGCTCCGGTTTCTTACACCCACCGGTGCCGAAACTCAAATTCCGGCTAGCCGGCAGTGGAAAGGAGCCATGAGGGTCTGGAAAAATGATCTAGACGACTGAGCTAACCTTCGTGGCTGTTTGTTCGGACCGGAGAAGCATGGAGGAGGCCGGTCGACAATGATAAGTGAAAGTGCTTCGTTGCTCTGTTTTGTGGAGAATGAGATGGGCAGCACCGATCGTAGAAGGCCGGGGTGATCTGAGAACATGTCGAGGATGTCGGGGATCGATGGGCACAGCTGTTTGCTAGCTTAACCGGGCGTCACCATGGCCGGGAGCAAATGGCGATGAGCAGAGCGGGTGCCGAGCATGTTTCTCTCGGATGAGTGCGCGAGAGAGGCTGGTCTGTGTGTTGGGGTGGCCGAGCAGGGAAAAAATCATTTGAGTTGTTCCTCTCTGATGTTTATCGAGCAAAACGCAGAGGACTGAGCTGCCTTCGGAAGCAAGGCATCCACACATCTCGGTGGAGCTCTTTTCTCCTCGGTGTCGCTCTCACAAAGAAGGAAACACTGCCTTGTGTTTCTGTTTCACTGACCTGTGGGTCCCACCGAAGTCTCATCCAAACAACAGCGGTCCCATCTCAAATGCGTGTGTAATTCAAATCTGCGGATGATTTGAACTGTGGAAACAACGTCGCACGGAGAAAAGTCTTCTGTTATTTGTGTGAGCAGAGAAACGGCAATTGAGTTGTGCAGTTGCTGTGGCTAACGATCAACAACGCCGTGGAATTGCCTGCCTTCGGGAGCAAGGCACGAGCACCAGCTCGGTGGCTGCCTCGGTGGCGAGCTCGCAGAGAAGGAAACACTGAGGGTTCTCGGTTCCCATGAAGTGCGGGTCACACCAAGACTCCCCCTCCAAACAACCGTAGCTCCACAATTCAAATTCAAAAGTTGCAGTAAATTCCGAAAATTTAATTTTTATTTCCATGGCGTTAACTCTCGCTTGTTCTCCTGTTGGAAACGCCAGGTTTATTTCCTTTTTGGCTAGTTTTCTTTTGTAGCCCTTCCATTATTTCATGTAGCCGGGTTCCAAATTTGACAACCCTAATTACAATTGAATTTGACCCTGCAGATGAAATTACAACGAGAAGCTAGGCTTGCTGAAATTAGAGATTTTTACAATCCTCCCTTTTTAAAAGAATCTCGTCCCGAGATTAGTAAAAAGAATGAGATGGAAGAAGAATGTTACCGGTCATAGCTCAATAATAATTCTGTGCAATTCATTCGTAGAAAATCCTTGCTTTCCCAGGTAGCCACATCGTCGGTGTGGTTACTCCATACACTTTGTAAAACCGCAATGATCGACGCCTTGTTTCATGAGTCTTTTCGTCGAGGGTTTGTACCGGTTTCTCGCTGTAGGTGATATCCGGTTTAATGTTTCCATGCCTCCTGAAAGAACCTCTGTTGGTTCCTTCAAACATTTCCTTAGTTGTAAGACACGAAAGATGTTAGGTATGCCCAGCAATGATGTGGGTAGCTCCAAAAGGTATGCTACCGATTCACATCTTTCCGTAACGAGAAACTGAACCAACAACACAAGAAACTTACTTTCCCTTAACCCCGTGTGGACGAATTCTTTTCATCAGGGATACTCGGAGACAGACTTGATCTCCGACTTCCTAAATACAAGGTTCTGCATTAACTCATTAACTTGTTGAAGTTACTCCAAATTACCAAGGTCAGTTTCCCCCTTACTTAGCATGGAGGCTACGAACGAGCCATTCACATTGTCGTGCCTCCGGGTTCACGTAGTCAGGTGCATATGGTATCAATGCTCGTGGCATCCCTCCCTCGTTGTTTCCAGACTAGAAACTCCTCGAGCTTCCCCTGGATTATTCCAGAAAGAACATGCTAAACAAGGCATGTCTTCCGGTATTACATCCACGTGAGCTGATGTCCAGCTGATAGGGATGCGAGCTGATTCACCAAACAGGTAGTGGCGGAACTGTGAAGTTGTTGCGCCACGTACAGTACTTTCTGATGTTCGATGCATTGAAGCAACTCGAACTTAAACTCTATGGTACGGATCTAGTTATCAGCCACCAGAGGATCCTCGGCCTCTATGATGACCGGTGGTTGAGTTGCCAAAAACTCAAAGTATGAGCTCGTTTGAGGTTGGCGAGAGACCTTGTCTTGACATCCCTATTGACGGTTTGTTGATGGCTTGAATCTTCGCTGTCCTAATCTTGACATGGATAACCAATACTTGTCTAGATTAACTGGGTCCTTAGCAACTTAGTGTAGTACTTCCCAAAACCTGAGTCAAGATGTTTGGTGAGATTACATAAAAAATCAGTAATCTCACCTCGAATTTGCATCTCGACCATTTAGTCAAAAACCGATTGCTTTGCTTGAACATAAGAGCAGTCACAAGTCAAATTCACTTACGTTATTAACATAGCAAAGATCCACTACATACGGTACCCGCAAGGATGTCAAAGTCACCATATGATCTCTCAAGAATTTAGGTTGGGTTAAATGATTGTCGCGAGGTTGAGCAACCAATCGGTAAACCCCGCGATTAGAAATTTGTCTAGTTCTGACAATTACGGTAATCAGAGCTATACAAATCATGGATGAAAGTTTCAAAGATACAAGGGGTGTTGAGTAATTGGTTTTCCCTTGTATTACTCAAGGAGGTCAAATCAAGTAACTTGATCAATATTACAAGGATGTGATAAGACCAAAGTTAGTAGACACTACTTAATGGTTTAAAAAGAGGTACACAATCTTGCTCAGTATTTTTGTATTTTATATGCTGTCTCATTATTCATGACGCATAATGATGCTGCACATGTGATATGGTGCAATGCATATGCACATGATCTGGTGCAAAATGGTGCATATGTATGGTGCAAAATGGTGCATATGTATGGTGCAACATGGCGCATATGTATGATGCATCATCTTTTATAGTTTCTGCAAGAGTTAGTACAACAATTCAAACACGATTAAGAATCGTCTCACACTTTGCAAGGTATGGATAACTTGGTCATGAATGGTGCTAAATAAGGATTACAACTTTCAAGTTATGACCAAGTTCAATGGAATTATGTCAAATGTTTGACAAGATGGTTGAGAAAAGTTCCATGGAAATTTAGCTACTATCTATTGACTTCCCTTCTCCGTTCTCCTAAGTCTTCATCTAACCTTTCAGTGTGAAGAATGAATGACTAGTCCTAGCTCCTAGTTAGGACATCACCCTACTGGTGTTGAGGTTACTAGAGTTGTCACGAATCGTGACATGGTAAATCTTCTTATTCTCTTCAGTCTCGCGATTATGGTGAGCATTTGTTGGTGCGTGATGAAGACATTGAAGCTACCATCTTTCTCGATGATGACGAATCTTGTACTTAATCTTTGATTACATGAAGGTGTAATTCCCTCTTGTTTCTTGGTGATCTATTTTGGTTTACTTGGATGCACTCCTCCCCTCTTAAGTTCGAATGTAAGAGATTGAGAGCTTAAGCTATACTATTCTCGTTGGAAGGTGATGCACCCGATAATCTTTTAGAGTGGAAACTACACAGGTGTTGATCGACGAGTGGGGTGTTGTTGTAGTTTGTCTTCATCACTAGGGATGGTCATGTAAATGAACACCTTCTGTGGTTGAAGTCGACAATGATTCTATGGAGAGTACTAGGAACCTGTTATTAACTTCTGAGTTTATAAAAACACTCGTAATCACAACAAGTCACCCGGTGCTTGATCGATCAGCTTCCCAACAACTCGGTTCACAACTGCCGGTCTGCACTAAAAATTTCATAGCAGCATAATTAAGACCAGAGGAGAATACCTAATTTCTGAATCACATCCGTATCCTTCCAATGGTTATTTATGTGACTCTAGATCAGTTCAGGTTCAACAGATATCAAGTTTGAAGGTTGATAGAAATTCAGGGAGAATTTCAGCAGTACCCCACCGAGAGGTACCCACTTTGATTCAACTTTTTCATACAGTTCCGAACCCAGTTTCTCAAAACTCACAACTAAAAAGTTGTAGCCTAACTCACCAGATTTCCAGAAATGTATCACACAGCCATTGATAATGTGTATACAGGAAGTGATGGTTCAAAACCATAGAAGTACAGAAACTGAACCAGCTTCTGTTCTATGGTATAAAATCCTAATTTAACTTGTGAAACTGTTGTGGAATGAACAGAAAAGTTTGAGAAAACTTCCATATATTTCCAAGAGTAATTATTTGCACTCAACTAAGTTCTATATCGAAAGTTATGAGCTTTTAGAGTCGACATAAATTCTGGAAGAATTTCAGCAGCACCTCCCCTGTAAGTGCTCACTTTGAGTCAACTTCGCCATACAGTTAGAAACGTATATGGGCCAAACTCATAATTACAAAGTTGAAGAACAATTCATAAGATTTCTATAATTTTAAGATTTCCCATTTTACAATTCTTATACAAGAATCAAAATTCCAATCAGTACAGAAACTATGTACAGACTTTGGTACTCTGGACAGTTTCATTTGTACTGCGGATTTCAACCCTTTAAAATAGGATTCTGCCCGAGGTTGAACAGAAACATTGTAAAGAACTTCCCAAGCTTTTCAAAATGTATTTATATGACCCCTTTGCATTCCTGGATCAAAAGATATGATGGATCAAAGTAAACAGAATGTCTGGCAGGATTTTGACAGCACCTCCTCAGAGGTACCTAGTTTAAATCCACAATTCCAGTTAATTCTTCTCCAGTTTTGGCAAAACTTTTAATTACAATGTTGTATAATATCTCATGCCCTTTCCAGAAATGTATCACAATACCCTTAGAGATTTTTCCATCGAGAGTTATGGTGGAATTACAGAGACTTTGTTTCAGTTCTACCCATTTGTAGCAGTTTTTGGTTTCTAAGGTTTTTGACCCACATTAATTGTGTTTCTGTCCTGGAGGTTTATAGATAAGTTTTATTGGACTTCTCCACAATTCCAAAACTGTATCTCACACTACCATTGGTCTTTTCTACAATGAGTAACGCCCTATGTAAGTTTCAGCAAAAATAATGCCAAAACAGTGGGCTCTGTTTTTGGGTCTCTCTACACTCACATATGCTTGAGTTGGTTTCTAAACAAGTTTTATCTACTTCATTTGATTTGTCTTCATTCAAATCTTACAGAATATTCAATTTTATGAGATAAGAGAGATGTTCATGCAATTTCCATGATAATGCCAGTACTACTTCCTCACAAAATAGAAAATATCCTAACCAGATTACACCCGGCATATACGTTCTATTAGTGGCACTAGAATCGTTCACTTGCAAATGTGTTCTACTTGTAATACGGATATGTGGTTAGTGTACCTACAGAAAATCACTCAATAATGATGCACACATAGGGTTTTCATTCCAGGCAGGTCCATATCATACTAAAAACATACGCCCCGTATCATTTCCATACGGGCCGTCCTTGAGTCAAGTCACATCTCAAGGTACATGGTCGCGTTTTCACACCACACGACGGGGAACCCTAGTAGAGCGCAAACGGGTCGTCACGGTCGGGAATTTTATCAACCCAACGGATACCACCTACTTCCCTGCAGGGCACGCCGATGGCGAGCGCTTCGTACGTCCTCCTAGGCTACTTCCAGAAGAACACACTATCGTGTTACCGACCACACGATAGGGTTTCCACTTTCTTGCCTAATGCACATTAGGGATCAGCGTTTTCATATGAGCTCCGAAACATGAAGAGTTCAAGAGCTTCATATTGACGTCTCACACCAAGCTATGAAATCTCTGCCCTGAACCACTTTCCTCGTCAGGGGAGCTAACCGAAATTGATCCGCTTTCGGTTGTGTACCTTACCTCTTACCTGGTCGGCGGTGCGTCGTTACAGAAAATAGTAACAAGTATGTTAGTTAGCCACCTTACATCATAGACCTTATGTGGGCCTAGTACCAAATCCTCACTCGTAACTCTATGTTTTTAAAAATACGTGTCTTTTCAGGTGCGCTAATACCAATGCAGCTTTGATACCATGCCTGTGGGGACCCCGTCCCGACAGTCCAGGAATCACATTGGGAGGTGCCGTGCGATGCGGCACCCAACAGCACACATCCGAAAAACACATACACAACAATATATGTTTGTCATACATATAGTTGTCTCATTTTACAAATAATGTACAAGTGTAAATTGCAGCCGAAGATAAGAATACACTCACGGACTATAGCCTACGCTAAGCAAAATGAAGCCATCCTGCCCGCGGATGTCTCACACTAGCACCACATCAAAAACCCGGCAGCATGCAGGGTTCCAAAGTGAGACTCACACCCCTCATTGAATGCTGTCCCGCTCGGATCTCCCTTCCTCCCTAACGTTGCCGTATGCAACGTTACCTGCAAAACAATGGATCAACAAACCGTGAGCTTATGCTCAGCAAGACTTAACCAACGTCCTACACATGGAACTCTAAATGCTGAAAATAGAGGGCTGAATTAAGAAAGTTGCATAAAAGATGAACTTGAGCTATCAGAGAGTCCTTACTTATAGTTTTAATCAACTTTTATAATCCTCGCACAATTTACATTGAGACTCCACAATCAAACAAGAAACACTTCATCTCGATGCCACTTGCCCAAGGAGACGGTAAAGTTAGTGAGCTACCCTAGACCCATACATACCTTGCGCTATCAACGTCAAGACTTCCAAACAAGAAATGCTTTGTCTCGACGTCACTAGCCCAAAGTAGAAAGTAAATTTATTGAAAGTAGTTATCATTCCTCATCTCCAATATGAGGATTAACCATGAAGCATATTAACTTTTCCCAGTTTCTTACTACATCACGACTCAGTGTACAAGTATGCTCACTACCGCGAGCGACGGTGATTCAAACCAAAAACACCCGGCTGACAAGACACATATGCCCATCCAAGACCAGTGATCAACCAATCCCCTCAACGTCGTATGTGGCAACCTTTCACGCGACACCCAAATATCGAACCGGTCCCACCGACTTGGATTAAGTCTCACTACGGCAAACCCTCGTACAGCCGACTTCTCTATCCATTCAGCATCTGCATAAGACGGTGGGGATTGCCTCGACACCCAGGTTAACATGTTACATCGGTTTCCTGGGTCCCATATTGCCAGTATGCATCCGGTACACAACTCAAACTTGTCCAGCGGGGCCGCACACGAGAACGGGCCTTAATCAACTCAGACAGAGACTAGGTTCACATGACCATGTCCTTGAGCCTTCCATCCATACTGTGCGGTCTCCATTCCAAACTAAGAGTATCAATTCCCAACTCTTCCGATTGATCCACCTTAATCCCGGTTCACGAGTAGGAAACGGCCTACTCGAGTTATGCCTCTCTTTAATCCACAATTGTTAACTTGATAACAACAGATATAATTAAGTGAAAACCAAATCTAAATAAAACTCTAGGGGTTTATTGGGTCATGCATGTGGAGTGTCATACAAACTATACTTAGTGCAATATTCAAAATGCTAGACATTATAAAGTTAATACAAATAGAAGCTTGTAAATTTTTATGCAAACAAGGGCTTGCCTTAGTGTTGATCCCGACTAAAGTTTCTGTCAATAGGATTCAAGTTAGCGGCCTCCAAAGTCTTCACGTGAATTCCCTCTACCGAAATGATCAATATAAAGGACGTGTCACATTATGAAATAATGTGCTATATACAAACTACAGAAGCAAAACCTAAGAAGACAAAGGAGTCTATGGTTGAAATTTGTACAGAATCTTCCTAATATCATGATAGGGTTGTGGTATAATTTTCAGAGGCTTTTGAGGAAGGAATTGGCCACAAGAATTCTTGGAACCTTTAACTTTCAATGATTTATAGGAATTTAATTAGACTTGGTCATATAAAGAAATTTGATATCCTAATAGGTCTGGACCTAAGGTTCCTATTGACACGACCCCACGGTCTTGTCGAGCCAGGATCACGCTGAGGGGTGCTGCGTTGCACAGCACCGGATAACACATATCAAATGTACAAAGCGGAAGCAAAGTTTTATTACATAAAGAGGTTTATGAACATTTGTACAACAGAATATGTTCAGTATACACTCACGGGCGTAGACTACGCATCGAGTTCACGTTCAGCCCGTGAACGTGTCCACGCTAGCACGCACACACACTAACACGGCGGAGTGCACGACTCCCACTCGACGGGGTTTCCCTCCTGGGGTTCCGTCTCCTCGGGAGTCCCTTCCTCATAAAATCCTGCAAAAGCTTCAAACACAAGCAGTGAGCACGATGGCTCAGCAAGACTGACCCGTCTCTCCTAAACATGAAACTTCTACATGGAAGGTTATAGGTTACATGAGGTAAAGTAAGTTGCAAGGACTCTCCTAATTAGTGGAATCTTACTTTCAAGTTTTAGCAACAGGTTGTGGACACTTTACGCTAAGGCACATGAGAGAGCCGCAATCAAACAAGAAAAGCATTTCTCTCATGTACTTTGCCCAAAGTTGAAAAGAACTTTAGTTAGCTCTAGGCTATAGCAAATCATTAACAATCAAAGTCCATCTTTCAATCAGCAACATTTTAACATGTATCTAGCCTGTTCTTTCAACGTCACGGTATAGTGAACAAGTGGTACTCACTGACCGCGAGGGACGGTGATTATAATCGATTTACACCTGCAGGGTTACCCGAATAACCCGTCACATACGCCTGTACTCGATGTTGCCTACAGCAACCATCACAGACGTCGTACGCAACCACCTTTCGCCCGTCAGCCAAATATTAAACCGGTCCTATCATCCCGAGCAAGAGGTCTCTGCACGCGCATCTCAGTGCCGCCAGCCGATTTACACCTCGAGCTCTCATCCTACCCTCTGAATGACAGGCAATGCCTCAATACCCAGCTACCCGAGTTACATCGGTTTCCCTGTTCCCATATAGACGGTAGGTCTTCGGTATTGTTCTAGCTTGTTCAACAGGCCCGCACACGGCTCGGTCCTCAATCGACACAAGCAGAGCTATAGCACACAGGCCCCAAAGTCCTGCTGCCCTTACTCTCTGCTCGGTCTCATTTTTCTTGCCATGTGTTTCATTTGCAATCTTTACCCGAGCGATGTGCCTCTAGCCTATTCTCGCGAGTAGTTCCAACTACTCGACTTGTACCGAATCCTACACTGTCTTAGCATTGCAGTAGCTAACGAGGTTTTCCAACCTAATCCCAACCCATGGTTTTCTTGGCTATGCATTTGGGTTTTCAAACAAGACTCTAATGCAAGAAGTAATGGTACTCAAAGTAAGTTCTCAAAATAATAAAAATTTAGAAAAAGGTTAATGCAAACCGGAGCTTGCCTTGCTGCTCTTGGTCGTAGGCTAACTACTCTTCTGGAGTGATGAAATCTAAGACTTCGGGTTCCTCCTCAACCTTAGCGACTACATGAGGCAATAAGTATATGTATCAATTTAAATGCATTTGAATGAATTTAACTTGTAAAGACTATAAGTCTTACTAGACAGACCCAATGACTCTGAAATTATTACTGTGGTTTGACAACCTAAACAGAGACTTGGCCAAGTTTTATTTGCAGAAAAGCTCATTTGGGCTCTCCACAAATAATTATGTACTTGACCTTAATTGGAGCTCTTAGAGTGTTCTAGGGATTTTCATGGAGCAAGCCATGACTTTCTGAAAACTAGATTTTCAGAGGGTTCTAATGAAGTTGGTTCCACTTAATTTGAGGGTTCCTATCTAAAGGTATGAGCTAAACAATTTCAGAGAAATTCTGAAAAATGTTTCTGGACATTTTCCATTTTCTCTGGAACTGTTTCATTAATCACTCCATTAGGAGGATCAAATGAGCTCAAATGGATCTGAAATTTTTATGGTGGCTCAGTGATATTTTGGTGATCATCCCAGCAAAATTTCAGAATTTTCCTCCAAAGGGTTCTCCAGTTAAAATTCTAAACAATTTAAACTTTGAAAAATTAATTCTGGAGAAATATGGAGTTTCATGAAGTGAAACTTGATTTGCTGGAAATTACTCAGAGATTTGAATCCAACAAAATTTGGTTCACTTGATTTGGAGTTTCTGACACGACCCCATTGGTCCTGTCGAGCCAGGATCACGCTGAGGGGTGCTGCGTTGCACAGCACCGTATAACACACGTCATAGGTACAAAGCGGAAGCGGAAGTTTATTACATAAACAGTTTTATGAACATGTTTACATCAAAATAAGTTTAGTCTACACTCACGGGCGCAGGCTACGCATCAAGTCACGTTCAGCCCTCGAACGTGTCCTTGCTAGCACACACACACACTAACTCTGCGGCGTGCACGACTCCCACTCGACGGGGTTCCCCTCCTGAGGTTCCGTCTCCTCTTCGGGAGTCCCTTCCTCATAGAACCCTGCAAAAGCTTCAAACACAAGCAGTGAGCATGAAGGCTCAGCAAGTCTCACCCGTATCACCTAAACATTGAACTTCTACATGAGGGTAATGGGTTACATGAGGTAAAAATCATTTGCAAGGACTCGCCTAATTAGTAGAACCTTATTTTCAAGTTTTAGCAGCAGGTTGTGGAGAACCTTATGCTAAGGCACATGAGAGAGCCGCAATCAAACAAGAAACGCATTTCTCTCATGTCCCTTGCCCAAAGTTGAAAAGAACTTTAGTTAGCTCTAGACTACAGCATATCATTAACAATCAATGTCCATCTTTCATTCAGCAACATTTTAACATGTGCCTAGCCTGTTCTTTCTACGTCACGGTACAGTGAACTAGTGGTACTCACTGACCGCGAGGGACGGCGATTATAATCGATTTACACCTGCAGGGTTACCCGAATAACCCGTCACGTATGCCCGTACTCGATGTTGCCTACAACAACCATCACGGACGCCGTACGCGACTACCTTTCACCCGTTAGCCTAATGTTGAACCGGTCCAATCGTCCCGAGCAAGAGGTCTCTGCACGCGCATCTCAGTGCCGCCAGCCGATTTACACCTCGAGCTCTCAACCTACACTCTGAACGACCAGCTATGCCTCAACACCCAGCTACCCGAGTTACATCAGTTTCCCGGTTCTCATATAGCCGGTAGGTCTTCGGTACTGTTCTAGCTTGTTCAACAGGCCCGCACACGGCTCGGTCCTCAATCGACACAAGCGGAGCTATAGCACACAGGCCCCAAAGTCCTGCTGCCCTTACCCTCCGCTCGGTCTCATTTTTTTTTGCCATGTGTTTCATGTGCTATCTCTACCAGAGTCGAGTGCCCCTAGCCTATGCTCGCGAGTAGTTCCAACTACTCGACTTGTACCGAATCCTACACTATCTTAGCATTGCAGTAGCTAACGGGGTTTGCAATCCTAAACCCAACCCACGGTGTTCTTGGCTATGCAATTGGGTTTCCAAACAAGACTCTAATACAAAGAATAAAGTAAACAAGGATGTGCTCAAAACAATAAAAATTTGTAAAAGGTTAATGCAAACCAGAGCTTGCCTTGCTGCTCTTGGTCGTAGGCTAGCTGCTCCTCCGGAGTAACGAAGTCTAGGACTTCGGGTTCCTCCTCGACCTTAGCGACTACATGATAAAAGTAATATATGTATCAATTTAAATGCATTTGTATTAACTTTGAAGTTGTGAAGTCTATAACCCTTGCTAGACCGACCTAATGACCGTGAAACTTTTACTGTGGCTTGGTTACAACCTAAACAGAGATTTGGTCAAGTTTTAGTTGCAGTAAAGCTCATTTGAGCCCTCCACAATTAATTATGTCCTTGACCTTAATTGGAACTCTTAGGGTGTTCTATGAATTTTTATGAAGCAAACTATGACTTTCTGAAAACTAGATTTTTAGAGGGTCCTAATAGAGTTGGTCTCACTTAATTTGAAGGTTCCTAGCTAAAGTTGTGAGGATTTGAAGTTTGGAAGAATTCTGAAAATCGGGGAAAAAGTTTAAACTCTCGGGGCCCGCGGAGACACGTGTCGAGAGCGGAGGTGTCCGGCACACCGGAGATACCACACGTGTCGAGCGCGGAGGTGTCCGGCACACCGGAGATACCACACGTGTCGAGCGCGGAGGTGTCCGGCACACCGGAGCTCACAGGGTATTTGTGCGCCAGCACAGCCGACCCCCGGCCACACCCGATCCCGATTTAAATTCTTCAGCCGCTGACACGTGGGTCAGCCGGCTTCGTCTTCCTTCCGCCGTTTTCTCGCGCCCGCACCGCCGACCTCGCCGGAGCAGACTCGGGGCTCGCCGGCTCGCCGCTGCCGGACCTCCCATGGTCTGAAACTCGCCGCCAGGGGGTTGTCGACGTCGAGGAACACGTCGGTGGTGTCAGGTCGGGCTGGGGGGACCGGAAATAGCTCGGCGACGTGCCGCGGCCTCAGTTGAGGTTCGGCACCGTCGACCGTGGTTTCTAAACCCGCCAACACCTCGAACAAACGGCTTTATTGCATCAGCGTACCTCTAGGAAGCTCGACAAGGTGTCAAAAGGGTTCAGGGATGGCGGTAAGTCGGTCGGCACCCTGTGACCGATCGTGCCCGCCATGACCGCCCTCGATCAAGCTCGAAATTCGTCACTCCTAGACAGTTTCACACTACGGATGCAGAAAAGAACTTGATCGCCGGCTAGTCTAGCGTCTATGTGCAAGATTTGATGACCTCCGAAAGATCATAGAGCGAGAATTAAAGAAACCGTACCGGAAGCTCAGTTCAAGGTTGCCGGAGCAAAAACTGAGAATTCGCTGGCGAGAGTTCACGGCGTGGCTTGAGCTTCAGGTGGAAGCAGTGTGGAGTCCGTACGCTCCTGTTGCCACCCTTGCTCGGCTGTGGAAGTGGTTGCAGCGTGCTGCCCGCGTGAGACCGATCGCCGTCCTTCAGCTAAACTGTGGCGGTCGTCGTTGGTCACGGGAACAGGGGCCGAAACCCGGTGGTTCAGGCGTTGGGAGGGTGGTGCGCGACCTCCGGTGGCTGTCTAGCAGCTCAGGAACGAAGGAGGAGATTGTTTTGCTGGTTTTCCCGATTGAGCAGAGAGCTGCGACGAGAAACAATGCCACTGCTCGGTTCTGCCCATGAGAAGATAAAGCCGGCCGACTCCTGCTCGGCTGAGGCGGTGCCGGTCGCATGGGGGCGCGAGCAAGCCGCCCTGGGCGCCAGCGCGCGGAGGGGGAAGCAGCTGGTGTCGCCGGTAGCTGCTCGGTGGCACAGCCGACAGCTGCTCGGTGGAATTTCCCACCGAGACTCTGACTTTGGTTGCAAGTTTCTCCTTCTTCCCTCTATGACATGTGGGTCCCACCTGGGGTTTTAACCTCTGAAATTTACTCCTAATCACTGTAGTGAATAGTGAACCCCATAATACCCCTGGTGGTTCAGATTATTCACCCTTGAGCCATTCGAATTGCATAGGATTCGAATTGGGTTTGGTTTGAGTGAATTTCAGCACAAATGCAGTTTTGAATTCAAATGAAGTTTGAATTTGCCCCACTTAGTTCACGTCAAGATCAACTCCAAATGTAGTGAAACTTGGTGTGTGGGCTCACAAAAATGTGCTAAGTAAGAATATGCCTCCCACTTTTAAATTCATGGGATAAAACAGTTTGAATTTGAATATGGTTTCAAACTGCCCTCTTCCTAATTATACCCAAAATGACCTCAAAAAGGTTTTGAATTTGGGTGAAACTTGGCATGGACATCCTTAACAAAGTGTAGGAGTTTTCATATGTCCAGCCCATCTATATCACATGTGGGAAATACCACTTTGGCAATGTGTGAGTTTGTTCTCTAATGAGCATGTTGATAATTGTTACTTGCTCTCCATTTGTGTTCATCATCCTGCCTCAAATGAGGTGTGTGGTGTGGTGATGAACACTGCAAATGTGTGTCAAAATCTGAGGCCCTTACATTCCTCCCCCCTTAAAAGAATCTCGTCCCGAGATTATAAGCTGAAAATGAGAGAGAGGACGGTGGAAAAATTACCGGATATGCGACGTGAAAAATTTGGGGTAGTTAGTGCGAAGGAATTCTTCGTTTTCCCATGTCGCTTCGTCTATGGAGTGATTACTCCATAGAACCTTGTAGACCCACAATGTACGGTTGCGTGTGGTTTGGGCCTTTTCATCAATAATCTGCACCGGTTCCTCCCGATAGGTGAGATCCGGTTGCAGTCCTCCAATGTCTTCCAGCTGAACGGTAGTTGATAGCTTGAGACACTTCCTCAGCTGGGAAATGTGAAAGACGTCGTGCACACCAGAAAGTGCTTCTGGTAATTTCATCCGGTATGCCACTGATCCACATCTTTCGGTAATCTGAAATGGACCGATGAATCGGGGTGCCAACTTTCCTCTCACCCCAAATCTGTTTACGCCCTTCATTGGAGACACCCGTAGGTATACGTAATCTCCAACTTCGAATTGTAATGGGCGCCTTCTCTGGTCCGCATACTGTTTCTGACGGGATTGAGCGGCTTTTAGGTTTGCTTGAATCAGTCGAACCTTTTCTTCCGCGTTGTTGACAAGGTCAATCCCGAAGGTAACCCTTTCGCCAGACTCACACCAGTTCAACGGTGTGCGGCATTTTCTTCCGTATAGCGCCTCGTAGGGCTCCATCTTGATGCTGGCTTGGTACCCATTGTTGTACGAGAACTCGGCTAACGGCAAGTGATCATCCCAATTCTTGCCGTGGTTGATAGCGCAAGCTCGTAGCATGTCTTCTAAGATTTGATTTACCCGCTCCGTTTGCCCATCCGTCTGCGGGTGGTACGCTGAACTATGGATCAGCTTCGTCCCCAAGGCAGCGTGCAGCTGCTCCCAAAAACGGGACACAAATAAAGTGCCCCGATCCAAAATGATAGTACGGGGTACGCAGTACAAGCATAGGATCCGTGAGATGTACAGTTCAGCGTACTTCTTAGCGTTGTAATTTGTGTTGACCGAGATGAAATGGGCAACTTTGGTGAGCCGATCGACGATCACCCATACCGAATCATGTTTCTGCAAGGTGGTGGGTAAACCGACGATGAAGTCCATGCTCACATCCTCCCACTTCCAGGCAGGAATGCCCAGTGGTTGCAACAGTCCCGGTTTCCGCATGTGGTCTGCCTTCACCCTTCGACATGTATCACACTCGGACACGTATTTTGCAGTCTCACGCTTCATCCGTGTCCACCAAAACTTGCTTCTGAGTTCTTGATACATTTTGTTGCTGCCGGGGTGAATATAAAACTTTGATAAGTGAGCCTCATCAAAGATTTTCTTCCGTAACTCCGGGTTTCGGGGTACGACGATCCGGTCCTTGAACCATAGGATGCCGTCTCCATCCTTCCGTAAACATTTCAACTCCCCACTGTCTACACGTCTCCGTAAATGTGACATGCCCTTATAATTCTTCTGGGCTGCCGCTATCTCTTCACGGATGGTGGGGATCAAAGCTAGGTTGTAGAGAGCTCCGTGTGGAATCACATGTAGTGGTGGTTCGCTCTCTCCCAACGGTGTGATGATCAGAGTATTGACGTGTGACTTGCGGCTCAGCGCATCTGCCACTACGTTTGCCTTGCCCGGATGATAATGAATCTCTATCTCGTAATCCTTTATCAGTTCTAACCATCTTCGTTGCCTCATGTTCAGCTCCTTCTGAGTGAATATGTACTTGAGGCTTTTGTGGTCGGTATATAAATGTACGAGGTTACCGAGTAGGTAGTGTCTCCACATTTTCAGTGCAAGTACCACGACAGCGAGCTCCAAATCGTGAGTTGGATAATTCTGCTAATGGTTCCTAAGCTGCCGTGATCCATACGCGACCACTCTTCGGTCTTGCATCAGCACACATCCGAGCCCAATGCCGGATGCATCACAGTGCACATCGAACGGTTTTGTTGTGTCTGGCTGCGCCAAAACCGGTGCTGATGTCAGGTGCTTGAATAAAGCCTTGAATGCTGCTTCACATGCTGGACTCCAAACATATTTGGTAGCCTTCTTCAGCAGCTCTGTCATTGGCTTGGCAATCTTCGAGAAGTTTGGAATGAACCTCCGATAATATCCCGCGAGTCCGAGGAAACTCCGTACCTCATGAACAGTTCTCGGGGATTTCCAATTCAGCACTTGAGTGGTCTTGCTCGGGTCCACAGCGATACCCTCCGCTGAGATGATATGCCCGAGGAAAGGCACTTGCGATATCCAAAACTCGCATTTGCTGAATTTTGCGTATAACTTGTGATCCCGCAGCCGTTGCAAGACTATACGCAGATGTTTCTTGTGATCTTCCTCCGACTTGGAATATACCAGGATGTCATCGATGAAGACCACGACAAACTTGTCCAGCTCCGGCATGAATACCGAGTTCATTAAGTACATGAAGTGAGCTGGAGCATTGGTGAGGCCGAAGGACATGACCAGGTACTCATAAAGTCCGTACCTCGTCCAGAAAGCCGTCTTCGGAATGTCCTCAGCCCTTATCTTAATCTGATGGTACCCGGATCTTAAATCCATCTTGGAAAAGATCTTTGCTTCGACCAACTGATCAAACAACATGTCGATCTGTGGCAACGGGTACTTGTTCTTGATGGTTACGGCATTCAATGGACGATAGTCCACGCAAAGCCGCAACGTCTCATCCTTATTCTTGACAAATAATGCCGAACAGCCCCATGGCGAGGAGCTCGGCCTAATAAAACCCTTCTCCAGAAGGTCCGTGAGCTGAGTCTTCAGTTCAGCCAACTCCTTGGGTGCCATCTTGTACGGCCTTCGGGATATTGGCATGGTTCCTGGTGCAAGTTCAATCTTGAACTCCACCTCTCTATCGGGCGGCATCCCCGGCAAATCATCCGGGAATACGTCAGGAAATTCTCGGACCACTGGAATATCTTCCAATCTGATGGTTGTGGCCTGATAGACACTTGGAAGTTTTATTT
The DNA here is from genome assembly GCA_030760725.1 of Neostapfia colusana. NCBI lineage: Eukaryota > Viridiplantae > Streptophyta > Magnoliopsida > Poales > Poaceae > Neostapfia > Neostapfia colusana. The sequence goes on along the minus strand of JASWHV010000008.1, from coordinate 24,896,631 downwards.
CCGGACTGTCCAGAAATAATGAATGAGACTCGTGCACTTCTGAGTTCAAGTGCACGACTCGGAGGACGGTCATCGACCTTTTGTCCCCCTAAGATTATGAGATACGTAGGGTAAACTCTACCCTCTAAGCACAATGGCGCTTTTGGGACCATCATGCTTGCTGAAATTTTCCCACCCGGTGAACAGATCATATAGGGACTATCGGTGGGTAGTATTTGCAAGCTATATTTATCAATGAAAGCTTGGCTAATGAAGGTATGCGTGGCGCCTGAATCAAATAGTACTATAGCGGGATGCTGGTGGAGTTGGAACATACCCGCAAGGATTGGCTCGCCCTCCGGCACGTCCTCAATGGCAAGCTGGTGGACGGTGCCGGGCCTAGGGTTTGCCCGCCGCGCATTAGTAGGGTTCCGGGGTTGATTCCTCCCCGGAAACTGTGGTGCCACTCCGCTGCCTTGCCTCTCCGGGCAACTGCTCGCGAAGTGTCCTGGACGACCACACTTGTAACATGTGGCCGCTGCTGGTGGAGTGCTCGGTGGACGAAAGCCCGGCATGCGTTGCTGAGGTGCAAACGCACGCGGCATCGCCCACTGCTGTTGTTGTTGTTGCGGTGGTACTGGCAGTGCCGGCCGGAATGCCGGTGAAGAATACGGCCGACCGCGGAACGGCATTGACCGCTGTGGTGGCTGCCAGCGTGGACCTGATGGTGGGCGATTCACCATCCGAAACTTCTGAGAAGGAGCACCTCCTTCTCCGCTGCTCTGCGGCGCGCTTCGCTTTCGCTCTGCCGCCGCCAACTCCTTGCCGGAGTCCTCCTGAACAATCGCAGCATCAATGATGTCGTTGAGGCTGCCGCGATTGAACATCGCCAACTTGTCCTTCAGGAGCGGGTTAAGCCCCTGGTAAAAATGGTCTCGCCGCTTCTCGTCTGTATCTGCGTGATACGACGCGTAGAGCGCGAGATCGTTGAACGCTCTGGAGTATTCCAGCGCGTTCCGGCTCCCTTGTTGCAGGTGTAAGAACTCCTGCATCTTCCTCTTCATTAAACCTGGCGGTATATGATAGGCCCTGAAGGCCGTCCGAAACTCCGTCCAGGTCATCACTCGGTCGGTGGGCTGTGAAGCACAGAAGTTGGCCCACCACGCGCTCGCGGATCCTTGGAGCTGCTGGACCGCGAACTGAGTCTTGCGCTGCTCGCTGAGTTGGAGCAGCCCGAACTTCATCTCTATGGTGCGGAGCCAGTTGTCTGCGTCAAGTGGTTCATCCGCCCTTGAAAATACCGGGGGATGAGTTGCCAGGAAGTCAGAGTAGGAGCTCTGTTGACGCTCCTCACGGTCTTGACGTCTCTCTGGGCGAGACGTATTCGCAATCAAAGTTTGCAGCAGCTCCGTGTGCTGCTGATGTGAACCCGCCATTGCCGCGACTATGTCGGCCAATGTAACTGTTGGCAGTGGCGGTGGCGGTGTTTGCTGTTGCTGTTGCTGCTGCTGTCCCGAGGAGTCCTCGGGAGGTGGTTGGGAGGTCTCTCCCCCTTGTCTAGTACCTCCAACATCAGGGTTGGCACGAGTACGCGTCATTCTGAAATTCAACACAGCAGCAATTAGCACATGTCTTACTTAAAATTCCATAACCAACAGTAGGTATTGAAGTGACACATGATTAATTTGCACAACATTCACATATATTGATAAAGCATAAACTTTATACAAGATACATCATTCTCGGGTCTCCGAGAAGTTGTGCTCATGTTGTCACTACCTATACATACGCTACTGTCTACACGACATGTCACCGATTACAAAAATTGGGTTACACTACCCTAGCTGCCCTACTTGGCAACTGTAACCCCCTACTTGGAGTAGAACTCGACCTCCTGTGGGTCGTCCTCCTCCGGTACCTCTGCTGGTGGCTCTGGATCTACCACCTCTTCTCCCAATCCGGGTTCTCCCATTACTGGAACACCCAAGACCACTGGTATACCCAACACCGGGGGCACGAGGTCCTGCAAAGCATGCACCTCGTCCATAGCGTGGTTGTAGTCCTCTTCCCAGCCTTGCCCTTCCTCAATAGCGTCGTCCCGCTCTCGAGCAAGGTCCTCATTCTGCTGGGTCAGGGTCTGCACCAGTTCTTGCAACACCGCAATGTCAACACGGCTCTTCTTCTTTGCCTTCTTCAGACGACGCAACTGATTGTGTTGCTCATTCAGTCGCTTGATCGTCAGAAGGAGTACATTGCGGAGTGCGCTGTGAGCACTCTCGAACTGGTCTCCATGGCTTGTGCTCTCCTTGAGCTTTGTGGCGAGATGCTCCGTATGAACAGCTTGGCTGTCCATCACGGCGTTTCCTGCCCTCACCTGGAGGCTGAGATTTGCCTCTGTGGGTTTGTACCTTGGGCAACTCGGGTCCGTTGCCTCCAGGTACCTCTCTTCCCACACATGCTGAGCTCGTCCCTCCACCGGAATGAGGGCATATGGAGTGCCCTCCATAGCCTGCACGTGTAGTTGGCAGAAACGTGACATAGTGTCACGGGCTGCCACTTGCCACATCCCTTCCGGTTGTCTTCCTCTCACCGTGACGGTGAATGGCACCCAACCGGGTGGCGTAGGTCCTGCAGAGACCTCGACATGGATCGTCCACGTCTTGTTCTCCTCTTCGCCTTCTTCCTTGGTGAAGTATTGCGGCATCTGGTTGTACCCGAAATATTGGAGCATTTGCCACAATGCTTCCGGGTAGCCGCTATGGTGAGAACAGTGGGACATCACCCACCCGTTCTCCAGTTGATTATTTGCTGTCATCTGTAAAAATAAATTTGAGAAATGTAAAATATTTATTTAAATAGTAAACCTCTGAGTTATAACATAAAACATGTCATTGAACCCATAAAACTTGGAAACATAGTTCAAATTTTAAACAAATTTGACTGCTGATCTGCTGTTCCCATGACAGCCCTGACCAGTTTCCATTTCAACCTGATTTAGGCCATGTTGACGGCAAAACCAATTCTGGAGCTCAACATCAAAGTTAAAGTTAACTTCAGTAGCTTCCCAGAAAGTGTTTGCTTGGCCTAAGATCTGTCCTGGTTTAAAAGTCATGGGATGTCAAAGTTAACAGAATTTCTGGAAACAATTGGGCAGCACCTCCCTGCTTTAGGTACTGTTTTGATCCAAGAATTCCAGTTAATTCTGTCCCTAATCGGACAAAACTTTCTGTTACAAAGTTGTAACCCATCTCATAAGCTTTCCATAACTACCACATTTTCTATTTTTGGATTTTTATGCAGGAAGTTATGCTTAATTTACAGAGAGTTTACAGAGGGTCTTTACTCTGTCCTGTTTTCTGGACAGTTTCAACTCTACTGCATTTTTCAAGTGGTTAAGGGATGAAACACCTCTGGACCTCAACAGAAAAGTTGTAAAGCTCTTCCAAAGCTTTCCATAAATTTATCATATGACCCCAACCTCGAAAGAACTCAACCTCTAACCTCTGATTAACTTCAGCCTTGATTCAGCTGAAAACAGAGTGCTCTGCCCTTAATAACCTATAAGTTGAAAACTTGTTAACTTTGAATATCCTGTTCAAGGGAAGAAGTTACATCAAGTTTTACTACTTTGGATCAAAACCTTCAAATTTGAAATGAATTTGTTCATTTAGTTGGGCGTGACGTCGATGCATCACCAGATTATGTCGGTACTACGTCCTCACAAAGAAAAACCTATACCGGACTTAGCCGGCTTCGTTATTTCAGTGGCACTAAACGTCACTCGCACACGGATGCTACACGTCTACCGTTTCGTGGTCAGGCTACCTGCAGAAACTCAAACAATCATCAGACTCGTCTGCACACCGAGCCCGGAATCCATACAGTTCGTACACCCGGCCGTCATCACTCGCCCGGATGTTCTCAAGCCAAACACGCCTTGAGTTACGTGTTCACGTTTCAGACCACGTGACGGGGTCTCCCAAGTTGCACCACGCACGCTGGGGACAGATGTTGCTCGAATACCCCAAACGACATGAAGAGTCGTAGAGGATACTAAAGCGGGTCGGGTTACCTGCCACCCGTGGGGCTCCACCCTTCAGCTTGTGCGCACTGGTGGACAGCGCTTACGTGCACCCCCCAAGACATCAACGTCCCGAGATGCACGATTTTCCAATATAACAAATAAGTTAATATGCCACTTTCTATATGCTAATAACATCCTTATACGGGCTACTAACTCGTTCCTCACTGGATTTTTGAAAAAGAAGACATTTGTACTGTGTTAAACCTCAAGCGAGCTCTGATACCAACGCTGACACGACCCCATTGCTCCGGTCGAGCCAGGATCACGCTGAGGGGTGCTGCGTTGCACAGCACCGTATAACACACGTCAAAGGTACAAAGCGGAAGCGGAATTTTTATTACATAAACAAGTTTATTGAACATGTTTACATCAAAATAAGTTTAGTCTACACTCGCGGGTGCAGACTACGCATCAAGTCACGTTCAGCCCTCGAACGTGTCCTTGCTAGCACACACACACACTAACTCTGCGGCGTGCACGACTCCCACTCGACGGGGTTCTCCTCCAGGGGTTCCGTCTCCTCTTCGGGAGTCCCTTCCTCATAGAACCCTGCAAAAGCTTCAAACACAAGCAGTGAGCACGAAGGGTCAGCAGGTCTGACCCGTCTCACCTAAACATGGAACTTCTACATGAGGGTAATGGGTTACATGAGGTAAAAATCATTTGCAAGGACTCGCCTAATTAGTAGAACCTTACTTTCAAGTTTTAGCAGCAGGTTGTGGAGAACCTTACGCTAAGGCACATGAGAGAGCCGCAATCATACAAGAAACGCATTTCTCTCATGTCCCTTGCCCAAAGTTGAAAAGAACTTTAGTTAGCTCTAGACTACAGCATATCATTAACAATCAATGTCCATCTTTCATTCAGCAACATTTTAACATGTTCTTAGCCTGTTCTTTCTACGTCACGGTACAGTGAACAAGGGGTACTCACTGACCACGAGGGACGGCGATTATAATCGATTTACACCTGCAGGGTTACCCGACACGGCTCAGTCCTCAATCGACACAAGCGGAGCTATAGCACACAGGCCCCAAAGTCCTGCTGCCCTTACCCTCCGCTCGGTCTCATTTTTTTTGCCATGTGTTTCATGTGCTATCTCTACCCGAGTCGAGTGCCCCTAGCCTATGCTCGCGAGTAGTTCCAACTACTCGACTTGTACCGAATCCTACACTATCTTAGCATTGCAGTAGCTAATGGAGTTTGCAATCCTAAACCCAACCCACAGTGTTCTTGGCTATGCAATTGGGTTTCCAAACAAGACTCTAATACAAAGAATAAAGTAAACAAGGATGTGCTCAAAACAATAAAAAATTGTAAAAGGTTAATGCAAACCGGAGCTTGCCTTGCTGCTCTTGGTCGTAGGCTAGCTGCTCCTCCGGAGTAACGAAGTCTAGGACTTCGGGTTCCTCCTCGACCCTAGCGACTACATGATAAAAGTAATATATGTATCAATTTAAATGCATTTGTATTAACTTGGAAGTTGTGAAGTCTATAACCCTTGCTAGACCGACCTAATGACCGTGAAACTTTTACTGTGGCTTGGTTACAACCTAAACAGAGATTTGGTCAAGTTTTAGTTGCAGTAAAGCTCATTTGAGCCCTCCACAATTAATTATGTCCTTGACCTTAATTGGAACTCTTAGGGTGTTCTATGAATTTTTATGAAGCAAACTATGACTTTCAGAAAACTAGATTTTTAGAGGGTCCTAATAGAGTTGGTCTCACTTAATTTGAAGGTTCCTAGCTAAAGTTGTGAGGATTTGAAGTTTGGAAGAATTCTGAAAATCGGGGAAAAAGTTTAAACTCTCGGGGCCCGCGGAGACACGTGTCGAGAGCGGAGGTGTCCGGCACACCGGAGATACCACACGTGTCGAGCGTGGAGGTGTCCGGCACACCGGAGATACCACACGTGTCGAGCGCGGAGGTGTCCGGCACACCGGAGCTCACAGGGTATTTGTGCGCCAGCACAGCTGACCCCCGGCCACACCCGATCCCGATTTAAATTCTTCAGCCGCTGACACGTGGGTCAGCCGGCTTCGTCTTCCTTCCGCCGTTTTCTCGCGCCCGCGCCGCCGACCTCGCCGGAGCAGACTCGGGGCTCGGCGGCTCGCCGCTGCCGGACCTCCCGTGGTCTGAAACTCGCCGCCAGGGGGTTGTCGACGTCGAGGAACACGTCGGTGGTGTCAGGTCGGGCTGGGGGGACCGGAAATAGCTCGGCGACTTGCCGCGGCCTCGGTTGAGGTTCGGCACCGTCGACCGTGGTTTCTAAACCCGCCAACACCTCGAACAAACGGCTTTATTGCATCAACGTACCTCTAGGAAGCTCGACAAGGTGGCAAAAGGGTTCAGGGATGGCGGTAAGTCGGTCGGCACCGTGTGACCGATCGTGCCCGCCATGACCGCCCTCGATCGAGCTCGAAATTCGTCACTCCTAGACAGTTTCACACTATGGATGCAGAAAAGAACTTGATCGCCGGCTAGTCCAGCGTCTATGTGCAAGATTTGATGACCTCCGAAAGATCATAGAGCGAGAATTAAAGAAACCGTACCGGAAGCTCAGTTTAAGGTTGCCGGAGCAAAAACTGAGAATTCGCCGGCGAGAGTTCACGGCATGGCTTGAGCTTCAGGTGGAAGCAGTGTGGAGTCCGTGCGCTCCTGTTGCCACCCTTGCTCGGCTGTGGAAGTTGTTGCAGCTTGCTGCCCGCGTGAGACCGATCGCCGTCCTTCAGCTAAACTGCGGCGGTCGTCGTTGGTCACGGGAACAGGGGCCGAAACCCGGTGGTTCAGGCGTTGGGAGGGTGGTGCGCGACCTCCGGTGGGTGTCTAGCAGCTCAGGAACGAAGGAGGAGATTGTTTTGCTGGTTTTCCCGATTGAGCAGAGAGCTGCGACGAGAAACAATGCCACTGCTCGGTTCTGCCCATGAGAAGATAAAGCCGGCCGACTCCTGCTCGGCTGAGGCGGTGCCGGTCGCATGGGGGCGCGAGCAAGCCGCCCTGGGCGCCAGCGCGCGGAGGGGGAAGCAGCTGGTGGCGCCGGTAGCTGCTCGGTGGCACAGCCGACAGCTGCTCGGTGGAATTTCCCACCGAGACTCTGACTTTGGTTGCAAGTTTCTCCTTCCCTCTATGACATGTAGGTCCCACCTGGGGTTTTAACCTCTGAAATTTACTCCTAATCACTGTAGTGAACAGTGAACCCCATAATACCCCTGGTGGTTCAGATTATTCACCCTTGAGCCATTCGAATTGCATAGGATTCGAATTGGGTTTGGTTTGAGTGAATTTCAGCACAAATGCAGTTTTGAATTCAAATGAAGTTTAAATTTGCCCCACTTAGTTCACGTCAAGATCAACTCCAAATGAAGTGAAACTTGGTGTATGGGCTCACAAAAATGTGCTAAGTAAGAATATGCCTCCCACTTTTAAATTCATGGGATAAAAACAGTTTGAATTTGAATATGGTTTCAAACTGCCCTCTTCCTAATTATACCCAAAATGACCTCAAAAAGGTTTTGAATTTGGGTGAAACTTGGCATGGACATCCTTAACAAAGTGTAGGAGTTTTCATATGTCCAGCCCATCTATATCACATGTGGGAAATACCACTTTGGCAATGTGTGAGTTTGTTCTCTAATGAGCATGTTGATAATTGTTACTTGCTCTCCATTTGTGTTCATCATCCTGCCTCAAATGAGGTGTGTGGTGTGGTGATGAACACTGCAAATGTGTGTCAAAAACTGAGGCCCTTACATTCCTCCCCCCTTAAAAGAATCTCGTCCCGAGATTATAAGCTGAAAATGAGAGAGAGGACGGTGGAAAAATTACCGGATATGCGACGTGAAAAATTCGGGGTAGTTAGTGCGAAGGAATTCTTCGTTTTTCCATGTCGCTTCGTCTATGGAGTGATTACTCCATAGAACCTTGTAGAACCACAACGTACGGTTGCGTGTGGTTCGGGCCTTTTCATCAATAATCTGCACCGGTTCCTCCCGATAGGTGAGATCCGGTTGCAGTCCTCCAATGTCTTCCAGCGGAACGGTAGTTGATAGCTTGAGACACTTCCTCAGCTGGGAAATGTGAAAGACGTCGTGCACACCGGAAAGTGCTTCTGGTAATTTCAGCCGGTATGCCACTGATCCACATCTTTCGGTAATCTGAAATGGACCGATGAATCGGGGTGCCAACTTTCCTCTCATCCCAAATCTGTTTACGCCCTTCATTGGAGACACCCGTAGGTATACGTAATCTCCAACTTCGAATTGTAATGGGCCCCTTCTCTGGTCCGCATACTGTTTCTGACGGGATTGAGCGGCTTTTAGGTTTGCTTGAATCAGTCGAACCTTTTCTTCCGCGTTGTTGACAAGGTCAATCCCGAAGGTAACCCTTTCGCCAGACTCACACCAGTTCAACGGTGTGCGGCATTTTCTTCCGTATAGTGCCTCGTAGGGCGCCATCTTAGGGTGTTCTATGAATTTTTATGAAGCAAACTATGACTTTCTGAAAACTAGATTTTTAGAGGGTCCTAATGGAGTTGGTCTCACTTAATTTGAAGGTTCCTAGGTAAAGTTGTGAGGATTTGAAGTTTGGAAGAATTCTGAAAATTGGGGAAAAAGTTTAAACTCTCGGGGCCCGCAGAGACACGTGTCGAGAGCGGAGGTGTCCGGCACACCGGAGATACCACACGTGTCGAGCGCGGAGGTATCCGGCACACCGGAGATACCACACGTGTCGAGCGCGGAGGTGTCCAGCACACCGGAGCTCACAGGGTATTTGTGCGCCAGCACAGCCGACCCCCGGCGACACCCGATCCCGATTTAAATTCTTCAGCCGCTGACACATGGGTCAGCCGGCTTCGTCTTCCTTCTGCCATTTTCTCGCGCCCGCGCCGCCGACCTCGCCGGAGCAGACTCGGGGCTCGCCGGCTCGCCGCTGCCGGACCTCCCATGGTCTGAAACTCGCCGTTAGGGGGTTGTCGACGTCGAGGAACACGTCGGTGGTGTCAGGTCGGGCTGGGGGGGACCGGAAATAGCTCGGCGACGTGCCGCAGCCTCGGTTAAGGTTCGGCACCGTCGACCGTTGTTTCTAAACCCGCCAACACCTCGAACAAACGGCTTTATTGCATCAGCGTACCTCTACGAAGCTCGACAAGGTCTCAAAAGGGTTCAGGGATGGCGGTAAGTCGGTCGGCACCGTGTGACCGATCGTGCCCGCCATGACCGCCCTCGATCGAGCTTGAAATTCGTCACTCCTAGACAGTTTCACGCTACGGATGTAGAAAAGAACTTGATCACCGGCTAGTCCAGCGTCTATGTGCAAGATTTGATGACCTCTGAAAGATCATAGAGCGAGAATTAAAGAAACCGTACCGGAAGCTCAGTTTAAGGTTGCCGGAGCAAAAACTGAGAATTTGCCGGCGAGAGTTCACGGCGTGGCTTGAGCTTCAGGTGGAAGCAGTGTGGAGTCCGTGCGCTCCTGTTGCCACCCTTGCTCGGCTGTGGAAGTGGTTGCAGCGTGCTGCCCGCGTGAGACCGATCGCCGTCCTTCAGCTAAACTGCGGCGGTCGTCGTTGGTCACGGGAACAGGGTCCGAAACCCGGTGGTTCAGGCGTTGGGAGGGTGGTGCGCGACCTCCGGTGGCTGTCTAGCAGCTCAGGAACGAAGGAGGAGATTGTTTTGCTGGTTTTCCCGATTGAGCAGAGAGCTGCGACGAGAAACAATGCCACTGCTCGGTTCTGCCCATGAGAAGATAAAGCCGGCCGACTCCTGCTCGGCTGAGGCGGTGCCGGTCGCATGGGGGCGCGAGCAAGCCGCCCTGGGCGCCAGCGCGCGGAGGGGGAAGCAGCTGGTGGCGCCGGTAGCTGCTCGGTGGCACAGCCGACAGCTGCTCGGTGAAATTTCACACCGAGACTCTGACTTTGGTTGCAAGTTTCTCCTTCTTCCCTCTATGACATGTGGGTCCCACCTGTGGTTTTAACCTCTAAAATTTACTCCTAATCACTGTAGTGAACAGTGAACCCCATAATACCCCTGGTGGTTCAGATTATTCACCCTTGAGCCATTCGAATTGCATAGGATTCGAATTGGGTTTGGTTTGAGTGAATTTCAGCACAAATGCAGTTTTGAAATCAAATGAAGTTTGAATTTGCCCCACTTAGTTCACGTCAAGATCAACTCCAAATGGAGTGAAACTTGGTGTGTGGGCTCACAAAAATGTGCTGAGTAAGAATATGCCTCCCACTTTTAAATTCATGGGATAAAACAGTTTGAATTTGAATATGGTTTCAAACTGCCCTCTTCCCAATTATACCCAAAATGACCTCAAAAAGGTTTTGAATTTGGGTGAAACTTGGCATGGACATCCTTAACAAAGTGTAGGAGTTTTCATATGTCCAGCCCATCTATATCACATGTGAGAAATACCACTTTGGCAATGTGTGAGTTTGTTCTCTAATGAGCATGTTGATAATTGTTACTTGCTCTTCATTTGTGTTCATCATCCTGCCTCAAATGAGGTGTTTGGTGTGGTGATGAACACTGCAAATGTGTGTCAAAAACTGAGGCCCTTACATTTTCCTAGCCAAAGTTACGTGGATTTGAAGTTTGAACACAATCTGAAAATCGGGAAAAGTTCAAACCGCTGCGCGTGGGACCTGGGTTTACGTGTCAGCTCCTCATCGGCCGATACACCCGGCTACTGAGTCCTCTGTGCGCAGCCGCACCCGATCTGGTGCCACAGCAGATCCCAGTTTTAAATTTCCACCGCTGACAGCCGGGACCCACCGGCTTCTTCTTCCTCCGGCTGTTTTTCACGCGCCCGCGCGCTCAGCTCGCCGGGGCTAATGTAAAATCCCCGAAAGTGGTAGCAGGAAAATTCAGCTCATATACACTTATGAAAAATGAGGGGAATTAAAACTTTGAATTATAATGGTATAAGTTCAAAGTGAGGGTTTAGACTTCCCAAAACATCCAAACATGGTGGTCTAAGTTCATAACTTGGATCTTCATAGTCCAAATATTCAACCTTCCAAATTTCAGCTCATTTGGAGGAGTTTTCATATTTCTTTGGGATTAAAAGGAAAAGCCCTCTAATCTGAATTGCAAATTCAGTTTCAAATCCCAATTGCCTCAATTTGTCAATTTGGGTCCACAATGGTGTTATTCATATTTAAACTAGCAGCCATGCCAAAAATGAGAAATGTTGGAGTACGTTTGCTGTTCCAACTTAGGGTGACACCAAAAACCCTTCAAAATTCAAATTTGAAATTTAAAACTTGGACCAAACTTGATCAAATGCAGCATGGAAGTCAAATTCGGGTTCCTCATATTTAATTTGGCTTCCCTGCAAATATCTGAAATTTTTGGACAAAAGTGGGTGGCAGAAATAAAAAAAATCAGAAATATCAAAGGGGGGAAGAGGGGATGACAAGTGGGGCCAGCTGATCAGTGTGCACTGAGCCGACGTCGGTTCTCCCGGTTTCCTCCGCAGCCGCCACGGAGGCGCAGCGTGCCACGGCGACGCCGTTGCTTGGCGCCGAAGCCACCGTTTCGCTCGGTGCAGCTGGGCTCAAGTCACGCGCCGAGGCAGCTGTCAGGGGCTCTCCTCACTCGGTGCAAAAACAAAGCACGTCGCTCCCTCTGTTTCTCTCCCGATAGCAAACTCGCCGCTTCTCTGCTCTCGCTGCGCTAGCCCAGGCCTTCTTCGGTCAGACGAGGTCGCCGGCGGTGCGGGGTGCCGCTGTCCAAGCTAGGGGCAGCTACGTTTCCCCTCCAGCTGCGATCGCAGCCAAGTTGCTCCGAGCTACCGAAAGCACTGCCGCTCGTCTAGCCCAGAATTCGTCGACAAGGAGAAACCACAGCTTAATTACTTTGGCTCGATGCTTCTACACGACCTAGCGCAGCCCCTCGACGAAGAACCATCGGAAACCGTAGAGAAATGAAGCTGTAAGCTGAGTTTTTCCGGCCGCCGACGCACAACCCTAGCTGCACCGGCGAGCTACACTTTGCACGAGTTTTCACCCCCCTTTGTAGGCAAAAACGTGCTCCTCACATCACCCTGGTGCTTGCGGTGCTCTCCCCAACTGGAATAACCGCCTGTCATGTGAGGACGACGGCGCCGGGGTGGAGTTTGCCGCTGTCAACGTTAGGGAGGTATTCCCGGCCATCTAGCGCCTCCATTGACCCTACCAGCATGTTCCTCGTCGGGTTTTGTGCACAGGCGGTGAAATTTGGGCGGTCTAGGGCACTGGGTAATCATTCCGGCGAGGTGCCGCCGCCGTTCCGGCGAGGAGACCAGCCGGGCACGAGGTAGACGAAGGTGGGGGCCTGCCCCACCTGTCAGTGGCACCGGGTAGGTGCCGGATCGAATTGTGGCTCGGGATCGGCTGTGGCTGCGCAGGTTAACTCCGTAGCCCCCAGTGTTGCCAAATTCTCACTGGTCCAATTTAAAACCGTGGGCCCAGCCCGATTATTTGAAGTTTCTATTAGAGACATAATTCCAGGAATTAGATGATCTTTACAAGCCCATAACTTTATGTAGAAAACCCCAAAAAGGGTGAGACCAATTTTGTTGGATTCCTCATGAGGAGTACTTCACAGAGAAACAATTTTCTTGCTATGAAAATTCCCAGGAATTTTTGTAGAATTGTTTTTAAAAAATCCTTTAGGGATTTATTACAGAGGCAATTCTTTATGAAATATTCCCAAATTTGGGCAGCAAACCCTCTTCATAGATACTGATCTCCAGTAAAAAGTTGGGCTTCATTGGACTTCATTTGCTAGGTCAAATTACCTTCCCACGTTCAGCCTTTATTTGGAAATTCAAATTTAAACAGAAACTGTTCAGCACTCCTGTCCAAACTTCAAAAATTCATATCTCTCTGATGGTAGCTCCAAAAATGGTGAAACAAATTTTTTTAGAACCATGGAGACTTACCCTAATCAGATCTTCCACTATTAGCTATGTCAAAGCTCCTGAATTGGGATCAAAATTCAGAGAAGCATTGTACTTGTAGGAATTTTAAATACTACATTGTGCCCTGACATATCTCCAAATTTGGCTCGAATCATCCTTAGAGAGTCTAGTATCCACTGTAAAAGTCCCAAAGCCAATTAAGGATCCTAAATAGTAGTAGCTATGAATAGAAGTTCAATTCTTATAAATCCTTAAGACTTACACATGTATTTTATTACATTTCATAATAGTGACCGAAGTTGAGGACGCACCGGAGCCCTTGGACGTCCTCCCCCCAGAAGCTAACTTCTTCTCTGACTCGCAACCAGGCAAGCCCCGGTTTGCACTTAAGTACCTTTTATAAAGCTTTTCATTTGTATCACTTATGTCTAGGTTGAAATGTATGCATTAGAGTTAGGGTGGTTGAAACCCCAAGTGCATAGCCTCTTAACTCCTATGGTGGGTTGGTTAGCATACAGACTCGACGAGTAGGGAATGCCATGCTAATATGCTTAGGATCTCGGTAGAAGTCGAGTAGTTGGAATCTACTCGCGAGGTAAGGTTTTATCACACGGTTTGGTCAGAATAGAAAATGGCTTAAAAGTGGAGAAAATGAGACCCGGCAGGGGGGGATAGGAAGCAGTGAGCGGAGGTCTCATGTGCGTAGCCCTGTTGGTGTCGATTGAGGACCGAGTCGTGTGCGGGCCTGATGAACAAGTATCAAACAGTACCAGATGGCATACTGACATAAGCAGGAAACCGATGTAAATGGTTAACCTGGGTGCCGAGGCTTACCCAACCGTAAATAGGAGTGGGTTGAGGGTAGCAAGGTGTAAATCTGCCTGTGGGCACAGTCACGCTCCACGCGGGGACCTCCTGCCCCTTACGGATGGACTGGTTTGGTGTTTGGATTGTCTTTGAAAGGTTGTTGCATACAACAGAGTAGGAAGGGGTGTGGAATCACACTTCTGAAAGTGGGCGTATGCAACGTGTTGTCCGGGCGTCTCCTGATTGCAATCACCGTCCGGGCTGGACGGCTGCACTTTTGCATAGTAAGGATGAGAGGCTACTAATGTACATTACTTCCGCTGTATAGTTATATTTTGTAAAAGACTAACACTGTTTTATATCAAATAAAAGTTTGTATGTTGTTCTTTATACTTTTCGTGTGTTCTGTTGGGTGCTGCATCGTAAGGCACCACCCTATGCGATCCTGGAGTGGGTGAACCACGGGGTGGTCCCCACATAACTGCCCATCACCGGTTCGCCGGTTTGGGCCACCGATCGAGCTGAGGTTCGCCGCCAGGGGGGTTTGCAACGTCAAGGAACACGGTGGTGGGGTTATCTAGGGCTGCCGGTGACCAAAAGATGGCCGGCAACGTGTGGCGGCTTCGGTTGAGCTACGGCAGTGTGAGCCGGGGTTCTCAGCCCATCAAAAGCTCGACCGACTAGCTCTACAGCATCAGGGCACGACCAGGAAGCTCGACGCAACCTCAAACTAGCTCGGGATTGGCCGCAAATACGGTCTCACTGTGCGACCGAATGAGTCTGCGAAGAACACCCTCGGAAAAGCTCGGATTACGTTGCCCCGATGGGTTTTCATGCAACGGATGCTAAAGGGGTTTTGATCGCCGGCTAGTCTAGCTGCTATATGCAAGATTTGAGGACCTATGGAGAATAAGAGAGGGAGAATTTGCAGAAACCATACCGGCTGCTTGGGTTGAACTCGCCGGAGCCAAATCTTCAAATTCGTCGTCGATGCTGCACGGTCTGCTCCAAGACTTGGAGGAGAGTAGCACCACCGTAGCACGCTCCCGTAGCCGTGATCGCTCGGCCGTGAAAACCCCTGTGCAGGGCTGCCCACGAGCGCCCAATCATCGACCGATGCTAGGTCGCGACAGAGTGAACTGTTGAGGGACAAGGGAGGCCGAAGCTCACTTGTTTCTGGGTCGGGGACGCGAGCAGCGAGTGCACCATGCCGTTTTGCAGCTCAGGGGGAGATGGCGCGGTTGATTCGGCCGGTTTCCCGATCGAGCCGAGGTAGCGGAGGAAGGAGGGCGCCGCACGTTATTTGCACGCGAGGAGGAGAAGGCAAACGGGGTTTGCTTCGGCAGAGGGCGTGGAGCACGTTAAGAAGGGCTCAGGACCGACCCTGGGCGCCAGTGCGTGGAGGCAGGATGCAGCTGGTGGCGCCGTGGTTCCCCTTGGTGGCACACGAGCAGCCCTCGGTGGCTTTGAACAGAACAGAGGCAAAGTCCTTCGCTTCAGGTGCAAGTGTTGATCTGCCACTCTATGACATGTGGGTCCCACCCCCATTTAACCTATGAACTTAACTTTTCTCCACTGCTCTAAACAGTAGAGACCAAATTAACCTCAGGCATTTGAATTATCTACCCCTGGGCCATTTGGATGTGATAGAATTGAAATTGGTCTGTGTTTGACTAATTTTCAGCATATATGCAGTTTGACATTCAAATAAAGTTTGAATTTGCTAAACCTAGCTCATGTCAAGATCAACTCCAAATGGAGTGAAAATTGGTGTGTGAGCTCACAAAAATGTGCTGAGTAATAATATGCCTCCCACTTTTGAATTCATGGGATGAAAATAGTTTGAATTTGAATTTGAGTTCAAACCACCCTCTTTCTAACTATCCCCAAAAGACCTCAAAAAGGTTTTGGATTTGGGTGAAATTTGGCATGCACATTCCTAGCAAGGTGTAGGACTTTTTCATATGTCCAGCCCCTATATGATGCATGTGGGAAATACCACTTTTTTATTTTGTGAGTTTATTTTCTAATGATCATGTTGATGGTGGTTACTTGCTCTTCAAATGTGTTCATCAAGTTTCTTCAAATGAAGTGTGTGTGGGGTGATGGACACTTTGAATATGTGCCAAAAACTTAGGCCCTTACATTCCTCCCCCCTTAAAAGAATCTCGTCCCGAGATTATAAGGTGAAAATGAGAGAGAGGACGGTGGAAAATTACCGTATATTCAACGTGAAAAAGTTGGGGTAGTTTGCGTGAAGAAACCCTTCGCTCTCCCATGTCGCTTCATCCACGGAGTGATTACTCCATAGAACTTTGTAGAACCACAACGTACGGTTGCGTGTGGTTCGGGCCTTTTCATTAATAATCTGAACCGGTTCCTCCCGATACGTGAGATCCGATTTCAGTTCTTCTATGTCCTCCAGCTGAATGGTAGTTGATAGCTTAAGACACTTCCTCAGCTGGGAAATATGAAAGACGTCGTGCACACTGGAAAGTGCTTCTGGTAATTTCAACCGGTATGCTACTGATCCACATCTTTCGGTAATCCGAAATGGACCGATGAATCGGGGTGCCAACTTTCCTCTCATCCCGAATCTGTTTACGCCCTTCATTGGAGACACACGTAGATATACGTGATCCCCGACTTCGAATTGTAGTGGGCGCCTTCTCCGGTCCGCATATTGTTTCTGTCGGGATTGGGCGGCTTTTAGGTTTGCTAGAATCAGCCGAACCTTTTCTTCCGCGTTATTGACAAGATCAATCCCAAAGGTAACCCTTTCACCAGACTCACACCAATTCAGTGGTGTGCGGCATTTTCTCCCGTATAGCGCCTCGTATGGTTCCATCTTGATGCTGGCTTGGTACCCATTGTTGTACGAGAACTCGGCCAATGGCAAGTGATCATCCCAATTCTTGCCGTGGTTGATAGCGCAAGCTCGTAGCATATCTTCTAGAATTTGGTTTACCCGCTCAGTTTGTCCATCCGTTTGTGGGTGGTATGCTGAACTACGGATCAGCTTCGTCCCCAACGCAGCATGTAGCTGCTCCCAAAAACGGGACACAAATAAAGTGCCTCGATCCGATATGATGATACGGGGTACTCCACATAAGCATAGGATCCGTGAGATGTACAGTTCAGCATACTTCTTGGCGTTGTAGTTGGTGTTGACCGGGATGAAATGGGCAACTTTGGTGAGCCGGTCGAAGATCACCCACACAGAATCATGTTTCTGAAAAGTGGTGGGTAAACCGACGATGAAGTCCACGCTCACAGCTTCCCACTTCTAGGCAGGAACGCCGAGTGGTTGTAGCAGTCCCGGTTTCCGTACATGATCTGCCTTCACCCTTCGACATGCATAACACTCGGACACGTACTTTGCCATCTCCCGCTTCATCCATGTCCACCAAAACTTACTTCTGAGTTCTTGATACATTTTGTTGCTGCCGGGGTGATTAGAAAATTTTGACAAGTGAGCCTCATCAAAGATTTTCTTTCTCAATTCCGTGTTACGGGGTACGACAATCCGGTCCTTGAACCATAGGACGCGTCTCCGTCTTTCCGGAAACATTTTAGCTCCCCACAGTCTATGCGTCTCCGCAAATGTGACATACCCATGTCATTTTTCTGGGCTACCGCTATCTCTTCACGGATGGTGGGGATCAAAGCTAAGTTGTAGAGAGCTCCATGTGGAATCACATGCAATGGTGGCTCGCTCTCTTCCAACGGTGTGATGGTCAGGTTGTTGACGTGTGACTTGCGACTCAGCGCATCCGCCACTACGTTTGCCTTGCCGGGGTGATAATGGATCTCTATTTCGTAATCCTTTATCAACTCTAACCCTCTTCATTGCCTCATGTTCAGCTCTTTCTGAGTGAATATGTACATGAGGATTTTGTGGTTGGTATATAAATGTACGAGGTTACTGAGTAAGTAGTGCCTCCACATTTTAAGTGCAAGTATCACGGCAGCGATCTCCAAGTCGTGAGTTGGATAATTCTGCTCATGGTTTCTGAGCTGCCGTGACCCATACGCGACCACTCTTCGGTCTTGCATCAGCACACATCCGAGCCCAATGCCGGATGCATCGCAGTACACATCGAACGGTTTTGTTGTGTCTGGCTGCGCCAAAACCGGTGCTGATGTTAGGTGTTTCACTATTGCCTTGAATGCTGCTTCACATGCTGGACTCCAAACATATTTGGTAGCCTTCTTCAGCAGCTCTGTCATTGGCTTGGCAATCTTCGAGAAGTTCGGAATGAACCTCCGATAATATCCCGCGAGTCCGATGAAACTCCGTACCTCGTGAACAAATCTCGGGTTTTTCCAATTCAGCACTTGTGTGATCTTACTTGGGTCTACAGTGATGCCCTCCGCTGAGATTATATGCCCAAAAAAGGTACTTGCGGTATCCAGAACTCGCACTTGCTGAATTTCGCGTATAGCTTGTGATCCCACAGCTGTTGCAAGACTATACGCAGATGCTTCTTGTGCTGTTCCTCCGACTTGGAATATACCAATATATCGTCGATGAAGACCACGACAAACGTATCCATCTCCGGCATGAATACTGAGTTCATCAAATACATGAAGTGAGCTGGAGCGTTGGTGAGGCCGAAGGACATGACCAGGTACTCATAAAGTCCGTACCTCGTCGAGAAAGCCATCTTCGGAATATCCTCAGCCTGTATCTTGATCTGATGGTACCCAGATCTTAAGTCCATCTTGTAAAAGATCTTTGCTTCGACCAACTGATCGAACAACATGTCGATCCATGGCAACGGGTACATGTTCTTGATGGTTACGGTGTTTAGTGGACGATAGTCCACACAAAGCCGCAACGTCTCGTCTTTCTTCTTCACAAACAATGCTGAACAACCCCATGGCGAGGAGATCGGCCTAATAAAACCCTTCTCCAGCAGGTCCGTTAGCTGAGTCTTCAGTTCAGCCAATTCTTTGGGCGCCATCTTGTACGGCCTTCGGGATATTAGCATGGTTCCCGGTGCAAGTTCAATCTTGAACTCCACATATCTGTCAGGCTGCATCTCCGGTAATTCATCCGGGAACACGTCAGGGAACTCTCAGACCACTGGAATGTCTTCCAATCTGATGGTTGTGGATTGATACACACTTGGAAGTTTTATTTCTATACTGTCCAGAAATAAGGAGTGAGATCCGTGCACTTCTGAGTTCAAGTGCATGATTTGAAGGATGGTGTCTAAAACAGTGCTGTGGCGGGTTAACCATGACATCCCTAAGATGACATCGACCTTCTGTCCCTCTAAAATTATGAGAGACGTAGGGTACACTCTACCCGCTAAGCATAATGGTGCTTTGGAAACCATTACGCTTGCTGAAATCTTCCCACCCGGTGAACAAATCAAATATGGGTTATCGGTGGGTAGTATTTGCAAGCTGTGTTTAGCAATGAAAGCTTGGCTAATAAAATTATGCGTTGCGCCTGAATCAAACACTATTACGGCGGGATGCTGGTGGAGTTGGAACAAACCCGCAAGGATTGGCTCTCCCTCCGGCACGTCCTCTATGGCGAGTTGGTGGACGGTGCCGGGCCTAGGGTTTGCCCGCCGCGCATTAGTGGGGTTCCGGGGCTGATTCCTCCCCGGATGTTGCGGTGCAACCCCGCCGCCTTGCCTCTCCGGACAACTGCTGGCGAAGTGTCCTGGACGACCACATTTGTAGCATGTGGCTGCTGCTTGGCCGGTGCTTGGGGGACGAAAGCCCGGCATGCGCTGCTGAGGTGCATACACACGCGGCATCGCCCGCTGCTGCTGCTGTTGTTGCTGCGGAGGTGGTGCTGGCAGTGCCAGCCTGAATGCCGGTGGAGAATATGGCCTACTGCAGGATGGCATCGGCCTCTGTGGTGGCTGCCAGCATGGACCCGATGGTGGGTGATTCACCATCCGGTATTTTTGAGAAGGACCACCTCCTTCTCCGCTGCTTTGCGGCGCACTTCGCTTCCTTTCCGCCGCCGCTAACTCCTTGCCGGAGTCTTCCTGAACAATCGCAGCATCAATTATGTCATTGAGGCTGCCGCGATTGAACATCGCCAGCTTGTCTTTCAGGAGCGGGTTAAGCCCCTGGTAAAAGCGATCCTGCCGCTTCTCGTCGGTATCGGTGTGATACGACGCGTATAGCGCAAGATCATTGAACGCCCTGGAATATTCCAGCGCGTTACGGCTTCCTTGTTGCAGGCTAGGAAATCCTGCGTCTTCCTCTTCATGATATCCGGCGGTATGTGATAGGCCCTGAAGGCCGTCTGGAATTCCGTCCAGGTCATAACTCGGTCAGTGGGCTGCATAGCACAGTAGTTCGCCCACCACACGCTGGCGGATCCCTGAAGCTGTTGGGCCACGAATTGTGTCTTACGCTGCTCACGCACCTGGAGCAGCCCGAACTTCATTTCCATCGTGCGGAGCCAGTTGTCCGCATCGATGGGTTCATCCGTTCTTGAGAATACCGGGGGATGAGTCGCCATAAAATTGGAGTAGGAGCTTTGTTGGCGCTCCTCACGCTCTTGACGCCTTTCTGGTCGAGACTTATTTGCAATGAGAGTTTGCAGCAACTCTGTGTGCTGCTGATGAGATCCCGCCATTGCTGCCACAATATCCTCCAAAGTAACCGTTGGCGGTGGCGGTTGTTGCTGTTGTTATTGCTGCTGTTGCTGTCCCGAGGAATCCTCGGGAGGCTGTTGGGAGGTCTCTCCCCCCTGACTGGAACCCCCAACATCCGGGTTGGCACGAGTACGAGTCATTCTGAAATTCAAAACAGCAGCGATCAGCACATGTCATACTTAAAATTCCATATGAAACAGTAGGTATTGAAGTGACGCATGAATAATTTGCACAACATTCACATATATTGATAAAGCATAAACTTTATACAAGATACAACATTCACATATATTGATAAAGTATAAACAGTCGTGCTCATGTCGTCACTACCTATACATGCACTACTGTCTACACGACATGTCACCGATTACAAAAGTTTGGGTTACATTATCCCAGCAACCCTACTTGGCACGGTAAGCCCATACTCGGACTAGAACTCGACCTCCTGCGGGTCCTCCTCCTCCGGTACCTCTACTGGTGGCTCTGGGTCTACAACCTCCTCTTCTGGCTCGGGTTCTCCCATTGCCGGAAGACCCAAGACCACGGGTATGGCGCCTACCACCGGTATGCCCATTACCGGAGGTACGAGGTCCTGCAACGCGTGCACCTCGTCCATGGCCTGGTTGTAGTCCTCTTCCAGCCTTGCCCCTCCTCAATAGCGTCGTCCCGCTCTTGAGTAAGGACCTCGTTCTGCTGGGTCAGAGCCTCCACCTGCTGTTGCAAAGCCGTGATGTCGACACGGCTTTTCCTCTTCGCCTTCTTCAGACGATGCAACTGATTATGTTGTTCGTTCAGTCGCTTGATCGTCAGAAGGAGCACATTGCGGAGTGCGATGTGAGCACTCTTGAAATGGTCTCCACGGCTTGTGCTCTCCTTGAGCTTTGCAGCAAGACAACCCGTATGAACAGCTTGGCAGTCCATCACGGCTTTTCCTGCCCTCAATTGGAGACTGAGGTTTGCCTCCGCGGGACTGTACCTTGGGCAACCCGGATCTGTGGCCTCCATGAACCTCCCTTCCCACACGTGATTAGCCCATCCCTCCACCGGAACCAGCGCGTATGGAGTGCCCTCCATAGCTCTCACATGTAGCTGGCAGAAATGCGACATGGTCTCGTGGGCTGCCACTTGCCACATTCCCTCCAGTTGTCTACCTCTTACCGTAACAGTGAACGGCGCCCAACCGGGTGGCGTAGGTCCTGCAGGAACTTCGACATGGATCATCCATGTCTTGTTCCCCTCCTCACCTTCTTCCTTGGCGAAGTACTACGGCATCTTGTCGTGACACGACCCCTACGGTCTTGTCGAGCCAGGATCACGCTGAGGGGTGCTGCGTTGCACAGCACCGGATAACACACATCAAAGGTACAAAGCGGAAGCAAAACTTTTATTACATAAAGTAGTTTATGAACATTTGTACATCAAAATAAGTCCAGTCTACACTCACGGGCGTAGACTACGCATCAAGTTCACGTTCAGCCCGTGACCGTGTCCTTGCTAGCACGCACACTAACACGGCGGCGTGCACGACTCCCACTCGACGGGGTTCCCCTCCTGGGGTTCCGTCTCCTCTTCGGGAGTCCCTTCCTCATAGAACCCTGCAAAAGCTTCAAACACAAGCAGTGAGCACGAAGGCTCAGCAAGTCTGACCCGTCTCACCTAAACATGGAACTTCTACATGAGGGGTGATGGGTACATGAGGTAAAACCATTTGCAAAGGACTCGCCTAATTATTGGGACCTTACTTTCCAATTTTAGCAGCAGGTTGTGGAGAACCTTACGCTAAGGCACATGAGAGAGCCGCAATCAAACAAGAAACGCATTTCTCTCATGTACTTTGCCCAAAGTAGAAAGGAACTTTAATTAGCTCTAAACTACAGCATATCATTAACAAGCAATGTCCATCATTCAATCAGCAACATTTTATCATGTGACTAGCCTGTTCTTTCTACGTCACGGTACAGTGAACAAGTGGTACTCACTGACCGTGAGGGACGGCGATTATAATCGATTTACACCTGCAGGGTTACCTGAACAACCCGTCACGTACGCCCGTACTCGATGTTGCCTACAGCAACCATCACGGACGCCGTACGCAACTAACTTTCACCCGTTAGCCAAATGTTGAGCCGGTCCAATCGTCCCGAGCAAGAGGTCTCTGCACGCGCATCTCAGTGCCGCCAGCCGATTTACACCTCGAGCTCTCAACCTACCCTCTGAACGACCAGCTATGCCTCAACACCCAGCTACCCGAGTTACTTCGGTTTCCCGGTTCCCATATATCCGGTAGGTCTTCGGTACCGTTCTAGCTTGTTCAACAGGCCCGCACACGGCTCGGTCCTCAATCGACACAAGCGGAGCTATAGCACACAGGCCCCAAAGTCCTGCTGCCCTTACTCTCCGCTCGGTCTCATCTTTCTTGCCATGTGTATCATGTGCTATCTCTACCGGAGTCGAGTGCCTCTAGCCTATACTCGCGAGTAGTTCCAACTACTCGACTTGTACTGAATCCTACCCTAACTTAGCTTTGCCGTAGCTAACGGGGTTTTGCAATCCTAAACCCAACCCTTGGTTTTCTTGGCTATGCAATTGGGTTTCCAAACAAGACTCCAATGCAATAAGTAATCATACTTAAGTAAGTGCTCAAAACAATAAAACATTGTAAAAAGGTTAATGCAAACCGGAGCTTGCCTTGCTGCTCTTGGTCATTGGCTAGCTGTTCCTCTGGAGTAACGAAGTCTAGGACTTCGGGTTCCTCCTCGACCTTAGCGACTACATGATATACAGGTATATGTATTGATTTAAATGCATTTGATTGAATTTAAACTTGTGAAGTCTATAACTCTTACTAGACAGACTCAATGACTGTGAAACTTTTACTGTGTCTTGGTTACAACCTAAACAGAGACTTGGTCAAATTTTAGTTGCAGCAAAGCTCATTTGTGCCCAACACAATTAATTATGCACTTGACCTTAATTGAAGGCTTTTAGGGTGTTCTAAGGATTTTTATGAAACAAACTATGACTTTCTGAAAACTAAATTTCAAGAGGGTTCTAATGGAGTTGGTCCCACTTAATTTGAAGGTTTCTAGCTAAAGATATGAGCTAAACAATTTCAGGGAAAATTCTGAAAATGTTTATGAACATTTTCTATTTTCTCTGGAACAGTTTCACTAATCACACAATTAGGTGGACAAAATGAGCTCAAATGGATCTGAACTTTTTATGGCAGTTCAGGGATATTTTGGTGAACATCCCAGCAAAATTTCAGAATTTTCCTCCAAGGGATTCTCCAGTTAAAATTCCAAACAGTTAAAATTTTGAGGAATTAATTCTGGAGAATTAAGGGTTTTCATGAAGTGAAACTTGATTTGCTGGAAAGTACACAGATAGCTGAATCCAACAAAATTTGGTTCACTCGATCTGGAGCTTCCTAGCCAAAGTTATGAGGATTTGAAGTTCGAATGAAATCTGAAAATCGGGGAAAAGATTAAACTCGCGGGTGGGCCACGGGGACACGTGTTGCGCACTGATGCGTCGGCACACCGTGGTCTGCGGGGTTCCTGCACGCCAGCACAACAGTTCCCAGCCGCATCCGATCCCGATTTGAATTTTTAAGTCGCTGATGTGTGGGCCAGCCAGCTTCGTCTTCCTCCTGACGCGCCCTCGTGCCCGCGCTGCCTCCCCTCGCCGGAGCAGACCCGGAGCTCGCTGGACAGGCGTTCCCGGCCGCCGCCCAGCCAGAGACTCACCGCCAGAGGGTTTAGGGCATCGAGGAACACGTTGGTGGGCTCTGTTTGGGACGTCGGTGGCAGGAACCAGCTCCGCAACGTGCGGCGGCTACTGCTGTGGTTCGGCACCGTTGTCCGAGGTCTCTAGCCCGCCATCGCTTGCGCCGATGGGCTCTACATCACCAGCGCAGCTCTAGGAAGCTCGACATGACCTCAGAGTAGCTCGGAAGTCACCGTAAATACGGTTTCACCATGCGACCGAATGGTTCCGCGGCGGACACTCCGAATAGAGCTTAATTCCCGCCGCTCCGAGGCGTTCTCATGCGATGGATGCTAAAGGAGATTTGATCGCCGGCTAATCCAGCATATGTGTGCAAAATTTGATGACTCAAGGAGGGACAGAGAAGGAGAATTTTAAAGAACTGTACCGGAAGCTCGGGCTGAGGTCAACGGAGCAAATTCTCGAAATTCGCCGTCGAGAGTGCACAGCGTGGCTTGAGCTTCAGGTGGAAGCAGCGTGAAGTCCGTGCGCTCCTTTTTCTGCCCTTGCTCGGCTGTGAAATTGGCTGTGGTGTGCTGCCCACGTGAGACCGATCGCCGTCCTTCAGCTAAGTCGCGGTGGTCGTCGTTGATCACGGGAACAGGGGCCGAAACCCTGTGGTTCAGGCGTTGGGAGGGTGTTGCTCGAGCTCAGCGTGTTGCCTAGCAACTCAGGGAGGCGAGGATGCGATTGTTTGCTGTGTTATCCCGATCGACCGCAAGCTCGGGGAAAAGAAGAATGGCACCACCCGGTGTCGCCCGCGAGGATAAGAAGGCATCTGGTCTTCACTCGGCTGAGGTGGTGACGGTCGCGTGGGGGCGCGAGCAGGCCGCCCTGGGCGCCAGTGTGC
Source organism: Neostapfia colusana (assembly GCA_030760725.1). NCBI lineage: Eukaryota > Viridiplantae > Streptophyta > Magnoliopsida > Poales > Poaceae > Neostapfia > Neostapfia colusana. The sequence continues at coordinate 24,871,601 of JASWHV010000008.1, read as the reverse complement.
GAAGGGAGAAGCAGCTGGTGGCGCCGGTGGCTTCTCGGTGGCACAGCCGGCAGCTGCTCGGTGGAATTTCCCACCAAGGCTGTGACTTTGTGTGCAAGTCTTCACTCTTATCTCTATGACATGTGGGTCCCACACTCAATTTTAACCTCTGAAATTAACTCCTTATCACTGTTGTAAACAGTAATCCCCACAAAGCCCCTGGTGATTTGAATTATCAACCTTTGAGCCATTTGAATTGACTAGAATTCAAGTTGGGTTTGGTTTGGATAAATTTCAGCACATGTTCAGTTTGAAATTCAAATAAAGTTTGAATTTGCCCCACTTAGCTCATGTCAGGATCAACTCCAAATGGAGTGAAAATTGCTGTGTGAGCTCACAAAAATGTGCTGAGTAAGAATATGTCTCCCACTTTTGAATTCATGGGATAAAAACAGTTTGAATTTGAATGTAGTTTCAAACTGCCCTCTTTCTAGCTATGCCCAAAATGACCTCAAAAGGTTTTGAATTTGGGTGAAACATGGCATGAACATTCCTAGCAATGTGTTGGAGTTTTTCATATGCCCAGCCCCTATATATTACATGTGGGAAATACCACTTTTGCAATGTGTGAGTTTATTCCCTAATGAGCATGTTGATGGTGGTTAATTGCTCTTCAAATGTGTTTATCAACTTTCTTCAAATGAGGTGTGTGTGTGGTGATGACACTTCAAGCATGTGTCAAAAACTTAGGCCCTTACATTCCTCCCCCCTTAAAAGAATCTCGTCCCGAGATTATAAGGTGAAATTGAGAGAGAGGACGGTGGAAAATTACCAGATATGCGACGTGAAAAAGTCGGAGTAGTTAACACGAAGAAATCCTTCGCTCTCCCATGTCGCCTCGTCCACAGAGTGATTACTCCATAGAACTTTGTAGAACCACAACGTACGGTTGCGTGTGGTTCGGGCCTTCTCATCAATAATCTGAACCGGTTCCTCCCAATAGGTGAGATCCAGTTGCAGTGCTTCAATTTCTTCCAGCTGAACGGTAGTTGATAGCTTGAGACACCTTCTCAGCTGGGAAATATGAAAGACGTCGTGGACACCGGAAAGTGCTTCTGGTAGTCTCAGCCGGTATGCTACTGATCCACATCTTTCGGTAATCTGGAATGGACCGATGAATCGGGGTGCCAACTTTCCTCTCACCCCAAATCTGTTTACGCCCTTCATTGGAGACACACGTAAATATACGTGATCCCCGACTTCGAATTGTAATGGGCGTCTTCTCCGATCCGCATACTGTTTCTGACGGGATTGAGCGGCTTTTAGGTTTGCTTGAATCAGCCGAACCTTTTCCTCCACGTTGTTGACAAGGTCAATCCCGAAGGTAACCCTTTCGCCAGACTCACACCAATACAGTCGTGTGCGGCACTTCCTTCCGTATAGCGCCTCGTAGGGCGCCATATTTATGCTGGCTTGGTACCCATTGTTGTACGAGAACTCGGCTAACGGCAAGTGATCATCCCAATTCTTGCCGTGGGTGATAGCGCAAGCTCGTAGCATGTCTTCTAAGATATGATTTACCTGCTCGGTTTGCCCATCCATTTGCGGGTGGTATGCTGAACTACGGATCAGCTTCGTCCCCAATACAGCGTGCAGCTGCTCCCAAAAACGGGACACAAATAAAGTGCCCCGATCCGATATGATGGTACGGGGTACGCCGTACAAGCATAGGATCCGTGAGATGTACAGTTCAGCGTACTTCTTGGCGTTGTAGTTGGTGTTGACCGGGATGAAATGGGCAACTTTGGTTAGCCGGTCGACGATCACCCACACAGAATCATGCTTCTGAAAAGTGGTGGTTAAACCGACGATGAAGTCCATGCTCACATCTTCCCACTTCCAGGCAGGAACGCACAGTGGTTGCAGCAGTCCCGGTTTCAGCATATGATCTGCCTTCACCCTTCGACATGTATCACACTCGGACACGTACTTCGTGATCTCCCGCTTCAACCGTGTCCACCAAAACTTGCTCTTGAGTTCTTGATACATTTTGTTGCTGCCGGGGTGAATAGAAAATTTTGATAAGTGAGCCTCATCAAAAAATTTCTTCCGTAGCTCCGGGTTACGGGGTACGACGATCCGGTCCTTGAACCATAGAACGCCGTCTCCGTCCTTCCGGAAACATTTAAGCTCCCCACTGTCTACATGTCTCCGTAAATGCGACATACCCTTGTCATGTTTCTGAGCTGCCGCTATCTCTTCACGGATGGTGGGGATCAAAGCTAGGTTGTAGAGAGCTCCATGTGGAATCACATGCAGTGGTGGTTCGCTCTCTTCCAACGGTGTGACTGTCAGATTGTTGACGTGCGACTTGCGGCTCAGCGCATCTACTACTACGTTTGCCTTGCCCGGATGATAATGGATCTCTATTTCATAATCCTTTATCAGTTCCAACCATCTTCGCTGCCTCATGTTCAGCTCCTTCTGAGTGAATATATACTTGAGGCTCTTGTGGTCGGTATATAAATGTACGAGGTTACCGAGTAGGTAGTGCCTCCACATTTTCAGTGCAAGTACCAAGGCAGCGAGCTCCAAGTCGTGAGTTGGATAATTTTGCTCATGGTTTCTAAGCTGCCGTGATCCATACGCGACCACTCTTTGGTCTTGCATCGGCACACATCCGAGCCCAATGCCGGATGCATCGCAGTACACATTGAACGGTTTTGTTGTGTCTGGCTGCGCCAAAACCGGTGCTGATGTTAGGTGCTTGACTAAAGCCTTGAATGCTGCTTCACATGCCGGACTCCAAACATATTTGGTAGCCTTCTTCAGCAGCTCCGTCATCGGCTTGGCAATCTTCGAGAAGTTCAGAATGAACCTCCGATAATATCCCGCGAGTCCGAGGAAACTCCGTACCTCGTGAACAGTTCTCGGGAATTTCCAATTCAGCACTTGAGTGATCTTGCTCGGATCTACAGCGATACCCTCCGCTGAGATGATATGCCCGAGGAAAGGCACTTGCTGAATTTCGCGTATAGCTTGTGATCCCGCAGCCGTTGCAAGACTATACGCAGATGTTTCTTGTGATCTTCCTCCGACTTGGAATATACCAGTATGTCATCGATGAAGACCACGACAAACTTGTCCAGCTCCGGCATAAATACCATGTTCATCAAGTACATGAAGTGAGCTGGTGCATTGGTGAGGCCGAAGGACATGACCAGGTACTCATAAAGTCCGTACCTCATCGAGAAAGCCGTCTTCGGAATGTACTCCACCCTTATCTTAATCTGATGGTACCCGGATCTTAAGTCCATCTTGGAAAACATCTTTGCTTCGACCAACTGATCAAACAACATGTCGATCCGTGGCAACGGTACTTGTTCTTGATGGTTACAGTATTTAATGGACGATAGTCCATGCAAAGCCGCAACATCTCATCCTTCTTCTTCACGAATAATGCTGAACAGCCCCATGGCGAGGAGCTCGGCCTAATAAAACCCTTCTCCAGGAGATCCGTGAGCTGAGTCTTCAGTTCAGAAAACTCCTTGGGCGCCATCTTGTACGGCCTTCGGGATATTGGCATGGTTCCCGGTGCAAGTTCAATCTTGAACTCCACCTGTCTATCGGGCAGCATCCCCGGTAAATCATACGGAAATACAACAGGGAACTCTCGGACCACTAAAATATCTTCCAACCTGATGGTTGTAGCTTGATAGACACTTGGAAGTTTTATTTCTGGACTGTTCAGAAATAAGGAGTGAGATTCGTGCACTTCTGAGTTTAAGTGCACAACTCGGAGGACGATGTCTAAAATAGCGCCGTGGCGGGTTAACCACGACATCCCTAGAATGACATCGACCTTTTGTCCCTCTAAGATTATGAGAGACGTAGGGTAGACTCTACCCTCTAAGCACAATGGCGCTTTTGGGACCATCATGCTTGCTGAAATTTTCCCACCCGGTGAACAGATCACATAAGGACTATCGGTGGGTAGTATTTGCAAGCTATATTTATTAATGAAAGCTTGGCTAATGAAGCTATGCGTGGCGCCTGAATCAAATAATACTATGGCAGGATGCTGGTGGAGTTGGAACATACCCGCAAGAATTGGCTCACCCCCCGGCACCTCCTCTATGGCAAGCTGGTGGACAGTGCCGGAACTAGGGTTTGCCCGCCACGCATTAGTAGGGTTCCGGGGTTGATTCCTCCCCGGAAACTGTGGTGCAACTCCGCCGCCTTGCCTCTCCGGGCAACTGCTCGCGAAGTGTCCTGGACGACCACACTTGTAACATGTGGCCGCTGCTTGTGCAATGCTCGGGGGATGAAAGCCTGGCATGCGCTGCTGAGGTGCATCCGCACGCGGCATCGCCCGCTGCTGCTGTTGTTGTTGCGGAGGTGGTACTGGCAGTGCCGGCCTGAATGCCGGTGAAGAGTACGGCCGACTGCGGAACGGCATCGGCCTTTGCGGTGGCTGCCAGAGTGAACCTGATGGTGGGCGATTCACCATCCAAAACTTCTGAGAAGGACCACTTCCTTCTCCGCTGCTTTGCGGCGCGCTTCTCTTTCTCTCCGCCGCTGCTAACTCCTTACCGGAGTCCTCTTGAACAATCGCAGCATCAATGATGTCATTGAGGCTGCCGTGATTGAACAACGCCAACTTGTCCTTCAGGAGCGGGTTAAGCCCCTGGTAAAAGTGGTCCCGCCGCTTCTCGTCGGTATCGGCGTGATACGACGCATAGAGCGCGAGATCGTTGAACACCCTGGAGTATTCCAGCGCGTTCCGTCTCCCTTGCTGCAGGTGTAGAAATTCCTGCGCCTTCCTCTTCATCAGACCTGGCGGTATGTGATAGGCCCTGAAGGCCCTCCGGAACTCCGCCCAGATCATAACTCGGTCGGTGGGCTGTGAAGCACAAAAGTTTGCCCACCACGCGCTCGCGGATCCTTGGAGCTGCTGGACCGCGAACTGAGTCTTGCGCTGCTCGCTTATCTGGAGCAGCCCGAACTTCATCTCTATCGCACGAAGCCAATTGTCCGCGTCGAGAGGTTCATCCACCCTTGAGAATACCGGGGGATGAGTCGCTAGGAAGTCGGAGTAGGAGCTCTGTTGACGCTCCTCACGGTCTTGACGTCTCTCTGGGCGAGACGTATTGGCAATAAGAGTTTGCAGCAACTCCGTATGCTGCTGATGGGAACCCGCCATTGCCGCCACGATGTTGGTCAGTGTTACCGTTGGCGGTGGCGGTATTTGCTATTGCTGTTGCTGCTGCTGTCCCGAGGAGTCCTCGGGAGGCGGTTGTGAGGTCTCTCCCCCTTGGCTAGTACCCCCAACATCCGGGTTGGCATGAGTACGAGTCATTCTGACATTCAAAACAGCAGCAATTAGCACATGTCATACTTAAAATTCCATATGCAACAGTAGGTATTGAACTGACACATGAATAATTTGCAAAACATTCACATATATTGATAAAGCATAAACTTTATACAAGATACATTATTCTTGGGTCTCCAAGAAGTCGTGCTCATGTCGTCACTACCTATACATACGCTACTGCCTACACGACATGTCACCCATTACAAAAGTTGGGTTACACTACTCTAGCTGCCCTACTCGGCAACGGTAACCCCCTACTCGGAGTAGAACTCGACCTCCTGCGGGTCGTCCTCCTCCGGTACCTCTGCTGGTGGCTCCGGATCTACCACCTCTTCTTCCATCTCCGGTTCTCCCATTGCTGGAAGGCCCAAGACCACCGGTATGCCCAATACCGGAGGTACGAGGTCCTGCAATGCATGCACCTCGTCCATGGCCTGGTTGTAGTCCTCTTCCCAGCCTTTCCCTTCCTCAATAGCGTCGTCCCGCTCTTGGGCAAGGTCCTCATTCTTCTGGGTTAGAGTATGTACCAGTTCTTGCAACGCCGCGATGTCGACACGGCTTTTCTTCTTCGCCTTCTTCAAACGATGCAACTGATTGTGCTGTTCATTCAGTCGCTCGATCGTCGGAAGGAGCACATTGCGGAATGCACTGTGAGCACTCTCGAAATGGTCTCCACTGCTTGTCCTCTCCTTGAGCTTTGCAGCAAGACAATCCGTATGAACAGCTTGGCTGTCCATCACGGTCTTCCCTGCTTTCAATTGGAGGCTGAGGTTTGCCTCTGCGGGGCTGTACCTTGGGCAACCCGGATCGGCTGCCTCCCAGTACCTCCCTTCCCACACATGCTGAGCCCGTCCCTCCACCGGAACAAGCGAGTACGGAGTGCCCTCCATAGCCTGCACGTGTAGTTGGCAGAAACGTGACATGGTGTCACGGGCTGCCACTTGCCACATTTCCTCTGGTTGTCCACCTCTCACCGTGACGGTGAACGGCGCCCACCCGGGTGGCGTAGGTCCTGCAGGGACTTCGACATGGATTGTCCACGTCTTGTTCCCCTCCTCGCCTTCTTCCTTGGTGAAGTACTGCAGCATTTGGTTGTACCCGTAATATTGAAGCATTTTCCACAATGCTTCCGGATAGCCGCTGCGGTGAGAACAGTGGGACACCACCCACCCGTTCTCCAACTGCTTATCTGCTGTCATCTGTAAAAATATATTTGATAAATGTCAAATATTTATTTAGACAGTAAACCATTGAGTTATAACATAAGACATGTCATTGAACCCATAAAACTTTGAAACATAGTCCAAATTTAACCAAATTTGATTGCTGATCTGCTGTTCAACATGACAGCCCTGACCAGTTTCCATTTCAACCTGATTTAGGCCATGATAAAAGCAAAACCAATTCTGGAGCTCAACATCAAAGTTAAATATGTCTTTAATAGCTCTCCAGAAAGTATTTTCTTGGCCTAATATCTGTCCTGGTTCAAAAGTTATGAGATGTCAAAGTTAACAGAATTTCTGGAGAAAATTGGACAGCACCTCCCTGCTTTAGGTACTGTTTTGATCCAAGAATTCCAGTTAATTATGCTCCCAATCTGACAAAACTTTCTGTTACAAAGTTGTAACCCATCTAATAAGATTTCCAGAACTACCTCATTTTCTATTTTTGGATTTTTACACAGGAATTTATACTCAATTTATATAGAGTTTACAGAGAGTCTTTGCCCTGCCCTGTTTTCTGGACAGTTTCAACTCTACTGCATTTTTCGATTGGTTAAGCGATGAAACACCTCTGGACCTCCACATAAAAGTTGTTAAAAGTTTCCAAAGATTTCCAGAAATGTATAATATGACCCCAACCTCAAAGAACTCAACCTCTAACCTCTGATTAACTTTAGCCTTGATTCAGCTGAAAACAGAGTGCTCTGTCCTTAGCAACCTATAAGTTGAAAACTTGTTAACTTTGAATATCCTGACTAAGGGAAGAGGTTACATCAAGTTTTAATGCTCCAGATCAAAACTTTCAAGTTTTACAATGAATTTGTTCATTTAGTGGGGCGTGACATCGATGCGTCACCAGATCATGTCGGTACTACGTCCTCACAAAGAAAAACCTATACCGGACTTAGCCGACGTCGTTAATTCAGTGGCACTAAGCGTCTCTCGCACACGAATGCTACGCGTCTACCATTTCGTGGTTAGACTACCTGCAAATAACTCAAGCAATCGTCAGACTCGGCTGCACACCGAGTCCGGTATCCATACAGTTTCGTACACCCGGCCGTCATCACTCGCCCGGATGTTCTCAAGCCAAACAGGCCTTGAGTTGCGTGTTCACGTTTCAGACCACGTGACGGGGTCTCCCAAATTGCACCACGCACGCCAGGGACAGACATTGCTCGAATACCCCAAACGACATAAAGAGTCGTAGAGGATACCAAAGCGGGTCGGGTTACCTGCCACCCGTGGGGCTCCACCCTTCAGCTTTTGCGCACTGGTGGACAGCGCTTACGTGCATCCCCCCCCCCAAGACATACACATCCCGAGATGCACGATTTTATGACATAATCAAATAGGTTAGTATGCCACTTTCTATACGCTAATAAAATCCTTATACGGGCTACAAACTTGTTCCTCACTGGATTTTTGAAAAAGATGACCTTTGTAGTGCGTTAAACCTCAAGCGAGCTCTGATACCACGCTGATACGACCCCTACGGTATTGTCGAGCCAGGATCACGCTGAGGGGTGCTGCGTTGCACAGCACCGGATAACACACATCAAAGGTAGAAAGCGGAAGCAAAACTTTTATTACATAAAGTAGTTAATGGACATTTGTACATCAAAATAAGTCCATTCTACACTCACGGGCGTACACTACGCATCAAGTTCACGTTCAGCCCGTGACCGTGTCCTTGCTAGCACACACGCACACTAACACGGCGGCGTGCACGACTCCTACTCGACGGGGTTCCCCTCCTGGGGTTCCGTCTCCTCTTCGGGAGTCCCTTCCTCATAGAACCCTGCAAAAGCTTCAAACACAAGCAGTGAGCACGAAGGCTCAGCAAGTCTGACCCGTCTCACCTAAACATGGAACTTCTACATGAGGGCTGATGGGTACATGAGGTAAAACCATTTGCAAAGGAGTCGCCTAATTATTGGCACCTTACTTTCAAATTTTAGCAGCAGGTTGTGGAGAACCTTACGCTAAGGCACATGAGAGAGCCGCAATCAAACAAGAAACGCATTTCTCTCATGTACTTTGCCCAAAGTTGAAAGGAACTTTAATTAGCTCTAAACTACAGCATATCATTAACAAGCAATGTCCATCATTCAATCAGCAACATTTTATCATGTGACTAGCCTGTTCTTTCTATGTCACGGTACAGTGAACAAGTGGTACTCACTGACCGTGAGGAACGGCGATTATAATCGATTTACACCTGCAGGGTTACCTGAACAACCCATCACGTACGCCCGTACTCGATGTTGCCCAGCAACCATCACGGACGCCGTACGCAACTACCTTTCACCCGTTAGCCAAGTGTTGAACCGGTCCAATCGTCCCGAGCAAGAGGTCTCTGCACGCGCATCTCAGTGCCGCCAGCCGATTTACACCTCGAGCTCTCAACCTACCCTCTGAACGACCAGCTATGCCTCAACACCCAGCTACCCGAGTTACTTCGGTTTCCCGGTTCGGATATATCCGGTAGGTCTTCCGTACTGTTCTAGCTTGTTCAACAGGCCCGCACACGGCTCGGTCCTCAATCGACACAAGCGGAGCTATAGCACACAGGCCCCAAAGTCCTGCTGCCCTTACTCTCCGCTTGGTCTCATCTTTCTTGCCATGTGTATCATGTGCTATCTCTACCCGAGTCGAGTGCCTCTAGCCTATACTCGCGAGTAGTTCCAACTACTCGACTTGTACCGAATCCTACCCTAACTTAGCTTTGCCGTAGCTAACGGGGTTTTGCAATCCTAAACCCAACCCTTGGTTTTCTTGGCTATGCAATTGGGTTTCCAAACAAGACTCCAATGCAATAAGTAATCATACTTAAGTAAGTGCTCAAAACAATAAAACATTGTAAAAAGGTTAATGCAAACCGGAGCTTGCCTTGCTGCTCTTGGTCGTTGGCTAGCTGTTCCTCTGGAGTAACGAAGTCTAGGACTTCAGGTTCCTCCTCGACCTTAGCGACTACATGATATACAAGTATATGTATTAATTTAAATGCATTTGATTGAATTTAAACTTGTGAAGTCTATAACTCTTACTAGACAGACTCAATGACTGTGAAACTTTTACCGTGCCTTGGTTACAACCTAAACAGAGACTTGGTCAAGTTTTAGTTGCAGCAAAGCTCATTTGAGCACTCCACAATTAATTATGCACTTGACCTTAATTAAAGGCTTTTAGGGTGTTCTAAGGATTTTTCTGAAACAAACTATGACTTTCTGAAAACTAGATTTTCAGAGGGTTTTAATGGAGTTGGTCCCACTTAATTTGAAGGTTTCTAGCTAAAGATATGAGATAAACAATTTCAGGGAAAATTCTGAAAATGTTTATGAACATTTTCTATTTTCTCTGGAACAGTTTCACTAATCACACCATTATGTGGACCAAATGAGCTCAAATGGATCTGAACTTTTTATGGTAGTTCAGGGATATTTTGGTGAACATCCCAGCAAAATTTCAGAATTTTCCTCCAAGGGATTCTCCAGTTAAAATTCCAAACAGTTAAAATTTAGAGGAATTAATTCTTGAGAATTAAGGGTTTTCATGAAGTGAAACTTGATTTGCTGGAAAGTACACAGAGAGCTGAATCCAACAAAATTATGTTCACTCGATTTGGAGCTTCCTAGCCAAAGTTATGAGGATTTGAAGTTTGAATGAAATCTGAAAATCGGGGAAAAGTTTAAACTCGCGGGTGGGACACGGGGACACGTGTTGCGCACTGATGCGTCGGCACACCGTGGTCTGCGGGGTTCCTGCACGCCAACACAACAGTTCCCAGCCGCATCCGATCCTGATTTGAATTTTTAAGTCGCTGATGCGTGGGCCAGCCGGCTTCATCTTCCTCCGGACGCGCCCTCGTGCCCGTGCTGCCTCCCCTCGCCGGAGCAGACCTGGAGCTCGCCGGACCGGTGTTCCTGGCCGCCGCCCAGCCAGAGACTCGCCGCCAGAGGGTTTAGGGCATCGAGGAACACGTTGGTGGGCTCTGTTTGGGACGTCGGTGGCCGGAACCAGCTCCGCGACGTGCGGCGGCTACTGCTGTGGTTCGACACCGTTGTCCGAGGTCTCTAGCCCGCCATCGCTTGCCGCGATGGGCTCTACATCACCAGCGCAGCTCTAGGAAGCTCGACATGACCTCAGAGTAGCTCGGAAGTCACCGTAAATACGGTTTCACCATGCGACCGAATGGTTCCGCGGCGGACACTCCAAATAGAGCTTAATTCCCGCCGCTCCGAGGCGTTCTCATGCGATGGATGCTAAAGGAGATTTGATCGCCGGCTAATCCAGCATATGTGTGCAAAATTTGATGACTCAAGGAGGGACAGATAAGGAGAATTTTAAAGAACTGTACCGGAAGCTCGGGCTGAGGTCGCCGGAGCAAATTCTGGGAATTCGCCGGCGAGAGTGCACGGCGTGGCTTGAGCTTCAGGTGGAAGCAGCGTGGAGTCCGTGCGCTCCTTTTTCTGCCCTTGCTCGGCTGTGAAAGTGGCTGTGGTGTGCTGCCCACGTGAGACCGATCGCCGTCCTTCAGCTAAGTCGCGGCGGTCATCGTTGATCACGGGAACAGGGGCCGAAACCCGGTGGTTCAGGCGTTGGGAGGGTGGTGCTCGAGCTCAGCGTGTTGCCTAGCAACTCAGCGAGGCGAGGATGCGATTGTTGCTGTATTTTCCTGATCGACCGCAAGCTCGGGGAAAAGAAGAATGGTGCCGCCCGGTGTCGCCCGCGAGGATAAGAAGGCATCCGGTCTTCACTCGGCTGAAGCGGTGACGGTCGCGTGGGGGCGCGAGCAGGCCGCCCTGGGCGCAGAGCGCGAAGGGAGAAGCAGCTGGTGGCGCCGGTGGCTTCTCGGTGGCACAGCCGGCAGCTGCTCGGTGGAATTTCCCACCGAGGCTGTGACTTTGTGTGCAAGTCTTCACTCTTATCTCTATGACATGTGGGTCCCACACTCAATTTTAACCTCTGAAATTAACTCCTTATCACTGTTGTAAACAGTAATCCCCACAAAGCCCCTGGTGATTTGGATTATTAACCTTTGAGCCATTTGAATTGGCTAGAATTCAAGTTGGGTTTGGTTTGGATAGATTTCAGCACATGTTCAGTTTTAAATTCAAATAAAGTTTGAATTTGCCCCACTTAGCTCATGTCAAGATCAACTCCAAATGGAGTGAAAATTGGTGTGTGAGCTCACAAACATGTGCTGAGTAAGAATATGTCTCCCACTTTTGAATTCATGGGATAAAAACAGTTTGAATTTGAATGTAGTTTCAAACTGCCCTCTTTCTAGCTATGCCCAAAATGACCTCAAAAGGTTTTGAATTTGGGTGAAACTTGGCATGGACATTCCTGGCAATGTGTAGGAGTTTTTCATATGCCCAGCCCCTATATATTACATGTGGGAAATACCACTTTTGCAATATGTGAGTTTATTCCCTAATGAGCATGTTGATGGTGGTCACTTGCTCTTCAAATGTGTTCATCAACTTTCTTCAAATGAGGTGTGTGTGTGGTGATGACACTTCAAGCATGTGTCAAAAACTGAGGCCCTTACATTCCTCCCCCCTTAAAAGAATCTCGTCCCAAGATTATAAGGTGAAAATGATAGAGAGGACGGTGGAAAATTACCGGATATGCGACGTGAAAAAGTCGGCGTAGTTAACGCGAAGAAATCCTTCGCTCTCCCATGTCGCCTCGTCCACGGAGTGATTACTCCATAGAACTTTGTAGAACCACAACGTACGGTTGCGTGTGGTTCGGGCCTTCTCATCAATAATCTGAACCGGTTCTTGCCGATAGGTGAGATCCGGTTGCAGTGCTTCAATGTCTTCAAGCTGAATGGTAGTTGATAGCTTGAGACACTTTCTCAGCTGGGAAATATGAAAGACGTCGTGCACACCGGAAAGTGCTTCTGGTAGTCTCAGCCGGTATGCTACTGATCCACATATTTCGGTAATCTGGAATGGACCGATGAATCGGGGTGCCAACTTTCCTCTCACCCCAAATCTGTTTACGCCCTTCATTGGAGACACACGTAAATATACGTGATCCCCGACTTCGAATTGTAATGGGCGTCTTCTCCGATCTGCATACTGTTTCTGACGGGATTGAGCGGCTTTTAGGTTTGCTTGAATCAGCCGATCCTTTTCCTCCGCGTTGTTGACAAGGTCAATCCCGAAGGTAACCCTTTCGCCAGACTCACACCAATACAGTCGTGTGCGGCACTTCCTTCCGTATAGCGCCTCGTAGGGCGCCATCTTTATGCTGGCTTGGTACCCATTGTTGTACGAGAACTCGGCTAACGGCAAGTGATCATCCCAATTCTTGCCGTGGGTGATAGCGCAAGCTCGTAGCATGTCTTCTAAGATATGATTTACCTGCTCGGTTTGCCCATCCATTTGCGGGTGGTATGCTGAACTACGGATCAGCTTCGTCCCCAATGCAGCGTGCAGCTGCTCCCAAAAATGGGACACAAATAAAGTGCCCCGATCCGATATGATGGTACGGGGTACGCCGTACAAGCATAGGATCCGTGAGATGTACAGTTCAGCGTACTTCTTGGCGTTGTAGTTGGTGTTGACCGGGATGAAATGGGCAACTTTGGTGAGCCGGTCGACGATCACCCACACAGAATCATGCTTCTGAAAAGTGGTGGGTAAACCGACGATGAAGTCCATGCTCACATCTTCCCACTTCCAGGCAGGAACGCACAGTGGTTGCAGCAGTCCCGGTTTCAGCATATGATCTGCCTTCACCCTTCGACATGTATCACACTCGGACACGTACTTCGTGATCTCCCGCTTCAACCGTGTCCACCAAAACTTGCTCTTGAGTTCTTGATACATTTTGTTGCTGCCGGGGTGAATAGAAAATTTTGATAAGTGAGCCTCATCAAAAAATTTCTTCCGTAGCTCCGGCTTACGGGGTACGACGATCCGGTCCTTGAACCACAAAACGCCGTCTCCGTCCTTCCGGAAACATTTAAGCTCCCCACTGTCTACATGTCTCCGTAAATGCGACATACCCTTGTCATGTTTCTGAGCTGCCGCTATCTCTTCACGGATGGTGGGGATCAAAGCTAGGTTGTAGAGAGCTCCATGTGGAATCACATGCAGTGGTGGTTCGCTCTCTTCCAACGGTGTGACTGTCAGATTGTTGACGTGCGACTTGCGGCTCAGCGCATCTGCTACTACGTTTGCCTTGCCCGGATGATAATGGATCTCTATTTCATAATCCTTTATCAGTTCCAACCATCTTCACTGCCTCATGTTCAGCTCCTTCTGAGTGAATATATACTTGAGGCTCTTGTGGTCGGTATATAAATGTACGAGGTTACCGAGTAGGTAGTGCCTCCACATTTTCAGTGCAAGTACCAAGGAAGCGAGCTCCAAGTCGTGAGTTGGATAATTTTGCTCATGGTTTCTAAGCTGCCGTGATCCATACGCGACCACCCTTTGGTCTTGCATCGGCACACATCCGAGCCCAATGCCGGATGCATCGCAGTACACATTGAACGGTTTTGTTGTGTCTGGCTGCGCCAAAACCGGTGCTGATGTTAGGTGCTTGACTAAAGCCTTGAATGCTGCTTCACATGCCGGACTCCAAACATATTTGGTAGCCTTCTTCAGCAGCTCCGTCATCGGCTTGGCAATCTTCGAGAAGTTCACAATGAACCTCCGATAATATCCCGCGAGTCCGAGAAAACTCCGTACCTCGTGAACAGTTCTCGGGAATTTCCAATTCAGAACTTGAGTGATCTTGCTCGGATCTACAGCGATACCCTCCGCTGAGATGATATGCCCGAGGAAAGACACTTGCGATATTCAGAATTCACACTTGCTGAATTTCGCGTATAGCTTGTGATCCCGCAGCCGTTGCAAGACTATACGCAGATGTTTCTTGTGATCTTCCTCCGACTTGGAATATACCAGTATGTCATCGATGAAGACCACGACAAACTTGTCCAGCTCCGGCATAAATACCAAGTTCATCAAGTACATGAAGTGAGCTGGTGCATTGGTGAGGCCGAAGGACATGACCAGGTACTCATAAAGTCCGTACCTCATCGAGAAAGCCGTCTTCGGAATGTACTCCACCCTTATCTTAATCTGATGGTACCCGGATCTTAAGTCCATCTTGGAAAACATCTTTGCTTTGACCAACTGATCAAACAACATGTCGATCCGTGGCAACGGGTACTTGTTCTTGATGGTTACGGTATTTAATGGACGATAGTCCATGCAAAGCCGCAACATCTCATCCTTCTTCTTCACGAATAATGCTGAACAGCCCCATGGCGAGGAGCTCGGCCTAATAAAACCCTTCTCCAGGAGATCCGTGAGCTGAGTCTTCAGTTCAGACAACTCCTTGGGCGCCATCTTGTACGGCCTTCGGGATATTGGCATGGTTCCCGGTGCAAGTTCAATCTTGAACTCCACCTGTCTATCGGGCGGCATCCCCGGTAAATCATACGGAAATACAACAGGGAACTCTCGGACCACTAAAATATCTTCCAACCTGATGGTTGTAGCTTGATAGACACTTGGAAGTTTTATTTCTGGACTGTTCAGAAATAAGGAGTGAGATTCGTGCACTTCTGAGTTTAAGTGCACAACTCGGAGGACGATGTCTAAAATAGCGCCGTGGCGGGTTAACCACGACATCCCTAGAACGACATCGACCTTTTGTCCCTCTAAGATTATGAGAGACGTAGGGTAGACTCTACCCTCTAAGCACAATGGCGCTTTTGGGACCATCATGCTTGCTGAAATTTTCCCACCCGGTGAACAGATCACATAAGGACTATCGGTGGGTAGTATTTGCAAGCTATATTTATTAATGAAAGCTTGGCTAATGAAGCTATGTGTGGCGCCTGAATCAAATAATACTATGGCGGGATGCTGGTGGAGTTGGAACATACCCGCAAGGATTGGCTCACCCCCCGGCACGTCCTCTAGGGCAAGCTGGTGGACAGTGCCGGGCCTAGGGTTTGCCCGCCGCGCATTAGTAGGGATCTGGGGTTGATTCCTCCCCGGAAACTGTGGTGCAACTCCGCCGCCTTGCCTCTCCGGGCAACTGCTCGCAAAGTGTCCTGGACGACCACACTTGTAACATGTGTCCGCTGCTTGTGCGGTGCTCGGGGGACAAAAGCCCGGCATGCGCTGCTGAGGTGCATCCGCACGCGGCATCGCCCGCTGCTGCTGTTGTTGTTGCGGAGGTGGTACTGGCAGTGCAGGCCTGAATGCCAGTGAAGAGTACGGCCGACTGCGGAACGGCATCGGCATTTGTGGTGGCTGCCAGCGTGAACCTGATGGTGGGCGATTCACCATCCAAAACTTCTGAGAAGGACCGCTTCCTTCTCCGCTGCTTTGCGGCGCGCTTCGCTTTCTCTCCGCCGCCGCTAACTCCTTACCGGAGTCCTCTTGAACAATCGCAGCATCAATGATGTCGTTGAGGCTGCCGTGATTGAACATCGTGAACTTGTCCTTCAGGAGCGGGTTAACCCCCTGGTAAAAGTGGTCCCGCCACTTCTCGTCGGTATCAGCGTGATACGACGCATAGAGCGTGAGATCGTTGAACGCCCTGGAGTATTCCAGCGCGTTCCGGCTCCCTCGCTGCAGGTGTAGAAATTCCTGTGTCTTCCTCTTCATCAGACCTGGCGGTATGTGATAGGCCCTGAAGGTCGTCCGGAGCTCCGCCCAGATCATAACTGGGTCGGTGGGCTGTGAAGTACAAAAGTTTGCCCATCACGCGCTCGCGGATCCTTGGAGCTGCTGGACCGCGAAATGAATCTTGCGCTGCTCGCTTATCTGGAGCAGCCCGAACTTCATCTCTATCGCGCAGAGCCAATTGTCCGTGTCGAGAGGTTCATCCGCCCTTGAGAATACCGGGGGATGAGTCGCTAGGAAGTCGGAGTAGGATCTCTGTTGATGCTCCTCATGGTCTTGAAGTCTCTCTGGGCAAGACGTATTGGCAATAAGAGTTTGCAGCAACTCCGTGTGCTGCTGATGGGAACCCGCCATTGCCGCCACGATGTCGGCCAGTGTCACCGTTGGCGGTGGCGGTATTTGCTGTTTCTGTTGCTTCTGTTGCTGCTGCTGTCCCGAGGAGTCCTTGGGAGGCGGTTGGGAGGTCTATCCCCCTTGGCTAGTACCCCCAACGTCCGGGTTGGCACGAGTACGAGTCATTCTGAAATTCAAAACAGCAGCAATTAGCACATGTCATACTTAAAATTCCATATGCAACAGTAGGTATTGAAGTGACACATGAATAATTTGCACAACATTCACATATATTGGTAAAGCATAAACTTTATACAAGATACATTATTCTTGGGTCTCCGAGAAGTCGTGCTCATGTCGTCACTACCTATACATACGCTACTGCCTACACGACATGTCACCCATTACAAAAGTTGGGTTACACTACTCTAGCTTCCCTACATGGCAACGGTAACCCCCTACTCGGAGTAGAACTCGACCTCCTGCGGGTCGTCCTCCTCCAGTACCCTTGCTGGTGTCTCTGGATCTACCACCTCTTCTTCCATCTCGGGTTCTCCAATTGCTGGAAGGCCCAAGACCACCGGTATGCCCAATACCGGAGGTACGAGGTCCTGCAATGCATGCACCTCGTCCATGGCCTGGTTGTAGTCCTCTTCCCAGCCTTTCCCTTCCTCAAAAGCATCGTCCCGCTCTTGGGCAGGGTCCTGATTCTGCTGGGTTGGAGTCTGTACCAGTTCTTGCAACGCCTCGATGTCGACACGGCTTTTCTTCTTCGCCTTCTTCAGACGATGCAACTGATTGTGCTGTTCATTCAGTCGCTTGATCGTCAGAAGGAGCACATTGCGGAGTGCGCTGTGAGCACTCTCGAAATGGTCTCCACGGCCTGTGCTCTCCTTGAGCTTTGCAGCAATACAATCCGTATGGACAGCTTGGCTGTCCATCACGGTCTTCCCTGCTTTCAATTGGAGGCTGAGGTTTGCCTCCGCAGGGCTGTACCTTGAGCAACCCGGATCGGCTGCCTCCCGGTACCTCCCTTCCCACACATGCTGAGCCCGTCCCTCCACCGGAACGAGCGCGTACAGAGTGCCCTCCATAGCCTGCACGTGTAGTTGGCAGAAACGTGACATGGTGTCATGGGCTGCCACTTGCCACATTTCCTCGGGTTGTCCATCTCTCACCGTGAAGGTGAACGGCGCCCACCTGGGTGGCGTAGGTCCTGCAGGGACTTCGACATGGATTGTCCACGTCTTGTTCCCCTCCTCGCCTTCTTCCTTGGCGAAGTACTGCAGCATTTGGATGTACCCGAAATATTGAAGCATTTGCCACAATGCTTCCGGATAGCCGCTGCGGTGAGAACAGTGGGACACCACCCACCCGTTCTCCAACTGCTTATCTGCTGTCATTTGTAAAAATATATTTGATAAATGTCAAATATTTATTTAGACAGTAAACCATTGAGTTATAACATAAGAAATGTCATTGAACCCATAAAACTTGGAAACATAGTCCAAATTTAACCAAATTTGATTGCTGATCTGCTGTTCAACATGACAGCCCTGACCAGTTTCCATTTCAATCTGATTTAGGCCATGTTAAAAGCAAAACCAATTCTGGAGCTCAACATCAAAGTTAAAGCTGTATTCAATAGCTCTCCATAAAGTATTTGCTTGGCCTAAGATCTGTCCTGGTTCAAACGTTATGAGATGTCAAAGTTAACAGAATTTCTGGAGAAAATTGGACAGCACCTCCCTGCTTTAGGTACTGTTTTGATCCTAGAATTCCAGTTAATTCTGCTCCCAATCTGACAAAACTTTCTGTTACAAAGTTGTAACCCATCTCATAATCTTTCCAGAACTACCTCGTTGTCTATTTTTGGATTTTTATGCAGGAAGTTATACTCAATTTACAGAGAGTTTACACAGAGTCTTTACCCTGCCCTGTTTTCTGGACAGTTTCAACTCTACTGCATTTTTCGATTGGTTAAGCGATGAAACACCTCTGGACCTCCACATAAAAGTTGTAAAAATCTTCCAAAGCTTTCCAGAAATGTATCATATGACCCCAACCTCGAAATAACTCAACCTCTAACCTCTGATTAACTTCAGCCTTGATTCAGCTGAAAACAGAGTGCTCTGTCCTTAGCAACCTATAAGTTGAAAACTTGCTAACTTTGAATATCCTGATTAAGGGAAGAGGTTACAGCAAGTTTTAATGCTCCAGATCAAAACTTTGAAGTTTTACAATGAAGTTGTTCATTTAGTGGGGTGTGACGTCGATGTGTCACCAGATCATGTCGGTACTACGTCCTCACAAAGAAAAACCTATACCGGACTTAGCCGGCTTCGTTAATTCAGTGGCACTAAGCGTCTCTCGCACACGGATGCTACACGTCTACCGTTTCGTGGTTAGACTACCTGCAAGTAACTCAAGAAATCGTCAGACTCGGCTGCAAACCGAGTCCGGTATCCATACAGTTCGTACACCCGGCCGTCATCACTCGCCCGGATGTTCTCAAGCCAAACACGCCTTGAGTTACGTGTTCACATTTCAGACCACGTAACGGGGTCTCCCAAATTGCACCACGCACGCCAGGGACAGACGTTGCTCGAATACCCCAAATGACATAAAGAGTCGTAGAGGATACCAAAGCGGGTTGGGTTACCTGCCACCCGTGGGGCTCCACCCTTCAGCTTGTGCGCACTGGTGGACAGCGCTTACGTGCACCCCCCAAGACATACACGTCCCGAGATGCACGATTTTCCGACATAATGAAATAGGTTAGTATGCCACTTTCTATACGCTAATAACATCCTTATACGGGCTACTAACTCGTTCCTCACTTGATTTTTGAAAAAGATGACCTTTGTAGTGCGTTAAACCTCAAGCGAGCTCTGATACAACGCTGACACGACCCCTATGGTCTTGTCGAGCCAGGATCACACTGAGGGGTGCTGTGTTGCAAAGAACCGGATAACACACATCAAAGGTACAAAGTGGAAGCAAAACTTTTATTACATAAAGTAGTTTATGAACATTTGTACATCAAAATAAGTCCAGTCTACACTCACAGGCGTAGACTACGCATTAAGTTCACGTTCAGCCCGTGACCGTGTCCTTGCTAGCACACACGCACACTAACACGGTGGCGTGCACGACTCCCACTCGACGGGGTTCCCCTCCTAGGGTTCCGTCTCCTCTTCGGGAGTCCCTTCCTCATAGAACCCTGCAAAAGCTTCAAACACAAGCAGTGAGCACGAAGGCTCAACAAGTCTGACCCGTCTCACCTAGACATGGAACTTCTACATGAGGGGTGATGGGTACATGAGGTAAAACCATTTGCAAAGGACTCGCCTAATTATTGGGACCTTACTTTCAAATTTTAGCAGCAGGTTGTGGAGAACCTTACGCTAAGGCACATGAGAGAGCCGCAATCAAACAAGAAACGCATTTCTCTCATGTAATTTGCCCAAAGTTGAAAGGAACTTTAATTAGCTCTAAACTACAGCATATCATTAACAAGCAATGTCCATCATTCAATCAGCAACATTTTATCATGTGACTAGCCTGTTCTTTCTACGTCACGGTACAGTGAACAAGTGGTACTCACTGACCGCGAGGGACGGCGATTATAGTCGATTTACACCTGCAGGGTTACCCGAACAACCCGTCACGTATGCCCGTACTCGATGTTGCCTACAGCAACCATCACGGACGCCGTACGCAACTACCTTTCACCCGTTAGCCAAATGTTGAACCGGTCCAATCGTCCCGAGCAAGAGGTCTCTGCACGCGCATCTCAGTGCCGCCAGCCGATTTACACCTCGAGCTCTCAACCTATCCTCTGAACGACCAGCTATGCCTCAACACCAAGCTACCCGAGTTACATCGGTTTCCCGGTTCCCATATATCCGGTAGGTCTTCGGTACTGTTCTAGCTTGTTCAACAGGCCCGCACACAGCTCGGTCCTCAATCGACACAAGCGGAGCTATAGCACACAGGCCCCAAAGTCCTGCTGCCCTTACTCTCCGCTCGGTCTCATCTTTCTTGCCATGTGTATCATGTGCTATCTCTACCCGAGTCGAGTGCCTCTAGCCTATACTCGCGAGTAGTTCCAACTACTCGACTTGTACCGAACCCTACCCTAACTTAACTTTGCCGTAGCTAACGGGGTTTTGCAATCCTAAACCCAACCCTTGGTTTTCTTGGCTATGCAATTGAGTTTCCAAACAAGACTCCAATGCAATAAGTAATCATACTTAAGTAAGTGCTCAAAACAATAAAGCTTTATAAAAGGTTAATGCAAACTGGAGCTTGCCTTGCTGCTCTTGGTCGTAGGCTAGCAGTTCCTCTGGAGTAACGAAGTCTAGGACTTCGGGTTCCTCCTCGACCTTAGCGACTACATGATATACAAGTATATGTATTAATTTAAATGCATTTGATTGAATTTAAACTTGTGAAGTCTATAACTCTTACTAGACAGACTCAATGACTGTGAAACTTTTAGTGTGCCTTGGTTACAACCTAAACAGACACTCGGTCAAGTTTTAGTTGCAGCAAAGCTCATTTGAGCCCTCCACAATTAATTATGCACTTGACCTTAATTGAAGGCTTTTAGGGTGTTCTGAGGATTTTTATGAAACAAACTATGACTTTCTGAAAACTAGATTTTCGGAGGGTTCTAATCGATTTGGTCCCACTTAATTTGAAGGTTTCTAGCTAAAGATATGAGCTAAACAATTTCGAGGAAAATTCTGAAAATGTTTATGAACATTTTCTATTTTCTCTTTAACAGTTTCACTAATCACACCATTAGGTGGATCAAATGAGCTCAAATGGATCTGATATTTTTATGGTAGTTCAGGGATATTTTGGTTAACAACCCAGCAAAATTTCAGAATTTTCCTCCAAAGGATTCTCCAGTTAAAATTCCAAACAGTTAAAATTTGAGGAATTAATTCTGGAGAATTAATTGTTTTCATGAAGGGAAACTTGATTTTCTGGAAAGTACTCAGAGAGCTGAATCCAACAAAATTTGGTTCACTCGATTTGGAGCTTTCTAGCCAAAGTTATGAGGATTTGAAGTTTGAATGAAATCGGAAAATCGGGGAAAAGTTTAAACTCGCGGGTGGGCCAAGGGGGCACGTGTTACGCACTGATGCGTCGGCACACCGTGGTCTGCGGGGTTTCTGCGCGCCAGCACAACAGTTCCCAGCCGCATCCGATCCCGATTTGAATTTTTAAGTCGCTGACGCGTGGGCCAGCCGGCTTCGTCTTCCTCCTGACGCGCCCTCGTGCCCGCGCTGCCTCCCCTCGCCGGAGCAGACCCGGAGCTCACCGGACCGGCATTCCCGGCCGCCACCCAATCAGAGACTCGCCGCCAGAGGGTTTAGGGTATCGAGGAACACATTGGTGGGCTCTGTTTGGGACGTCGGTGGACGGAACCAGCTCCGCGACGAGCGGCGGCTACTGCTGTGGTTCGGCACCGTTGTCCGAGGTCTCTAGCCCGCCATCGCTTGCGCCGATGGGCTCTACATCACCAGCGAAGCTCTAGGAAGCTCGACATGACCTCAGAGTAGCCCTGGGCGCCAGCACCAGAAGGGAGAAGCAGCTGGTGGCGCCGGTGGCTTCTTGGTGGCACAGCCGGCAGCTGCTCGTCGGAATTTCCCACCGAGGCTGTGACTTTGTGTGCAAGTCTTCACTCTTATCTCTATGACATGCGGGTCCCACCCTCAATTTTAACCCCTGAAATTAACTCCTTATCACTGTTGTAAACAGTAATCCCCACAAAGCCCCTGGTGATTTGAATTATCAACCTTTGAGCCATTTGAATTGACTAGAATTCAATTTGGGTTTGGTTTGGATAAATTTCAGCACATGTTCAGTTTGAAATTCAAATAAAGTTTGAATTTGCCCCACTTAGCTCATGTCAAGATCAACTCTGAATGGAGTGAAAATTGGTGTGTGAGCTCACAAAAATTTGCTGAGTAAGAATATGTCTCCCACTTTTGAATTCATGGGATAAAAACAGTTTGAATTTGAATGTAGTTTCAAACTGCCCTCTTTCTAGCTATGACCAAAATGACCTCAAAAGGTTTTGAATTTGGGTGAAACTTGGCACGCACATTCCTAGCAATGTGTAGGAGTTTTTCTCAGCCCCTATATATTACATGTGGGAAATACCACTTTTGCAATATGTGAGTTTATTCCCTAATGAGCATGTTGATGGTGGTTACTTGCTCTTCAAATGTGTTCATCAACTTTCTTCAAATGAGGTGTGTGTGTGGTGATGAAACTTCAAGCATGTGTCAAAAACTGAGGCCATTACATGTCGTACCCGAAATATTGAAGCATTTGCCTCAATGCTTCCAGATAGCCGCTATGGTGAGAAAAGTGAGACACCACCCAACCGTTTTCTGATTGTTTATCTGTTGTCATCTGTAAAGACATATTTGAGAAATGTCAAATATTTATTTGAACAGTAAACCATTGAGTTATAACATAAAACATGTCATTGAACTCATAAGACATGGAAACATAGTTCAAACTTAAACAAATTTGACTGCTGATCTGCTGTCCAATATGACAGCCTGACCAGTTTCTATTTCAACCTGATTTAGCTCATGCTAAAAGCAAAACCAATCCTGGAGCTCAACATCAAAGTTAAAGATAACTTCAATAGCTTTCAAGAAAGTATTTTCTTGGCCTAATACCTGTTTGGTTCAAAAGTTATGAAATGTTAAAGTTAATAAAATTTGTGGAGAGAATTGGACAGCACCTCCCTGCTTTAGGTACTGATTTGGTCCAAGAATTCCAGTTAATTTTGCTCCCAATATGACAAAACTTTCTGTTACAAAGTTGTAACCCATCTCATGAACTTTTCAGATCTACCTTATTTTCTATTTTTGGATTTTTATGCAGAAAGTTATGCTCAATTTACATAGAGTGTTTGCTCTGCCCTGTTTTCTGGACAGTTTCAACTCTACTGCATTTTTCGATTGGTTATAAGATGAAACACCTCTGGACCTCAACATAAATGTTGTAAAGATCTTCCAATGCTTTCTAGAAATGTATCATATGACCCCAACCTTGAAAGAACTCAACCTCTAACCTCTCATTAACTTAAGCCTTAATTCAGCTGAAAACAGGGGACTCTGTCCCTAGTATCCTATAAGTTGAAAACTTATTAACTTTGAATATCCTGATTAAGGGAAGGAGTTACATCCAGTTTTAGTACTCTGGATGCGTCACCAGAGCATGTCGGTACTATGTCCTCACAATGAAAAACCTACACCGGACTTAGCCGGCTTCGTTATTTCAGTGGCACTAAGCATCACAAGCACACGGATGCTACACGTCTACCGTTTCTTGGTTAGACTACCTGCAGATAACTCAAACAATCGTCAGACTCGGCTGCACACCGATCCCGGTATCCATACAGTTCGTACACCCGGCCGTCATCACTCGCCCGGATGTTCTGAAGCCAAACACACCTTGAGCTACGTGTTCACGTTACTGACCACGTGACGGGGTCTCCCAAATTGCCCGAAGCACGCCAGGGACAGACGTTGCTCGAATACCCCAAACGACATGAAGAGTCGTAGAGGATACTAAAGCGAGTCGCGTTACCTGCCACCCGTGTGGCTCCACCCTTCAGCTTGTGCGCACTGGTGGACAGCGCTTACGTGCACCCCCCAAGACATAAAGCGTCCCGAGATGCACGATTTTTCCGACATAAGCAACTAGGTTAGTATGCCACTTTCTATACACTAATAACATCCTTATATGGGCCACTAACTCGTTCCTCACTAGGTTTTTGAAGAAGATGACCTTTGTAGTGCGTTAAACCTCAAGCGAGCTCTGATACCACGCTGACATGACCTCACGGTCTTGTTGAGCCAGGATCACGCTGAGGGGTGCTGCGTTGCACAGCACCGGATAGCACACATCAAAGGTACAAAGCGGAAGCAAAGTTTTATTACATAAAAAGGTTTATGAACATTTGTACAACAAAATATGTTCAGTCTACACTCACTGGCATATACTACTCATCGAGTTCACGTTCAGCCCGTGAACGTGTCCCCGCTAGCATGCACACACACTAACACGGCGGCGTGCACGACTCCCACTCGACGGGGTTTCCATCCTGGGGATCTGTCTCCTTCTCGGGAGTCCCTTCCTCATAAAACCCTGCAAAAGCCTTCAAACACAAGCAGTGAGCACGATGGCTCAGCAAGACTGACCCGTCTCTCCTAAACATGAAACTTCTACATGGAAGGTTATAGGTTACATGAGGTAAAGTAAGTTGCAAGGACTCGCCTAATTAGTGGAACCTTACTTTCAAGTTTTAGCAACAGGTTGTGGAAACTTTACGCTAAGGCACATGAGAGAGCCGCAATCAAACAAGAAACACATTTCTCTCATGTACTTTGCCCAAAGTTGAAAAGAACTTTAGTTAGCTCTAGGCTACAGCAAATCATTAACAATCAAAGTCCATTTTTCAATCAGCAACATTTTAACATGTATCTAGCATGTTCTTTCTACGTCACGGTATAGTGAACAAGTGGTACTCACTGACCGCGAGGGACGGCGATTATAATCGATTTATACCTGCAGGGTTACCCGAATAACCCGTCACGTACGCCCGTACTCGATGTTGCCTACAGCAACCATCACAGACGTCGTACGCAACCACCTTTCGCCCATCAGCCAAATATTGAACTGGTCCTATCATCCCGAGCAAGAGGTCTCTGCACGCGCATCTTAGTGCCACCAGCCGATTTACACCTCGAGCTCTCAACCTACCATCTGAACGACAGGCAATGCCTCAATACCCAGCTACCTGAGGTACATCGGTTTCCCGGTTCCCATATAGCCGGTAGGTCTTCGGTACTGTTTGAGCTTGTTCAACAGGCCCGCACACGGATCGGTCCTCAATTGACACAAGTGGAGCTATAGCACACAGGCCCCAAAGTCCTGCTGCCCTTACTCTCCGCTCGGTCTCATTTTTCTTGCCATGAGTTTCATTTGCTATCTTTACCCGAGCGATGTGCCTCTAGCCTATTCTCGCGAGTAGTTCCAACTACTCGACTTGTACCGAATCCTACACTGTCTTAGCATTGCATTAGCTAACGAGGTCTTCCAACCTAATCCCAACCCACGGTTTTCTTGGCTATGCATCTGGGTTTTCAAACAAGACTCTAATGCAAGAAGTAATGGTACTCAAAGTAAGTTCTCAAAAAAATAAAAATTTAGAAAAAGGTTAATGCATACCAGAGCTTGCCTTGCTTCTCTTGATCGTAGGCTAGCTGCTCTTTTGGAGTGACGAAGTCTAAGACTTCGGGTTCCTCCTCAACCTTGGCGACTACATGAGGCAATAAGTATATGTATCAATTTAAATGCATTTGAATGAATTTAACTTGTAAAGACTATAAGTCTTACTAGACAGACCCAATGACTCTGAAACAGAGACTTGGCCAAGTTTTATTTGCAGCAAAGCTCATTTGGGCTCTCCAAAAATAATTATGTACTTGACCTTAATTGGAGCTCTTAGGGTGTTCTAGGGATTTTCATGGAGCAAGCCATGACTTTCTGAAAACTAGATTTTCAGAGGGTTCTAATGAATTTGGTTCCATTTTGAAGGTTCCTGTCTAAAGATATGAGCTAAACAATTTCAGAGAAATCCTGAAAAATGTTTCTGGACATTTTCCATTTTCTCTGGAACAGTTTCATTAATCACCGCATTAGGTGGATCAAATGAGATCAAATGGATCCGAAATTTTTATAGTAGCTCAGAGATATTTTGGTGAACATCCCAGCAAAATTTCAGAATTTTCCTCCAAAGGTTTCCCCAGTTAAAATTCTAAACATTTTAAATTTTGAAGAATTAATTCTGTAGAAATAAGGAGTTTCATGAAGTGAAATTTGATTTTCTGGAAACTACTCAGAGAGCTGAATCGAACAAAATTTTGTTCACTTGATTTGGAGTTTCCTAGTCAAAGTTATGTGGATTTGAAGTTTGAACACAATCTAAAAATCGGGAAAAGTTCAAACCGCTGCGCGTGGGACCCGGGGTTACGTGTCAGCTCCTCATCGGTCGACACACGCGGCTACTGAGTCCTCTGCACGCAGCTGCACCCGATCCGGTGCCACAGCAGATCCCAGTTTTAAATTTCCACCACTGACAGCCGGGACCCACCGGCTTCTTCCTCCGGCTGTTTTTCGCGCGCCCGCGCGCTCAGCTCGCCGGAGCTAACTGCCCATCGCCGGTTCACCGGTTCCGGCCACCGATCGAGCTGAGGTTCGCCGCCAGGGGGGTTTGCAACGTCAAGGAACACGGTGGTGGGGTTATCTAGGGCTGCCGGTGACCGAAAGATGGCTGGCGACGTGTGGCGGCTTCGGTTGAGTTTCGGCATTGTCGGCCGGGGTTCTCAGCCCATCAAAAGCTCGACCGACTAGCTCTACAGCACCAGGGAACGACCAGGGAGCTCGACGCAACCTCAAACTAGCTCGGGAGTGGCCGCAAATATGGTCTCACCGTGCGACCGAATGAGTCTGCGAAGAACACCCTCGGAAAAGCTCGGATTACGTAGCCCCGATGGGTTTTCATGCATTGGATGCTAAAGGGGTTTTGATCGCCGTCTAGTCTAGCTGCTATATGCAAGATTTGAGGACCTATGGAGAATCAGAGAGGGAGAATTTCCAGAAACCGTACCGGCTGCTCGGGTTGAACTCGCCAGAGCCAAATCTTCAAATTCGTCATCGGTGCTGCACGGTCTGCTCCAATACTTGGAGGAGAGTAGCACCACCGTAGCACGCTCCCGTAGACGTGATCGCTCGGCCGTGAAAACCCCTGTGGAGGGCTGCCCACGAGCGCCCGATCGTCAGCAGATGCTAGGTCCCGGCGGAGTGAACTGTGGAGGGACAAGGGAGGCCGAAGCTCACTCGTTTCTGGGTCGGGGACGCGAGCAGCGAGTGCACCGTGCCGTTTTGCAGCTCAGGAGAGATGGCGCGGTTGATTTGGCTGGTTTCCCGATCGAGCCGAGGTAGCGGAGGAAGGAGGGCGCCGCTCGGTGTTTGCACGCGAGGAGGAGAAGGCAAACGGGGTTTGCTTTGGCAGAGGGCGTGGAGCACGTTAAGATGGGCTCGGGACGGACCCTGGGCGCCAGTGCGTGAAGGCAGCAAGCAGCTGGTGGCGACGTGGTTCCCCTCGGTGGCACACGAGCAGCCCTGGGTGGCTTTGAACAGAACAGAGGCAAAGTCCTTTGCTTCAGGTGCAAGTGTTGATCTGCCACTCTATGACATGTGGGTCCCACCCTGTTTTAACCTCTGAACTTAACTTTTCTCCACTGCTCTAAACATTAGAGACCAAATTAACCTCAGGCATTTGAATTATCTACCCCTGGGCCATTTGGATGTGATAGAATTCAAATTGGTTTGTGTTTGACTAAATATCAGCACATATGCAGTTTGAAATTCAAATAAAGTTTGAATTTGCTGAACCTAGCTCATGTAAGATCAACTCCAAATGGAGTGAAAATTGGTGTGTGAGCTCACAAAAATGTGCTAAGTAATAATATGCCTCCCACTTTTGAATTCATGGGATGAAAATAGTTTAAATTTGAATTTGAGTTCAAACCACCCTCTTTCTAACTATCCCCAAAAGACCTCAAAAAGGTTTTGGATTTGGGTGAAATTTGGCAGGGACATTCCTAGCAAGGTGTAGGACTTTTTCATATGTCCAGCCCCTATATGATGCATGTGGGAAATACCACTTTTGCATTTTGTGAGTTTATTCTCTAATGATCATGTTGATGGTAGTTACTTGCTCTTCAAATGTGTTCATCAAGTTTCTTCAGATGAAGTGTGTGTGGGGTGATGGAAACTTTGAATATGTGCCAAAAACTAAGGCCCTTACACCTATGAAAATTTGTTTCAAAATTTTCTAAGTCTTCTGTGATTTTCAGCTCTTTTATTTAATTCCTGAGATAACTTACTGATTATGCCACTATAATCATCTCCAAAAATCCTGATATTTCTACTGGATCTCAGGATCTATGAGAAGGATTTGCTGCCGAAAATTGGGAATATTTCATAAAAGAATTGCTCCTAAAATAAATCCCTAGAGGATTTAATAAAAACAATTCGGCAAAAATTACTAGGCATTTTCATAGCTAGCAATTTATTTCTATGCAAAGTACTCCTTCTAAGAATCCAACAAAATTTGTCTCACTATTTTTGGAGCTTTCTACACAGAGATATGGATTTTCCAAGTTTGAACAACTCTCTGTTTTTATTTTGTACAGAGCACTCACACGTGGGCCCATGGGTCAGGTGTTTCTTCAACCTCTTGCCAGAACCCGCGGGTGCACACGGGACAGAGGTGTGGCTCAGCTCGTTCTCCCTCAATTCTCCACTAAATTAGCTCCGGTTTTGCCCTACACGACCCTTGGAACGTGGCGCAGCTGCCGGGCAAGGTTTCCCCGCATGAAAACGGCCGTAGGTGGGTCGGCATCGGCGGGGCGGCTCGGTAGTTCAGCATCAACGCGTTACTGCGTGTTCCAAGCTTCTACCATCGAGCCATTTTGCCCTAAAGCATCCCTAGTGGTAGGGGAACATGGAACGGAGCTCAACTCTTGCAGCAAACGGCGGCAAACTAGTTGTCACCGTGGACCGCGGCGGTTTGAGCCGCCGGCGGCGATTTCTCGTCGCCCTGGGCAGAGGAAGGCTTGTTTGCTGCGTGCTTCGGCATGGGAGGGTGCTAGGAACCCTAGTATCTGTGGTTTGAATTGTAGAACGGACGATCAAGCGGTTTGAGCGAATATAGAGACTTGGACAGCGCCGGTTTCTTACACCCACCGGCGCCAAAACTCAATTCTGGCTAGCCGGCTGTTGAAAGGAGCCATGGGGGTCTGGAAAAATGATTTAGACGACTGAGCTAACCTTCATGGTCGTTATTTCGGACTGGAGCAGCGTGGAGGAGGCCGCTCGATGATGATCAGTGAAAGCGCTTCGTTGCTCTGTTTTGTGGAGAACGAGACAGGCAGCACCGATCATAGAAGGCCGGGGTGATCTGAGAACATGTCGAGGATGTCGGGGATCGATGGGTGCAGCTGTTTTCTGGCTCAACCGAGCATCACCACAGCCGGAACGGCGATGAGCAAAGAGGGCACCGAGCGTGTTTCTCTCGGATGAGTGCGCGAGAGAGGCTGGTCTGTGCGTTGGAGTGGCCCAGCAGGGAAAAAATCATTTGAGTTGTTCCTCTCTGATGTTTATCGAGCAAAACGCAGAGGACTGAGCTGCCTTTGGAAGAAAGGCATCCACACAGATCGGTGGAGCTCTTTTCTCCTCGGTGTCACTCTCACAGAGAAGGAAAAACTGCCTTGTATTTCTGTTTCACTGACCTGTAGGTCCCACTGAAGTCTCCTCCAAACAACAGCCGCCCCGATTTCAAATGCGCGTATAAATTCAAATCTACGGATAATTTGAACTGTGGAAACAACGTCGCACGGAGAAAAGTCTTCGGTTGTTTGTGCGAGCAGAGAAATGGCAATTGAGTTGTGCAGCTGCTGTGGCTAACGATCAACAACGCCGTGGAATTGCCTGCCTTCCGGAGCAAGGCACGAGCAGAAGCTCGGTGGCTTCCTCGGTGGCGAGCTCGCAGAGAAGGAAACACTGAGGTTTCTCGGTTCCCATGACGTGCGGGTCACACCAAGTCTCCCCCTCCAAACAACCGTGGCTCCACAATTCAAATTCAAAAGTTGCAGTAAACTCCAAAAATTTGAATTTGAGTTCCATGGTGTTAACTCTCACTTGTTCTCCCATTTGAAACGCTGGGTTTATTTCCTTTTTGGCTAGTTTTCTTTTGTAGCCCTTCCTTTATTTCATGTAGCCTGGTTCCAAATTTGGCAACCCTAATTGCAATTGAATTTGACCCTGCGGATGAAATTCCAACGAGAAGCTAGGCTTGCTGAAATTAGGGATTTTACAGTATCTTGCATAATACATTGATTTTTTGAGTGCATTTTCCTATGTGAGTTATTAGTCATCGTACCAACCTCTATGGTTTTTTCAGATTTTTACATAATTGTGTTCAATCAATGTGTATTCAAAATTTGAAAAATGCCTCATATGTATATGAGCATTTCCTTAATGTGAGTGATAATTTGAATTTTGGCATGTTGGATTATTTTAAAAAATTAACAAAATTCATACTTGTATAGATAAGACAATATGTTCATACAAACCAACTTTCAGTGAAAAATCCATTTTTTAGCAGATACGTTAATTGAATAATGTTTGCATATAAATTAATACTATATTTATGAAAACATAACAATTTTACCTATATAAGTTTTAAACTTTTTTCCATCTGGTATATATTAATTTTTGAAGAATATAGAAAAAAGAATCATCGAGTTTGGACTTAATTTGCAGATATATACATGTTTGAGTATTTACATTGGAATCTAAATAAAAAATGAAGCAAAGGAAGAAGAAACTGAAGAGCAGACCTATGAAGAGGCAATTATCGCAGGCGGTTTTTAATATAGAACCGTCTTAAAACCCGCCTGTGATAATGGACGACTGTAAAAAGCACCGCTGGGGCACCACAAAAACCTAACTCGGGAAATTTCAGATCGACGCCGTCAGGATACCAAAAAAACATTTGCCTCTCGCCGCCGCCGCCGTCCTCTCCCTTGCTGCCAAGCCCACGTCGCCGTCCTCGCCCTCACCTCCAAACACGCGCACGTCGTCGTCCTCGCCTCCAAGTGCCATCACTATACGCTAGCTTTATGAACCTTGTGTTCAACTTTCAGCCTTCACTTGCATTCAAGAAATGGTTACTATCATATTTTTATTTTTACAGTTTAACATAGAAGATGGACTGCCGAGCGTGGATGTACAACATGCCAGGACCTGATCCTATGTACATTCAAAATGTTGCAAACTGTATTGAACCGTCCAAGAGATATGCGAAGATGCAAAAGATAGATGAAATATTATGTCCATGTATCGACTGTGAAAATAAGATTGCTTGGATAGATACTATAGTAATCCAATCTCATTTGGTGAAAAGGGGTTTCAAATAAAATACACAATATGGAACATGGTGAGTTAGATACACATGAGGTGGATAAAGATGATGAGAGAGTTTCTGATGACCATAATACTCATATCGATTATGGTAGTGACAATCAGGATGATGATGATTTTGATTGTGAGGAGATGTTGCGTCACATCGAACCACATCTATTGATTTCTATGGGAGCAAGTAAAGGTTTAAGTAAAATGGAGACATTGCAGAATGCGGTGACAGAGCTCTTATATGATGAATCAAAGGGTTGTGATAAAGAGTTTACTACATTGAGTGCAGTCCTAGAACTACGAAAGTTGAAAGTCACACATGGATGGTCTGATTGTAGTTTCTCTGATCTTTTGAATATTTTGGCGGAAATTCTTCCAAATCCCAATAAACTGCCCAGAAGCACTTATAAAGCGAAGAAACTTCTTTGCTCGATGTCACTAGGTGTGAAAAAAATACACGCTTGTGTGAACCATTGTATTCTGTATTGTTAAGAGCATGAGCTCGCAACTAGATGCCCCATCTCCGGTGTCAGTAGATACAAGAAGGACTACAACCACCAATATGTTACCAACATGAATTAGACCATGATGAATAAGAAGAATATTATTGGCCCTGAAGGTGATGATGATGATACCCCTAATGATGCAGGAGGGAAGAATAAGAGAAAAATTCATGCCTTGGTGATGTGGTACCTTCTAGTAATTGATTGCCTGAAGAATTTGTTCTCAAACCCTAGGGAGGATGAACTTATGCGTTGGCATTCCGAGCAGCGCACGAAGAATGAAAAACATATTCGACACCCTGGTTATACAACCCAGTGGAAAAATTTTGATATTCAGTATCCATTGTTTGCAATGGAAACCAGAAATGTACGGTTTGCCTTGGGTACACATGGAATGAATCCGTTTGTTGAAAAAAGGAGCATACACAGCACATGGCTCGTGGTATTAATGATGTACAAACTACCAACGTGGTTGTGTCACAAAAGGAAATATATTTTGTTATCTATTCTTATACAAGGTCCAAAATAACCTGGCATCGAAATTGATGTGTTCTTGGAACCTATAATAGAAGATATGGCGAAACTGGAATGAAGGGTTACGTACATGAGATGAGTACAAGCTAGAGTATTTCACGCTAAGAGCAATGATATTCGTTACCGTGCATGATTATCCCGGACTGTTTACAATATTGGGACAAATAAAAGGGAAGAAAGGTTGTGTAAGGTGTGTGGATGGAACTGGATTTTTGTACCTCACTTCATACTGAAAGATGGTGTATATGAGACACCGGCGGTTCTTCACAGATACACACAAGTACAGGAAGATGAAACAACAAATTGATAACACAATCAAAAAACATACTGCACCAAAATCTTACAATGGAAAACTTGTGTTCGAAATGGTCAAGAACATTCAGTTTGCTTTCGGTGAGGGCAAAAATGTAATGGAACAAAGAGAAAGAAAACTACATCTTCGGGTGATACAACTGACATGGCTTTTAAGAAACAATCAATTTTTTTCAAATATCTTTCATACTGGAAGAATCTGGAAATTTGCCATAGTATTGATTTGATGCACGTTACAAAGAATGTATTTGACAGCATCATTGGAACCTTGTTGTACATGCTGAGGAAAACAAAGGACGAATTAAAATCACGTATGGACCTAGTAAATCATGATATGAGACCAGAGATTCACCCGGTAGAAAAGGCTAACGGGAAGAATTACCTTCCCCCACCTATCTACAACTTGAGACTATAGGAGAAAAAGGCAATTTGTGAATGCTTGCGTGGGATCAGAGTGCCCACGAGTTTCCCATCCAATATCTGCAAACTAGTCTCTATGAAAGACTTGTCTTTATTTGGCTATAATTCTCATGACTGTCACATGATTATGACAGTGTTCATTGCTATTGAAATAAGGGTCATCAAACCTGAGCATGTAAAAGTTGTCATCACACGTTTGTGTTACTTATTCAATGCAGTACCGCAAAAGGTGATAGCCTGGGAAGACTTAGACTATTTGAAACCTACATCGTCGAGACTATGTGCAAGCTTGAGATGTGTTTCTCACCATCGTTTTTTGATATGCAAGTACACCTAATCATACATCTTGTTGATCAGATGGAAGCATTGGGGCCACTATATTTACATAATATGTTTCCATTGGAGAGATATTTAGGAGTATTATAGGGTTATGTGCGGAACCGTGCTCACCCAGAGGGTTCAATTATGGAAGGATACACTACTGAAGAAGTGATTGAAGGTTGCGCTGATTACATCAAAGATGGAAAGCTTATAGGTGTGCCTATACCAGTACCTGTGGGTAGACTATGTGGGAGAGGCAAAGTGGGTAAGAAAATCTTTATCGTTCAGGATTACAAATTAGTACACTGTGCACATTTTGGTGTACTACAACAGCTCGCAATAGCGGAGTCGTACATCGAGGAACACGAAATTGAGCTTTGCAGGAAAAACCAAGGCCTCACAGAGGACTGGATCATGAAAGAGCACAGAAGACGTTTCACTGAATGATTAATGGACAAAAATATACCATGCGGAGACTCTGATGAAGAGGCAACAATGAAGAATTTAGCTTCTGGCCCATATGCTTTGGTTAAATCATGGTAAGCATATGACATCAATGGTTACACATATTACACTAAAGAAATAGACGGCAAGAGTGTTGCACAGAATAGTGGTGTTCGTATAAAGGCTTATGATACACAAGGGCAGAAGACCACATACTTCGGGTTCATAGAGGAAATATGGGAACTCGATTATGGTGAAAGAATGCAAATGCTCATGTTTAAGTGTCAATGGGTCAAACATGCTGATGGTGTGAATGTGGACAACTACGGGCAGACACTGGTAGACATGAACAAAGTAGGTTATAAAGATCACCCGTGGGTTCTCGCCGATCGTGTTGCACAAGTTTTTTATGTACAGGATCCAGGAACTGAGAAGATGCACGTAGTTGTTTTTGGAAAGCAAAATATTGTTGGGGTTAAGATTGTGAGAGATAATAAAGAGGAATACAATCAATATGAAGATATGTATCTTTTCACCGATCCAGACAACATCAAGCGTGTAGAAAGAAGCATTAAAAAGGATTTAAAACCCTATATGCGAAATGATGTCAATGCTGGAAAAAATGTATGACATATATTATATATAATTGTAATATTATAATGAAGCTTTATTAATTTGACAAATTTTCTCTTTTAATATTTGAATTTTGACATGTTGGAACGCTTTAAAAATTAACAAAATTTATACAGTGAAATGTTGGCTTTGAGTTGGCCGTAGACTTCAACAGTGAAATACACTGCGCTTGAAGCCATGGCCGGTTGAGTGCTGCTTCATCTCTATGTGTATGTGTGAGCTCTGTTTTTCCTCTTTCGTGTGCTTATATAATTTTCCTCTGCTTTTCCTTCAAGTAAAGACCGCCTGTGAAAACATTTTGAACAACGTGCACAAGGTGCGGCTCGTGGCCGGCGTGACAATCCCTGGCACGAGATCACCACTTCCGAGACATGTCATCCCTGATCTGCCGGTTGGAGGGGCTCCAGAGGCTCAAGCCAGGGGTGTGTCACTTCCTCCATCAAGCTCCACGTACATCAACCAGCTACAAACAGATGTTGGTGGGAGCAGTGGATCGGAGTCGATCCATGAAACCGACCAATGGATACTAGAGCTTTTGGAGAGAAGGCAAGCTCTGCAGGAGATGTTGCATTTGCACAACTTGACATTTTGGGGCCCTGTAATGCATGCTACCATGTGAGACATATTTTGTTGCTAGAACTTTTGTGGACTGGTGCATGCTACAATTTTCGCAGGCGGTTCTATACCTACGACTAGCCACCTGTGAAGAATCTTTATCACAGGCGGTTTGTAACGTAAAGAGTATCCGCCTGTGATAACTCCATTATCGCAGGCGGTTATTTATCTAAGGCTGTCCGTCTGTGAAGAATGTTTATCACAACAGTTTGCAACGTAAGATTATCCGCTCGTGTAACTCTAAGGACGCATGTACGCACGCGTTCTGTATGAAATTTGGGACTTGTTAAAACTTTTCCACATGTGATAACCCACATGAGGGCTTTCTTCACACAAGTTCAAATGTTTATTTGAAAACATGGAACCCAAGAGGGGTCTAAAACCAAGAAGGGAAGTTCCCATATGGGTGAGAAAGCTAAAGTCAGATTTGGAACAAATTTGTTCAACTCAAAATTCAAATGAGAGCAAAACTATGAATTTCAAAACTGATGTGCTACAAATCTCATTTGCAGCAGCCAAAATAAAAATCAGATTGCATATTTGAATTCCTTAGGTCCAAATTAGGGGGTTTGCAAAGTTTCATGAATTGTTGAAATATTTTGCAGCTCACTTTTCAAATTGGACATTAAATAGCAAAGAATTCAAATGCCTATTTGAATTTGGATGAAACTTGCTCAATCATCCAAATGCACCTCAGATTTGAACTCCCACAATTTGATTTCACCATTTGCAAATTTTGGGAGATATTTAGGAGAGGGATAAGGAGGGACTGAACTGTGGGTCCCACATGTCATTGAGGGAGAGAAATTTGCAAAAGATCTTCAGAGAGTAGTCTCTGTTTTGCTTCTCACGGGCAATCGATAGAGAGCAACCGATGCCAGCGCCACCGCTCGGTTGACTGCCCCTCAACCAAACCGCCTCAGCTGAGGCTTTTATACCCACTGCCGTGCTCCCTTTCGCCCTCATCACTAAAGACTCGGCGCTGCTCCTTCTTCCGTTGCGCGAGAAACAGACCAGAGCGCTGCCGCCGCACGTCGATCACTCGGCCACACCAAAAGCCCGTGCGCAAGCCCAAGCAGAGCAGCAAAACAACACCACAGACCCTTCCACGACATCCTCGAGCCATCACCGAGTGAGTACGTGCTCTCTGCACCGAGATACCCCGGTTTCCACGGCGGCCGCCATAGCACCAAGAGAAGGTGCTCTCACGGGCAGCCCTACAGAGAGGCTGTCACGACCAAGCAAGAGGACCGTTGGACCCGCACGACATCCACGCAGCTCACCTCCATGGCTTGAGCCAAAAGGTGGATCGTCGGCGACAAATTTTGCAAAGTTATTCCGGCCGGTGTAAACGAACCCGCGGGTAAGAGTCCTTAAAATTCTCGCACTATGATTGTTTAGAGCACTGCAAATTGCACTCAAATGACCTAGCCTTGCTTAGTAACAATTCCCCTTTTGAAACCTAGCATGAAACACACTCTGCACGGTGTTTTTTGATCTTTACGACGGCGGCTATGGCGGGACAATTCGGGCGCACGATGAACTCTAGTTTGGAGCCGTTCCCGAGCCCGTGTGTGGCCATGCCGAGCTTCTCCAGCTCTCACTGGTGCTGTAGGACCGTTCCAGAGAACTTTTGGCGGGCTAGGTCATCGGGTCGACCTCGCCGGAGTTCCACTGAGACGTCACGCCGTCGCGAGCTGCTTTAGAGGCTCTGCTTGCTCGGAAAGACCGCACCAGCGTGCTCCTCGGTTGATTTAGGCACTGGCGGCGAGTGGCAGCTCGAGAGAAGTATGGGAAGTCAGAAACCGAAGTGCTCCGGCGAGCCCCGGCGGCGCGGGCGCGCAGGCGGCTGGAGGTTGAAGAAGATCGCCGGGCCCGCGTGTCAGTGACGATTGAGAGAGGGGCCGGATCTTCTGTGGCACCGTATTAATTGTGGCAACGCGGGAAACAGCTCTGTAGCCCCGTGTGGTGTGTTCCAGTGCATGACACGTGTGCTCCCCGGACCCACAGTCAGTTTTAAACTTTTCCACGATTTATTCAAATCCCAGATTTTCCCCAAATTTTAGAAGAGAATAACTTTTGCTAGGAAACTCGAAATTTAGTGATTCAAATTGGATTAGATTCAGAATGAAAAACTCTAGCCAAATATGCAACCCAATTTTTATAAAAGTCTTTATTTATTTCTGGAAAATGCTTTAAATCTTTTCTGCAAAAGAATTTTAGAGGGAGATTGGTTTATCCAAAAATCCTCAAATTTTGCCAGATTATTCTTTATGGTGTTACTAGACTCCTGTAAAAGTTTCAGCTCATTTGTAGTTGATTTGATTAGGAAACTTTATATTTGAAGTTGCTGTGTTCAAATGAATACAGAAACATTTTCAGAGAATTTCCAAAACTTGGAAATTCAGTTCTGGGCAATTCTTAGCTCCAAAAATCCTAGGAAATTCATGCAAGCTCTATGAACTATAATTAAGATTGTAGTTCACTAAGTTTGACATGAACATGGGTATTACCTCAAAGTTAATTCCTTTCGCTTAATTACTTAGAGAATTGTTCTGAATAAACCACTCAATGAAAAGTGCTAATTTTTAGTCCAGAAGACTTTCTTGTGACGAGAAACTCACATGAAAATTTTCAGCTCCATTTGGGCTCTGGATAACTATTGTCATGTGTAACCTCTTAAGGTGATCAACACTTAAGTGGGAAAAGCACTCAACATTTGATCAACACTTAAGTGGGAAAAGCACTCAGCTCGTTGTGACAGTCACCGGAACATGGCCGGCGATGAGCGGCTGCTTCGGAAGAACTTCGGCCATGTCGGTCGGACTTCGAAGCACCCCAACCGATCGAGCAAAAGACCGGAGAGCATCAGTGGACCCTAGTAAAGATCAACATGAGCTCCACGGATCTTGGAAATGGCCGTACTGGGCTGTCACCGTGCGACCTAGGTCGGGAATCAGGAAATTCTCCTAAAACTTGAAGAACAGTGGCTACCCCCAATAGTTCTTCAAGGTTTCGGATCCTATGGACTCGCACGGACACCTAGAAGTGCTTCCCTTCGTGAGAGGATGAGTGGTGCAGTGTGTATCACGAATTTTGTGAATCGGTCCAGGCGTCTCTTTTGTATACCGTCGCAAAATCGTGAAATTCCGGCGTGGGTAGTTTATGTCACGCCTCCGGGGCTTGCGGTAATGAAAGAGGAACTGAAGTCGAACCTTTTTTCTATTCACAGCTCGGAGAACGACGGGCTGTGGTGGCTGGACGGGTCGTTCCCATGACGGCGGCTCGGGTTGAACCGAGGAATGGAAGAACGTCGCGGTGGAGCTCCAGGAGGGTTGATTAGGGTCTGGAACCGGTGCGAGGACGTCAAGGACGACTTGGCGCACTCGGTTATGGTCACAGACCACCGTGAAAACCACAGTGTCGGCCGGGCGACAATGGACCGAGAGCTCGGTCGAGCGGCGAGGTGTTTCGGGTTT
Organism: Neostapfia colusana; assembly: GCA_030760725.1. Lineage (NCBI taxonomy): Eukaryota > Viridiplantae > Streptophyta > Magnoliopsida > Poales > Poaceae > Neostapfia > Neostapfia colusana. The sequence continues at coordinate 24,832,673 of JASWHV010000008.1, read as the reverse complement.
CTGGATGAGAGCACGTTGGAACAGCGGCGAGAGGCAACGGGGATGGCTCGGGCGCGTAGATAAGGAGCCAGAGAGGCGGTTCAGTGGCTCAGGCGTCAAGCAGCTGCTAGCCTCGACGGCCTGGCGCGGTGGCGACCGTGGCGGGAGCCCGAGACCCAAGTACTCGGTGCCTCAGTCGGTTCTTTGATCTGTGAAGCTGACATGTGGGTCCCACTTGAGGTTTAACTTCTGAAATTAAATTTTTCCCACTGCTCTAAACAGTAGAGACCCAAATACCCTCTCATTTTTGAATTATCATCCACAAGCCCATTTGAAGTTGATAGAATTCAAATTGTGAAGTGTTTGAATAAATTTTCAGCACATATGCAGCTTGAATTTGCTAAACTTAGCTCATGTCAAGATTAACTCCAAATGGAGTAAAAATTGGTGTGTGAGCTCACAAAAATGTGCTGAGTGAGAATATGACTCCCACTTTTGAATTCATGGGATGGAAGTAGTTTGAATTTGAATTTGAGTTCAAACTACCCTCTTTCTAGTTATACACAAAAAGACCTCAAAAGGTTTTGGATTTCAGTGAAATTTGGCATGGACATCCCTAGCAAGGCGTAGGAGTTTTTCATATGCCCAGCCCTTATATGATGCATGTGGGAAATGCCACTTTTGCATGTTGTGAGTTTATTCTCTAATGAGCATGTTGATGGTGTTTACATGCTCTTCAAATGTATTCACAAAGTTTCTTCAAATGAAGTTTGTGTGTGGGGATGAACACTTTGAATATGTGACAAAAACTTAGGCCCTTACAAGAAGTACCGTTTGGTGTATCGAACGCCATCCGGTGAAAGATGGAGGCCACCTGTAAGATCAACTCCTCAGAGGTTGATTGCTGGTCAAGTACCACAACTTGCACCACCTCCACAGCAGCAGCATCAGACGTTGGTTTGTGCTCCATCGCTGCAGCCATATGTACCTAGCATCCAACCGCAAGTCAACGAAGAACCGGAGAGACATCCATGTTTCACTTGTTGGCGTACGGGCCATTATGCTAGGCATTTTCCTGAGGGAATTCGAGGCTGCGGGTCATCATATTTACAATATTCCGACCCGTACCTAAATCTGCAGAAAGGATGGCAGACAAGGGGAAGCATTCACTATACAGTGATTGATGATGTTCCGGAAGGAGAAGCCGCTTTAGCAGGGATGTTTTCTCTGAATCAGCTCCCAGTTTTGATTCTCTTTTATTCTGATGCCACACACAACTTCATTAGCCAATCTTTTGTGGCTCAACATCAGCTCCAAACAGCTTATACAAAGAGGCAATACCTCATAGCTTCGCCCGGGGGCAGCAGTACCACAAGCGAGGTTGTCTCCCGAGCACCTCTTTGTTTGGGGGGTAGAATATACCCCACGACTCTCATTATTCTTGAGGATCTGAAGATCGACGTCATTTTGGGGATGTCGTGGTTGAATTCAAGGCGACTCTTAACATCAGCTCTAGGACCGTTGAGCTCAACTCCCCATAGCACGGTCTTCATATATTAATTCTGGGTGCCAGTCGGCAACAATAGCAACAGTGAACCACACGGAAGCTGTGAAGATAGAGGACATTCCGGTGGTACGTGAGTATCCGGATGTGTTTCTCAATGATTTACCGGGCATGCCGCCCAAACGGGACGTTAAGTTCAAGATTGAACTTATACCAGGAACAACGCTGATATCACGAAGGCCGTACAGGATGGCACCCAATGAACTGGCAGAATTGAAGACACAGCAGAATGACCTAATCAGCAAGGGCTTTATACGACCGAGTTCGTCACCTTGGGGTTGTTCAACGTTGTTTGTCAAGAAGAAGGACGAAACACTATGGCTTTGTGTTGATTATCGTCCTCTGAACGCCGTTACCATCAAGAACAAGTATCCACTACCTCGCATTGATATGCTCTTCGATCAATTAGTGGGTGCTAAGGTATTCTCGAAGATGGATGTTTGGTCCGGATATCATAAGATTAAAATCCGGGCTGAAGATATTTCGAAGACGGCATTCTCAACGAGATACGGACCATATGAGTATCTCATTATGTCTTTTGGGTTGAACAACGCCCCGGCACACTTTATGTAACTGATGAATTCAGTGTTCATGCCGGAGTTGGATAAATTCGTCGTGGTCTTCATCGACGATATCATGGTGTACTCCAAGTCAGAGGAAGAAAAGCTGAACATCTGCATATTGTGCTACAAAGATTGCGAGATCATCAGCTCTATGCAAAATTCAGCAAGTGTGAGTTCTGGATTAATCAAGTACCTTTTCTCGGACACATTATTTCAGCAGAGGGCATCGCTGTTGATCCGAGTAAGATTATTCAAGTACAGAAATGGGAGTCACCAAAGTCAGTGCATAAAATTCGAAGCTTCCTCGGTCTAGCGGGTTACTATCGGAGGTTCATTCCAGGCTTCTCCAAGATTGCTAATCTGATGACGGAATTATTAAAGAAGAATACCAGATTGTGTGGGGTGCTGCATGTGAACAAGCCTTTAAGTCTTTAGTGAAGCATCTCACAACAGCCCCAGTTCTTGCTCAGCCGGATAAGACGAAGCCGTTCGACGTTTATTGCGATGCATCTGGCATCGGTCTTGGCTGCGTGCTGATGCAAGAAGGACGAGTGGTCGCTTATGGATCTCATCAACTCAGAAATCACGAGCAGCATTATCCAACTCGTGATCTTGAGTTAGCTGCCGTGGTCCTCGCTTTGAAGATGTGGAGGCATTACTTGCTCAGAAATCTTGTACACCTCTACACCGACCACAAGAGCTTGAAATACATCTTCACTCAGAAAGAATTGAACATGAGGCAACGAAGATGGCTAGAGCTCATTAAAGATTTTGAACTTGAGATTCATTATCATCCAGGAAAGGCGAATGTGGTCGCCGATGCGCTCAGTCGTAAGGTGCATATCCATCACCTGACTATTGCTGAAATGGATGATGAAGAACCAAGACTCCGTGTCATTCCGTATGGAGCACTCTAGAATCTTCTCTCATTCCTACTATCTGAGAGGAGATAATTGAAGCTCAAAGAAAAGACAAAGGATGTCTCACATACGGCGAAGAATAGACAATGGAGAAATGAAATGCTTCCGGAAGGATGATGAAGGTACGTTGTGGTTCAGTGACCGGATTGTTGTACCCAAGGATATAGGACTACAGAAGAAAATATTGGATGAAGCTCATTTGTCCAAATTTTCTATTCATCTAGGCAGTAATAAGATGTACCAAGATCTCCGGAAGAAATTTTGGTGGACAGGTATGAAACATGAAGTTGCAAAGTATGTTTCAGAATGTGATACGTGCCAAAGAGTCAAGGCCGACCATGTGAAGAAGTTGGGCCTATTGCAACCACTGCAAGTACCGGCATGGAAGGGAAGACTTGAGTATGGACATCATCGTCGGGTTACCGATGACCTCCCACAACCATGATTCAATTTGGGTAATCGTTGATCGGTTAACCAAATCAGCACACTCCATCCCTGTGCATACTAGGTACAATGCAAAGCAGTATGCGGAGTTATACATAGCAGGGATGTTTTCTCTGAATCAGCTACCGGTTTTGATTCTCTTTTATTCCGGTGCCAGGCACAACTTCATTAGCCAATCTTTTGTGGCTCAACATCAACTCCAAACAGATTATACAATGAGGCAATACCTCATATCTTCGCCCGGGGGCGGCAGTATCACAAGCAAGGTTGTCTCCTGAGCTCCTCTTTGTTTGGGGGGTAGAATATACCCCACGACTCTCATTATTCTTGAGGATATGAAGATCGACGTCATTTTGGGGATGTCATGGTTGAATTACCACAAGGTGGTTCTTAACATCAGCTCTAGGACCATTGAGCTCAACTCCCCGCAGCACAGTCTTCATATATTAATTCTGGGCGCCAGTCGGCAACAGATTGCAACAGTGAACCACATGGAAACTGTGAAGATAGAGGACATTTCGGTGGTACGTGAGTATCCAGATGTGTTTCCCGATGATTTACCGGGCATGCCGCCCGAACGGGATGTAGAGTTCAAGATTAAACTTATACCGGGAACAACACCGATATCATGAAGGCGGTACAAGATGGCACCCAATGAACTGGCAGAATTGAAGACACAGCTGAATGACCTAATGAGCAAGGGCTTTATACGACCGAGTTCGCCACCTTGGGGTTGTTCAGCATTGTTTGTCAAGAAGAAGGACGAAACACTACTGCTATGTGTTGATTATCATCCTCTGAACGCCGTTACCATCAAGAACAAGTATCCACTACCTCGTATTGATATGATCTTCGATCAATTAGTGGGTGCTAAGGTATTCTCGAAGATGGATCTTCGGTCCGGATATCAAGAGATTAAAATCCAGGCTGAAGATATTCTGAAGACGGCATCCTCAAGGAGATACGGGCTATATGAGTATCTCGTTATGTCTTTTGGGTTGACCAACGCCCAGGCACATTTATGTAACTGATGAATTCAGTGTTCATGCCGGAGTTGGATAAATTCATCGTGGTGTTCATCGATGATTTCTTGGTGTACTCCAAGTCAGAGGAAGAACATGTTGAACATCTGCATATTGTGCTCCAAAGATTGCGAGATCATCAGCTCTATGCAAAATTCAGCAAGTGTGAATTCTGCATTAATCAAGTACCTTTTCTCGGACACATTATTTCAGAGGAGGGCATTGCTGTTGATCCGAGTAAGATTATCCAAGTACAGAAATGGGAGTCACCAAAGTTAGTGCATGAAATTCGAAGCTTCCTCGGTCTAGCGGGTTACTACCGGAGGTTCATTCCAGGCTTCTCCAAGATTGCTAATTGGATGACTGCATTATTAAAGAAGAATACCATATTTGTGCGGGGTGCTGAGTGTGAACAAGCCTTCAAGACTTTAGTGAAGCATCTCACAACAGCCCCAGTTCTTGCTCAGCCGGATACGACGAAGCCGTTCGACGTTTATTGTGATGCATCTGGCATCGGTCTTGGCTGCGTGCTGATGCAAGAAGGATGAGTGGTCGCTTATGGATCTCATCAACTCAGAAATCACAAGCAGCATTATCCAATTCATGATCTTGAGTTATCTGCCGTGGTCCTTGCTTTGAAGATGTGGAGCCTTTACTTGCTCGGAAATCTTGTACACCTCTACACCAACCACAAGAGCTTGAAATACATCTTCACTCAGAAAGAATTGAACATGAGGCAACAAAGATGGCTAGAGCTCATTAAAGACTATGAACTTGAGATTCATTATCATCCAGGAAAGCAGAATGTGGTTGTAACACCCCAAAAATCTTGTTAAGACCCTAAATCATGTTAAGAGGGGAATTTAAAAATTTTTGGACGTGTTGCATGTTTTGCAACAATTTAAATTCAAACTGGAATTTAATTTAAATTCAAAACAGAAAAGAAATAGAAAAAGAAAAAAAGAAAACAGAAAAAAAAAACCGGCCAGTGGGCCGAAACCCACCAGCCGGCCGAACCAGCACCCGCGCCAGCCCGCAGCCGCGCGCGCCTCTTCCTCCCACTGACAGGCGGGGCCCGCCAGCCTTCTTCTTCCTCGCGCCCGCGCCGGGACTCTCTCACCCAAATCGAAATCGATCGGGAATTCTCGCGTATCCCAGCCGAATTTCGATCGGGGGCGACTTAAACTCGATCTAAACCACCCCGCCGCCCTCCCCCGTCTATAGAAACCCCGACCTCGTTCTGTTTTTCCCACGCGATCCGCCGATTTTACTCCGGTGAGAAACCGAGCCTTCTCCGGCGAATTCTGGCCGATCTACGCTCGGAAATTCCGATCTAACTCGCTGGTCTTGATCCACCGCCTCCGGGGAACTCTGCAGGTGCAGAAAACTCGGTGACTTGCGGGTCAAACACAGCGCTGACGAGCCTCGCCGTGGTTGCAATTCGGACCTCGTCGCCGATCGCCTTCCAGGACCTCCGAGCTCAAGAAAACCCCCGAGGTGAGATCCCCGACCTCCCCTCCACCGATCTATGCCATAAAATCACAGTTCTAGGAAGAATTCTCGAAGATCCGAAAGTCTCCGGCAAGATCGCCGCTTCCCGCCGCCATGCGCCACCGGGCAGCGCCGCCCGCGCTCGATCAGAGCGACGTGGCCGCTTGTGCGCCGTCTATTTTAAATCGCACGGTGGACTTTAAATCCCCGCGTACCGGTTCGACGTTATAATCTCAGCCGTCTGTTTTAAATCGGACGGTCCACGTCAGCCCCGCGTTATAAAGACTGGAAATCTTATGTGCTACCCCCTGGGGTTCTCGGGAAATAAGAGCTAGCCCCGGAAACTTCTGATCTAGCCCCTGGAGCTTCAGAAAATCATGTAAATTCATTTAAAAATCAGTTTTAGCCCCTGGACTTAATAAAAATTAGGAAAAACTCCTCTGTTATGTATAGCTAGACCCCTGAAAATTGTTAAAATAATATTATAGACCCTATAGTGGGGTAAGTTACCTTTTTAGCCCTATTTAATATTTAATTTAGGAAATTGAATATGTGGCTAGTGTTTAAAATTTAAAAAGTGGGACAAACATATTGTCAAAATTAAATTAAAAACTTTCTCAGTATTTAGAAAACTTTGGAGTGAGATAAAAATATATTTTGTGCTGAAATGAATCTGATTAATTTATTATTCACATTTAGGGACACATTTTTAAGTAAAGAATAGTTCTGGAAAATAGGGAAAATAATTATAAAATAGTTTACATCAGAGGAAAAGGTCAAAAATATATTAGTAAATATTTTAGATCAGAACCTATTCTGTTTAGATGATGTGTCTTGTTATTTTCATAATAAAGTTCACATTTAGGCATCGGAAATAAATCTGAAAATATAGCAACTAGTAAAAGATAAATGGAGTTCTAAAATCCAAAGAATTCAGTTTAGGGTTGGTAGAAATTATGAAGACACATATGGAGAAGGAAAATACCTTTCATGCATACTTGGTAGCTAAAAGGTGTAGTAATTGAATATAAGGAGTTTATTTAAATTGGAAACTCATATATATAGTATGTAAGTATAAATGTGAACACAAAAGTAGGAATCAAATACACATGGTTAAAAGTGCATGCAAGCCACAAATCAACACACATAGAGTAACCACAACACATATAATGGTGAATGACTTTCATAAATATGAATGTGTGGTTTGTATGAAGTGGAAGTGTGAACTATGTCTTATGGATTGTTGTTGTTCTTTTGCTATGTGTGATGGTATGATGTAGAGCCTGCTCAAGAGCAAGTTATTCCTTTCCAAGATCAGGACTACTCATTTCAAGAGCAGCAGGAAGGAGGCAAGTGTCCTTGACCACTTTGATCCTATACTAGGATGTTTAAATAGAAATATTGCATTGTCAAGTTAAATATGAAACCCATGCTAGGAAGTTTCCCTAGAATTGCATTACCTTGTTCCCTTGTAGCTTGGGATTGGGATTTATTTTATCATGTCATTTATTATTATGCATATGCTTAGCCATGCTTAGAATGGGATATTTGGGATATGAGATCATCAATTTATTTTACCATACTCTTGAATGAGATATTGTGAGTTATGTAGAGGTAGGGATCAAGGCAAGTTGGATGTTTTGGTTGGTGCTGGGTGCACGAGACTCGGGTTTGTGTTTAGTACTTGCCTGGATCCTAAGAACCGGTTCATGGAGCATGTAACCTGGCTTTACCGTGCCAACCACATGCTGAGATGGGGCAGCTTGGCCAATTAATTAGGTGTATCCCCGGCGTGGTATGGGTGTGTTGGATGGTGCGGGGAGTAGGTGTCAGCTGGACTACCATATGAACCGCAAGGCTCAAGAGGGGGCCACTGCAGCGGGGTTGGAGCCTCTTGTATGCTGTTAGGGGTGAAACCTCAGTGGGCCCACGCTCGTCGGGAATCAATTTGTAAAGGCTTCGTAGTGATCTCCTGGCTACACACCTAGGAAGTGTGAACGTGGTTCGTAGCCACTGGCATAATGGAGGTTCTTTTAGTCCACCCGGCAACGGGGGATGAAATCACTACATGTGGGTATAGTGGTACAAACTCTGCAGAGTCAAAACTGTCATGACAGCCGTGCTCACGGTCAAGAGCAGCTTGGACTTATTCATGATTAGAGTATGATGGCCTTGGAGCGTGTGAGTGTTAAGCGGGGAGCTTAACATTAGAAATGATGTTATGGTTATTTGATTATGATGATGGGATGGGAGATTGGGACCATTTCACCTGTGTAGTAATGTAGGTGCTTAATAAGCTAAGGTGATAGGTATTAATTGCATAGTGCTTTAACCATGAGTTCAACCTCTCCTTGTTCTAGCCATGCATGATATAATTTTCCCACACTTGCTGAGTACCATTGGTACTCAACCTTGCATATTTTGTTGGTTTATATTGCTGCTCAGGTCAAGATAATGAGGTGGTGTATAATGACCAAGACTTTGGACCCGAAGAAGGTTTCTAGGTTCATGGAGACCCCCGGGCAACACCTGTGACGGAGCCCTCAAGAATAATATTCCGCTGCTAGTTTATTTACTTGTGATGAACTTATTATTGTCCATCGAGACATTTGCTGTGTAAGACTTATTTATATTCGACACCTGGCTTGTAATAAATGATGCTTCACTATTTGTCATCACATGTATGAGAAAATGATCCTGGCATACATGTGATATTCACTTGGTTGTTCTTAGGAAAAACCGGGTGTGACAGTGGTCGCTGATGCGCTCAGTCGTAAGGCGCATATCCATCACCTGACTTTTGCTGAAATGGATGATGAAGAACAAGCCTCCGTGTCATTCCGTATGGAGCACTCTATAATCTCGCTCTCATTCCGAGAGGATATCATTGAAGCTCAAAGAAAATACAAAGGAATGTCTCACATACGGCGGAGAATAGACAACGGAGAAATGAAATGCTTCCGGAAGGACGATGAAGGTACGCTGTAGTTCAATGACCGGATTGTAGTACCCCGGAATATGGGACTGCGGAAGAAAATATTGGATGAAGCTCATTTGTCCAAATTTTCTATTCATCCGGGCAGCAATAAGATGTACCAAGATCTCCGGAAGAGAGAGTTTCGATAATACAAGAGAACCTTAAAGCTGCCCAATCTCATCAAAAGAGCTACGCGGATTAGAGGTGTCGACCACTGTGTTTCGACATCGGAGAGCACGTGTATCTTCGTGTGTCTCCGATGAAAGGGATTCATCGGTTCCGGTTCAAGGGGAAACTTGCTCCCCGATTCATCGGTCCATTTGCCATCACGGAGAAGTGAGGGACCGTAGCCTACCGGCTGGAACTACCGGCAAGCCTTGCCGGTATTCATGACATATTTCACGTGTCCCATATGCGGAAGTGTCTCAAGTTTACCGCTGCTGTCTGCACCGAAGACATCGACGAGTTAAAGCCGGATCTCACATATGTCGAGCAGCCCATTCAGATTATCGACGAAAAGATCCAGATCACCCGAAACCGGACTTTGAAATTTTACAAAGTCCTGTGGAGAAATCATACTCCGGAAGAGGTGACGTGGGAAAGTAAAGATTACATCCACAAGAACTATCCGGAACTTTTGTCATAAACTTTGTAATTACCCTCCCGTCTCGTTCTGCTTTTGTAATCTTGGGACGAGATTCCTTTTAAGGGGGGAGGAAAGTAAAGGTCCCAAAATATGAATACAAAGAAACACAAGTTGTATGCAAGTTGGTTTCATATGTATGAAAAATTGGACTCGTTGTGGCGGACCGGAGTCCGCTCAATCAAGATTGCAGAGGGTGGTGCCGCACGATGCGACACCTGACAGCACACGTCATAAGGACACATTTTTATTACAGGAAAAAAAACTGAAACTGTACAAACTGGTACAATACTCAGTTACAACTATTGTTTATATTACACAGCGGAAGTCTAATATGTACAACTCACGCCTGCCTATCTAGCAAAAGTCAGTTGCCCAGCCCTAGGGCTACCCACACTAGCTGCACTCCTCAGCTCAGCGCGGCGTGTATGGCTCTAACTCAGCCGTGGTCCCCGACAGAGGGTAACCCTCGCTGGTGGACTCATAACCCGAGTCCGTGGGTGGCTCCTCACCTGAAAAACACTTAAGCAGCAACCGTGAGCACGATGGCTCAACAATACTTAACCGGCTCACCTAGGCATGAAACTCTACATGAGGTGTACAATGAACCTAGGATAGTAATATTGCAGCAAATGGACACGCCTACAAGTTCATCCTTAGTGCATCATTTAGCCACAAGTTAACAGTTCAGGAATTGGAAATTTAGTAAGCAATATTTGGTGGCACACATGTAGCAATACAATTATATCATACAGCAGAATTGAATCATAACATTCCATAAATTATCTACTTTACGATGCAGTGAACAAGCGGTACTCGTCACCGCGAGGGACGGTGAATCGACTCAATATACACCTGCAGGGAAACCCAAAGAGCACGTCACGTACGACAACCCGTGGAGCTGCACAGCACACTCACTCGATGTTGTACGGGACAACCTTTCACCCAACAGCCCAAACATCGAACCTGTCGCACCGAAACGGACAGGAGGTTACCAACACGGAGCATCTCTCTATGCCCGTTAGCAGATTTCCACCTTGCTGCCCTCAACCTACACCTATATATCGGTGTGCTATGCCTCGACGCCCGGAGGTTTAGGTTACATCGGTTTACCAGGGCCCATATATCCGATATGCCTTCGGTACGTTCAATACATGCTCAGCAGGGCCACACACGGATCGGTCCTCAATCGACACGGACAGGGCTGCGCACACAATACTTCCTCTTGCTGCGCCCTAGCCCCTGCCTAGTCTCATTTTCATTACTAAAGTGATCTCACATCACTCAATCGAACCTGTGTGTCCCAAGCCTAAACTCGCGAGTAGATTCCAACTACTCGACTTGTACCGAAGTCCTATGAATCATTAAGCATAGCCTGTCTACTCGAGGTCTTAGACACTACCCTCACTCTTATAGGAAATTTTTGGTTATGCAAGTGGGGTTCCATCCATCCTATACCTAATGCACATTCATACTTCATACGAAACATGTAAACAGAGCAAAATTTATAAAAGGGTTAATGCAAACCGGGGCTTGCCTTGTTTCTGCTGGTCTAATAGTATATAGTTCATTTAGATTCTTGTCTCCCTTGAGGCTTGATCAACTGGTCCACTTCAATGGAACCACTCCATCGATCTCCTCCATTGGTTGCCTCCGTCGTAAGTTCTATTGATATGTATATGCATCTGTTCTTATTATGCAATTTAAAGAAGTAACGACTCAACTTGTTAATAACAGGGAACTGTGTGGTATTACTAAAAATGAAGTTCTTGTCCCTGTTGTGCAGAGAAACTAAAGGAAAAACCACATGTCCATAAGAATTTCCATTAACATGTTTTATGATTCCTAATGGACATGTGACATGAGTTGAAATGGGTTGAAAGGAACTAAAGGTCCTGATCTCCAATGACTTCAAAATTTTTACCTGAAGTCATACATTACACAGAGACTTAGCTTGCCTAATTGCCGCTAATGTGAGTGGAAATTGTGTCTTCCATAATTCCCACTATAATTCTCTATGTGTTGCTCATATACATAAGCGTGGATAACAAGAACAGGTAGATCTAAAGTTCAATTTGATCTGAAACTTTACAGGTGAGTTCCTGGTCACATGAAAGTACTTTGGTACAAAATTCAGACTTTTTACTTTATTAGTTCTCACAGAACAATTCTAGAAGCAGTTATGCTACAAGGAATTAATTCTGAACTAAGGTGCATTTTCATTCCCAATCACATGAACTACTCTTTCAAGTATGGCTAATATAGGATGTATGAATTTTCCTATGATTTTTGAAGCTAAGGATTTTCCAGAACTGATTTTTCAAAGGAAAACTCTTTTCTGGAAAAGTTTCTGGACAGTTTTGAGCACAGCAGATTGTACTTTGGAAATTCCTACTCAAATCAACTTCAATTGAGCTGAAACTTTGCAGAAAGTTCAATAATATCCTCCAGAATATTCTGGCAAAATTTGAGGATTTTTGGATATACCAAACCACCTGAATAATTCTTTTACAGAAATAGTTCAAAGAATTTTCTAGAATTCAATATTGACTTTCATACAGATTTGGGTTCATATTTGGATAGATCTTTGCAAAAGGAATCCAACCCAATTTGAATCACCCAATTTGGAGTTTCCTACACAAAGTTATGAATTTTCAAAATTGGAGCTGAAACTGGAATTGTTTTGCTATTGGAAAAGGACTTGGGCCCACGTTTTAAATCTCAGCCAGTGAAATTCCAGCCACACCGGGCCACACCATTTTGGCGCGCAGCCACACGGGATCACAGAGCCACAGCCGATCCATTTTTAAACATTTGGTCATTGACACGTGGGGCCCGCCGAGTCATCTTCTTCCTCGGGTCACTTCCCGCTCCCGCGCTATCCCGTCGCCGGACCTTCGCCGGAGCTCCCCGGGCCGGTGTTTCCGGCCGTCTCCCGGCCGGAGACTCGCCGCCCGGGGGTTTTCAGGTTCGGGGAGTACATTGGCGGGGTTGGCGTGGGTGATAGACCACAGGAAATGGGCCGACGACGTGCGGCCACCTCAGGAGAAGTCCGGCGCCGTCGACCGGTGATCCTAGCCCGCCAAACTTTCTAGGACATGGCTTTACAGCATCCTTGGATGCTAGGGAAGCTCGGCATAGCCTTGGAATGGCTCGGCAACAGCGGCAAATCAATCCTCACCGTGCACCCGAGACACCTTCCATGTTTGAACTTGGAAAACTCAGAATTCATGCGGTCAACATGCGGTTCCAAGCTAGGGTTGTGAAGAACAAATGTTCGCCGACTAGTTTCGGTCCTTTGTGCAAGATTTGGAGAGCTAAGAGCGAAAATTGAGACCGAATTTGAGAGTGCCTTACCGGAAGGTCGGTTTATGCCCGCCGGAGAACTTCTCTCAAATTCGTGCTCTGTCGTCCAGGTCACGCCCTGTGCTTCGGAGGTGAGCATCACCGAGTACTAGCGCATCCAAAAATGCTCTTTCTCGGGCACGAGAAGCTCCCTGTGGAGCTGTCCACGGAAGCCCGATCGTGGTTCGACCTCGGGTCGCCACAGGCCGACGTCGTTCTTGGTCAGGGCAGCAGGAAATCTCTCGGGTTTGTACCTAGCAGGTAGAGGAAAATCCCCTGGTGTCATTTCTCAGCTTGGGAAGCTCTGTGGCACGGTTTTGGGCGGCTCCCAGTCGATGGTCCGAGGCGGCAGCGACGCCTCTGCTCTTTAGCCGTGCGAGGAGAAAACGGGGCGGTGTCTCTGTCTCGTGAGCGAGCGGATCACTTCGTCCGTGGAGGTGGCCCGACCTGGTTGCCAGCGCTTCACAGCAGCAGGAGGTGGCGGCAACTCCCCCACCTCGGTGGCACGCTCTCGGCTGCACGGGTTCGAGTTTGATCCGCGCGTGAAGACTTCGGGTGCAAGTCTCCTTCGCTCACTGCCAGGTGGGCCACACCCCCTCTCATATGATATTTCTCCATTGCACTTTGAGATTTCCACACCACCGTGATCCGAATTTGACCAAATTTGGAGGGTTAGCCAAACATGATTTGAGGAGTTTGAATTTGAACTCATATTTCAAAATTGAGCACATTTGGTTCAGATTCCCAATTCAAATTTAAATTTGAATGTGATCTCAAATAATGCTTGAATAATTGGTATATGAGCTCAAAATTTCTCCAAATTTGGAACTTAAGCTCTTTAATACCTGCGAAATGCAATGGTCACCCCACATATGGGGCCTTGGGTAATCTAGACATGAATTCTTTGCCAAGATTCCATTTTGGGTTTAGATTTTCCCTCCCCTCTACTCATAGAGAATGTACACATGATTTAGATCTTTAGGAGTGTAATTCTCTCCCTGGGTCAACATGTTTCAGTATAAGATAAAGAAAATGTTAGTGTGACGACCCCGCCATCCCTATCACTCACAGGGATGGGACACCTCGCCCGGGAATCGCATTGGGTGGTGCCGTGCGATGCGGCACCCAACAGCACACATAATAAAGCATCATATTACATAAAACAAGCGGAATCTTACAAAGTTTTGATTTTACAAATACTTCTCAAAATAAACTACAGCGGAAGACTATTACAACTCACATCTCATACCTATGCTAAGCAAAGGAGAAGGTGTCCAGCCCTCGGACCCTTCTCGCTAGCACCACTGTCATAATAGCCGTGGCAGGGGTTGCCATGAGTTCACCACTCGGGGAGTTCCGAGTCTCATCGGGCACCCGTACATCTCAGCGTACAGTTATTACCTGCAAAACAACTTATGCAGTATCTGTGAGCACGAAGCTCAGCAAGTCTGACCCGTCACCCTAGTCATGAAACTCTACATGATGAAATTAGAGGGCTGATTATAGAAGTTTGCACAAACGATGAACTTGAGCTAAAGGAGAGTCCTTACTTCAAGTTTTAGGCAACTTTTATAGCCCTCGCGCAACTTACATCGAGACTCCACAATCAAACAAGAAACGTTTCATCTCAATGTCACTTGCCCGAGGTGAAAGTAACTTTAATGAGCTACCCTAAACTCATACTGACCTTGCGCCATCAACGTCGAGACTCCACAATCAAACAAGAAACGCTTTGCCTCGACGCTACTAGCCCAAGGTGGAAAATAAATTAAGTGATGTGTTGATCATTTCCTCATCTCCAATATGAGGACTACTCACGAAGCATTATTATCTTTTCCCAGTTTATTACTACGTCACGACGCAGAGAACAAGTATGCTCACTACCGCGAGCGACGGTGATTGCAATCCAAAACACCCGGCTGACACGACACGTACGCCCGTACTCGACGTTGCACACAGCAACCGTCACTGACGTCGTACGTGGCCACCTTTCACACGACACCCAAATATCGAACCGGTCCCACCGACTGGGATTAAGTCTCTCTACGGCAAACCCTCGTAGAGCCGACTTCTCTATCCTTTCAGCATCGGCATCAGACGGTGAGGTATGCCTAGACACCCAGGTTAACATGTTACACCGGTTTCCTGGGTCCCATATAGCCAGTATGCATCCGGTACACAACTCAAACTTGCCCAACGGGCCGCACACGAGAACGGGCCTTAATCAACTCAGACATAGACTAGGCTCACAGGACCACGTCCTTGACCTTCCATCCACTGCCCGGTCTCCATTCCCAACTACAGGGGTCAATTCCCATCTCTTCCGATTGATCCCCCTAAACCCTGTTTCACGAGTAGGAATCTGCCCACTCGAGTTATTCCTCTTTTAATCCACTTTTGTTGAGATCAGCAGTTATAATTATTTGATAACATATCCTACATTAAACTCCAGGGTTTTCTGGTCATGCATTTGGAGTGACATACCACCTAGACTTAATGCAATAAATAAAATGCTAGACGTATGGAGTGAATACAAATAAAAACTTGTAAGTTTTGATGCAAACCGGGGCTTGCCTTAGTTTTGCAGGTGACTTATATATATATGCAGTTAGTGGAGACCACTTGAATTGATCTCTTGCCTTCCTCCTTTGATCTCCACTCCAATGACTTGAAGTCCTTCACGTAGATGCTACACGTAATGCATATGCACAATTATAATTGTAAAGACTTTGCTAGAAGTTCTAATAACAAGTTTTCAAAAACTGGAACTCTGTTTAAGAATTTAAAATGACACTGGTGCTAGTGGTTTGTGTTTGGATCTAAGAACATGATTAAGTGCTAAGTAATTTCTCCCCTCTTCTATATTGATCACCTTAAGTGGTTAAACAGAACAGGGGTGATCCAGAGCTCCAATAGAGCTGAGAATTCTCATGTGAGTTCCTTGTCACAAGAAAGTCCTCTGGACCAAAAATTAGCACTTTTCATTGAGTGGTCTGTTCAGAATAATTTTCTAAGCAATTAAGTAAAGAAGAATTAATTCTGAGATCACACCCATGTTCATGCCAAAATTAATGAACTACAATTTCAATTATAGCTCATAGGGTTTGCATGAATTTTACTAGCATTTTTGGAGCTAACATCTGCACAGAACTGAATTTTCAAGTTTTGGAAATTCTCTGAAAATGTTTCTGTATTCAATTGAACACAGCATCTTCAAAACTAAATTTCCTTGAACAAATAAACTCCAATTGAGCTGAAACTTTTACAGGGGTTCACTAATACCCTAAAGACTATCCTGGCAAAATTTGAGGAGTTTTGGATTAACCAAACTCCCTCTAAAATTCTTTTGCTAAAAAGTTTAAAGAATTTTACAGAATTAAATAAATGGTTTCATACAAATTGGGTTTCATATTTGGATAGTACTCTATCATAGGAATCCAACAAAATTCGTTTCACAATTTTTGGATTTTCCTACACAAAGTTGTGGCTGTTTAAACTTTGAACTGAAATCTGAAATTCCCCAAAATGTTCAAATGCTGTCAGTGGGTCCAGGGGACAGGTGTCACTCGCCGAGGCAAGCCACACGGGCTACTGGGTATTTCCCGCGCCGCCACACCAGATCTCCGCGCCACATCCGATCAGCGATTTGAAATACCGTCGCTGACAGGCGGGACCCGCCGGGTCGTCTTCTACCTCCGGCCGAACAGAACCCGCGGCACCTCCCGGCCCCCTGCTCGCCGCCCCTCCATATTCTGACCTGATGAACATGTTGGGAGGCTCGCCGGCGGCCATAGATCACCGGAAAACCTTGCGCACCGGGGTCAGCAATTATTAGGGTTCCGGTGAACTCGGAAGTCGCCTACACGGCGTCAAAAGGGTCGGGAATGGCTCGGAGAGTACCGTGGGAGCTTGAGGGTGTTGGAAATGGGCGCCAAACCTCGTGAAAAGGCCGGCAGCATAGAGCTCCATGGTGACCCGAGACGATTTCTTCATGGCGGCAAGAAAAACAGCTATAACTCGGTCAATTCCAGGTGTTTTCATTCGGTTCTTCTTCGAGGAGGACCGCTACGAGGTATAGAGGCTGTGTGCAAGCTCGCCCAAGCTTGGGTGTCCTGTGCAGCTGGAATTTTGGGTTAGACCGACCCCTAACCCCAAGCACCGTTCTTTGGGAACTTTGGAAATTCTCTGAGCTCGGTCGATCAAACGCTACACGGTTTGCAGATACACGAACTAGGGATCATGGCGCACCTTTTTCGTGTTGAAGCGGGATTGTGAGGAGAGCCGTAGCTCACTGTCCACGGTGACCCTAGTTCGCTTCTGCCGGGCAGCTCTTTTTCTTGGTGCCGTTTGCCGAATTGTGCGCGCCACAGGCTAGGGTCTTTGGTGTCGTGGGTCTGGTGTGGTAGAGCATGCACGGACGTTTGTTTTCTGTGTTGCCGGCGTGAACAACCGGCGCTTGGTTGGGGGCCGGCGATCGGGGAAAGAGAGAAGGCGGCGGTGGCCGCTGTTTTCTGTTCGTGCGTGAGAAGCACCGCGAGCGCGCGATCGACTTGAGGGAGGCAACGTGCTGAAGTTGGCCCCGAGGTAAAGATCAGGCCGGCGCAAGATGGGAGCAGGAGGTGGAGCCTTGGGCGATGGGGTGGTCACTCGGTGTCGCCCGGAGGCAGGACCTCGGTGGAGTGAGGAACAGAGAGCACAAACTTAGGGATTAAGTCTACTCATTCCTATGACATGTGGGCCCCACTAGTCAGTACCTCTTTTCCTCAAAATATCTCCAAAGTTTGACAATTATCCAACCCAAATGTTTGAAAGTTGGAAACTGAGCTCATTTGAATACTTTGGACAAATTCCATCCAAATTCAAATGTTTATTTGAATTCTTTGCACATTTGACTCCATTTGTAACAATGGGTAGCAAACCTTTTCAAAAATTAATGAAACTTTGCCTCCCCACTAATTTGGACCTAAGGAATCCAAATATGCCACTTGATTCTTGTGTTAGCTGCTGCAAACAATAATTTGGACACAACAGTTTTGAATTTCCATTGTGTCCTCCCCTCACTTGAAGTTTGAATCAACATTCAGTTCATCACTGATTTTTAAACCCTTCCATTGCACTTGAGCTCTTCATTTCTGTGGTTTTAATCCACATGAGGTCCACCCATGCAATAGCCCTAAGTTTGTTTAGAAGAATCTCACCTATGTTATCATATGTGGGAAAAAGTTTCAACTAAGCCCCTTTTTCATACACATGACTCCAACATTTGTGCAAACTCATGTTTCTTTGTATTCACATTTTTGGGACCTTTACAATCCCCCCCCCCCTTAAAAAAATCTCGTCCCAAGATTACAAAAGAAAGATGAGACGGAAGGTAATTACAACAATTACGGCAAAAGTTCCGGATAATTCTTCTGGAGGTAATCTTCACTCTCCCAAGTCGCTTCTTCAGGTGTGTGATTACTCCATAGGACTTTGTAAAATTTCAAAATCCGATTTCGAATGATCCGGCTCTTGTCAATAATCTTGATGGGTTTCTCGGCGTAGGTGAGATCTGGTTGCAATATCTCCATGTCTTCCGAAAGGATCTCCGTCGGCCTCTTCAAACACTTTCTCAATTGCGAGACATGGAAGAGGTCGTGGATACCCGATAAGGATGGCGGCAGCTCCAAATTGTAGGCTACCGGCCCACACCGTTCTGTGATAACGAACGGACCCACAAAGCGAGGCGCTAGCTTTCCCTTGACCCCAAATCGATGAATTCCCTTCATCGGGGATACTCGGAGATAGACGTGATCTCCGACTTCAAAACACAAGGGTCGGCGTCACTGGTCTGCATAGCTCTTCTGGCGAGATTGAGCGGCCCTGAGGTTTTCATGAATCAGCTGGACTCGCTCTTCGGCATCTTTCACAAGATCAATGCCAAAAATCACCCTCTCGCCCGATTCACACCAATTAAGTGGTGTGCGGCACTTCCTGCCATAAAGTGCTTCGTATGGTGCCATTTTAATACTGGATTGGTAACCATTGTTGTAAGAGAACTCTGCTAATGGCAAATGGTTATCCCAGTTCTTTCCATGATCTATGGCACATGCCCTCAGCATATCTTCCAAAATCTGGTTCACCCTCTCCGTTTGACCGTCCGTCTGGGGGTGGTATGCTGAGCTTCTGATTAATTTTGTTCCCAGAGATTCATGTAGTTGCTCCCAGAAACGAGCAACAAATATTGAACCTCGGTCCGATATAATGGTCTTGGGGACTCCATGTAAGCACACAATCCTTGAAAGATACATCTCTGCATATTGCTTAGTTGAAAATCTTGTACTCACTGGGATGAAGTGGGCTGATTTTGTTAAGCGATCAACAATCACCGAAATGGAGTCATGCTTTCTGGATGTGAGAGGTAATCCAACAATAAAGTCCATGCTGATGTCCTCCCACTTCCATGCCGGAATACTTAATGGTTGTAGCATTCCTGCTTTCTTTATGTGGTCAGCTTTGACTCGCCGACATGTATCACACTCGGATACATACTTTGCAATTTCTCGCTTCATCCGAGTCCACCAAAATTTTGTCTTCAGGTCTTGATACATCTTATTGCTCCCTGGATGTATCGAATACTTGGACGTACGAGCTTCATCAAGGATTTTCTTCCTTAGCTTCAGGTTCCGGGAACCACGATACGGTTGTTAAACCATAACACCCCTTGTTCATCTTCCCGGAAACATTTCATTTTATCCTCATTGATTCTTGCCCGGATTTTCCGCATTCCTTTATCTCTCTTCTGGGCTTGTACAACCTCTTCTTTAATGTTGGGCACAAGCGCAAGATTATACAACGCCCCATACGGAATCACGCGCAAGCTTGGTTCTTCATCCTCATCCGGAACAACTGACAAGTTATTCACGTGGGACTTACGACTGAGTGCATCAGCCACCACGTTAGCTTTGCCCGGATGGTAATGGATCTCGAGCTCATAATCTTTGATCAATTCCAACCACCTCTGCTGCCTCATATTGATATCCTTATGAGTGAATATATATTTGAGGCTCTTATGGTCAGTGTAGAGGTGCACTAAATTCTCGAGTAAGTAGTGCCTCCACATCTTCAACGCCAGCACCACAGCAGCAAGTTCTAGGTCATGAGTGGGGTAGTGCTGCTCGTGGTTGCGGAGTTGACGAGACCCATACGCGATCACGCGTCTATCTTGCATTAAGACGCAGCCAAGTCCAATGCCTGAGGCATCACAAAAAACATCAAATGGCTTTGTTGTATCCGGTTGGGCTAACACTGGTGCCGTTGTGAGATGTTTCTTTAGAGTTTGAAATGCCTCTTCACAGGCCTCTGTCCACACATACTGGCTGCTCTTCTTTAATAACTCTGTCATTGGTTTAGCCACCTTCGAGAAGCTGGGAATAAATCTCCGGTAATAACCCGCTAGTCCTAGAAAACTGCGGATCTGATGAACCGATGTTGGAGACTCCCACTTCAAGACTTGCTCAATTTTGGTTGGATCCACGGCCACACCCTCCGCTGAAATAATGTGGCCTAAAAATGGTACCTTGCTGATCCAAAATTAACATTTGCTGAATTTGGCATACAGCTTATGTTCCCATAAGCGTTGGAGCACAATATGAAGATGTTTGGTGTGCTCCTCCTCTGATTTGGAGTATACGAGAATGTCGTCAATGAAAACCACGATGAACTGATCCAACTCTGGCATGAATACAGAATTCATGAGATACATGAAGTGTGCGGGTGCATTTGTTAGACCGAAAGACATGACTGGATACTCGTAGAGCCCGTATCTAGTCGAGAAAGCCGTATTCGGTACATCCTCCGCTCTGATCTTTATCTGATGATAACCAGACCGTAAGTCCATCTTGGAGAATACCTTGGCACCCACTAACTGATCAAATAATATATCGATCCGCGGAAACGGATATTTATTTTTGACCGTCACTGCATTCAGCGGCCGGTAATCAACACATAATCGAAGTGACTCATCCTTTTTCTTCACAAAGAGGGCTGAACAGCCCCATGGCAATGAGCTTGGTCGGATGAACCCTTTGTCCATTAAGTCCTTTAGCTGTTCTTTCAGTTCAGCTAATTCCTTCGGGGACATTTTGTACGGCCTTCGATATATTGGTGTGGTTCCCGGTGCTAACTCGATCTTGAATACCACATCCCTCTCAGGCGGCATCCCTGGAAGATCGTCGGGAAACACATCTTGGTACTCACGGACCACTGGAACATCCTCCAGTTTCGTGGTCACACTGTGGTACACCACTGGATTTTTAGAATCCACGGCTTCAAGTATGAGCATTTGGAGACCATAGATTGGAGAGTCCAAACTAACAATCCGTGGACCGATGTCCAGAACTGCCCCGTGGTAGTTCATCCATGCCATTCCTAGAATCACGTTGATCTTCTGCCCCTCTAACACAATGAGGGTTGTGGGGTATAAGTTTCCACCTAAGCACAAGAGTGCTTTGATCACTACTTCATTAGCAGCTATATTTCCACCAGGTGAGCGGATAAGATAGCGATCCTTCGGTGTAGAGGTGGAGAGCTCAGCTTTGCACACAAACAACCTACTGATGAAATTGTGTGTAGCTCCAGAGTCAAATAAAATTAACACGGGCAGTCCATTGAGGGTGAACATTCCCGCTAGCACAGGTGCCCCATCTGGAACATCCTCTAGAGCTGTATGATAAATGCACCCGGATTTTGGTGCCGTTCCCTGAAGCTGAGCACGGGGTTGATTTATACCCCGCTTTGGTGTAGTTTCTTTGTGGCGTATCCTTTCTGGACACTTTCTGCTGATGTGACCCAAGTACCCGCACGTGAAGCACGGTTTCTCAGCCGGTTCCTGGTTGCTCTGTGCATGGACATTAGTGGTATTCTGCTGCGGCAAGAACACTTGAGGAGCAGAATAACGTGGCTGCATATACCGTTGTTGCAGCTGTCCGAATTCAGAGTATTGGGACGATCGACTGGAATATTGCTGGATTCGTCGAGCCGGCTGCATCAGCTGACAGTTCAAGGTACTGTCTACCACCCTGTATTTTTGCGGAGCACTACTGCTACTCTCTGGTGGTATATGGTTCTTTCTTTTCTCAGCCTGAACTTCCCGCTGAGCATCTTCAACCATGATGGCAGCACTCATCAATTCGTTGAAGTTCTTTCGATCAGCTAAAACGAGTCTCTCTTTTAGCTTGGGATTGAGGCTGCGGAAGAACCATTCACACTTTTGTGCTTCGGTGTTCACATGTTGAGGCGCATACTGCGCCAGCTTGTTGAACACTCGCGAATGCTCATATGCACCCCCTCCCTCCTTGTTTTAAAGCCAGAAACTCCTCGAGTTTCCGCTGAATTATTCCGGACGGAACATGATACGCGAGAAATGCCTTCTGGAATTCTGCCCATGTACAGTCATGTCCAGCTGGTAAGGAGGTGAGTTGATTTGCCCACCACGCACTGGCAGACCCGTGAAGTTGTTGCGCCGCGTATAAAACCTTCTGTTGTTCGGTGCATTGAAGCAACCCGAACTTAGAATCAACGGTACGGATCCAGCTATCTGCCACCAGAGGATCCTCAGCTTCAATGAAAACCGGTGGTTGAGTTGCCAAGAACTCAACATAGGAATTCAGTTGCGGTTGGCGCAAGTCTTCGTCTTGACATCCCCCTTGACGGGATGTATTCATCACCAGGGTGCGGAGCAGTTCGGTTCGCTCATCGCTTGCACCCGTCATGGCAGCCAGAATGTACGCCATTGTGACCGTGGGTGAAGTTCCTGGTGGCGGCTGCGGTTGCGGAGCTCGCTGCTCCCGCTGTGGAGAGTTATCACCACAACCACCACTGGAACCACCCACCTCGCTCATGGAACGAGTACGCACCATTCTGCAATTGCAAGAGTTCATTATCAGTTCAACACTATCACTTGATTTATTCCATAAACAAAGTAGTGCAACACTGATAATGAAACCTCAACATGTAAGCAAAATGATTTAAGCGCAAATTGACGTATCTAACAGCAAGGATTTACAAGCCGACTGATTGGTCCTCAAACAGATCAGATTCTGAACCAGTTAAAAGCACTTTCGTAACTCAAGTTGAATATAAAAGTTAAAGTTAACTTTAATATATTTCCAACGAGTATCCAAATGCCTCCATATCTCTTCTGGATCAAAAGTTATGATTTCTCAAAGTTGACAGACTTTCTGGATAAAATTTGCCAGCATCTCCTTTGTATGTGGCGGACTTTATCACAGTTGTATATGGACATACAACAAGAATCTGAAGAACCTTTGAACTACAACAATGTTGCATATCTTATAACCTTTCCAACGGTGTATCATACGCTCCTTAGAGATTTTTCTACAGGAAGTTATGGCTTAAAAACAGAAAGGTCCAGAGAGGTTTTTTGGTACTGTCCTGGTTCTGAACAGTTTGCCTTCATCTGGACTTTTCACCAACTTAATTTGTGATTTTTCTCTGGAGGTCTACAAGAAAGTTGTAGAGCACTTGAAACTATTTCCAGAACTGTATCATAGACCTTAATTGGTTAAAGCTACTCAGAGTTATGCTCTGTTAAAGTCCAGCAAAAATTTCTGCCAGAAACAGAGCACTCTGTTTTTGAAAACTTTGACACCTAGTTATACTCTCATTTGAATCTTCGCTCAAAATAAGAGTTCAGTAACTAATATTTGTCTCAAACTTCCATTTTTAGTTGAAATTTAGCTCATGAATCATTTCTCAGTAGGGAAGAGGTTATTAAGTTTAGTACGGTGTCGAGGCACCGTAAGAAACATGTCGGTACTACGTTACCTCACCAAAAGAAAATCCTACCCGGATTATACCGGCATATACGTATACTCAGTGGCACTAAGACGGTCTCTCGCAAACGTGTACAACACGGGATACGTACGTGGTTAGTAACTGCAGAAGATCACTCAATAGTGGTGCACTCAAAGTTTTTCTCATTTCAGGCAGTTCTATAATTCAAAGTAAATACAAACGCCCGTATTATTGTCATACGGCCGTCCTTGAGTTAAGTCACGTCTCAAGGTACGTGATCGTGTTTCAACACCACACGACGGGGAACCCGAGTATGTCATGAACGGGTCGTCACGGTTGGGAATGTTATCAACCCAATGGATACCATCTACTGCCCTGCAGGGCACGCCGATGGCAAGCGCTGCGTATGTCCTCCTGGGCTATTTCCAGACGAACACACTCGCGTTACTGACCACGCGATGGGGTCTCCACTTACTTGCCCAATGCAAGCTAGGGATCAGCGTTTCATATGAACTCAGGAACATGAAGAGTTCAAGAGTTTCATACTAACGTCCCACACCAAGCTGTGAGACCTGTCCTTGAACCACTTTCCTCGTCAGGGGAGCTAACCGAAATTGATCCTCTTTCGGTGGCGTTCCTTACCATGCTTACCTGAACGTAGGTGCGTCGTTACATAATTAAAATTTCAGAATTATAACAAGTATGTTAGCGCTGCCACTTTAAGTAACTATACTACTATAGTCCTTATGTGGGCCTAATACCGTTTCCTCACCGTATCCTAAGTTTTTGTCGTAATACGATCCTTATTCCGTGTGCTATTACCAATGCGGCTCTGATACCACGCTGTGAGGACCCCGCCGTCCCGATCACTCACGGGGACGGGACACCTCACCCGGGAATCGCGTTGGGTGGTGCCGTGCGATGCGGCACCCAACAGCACACATAATAAAGCATCATATTACATAAAACAAGCGGAAGCTTACAAAGTTTTGATTTTACAAATACTTCTCAAAATAAACTACTGCGGAAGACTATTACAACTCACGTCTCATACCTATGCTAAGCAACAGAGAAGGTGTCCAGCCCTCGGACCCTTCTCTCTAGCACCACTGTCATAATAGCAGCGGCAGGGGTTGCCATGAGTTCACCACTCGGGGAGTTCCGAGTCTCATCGGGCACCCGTACATCTCAGCGTACAGTTATTACCTGCAAAACAACTTATGCAGTATCTGTGAGCACGAAGCTCAGCAAGACTGACCCGTCACCCTAGTCATGAAACTCTACATGATGAAATTAGAGGGCTGATTATAGAAGTTTGTACAAACGATGAACTTGAGCTAAAGGAGAGTCCTTACTTCAAGTTTTAGGCAACTTTTATAGCCCTCGCGCAACTTACATCGAGACTCCACAATCAAACAAGAAACGCTTCATCTCGATGTCACTTGCCCGAGGTGAAAGTAACTTTAATGAGCTACCCTAAACTCATACTGACCTTGCGCCATCAACGTCGAGACTCCACAATCAAACAAGAAACGCTTTGCCTCGACGCTACTAGCCCAAGATGGAAAATAAATTTAGTGATGTGTTGATCATTTCCTCATCTCCAATATGAGGACTACTCACGAAGCATTTTTAACTTTTCCCAGTTTATTACTACGTCACGACGCAGAGAACAAGTATGCTCACTACCGCGAGCGACGGTGATTGCAATCAAAAACACCCGGCTGACACGACACGTACGCCCGTACTCGACGTTGCACACAGCAACCGTCACTGACGTCGTACGTGGCCACCTTTCACACGACATCCAGATATCGAACCGGTCCCACCGACTGGGATTAAGTCTCTCTACGGCAAACCCTCGTAGAGCCGACTTCTCTATCCTTTCAGCATCGGCATCAGACGGTGAGGTATGCCTCGACACCCAGGTTAACATGTTACATCGGTTTCCTGGGTCCCATATAGCCAGTATGCATCCGGTACACAACTCAAACTTGCCCAACGGGCCGCACACGAGCACGGGTCTTAATCAACTCAGACATAGACTAGGCTCACAGGACCACGTCCTTGACCTTCCATCCACTGCCCGGTCTCCATTCCCAACTACCGGGGTCAATTCCCAACTCTTCCAATTGATCCCCCTTAACCCAGTTTCACGAGTAGAAATCTGCCCACTCGAGTTATGCCTCTTTTAATACACTTTTGTTGAGATCAGCAGTTATAATTATTTGATAACATATCCTACATTAAACTCCAGGGTTTTCTAGTCATGCATTTGGAGTTACATACCACCTAGACTTAATGCAATAAATAAAATGCTAGACGTATGGAGTGAATACAAATAAAAACTTGTAAGTTTTGATGCAAACCAGGGCTTGCCTTAGTTTTGCAGGTGACTTATATATATATATATATATATATATATATATATATATATATATATATATATATATATATATATATATATATATATGAAGTTAGTGGAGACCACTTGAATTGATCTCTTGCCTTCCTCCTTTGATCTCCACTCCAATGACTTGAAGTCCTTCACGTAGATGCTACACGTAATGCATATGCACAATTATAATTGTAAATACTTTGCTAGAAGTTCTAATAACAAGTTTTCAAAAACTGGAACTCTGTTTAAGAATTTAAAATGACACTGGTGCTAGTGGTTTGGGTTTGGATCTAAGCACATGATTAAGTGCTAAGTGGTTTCTCCCCTCTTCTATATTGATCACCTTATGTGGTTAAACAGAACAGGGGTGATCCAGAGCTCCAATAGAGCTGATAATTTTCATGTGAGTTCCTTGTAACAAGAAAGTCCTCTGGACCAAAAATTAGCACTTTTCATTGAGTGGTTTGTTCAGAATAATTTTCAAAGTAATTAATAAAAGAAGAATTAATTCTGAGATCACACCCATGTTCATGCCAAAATTAATGAACTAAAATTTCAATTATAGCTCATGGAGTTTGCATGAATTTTACTAGCATTTTTGGAGCTAAGATCTGCCCAGAACTGAATTTCCAAGTTTTGGAAATTCTCTGGAAATGTTTCTGTATTCAATTGAACACAGCATCTTCAAAACTAAATTTCCTTGATCAAATCAACTCGAATTGAGCTGAAACTTTTACAGGGGTTCACTAATACCCTAACGACTACCCTCGCAAAATTTGAGGATTTTTGGATTAACCAAACTCCCTCTAAAATTCTTTTGCTAAAAAGTTTAAAGAATTTTACAGAATTAAATAAAGAGTTTCATACAAATTGGGTTTCATATTTGGATAGTACTCTATCAGAGGAATCCAAAAAAATTTGTTTCACAATTTTTGGATTCTCCTACCCAAAGTTGTGGCTGTTTAAACTTTGAACTGAAATCTGAAATTCCCCAAAATGTTCAAATGCTGTCAGTGGGTCCAGGGGACAGGTGTCACTCGCCGAGGCAAGCCACATGGGGCTACTGGGTATTTCCTGCGCCGCCACACCAGATCCCCGTGCCACAGCCGATCAGCGATTTGAAATACCGTCGCTGACAGGCAGGACCCGCCGGGTCGTCTTCTACCTCCAGCCGAACAGAACCCGCGGCGGCGCCCTCCGGCGAGCGTCGCCGGAACGACTTACCGGCCACCTCCCGGCCCCCTGCTCGCCGCCCCTCCATATTCTGACCTTCTGAACACGTTGGGAGGCTCGCCAGCGGCCATAGATCACCGGAAAACCTTGCGCACCAGGGTCAGCAACTATTAGGGTTCCGGTGAACTTGGAAGTCGCCTACACGGCGTCAAAAGGGTCGGGAATGGCTCGGAGAGTACCGTGGGAGCTTGAGGGTGTTGGAAATGGGCGCCAAACCTCGTGAAAAGGCCGGCAGCATAGAGCTCCACGGCGACCCAAGATGATTTCTTCATGGCGGCAAGAAAAACAGCTATAACTCGGTCGATTCTAGGTGTTTTCGTTCGGTTCTTCTTCGAGGAGGACCTCTATGAGGTATAGAGGCTGTGTGCAAGCTCGCCCGAGCTTGGGTGGCCTGTGCCGCTAGAATTTTGGGTTAGACCGACCCCTAACCCCAAGCACCGTTCTTTGGGAACTTTGGAAATTCTCTGAGCTCGGTCGATCAAACGCTACACGGTTTGCAGCTACACGAACTAGGGATCATAGCGCACCTTTTTCGTGTTGAAGCGGGATTGTGAGGAGAGCCGTAGCTCACTGTCCACGGTGACCCGAGTTGGCTTCCGCCGGGCAGCTCTGTTTCTTGGCGCCGTTTACCGAATTGTGCGCGCCACAGGCTAGGGTCTTTGGTGTCGTGGGTATGGTGGGGTAGAGCACGCACGGACGTTTGTTTTCTGTGTTGCCGGCGTGAGCAACCGGGGCTTGGTTGGGGGCCGGCGATCGGGGAAAGAGAGAAGGCGGCGGTGGGCGCTGTTTTCTGTTCGTGCGTGAGAAGCACCGCGAGCGCGCGATCGACTTGAGGGAGGCAACGTGCGGAAGTTGGCCCCGAGGTAAGGATCAGGCCTGCGCAAGATGGGAGCGGGAGGTGGAGCCTTGGGCGATGGGGTGGTAGCTCGGTGTCGCCCAGAGGCAGGACCTCGGTGGAGTGAGGAACAGAGAGCACAGACTTAGGGATTAAGTCTACACATTCCTATGACATGTGGGCCCCACTAGTCAGTACCTCTTCTCCTCAAAATTTCTCCAAAGTTTGACAATTATCCAACCCAAATGTTTGAAAGTTGGAAACTGAGCTCATTTGAATAGTTTGGACAAATTCCATCCAAATTCAAATGTTTATTTGAATTCTTTGCACATTTGACTCCATTTGTAACAATGGGTAGCAAACCTTTTCAAAAATTAATGAAACTTTGCCTCCCCACTAATTTGGACATAAGGAATCCAAATATGCCACTTGATTCTTGTGTTAGCTGCTGCAAACAATAATTTGGACACAACAGTTTTGAATTTCCAGTGTGTCCTCCCCTCACTTGAAGTTTGAATCAACATTTAGTTCATCACTGATTTTTAAACCCTTCCATTGCACTTGAGCTCTTCATTTCTGTGGTTTTAATCCACATGAGGTCCACCCATGCAATAGCCCTAAGTTTGTTTAGAAGAATCTCACCTATGTTATCATATGTGGGAAAAAGTTTCAACTAAGCCCCTTTTTCATACACATGACTCCAACATTTGTGCAAACTCATGTTTCTTTGTATTCACATTTTTGGGACCTTTACAGTTAGCTTTCTCCACATGTCCATGTTTGTGTTCATCATTTCATATGACACAAACTCAAGTCATTCCTTTGCCTTAACATGTTTGAACTTAACACGAATTCAAACATGATCATAATTCACTCCTCTCTAGCTCACCCTCAAAACAGAAAGTTGCCACCATAACTCTCCTCACCATCAAATGTGGGAGGTCCCATGTGTGTTCAAGAATTTGGCGGCACTTTGAGGTGAGCATTTGAGCCTAAAGAGCTGCTTTTAATTCTTCCTCATACACATGTATGATCACACATGAGTTTAACTTCACCTTGGTCCAACACACCCAAATTAATGCTTGAACCTGTGTTGTTAAACCCCACGTATACCATCCTGTGTAGGAATGTTTTTTGTAAGTCCCATTTTCCATGAACCCAAAACACAATGATGCTCAAACATCCGTCTCTCGGCATTCACATTTTTGGGGCTTTTACATTCCTCCCCCCTTAAAAAGAATCTCGTCCCGAGATTCCAAGTAGGGGAGCGAGACAGGAGAGGTAATGTCAAGTGGTATGACGATCAAAATTCCGGATAGTTCATGCGGAGGTAATCTTTTCTCTCCACGTTGTTTCTTTCGTGGTATGATTTCTCCACAACACCTGGTAAAATCTTAATATCCAATTCCAGGTGTTCCGGATCCTTTTCATCGATAGTCTGAACCAGTCGCTCGGTGTAAGCACGATCCGGCTTCCACTAGTCGATTTCTTTTGTGCGAACAGCGATGGTAGCTTTAAGGCACTTCCATAGCTGTGACACATGAAATGTGTCGTGAACACCAGCAAGACTTGCCGGTAGTTCCAGCCAGTAGGCTACGGTCCGCACTTTTCCCGTGACAGCAAATGGATCTAAGGCTCGTGGAGATAAATCTCCCCTATACCTTGGACCGGTGAATTCCTTTCATCAGAGACACGCGAAGACAACGCGTTATCCGCCATCGAAATGCAACGGTCTATGCCTTTAAACATGGTGACGTTTCTGTCGGGATTGTACAGCCTTCAAGTTCGCTTCTATTGTCAAATTTGGTCATCACGTATACCACACTTTTATCTTCAATACGACACAAACATGGTCTCTAGTAAAAGAATCTTGAGTGAGATCTATACTCCATTCTTTCACTAGTTGAAGATAACCTCTCATGAGTATGTTCTACCCCATTGGAAGTACTTAAACCCCCTAGGGTACAACAATCTCTCCAATGAGTTCAACCGCCACTCCTCTGTCAGAATGACCAGTTTCTACATATTCCAGGTTTTGATCTGGTTCTACGAATTTTCATGTAACACCCCAAAATTCTGTTAAGAGGGGAATTTAAAATTTTTTGGACATACTGCATGTGGTGCAGAAATTCAAATTCAAATTGGAATTCAAATTCAAATCAAAACAGAAAAGAAATGGAAAAAGAAAAAGAAACCCCCCCGGCCAGTGGGCTGAAACCTACCAGGCGGCCCACCATACCCCCCTCCCCCGCGCCAGCCCACAGCTGCGCGCCTCTCCCTCTCACTGACACGCGGGGCCCGCATGTCATCCCCCACCTCTCGCTCGCGCCAACTACCCGGACTCCTTCGCGCGCCCGAATCCAAACTACCCCGGAAACCCGCGTCCCCCAGCCGAATTCTGGTCCCGGATGACTCCGGCTCGATCCCAACAGACACGCCGCTCTCCCCCGTCTATATAAACGCCGGCATCGCCCTGTTCCCCCCCCCCCCCCCCGGTCGGCTGTTTTACCTTCCGGTAAGAACCAGAGCTTCTCCGGTCGTTTTCTCTCGATCTTTGCTCGGGTTTTCTGATCTAACGCGTCGATCGTGTCCCACCGCCTCCGGGGAGTCACGCAGGTGCAGAAAACTCGGTGGTTTGCGCTCTAGGCACAGCTCCGACGAGCACCGCAGCGGTTCCACCTCGGACCTCGACGCCGACCGCCTTCCAGGGCCTCCGAGCTCAAGAAAAACCCCGAGGTGAGATCCCCGACCTCATCTCTACCGTTCTATGCCATGAAATCCCAGTTTTAGGAGGTATAGACGAAAGTCTGAAGTTTTCCGGCGAGAACGCCGCCTCCCGCCGGCGCGCCCCGCCGGGCAGCACCACCCGCGCACGGTCAGGGCGACGTGGCCGCTTGTGCGCCGTCTATTTGAAATCGCACGGTAGAATTAAAACCCGCGCGTACTGGTTCGGCGATCTAATCTGAGCCGTCTGTTTTAAATCGGACGGTCCACATCAGCCCCGCGTTATAAAGGCCGGGATTCTTACGCGCTACCCCCTGGGGATCTCGGAAAACACGAGCTAGCCCCCGAAACTTCTGATCTAGCCCCTGGGACTTCAGAAATTCATGTAAATTCTTTTAAAAATCAGTTTTAGCCCCTGGACTTAATAAAAATTAGGAAAAACCCCTCGGTTATGTGTAGCTAGACCCCTGGAAATTTATGAAATAATATAATAGACCCTGTAGTGGGGTGAGTTTACCTTTTTAACCCTATATGATATTAAATTTAGAAATTTGAATATGGGATTTGGATTTAAATTTAAAAGGTGAGGCAAACACATTGCAAATTCAAGTTTATACTTTTCTGGCACTTGGAAAACATTAGAATGAACTAAAAATAAATTTTAGGCTGAAATAAAATCAGTTTAAGTGTAGTTCATAGTTATTAGATCTAGAAACACATTTTTAGGCTAGGAAATAATTCTGAAAACTGATAAAATAAATTTAAATTAGTTCACATCAGAGGAGAAGTTTAAAAGTGTATTATTCAATATTTTAGATCAGAACCTATTCTGTTTAGATGATAAGTCCTACTATTTAAGATTTAAAACTCAATTTTAGGCATAGAAAATAAATCTGGAAAATAATGGAAAATAGGTATGCATAACTAGAAAAATAATAAATGAAGTCTCCAAATCCAAAGACTTCAGTTTGGGATTTGGTATAAGGTCTGAAAACCCACTTGGAGTAAGAAATTACCTTCCATGCAAACTTGGTAGCTAAAGTGTCTATTAATTGAGTATAAAGAATTTGTTTAAATTGGAAATTCATATATAGTGTGCAAACAGAAATCTGAATACAAAAGTTAGAAATCATATACATATGTTTAAAAGTGCATGTAGGCCAAAAATCAACACATCTAGCATAACCACAACACTTAGTAATGTGAATGACTCCCATATGTATGTATGTGTGGTTTGCATGAAGTGAAAGTGTGAACCATGTCTTATGGATTGTGTTTTCTTTTGCTATGTGTATTGGCATGAGTAGAACCTGCCCTAGAGCAAGTTCTCCCCTTCCAAGACCAAGACTTTCCATTCCCAGAGCAGCAGGAAGAAGGCAAGTGTCCTTGACCACTTTGATCCTATACTAGGATGTGTATATAGAATTATTTGCATTGTCAATTGAAATATGAAACACATGCTAGGAAGTTTCCCTAGAATGGCATTACCTTGTTTCCTTGTAGCTTGGGTTGGGATTTATTTTATCATGTCATTTATTATTATGCTTATGCTTAGCCATGCTTAGAATGGGATAATTGGGATATGAGATCATCAATTTATTTACCTTACTCTTGAATGAGATGTTATGAGTTATGTAGAGGTAGGGATCGAGGCAAGTTGGATGATTTGGTTGGTGCTGGGTGCACGAGACTCGGGTTTGTGTTTAGTACTTGCGTGGATCCTAAGGACCGGTTCATGGAGCATGTAACCTGGCTTTACCGTGCCAACCACATGCTGAGATGGAGCAGCTTGGCCAATTAATTAGGTGTATCCCCGACGTAGTATGGTTGTGTTGGATGGTGCGGGGAACAGGTGTCAGCTGGACTACCATATGAACCGCAAGGCTCAAGAGGGGGCCACTGCAGCGGGGTTGGAGCCTCTTGTATGCTGTCAGGGGTGAAACCTCAGTGGGCCCACGCTCGTCGGGAATCCCTTTGTAAAGGCTTCGTAGTGATCTCCTGGCTACACACCTGGGAAGTGTGAATGTGGTTCGTGGCCACTGCCATAATGGAGGTTCTTTTAGTCCACCCGACAACGGGGGATGAAATCACTACCTACGGGTACAGTGGTGCAAACTCTGCAGAGTCAAAACTGTCATGACAGCCGTGCTCACGGTCAAGGGCGGCTTGGACTTATTCATGATTAGAGGATGATGACTTTGGAGGTTGTGGATGTTAAGCGGGGAGCTTAACATTGGAAATGATGTTATGGGTTGGGAGATTTGGGACCATTTCACCTATGTAGTATTGTAGGTGCTTAATAAGCTAAGGTGATAGGTATTAAATGCGTAGTGCTTTAACCATGAGTTCAACCTCTCCTTGCTCTAGCCATGCATGACATAACTTTCCCACACTTGCTGAGTACCAACGGTACTCAAACTTGCATATTTGTTGGTCTAAATTGCTGCTCAGGTCAAGGGGATGATGTGGTGTTCAATGACCAAGACTTTGGACCCGAAGAAGGATTCTAGGTTCATGGAGTCCCCCGGGCAACGCCTGTGACGGAGCCCACAAGAATAATATTCCGCTGCTATTTTATTTAAATGTTATGAACTTATTATCGTCCATCGAGACGTATGCGTTGTAAGACATATTTATATTCAACACCTGGCTTGTAATAAATGATGCTTCACTTTTTGTCATCACATGTATGAGAAAATGATCCTGGCATACATGTGATATTCACTCGGTTGTTCTTCGGAGAAACCGGTTGTGACATTTCATGACTTAAGTTGAATACAAAAGTTAAAGTTAACTTCAGTGTCTTTCCAACGAGTATTTATTTGCCCTCAAATCGGCTCTGGTTTAAAAGTTATGGTAATTCAATGTCAACAGAATTTCTGGAAGGATTTCAACAGCACCTCCTTTGGAAGTTGCTGTTTTCAACCTGGGTTTCCACTGAATTCCGTACTGAAAATACAGAAACTTTGAATTACAAAGATGTCACACATCTCCTTCCCTTTCTAAAGATGGAGTATATGAAAATTTTTTTGATGTTTCTACTGGGAGTTATGCTTGAAAAACAGAACAGTCCAGGGAGTGTTTAACTCTGTCCTGGTTCTAGACAGTTTACATTCCTCTGCAATTTAGGCCATCTTAAGATGTGTTTCAGCTCTGGAAGTCTACAACAAAGTTGTATAGTACTTAAACACCTTTCCATAACTATATCCCACACCTCCATTGGCTAATTAATTTGTGAGTTATGCCCGGTCAAAGTTCAGCAAACTTGCTTCCCAAAACAGAGCACTCTGTTTCTCAACCCTTTAGAGCTATACTGATCAATTATCAAATTTTACTACCCCACCAGGGTCCTAAATGTTGCAACTTAGTGATTTTAGTTTCTTGTTATTATTACCTTTCATGCACATGCCTATGCTATGTCGGTACTACGTTCCTCACAAAGGAAAATCCTAACCGGATTATACCGGCATATACGTCTCAATTGTGGCACTAAACGGTCTCTCGCACACGTTTACTACACGGATACATACGTGGTTAGTACCTGCAGAAAACCACACAATAGTGATGCACTTAAAGGTTATGTTTCCATTTCAGGCAGGACCATATTTAAAAGTAAATACAAACGCCCGTACATTGCCATACGGCCGTCCTTGAGTTAAGTCACGTCTCAAGGTACGTGATAGTGTTTCAACACCACACGACGGGGAACCCGAGTATATCATGAACGTGTCGTCACGGATGGGAATGTTATCAACCCAACGGATACCACCTACTGCCCTGCAGGGCACGCCGATGGCAAGCGCTGCGTATATCCTCCTGGGCTATTTCTAGACGAACACACTATCGCATTACTGACCACGCGATGGGGTCTCCACTTACTTGCCTAATGCACGCTAGGGATCAGCATTTCATATAAACTAAGGAACATGAAGAGTCCAAGAGTTTCATATTGACATCTCACACCAAGTTGTGAGACCTATCCCTGAACCACATTCCTCGTCATGGGACCTAACCGAAATTGAACCGCTTTCGGTGGCGTTCCTTACCATTCTTACCATAGCGTAGGTGCGTCGTTACATAATTGAAATTCAGAATTATAACACATAAGTTAGTCTTGCCACTTTAAGTAACTATGCTAATATAGTCCTTACTTGGGCAAACTACCGGATCCTCACCGTAAGACTATGTTTTCCCGTAATACAGTCCTTAAGTACTGTGTTATCCCCAATGCAGCTCTGATACCATGCTGTGGCGGACCGGAGTCCGCTCATCCAGGATCGCAGAGGGTGGTGCCGCACGATGTGACACCCGACAGCACACGTCATAAGGACACATTTTTATTACAGGGAAAACAAACTGAAACTGTACAAACTGGTACAATACTCAGTTACATCTATTGTTTATATTACACAGCGGAAGTCTAATCTGTACAACTCACGCCCGCCTATCTAGCAAAAGTCGGTTGCCCAGCCCTAGGGCAACCCACACTAGCTGCACTCCTCAGCTCAGCGCGGCGTGTACGGCTCCCACTCAGCCGTGGTCCCCGACGGAGGGTAACCCTCGCCGGTGGACTCGTAACCCGAGTCCGTGGGTGGCTCCTCACCTGAAAAACACTTAAGCGGCAACCGTGAGCACGATGGCTCAACAAGACTTAACCGACTCACCTAGGAATGAAACTATACATGAGGTGTACAATGAACCTAGGATAGTAATATTGCAGCAAATGGACATGCCTACAAGTTCATCCTTAGTGCATCTTTTAGCCACAAGTTAACAGTTCAGGAATCAGAAATTTAGTAAGCAATATTTGGTGGCACACATGTAGCAATACAATTATATCATACAGCATAATTGAATCATAACATTCCATAAATTATCTACGTTACGACGCAATGAACAAGCGGTACTCATCACCGCGAGGGACGGCAAATCGACTCGATATACACCTGCAGGGAAACCCAAAGAGCACGTCACGTACACTCACCCGTGGAGCTGCACAGCACGCTCACTCAACGTCGTACGGGACAACCTTTCACCCAACAGCCCAAACGTCGAACCGGTCGCACCGAAATGGACAGGAGGTTCCCTACACGGAGCATCTCTCTATGCCCGTTAGCAGATTTCCACCTTGCTGCCCTCAACCTACACCTATAAATCAGTGTGCTATGCCTCGACGCCCGGAGGTTTAGGTTACATCGGTTTACCGGGGCCCATATATCCGATATGCCTTCGGTACATTGAATACTTGCTCAGCAGGGCCGCACACGGATCGGTCCTCAATCAACACGGACAGGGCTGCGCACACAAGACTTCCTCTTGCTGCGCCCTAGCCCCTGCCTAGTCTCATTTTCATTACTAAAGTGATCTCACATCACTCAACCGAACCCGTGTGTCCCAAGCCTAAACTCGCGAGTAATTCCAACTACTCGACTTGTACCGAAGTCCTATGAATCATTAAGCATAGCATGTCTACTCGAGGTCTTAGACACTACCCTCACTCTTATAGGAAACTTTTGGTTATGCAAGTGGGGTTCCATCCATCCTATACCTAATGCACATTCATACTTCATACGAAACATGTAAACAAAGCAAAATTTATAAAAGGGTTAATGCAAACCGGGGCTTGCCTTGTTGCTGCTGGTCTAATAGTATATAGTTCAGTTAGATTCTTGTCTCCTTTGATGCTTGATCAACTGGTCCACTTCAATGGAACCACTCCGTCGAACTCCTCCATTGGTTGCCTCCGTCGCAAGTCCTATTGATATGTATATGCATCTGTTCTTATTATGCAATTTAAAGAAGTAACGACTCAACTTGTTAATAACAGGGAACTGTGTGGGATTACTATAAATGAAGTTCTTGTCCCTGTTGTGCGGAGAAACTAAAGGAAAAACCACATGTCCAAAAGAATTTCCATTAACATGTTTTATGGTTCCTAATGGACATGTGACATGAGTTGAAATGGGTTGAAAGGAACTAAAGGTACTGATCTCCAATGACTTCAAAATTTTTACCTGAAGTCATACATTACACAGAGACTTAGCTTGCCAAATTGCCGCTAATGTGAGTGGAAATTGTGTCTTCCATAATTCCCACTATAATTCTCTATGTGTTGCTCATATACATAAGCGTGGAGAACAAGAACAGGTAGATCTAAAGTTCAATTTGAGCTGAAACTTTACAGGTGAGTTCCTGGTCACATGAAAGTAGTTTGGTACAAAATTCAGACTTTTTACTTGAGTAGTTCTCACAGAACAATTCTAGAAGCAGTTATGCTACAAGGAATTAATTCTGAAATAAGGTGCATTTTCATACCCAATCACATGAACTACTCTTTCAAGTATGGCTAATAGAGGATGTCTGATTTTTCAAAGGAAAACTCTTTTCTGGAAAAGTTTCTGGACAGTTTTGAGCACAGCAAATTGTACTCTGGAAATTCCTACTCAAATCAACATCAATTGAGCTGAAACTTTGCAGAAAGTTCAATAATGTCCTACAGAATATTCTGGCAAAATTTGAGGATTTTTGGATACACCAAACCACCTCAATAATTCTTTTACAGAAATATTTCAAAGAATTTTCAAGAATACAATATTGACTTTCATACAGATTTGGGTTCATATTTGGATAGATCTTTGCAAAAGGAATCCAACCCAATTTGAATCACCCAATTTGGAGTTTTCTACACAAAATTATGAATTTTCAAAATTGGAGCTGAAACTGGAATTGTTTTGCTATTGGAAAAGGACTTGGGCCCACGTTTTAAATCTCAGCCAGTGAAATTCCAGCCACACCGGGCCACAGCATTTTGGCGCGCAGCCACAAGGGATCACAGAGCCACAGCCGATCCATTTTTAAGCGTTTGGTCGTTGACACGTGGGGCCCGCCGAGTCATCTTCTTCCTCGGGTCACTTCCCGCTCCCGCGCTATCCTGTCGCCGGACCTTCGCCGGAGCTCCCCGGGCCGGTGTTTCCGGCCATCTCCCGGCCGGAGACTCGCCGCCCGGGGGTTTTCAGGTTCGGGGAGTACGTTGGCAGGGTTGGCGTGGGTGATAGACCACCGGAAACGGGCCGACGACGTGCGGCCACCTCAGGAGAAGTCCGGCGCCGTCGACCGGTGATCCTAGCCCGCCAAACTTTCAAGGACTTGGCTCTACAGCATCCTTGGATGCTAGGGAAGCTTGGCATAGCCTTGGAATGGCTCGGCAACAGCGGCAAATCAATCTTCACCGTGCACCCGATACACCTTCCATGTTTGAACTCGGAAAACTCAGAATTCATGCGGTCTACATGTGGTTCCAAGCTAGGGTTGTGAAGAAAAAATGTTCACCGACTAGTTTCGATCCTTTGTGCAAGATTTGGATAGCTAAGAGCGAAAATTGAGACCGAATTCGAGAGTGCCTTACCGGAAGGTCGGTTTATGCCCCCGGAGAACTTCTCTCGAATCCGTGCTCTGTCGTCCAGGTCACGGCCTGTGATTCGGAGGTGAGCATCACCGAGTACTAGCGCATCCAAAAATGCTCTTTCTCGGGCACGAGAAGCTCCCTGTGGAGATGTCCACGGAAGCCTGATCGTAGTTCGACCTCGGGTCGCCGCAGGCCGACGACGTTCTTGGTCAGGGCAGCAGGAAATCTCTCGGGTTTGTACCTAGCAGGTATAGGAAAGTCCCCTGGTGCCGTTTCTCAGCTTGGGAAGCTCCGTGGCACGGTTTTGGGTGGCTCCCGTTCGATGGTCTGAGGCGGCAGCGACACCTCTCCTCTTTAGCCGTGCGAGGAGAAAACGGGGTGGTGTCTCTGTCTCGTGAGCGAGCGGATCACTTCGTCCGTGGAGGTGGCCCGAGCTGGTTGCCAGTGCTTCACAGCAGCAGGAGGTGGCGGCAACTCCCCACACCTCGGTGGCGCGCTCTCGGCTGCACGGGTTCGAGTTTGATCCGCGCGTGAAGACTTCGGGTGCAAGTCTCCTTCGCTCACTGCCAGGTGGGCCACCCCCCTCATATGATATTTCTCCATTGCACTTTGAGATTTCCACACCACCGTGATCCGAATTTGGCCAAATTTGGAGGTTAGCCAAACATGATTTGAGGAGTTTGAATTTGAACTCTGATTTCAAAATTGAGCACGTTTGGTTCAGATTCCCAATTCAAATTTGAATTTGAATGTGATCTCAAATAATGCTTGAATAATTGGTATATGAGCTCAAAATTTCTCCAAATTTGGAACTTAAGCTCTTTAATACCTGCGAAATGCAATGGTCACCCCACATATGGGACCTTGGGTAATCTAGACATGAATTCTTTGCCAAGATTCCATTTTGGGTTTAAATTTTCCCTCCCCTCTACTCATAGAGGA
The DNA here is from genome assembly GCA_030760725.1 of Neostapfia colusana. NCBI lineage: Eukaryota > Viridiplantae > Streptophyta > Magnoliopsida > Poales > Poaceae > Neostapfia > Neostapfia colusana. The sequence continues at coordinate 24,793,391 of JASWHV010000008.1, read as the reverse complement.
TGTACACATGAGTTAGTTCTTTAGGAGTGGAATTCTCTCTGGGTCAACATGTTTCAGTATAAGATGAAGAAAATGTTAGCTTTCCCCACATGTCCATGTTTGTGTTCATCATTTCATGTGACACAAACTCAAGTTATTCCTTTGCCTTAACATGTTTGAATTTAACACGAATTCAATCATGATCATAATTCACTCCTCTCTAGCTCACTCTCAAAACAGAAAGTTGCCACCATAACTCTCCTCACCATCAAATGTGGGAGGTCCCATGTGTGTTCAAGAATTTGGTGGCACTTTGAGGTGAGCATTTGAGCCTAAAGAGCTGCTTTTAATTCTTCCTCACACACATGTATGATCACACATGAGTCTAACTTCACCTTGGTCCAACATACCCAAATTAATGCTTGAACCCGTGTTGTTAAACCCCACGTATACCATCCTGTGTAAGAAAGTTTTTTGTAAGTCCCATTTTGATGTGGACATCACTCCTGCAGATATACACAACACTCACATGGTAGACATGCAAGGTCCAATTACTAGAGCTCGAGCACGACAATTGAATTTAGAGGTGAGCTCGTTCCTGAACAATTCTTTATATGTGAATTTTGAGAGTGTGTTGCTACCTAATGGATTAATTATGATTAGGAACCATGGATATGACATGGAGATACATGGATAGGGGTTTGGAGGCGTGGAGGACCAGAAAATACGCCAACAAGAAGTTAGAGACCGAGCCCAACTCAAACTCGAGTCCAACTCGGGCCCAGGAGCAGTCCACCTTAAAATGGATGCACAGAAGGCATACGGACTCCGTTTTTGACGTTCTACATATGCACCGAAAGCTGAGAGGATAAACTTTCCAATGGAACTGGCCCTACATCACAATTCTCTCGGAGTCGACGTGAAACTTCGAAACAATATAAAGTTTAGAGTCTGTTACGGTGTTGCATCACCTAGTTGGGCCATTGGGCCTTGTATCGAGTCCAAGTCCATTATGTACGTGTCTTAGGGTTAGGTCACGACCCCAGCACCCCCCTGGTCGTCCTCCACCTCCTTTATACCCCCTAGCCACCGTCACAAACAGCGGGGGTTTTGCTTAGATTATTCTGTCAAGAACAGTTTCGCCGTTCATCGGTTTGTGAGACCCCAACATGAGTGCTTCATATCTTTCAGCAATTTGGTTGCATTCTTTCTTGTTCTTTCTTGTGTTCTTCGATTCGTAGGCAAGGATTAGCCTTCTTGGCGAGGTAAACCGCGCAATATCGGTTCATAACCTAAGTAGACGTGGTGCTGCGATTGCAGGGTTCAGAACGTGTTGTTCGGAAGCCGGATCGATTTGTGTCAAGTCTCCACCAAATCGAGAGTTATCAGAACCTTTCGGAAGATCGGAACCCCTGTACACATCACATTTTCCATGAACCCAAAACACAATGATGCTCAAACATCCATCTCTTGGCATTCACGTTTTTGGGGCTCTTACACTCGTTTAAACTTTTTCACATGTGATAATACACATGAGACCTCTCTTCACACAAGTCAATTTTTTATTTGAAAACTTGGAACCCAAAGGGGATTTGAAACCAAGGTGGGAAGTTCCCATATGTGCGAGAAAGCTAAATTCAGATTTGGAAACAAATTAGTTCAACACAATTCAAATGAGGGCAACATAATGAATTTCAAACAGTTGTGTTAAAATTCTCACTTGCAGCAGCCAAATCAAAATTCAGATTTCATATTTGAATTCCTTAGGTCCTAATTAGTGGGTATTCAAAGTTTAATGAATTTTTGAAATGTTTTGCAACTTATTTTCTCAAAAGGACTTTAAATTGCAAAGAATTCAAATATCTATTTGAATTTGGATGAAACTTGACCAATTATCAAAATGCACATCATATTTGAACTCCCACAATTTAATTTCATCATCCGCAAATTTTGGAGATATTTTGGAGAGGGATTAGGAGGGGCTCAATTGTGGGGCCCACATGTAATTGCGACAGTTCAAATTGCAAAAGATCTCAGAGCACCAAGTCTCTGTTTTTTCTTTTCAGTCGGTTCACTCGAGCCGAGCGGCAGCTTCCCATGGGCGACACCGAGGGCAGCCGAGCCACCTCCTCCTTGAGTTTTCCTCGCGCTGGCACTCCCTCGGCGACCTCATCACCCCACTGACGTGTTTTTTTCGCCCACACAACCAAGCACGGCGCTATTTTCTTTTCTTCCTCGCGCACATGAGAAACAGAAGCTGCTGCACCCCGTCGATCGCACGGCTAACCCACCAACTCGCATGCAAACCTCGGCTGAGCAGCAAAACCGCACTATAGAAACCTCCACGACCTCCTCGGACCACAACCGAGTGAGCAGCTCATCCTCATAACGAGAAATCAGTTCTTCCGCGGCGGCCGAAACAAAACCGAGACACGGTGCTCCCTTGGACAGCCTCACCCAGAGACTTTCACGGCCAAACAAGGGCACTGTTGGACGCGCCGAGCCTCCACGCAGCTCACCTCCGAAGCTCAAGTCCAACTGGGGATCGTCGCTGGCGGAATTCCAGTTTTCGTCCCGGTCAGTGCAAAACCACCCTCGGGTATGAATTCATGAAATTCACGATTGATTCTTGTTTGGGGCCACAAAACTTCACACACAGTAGCTAGACTCGATGGCGCATGTTTGCTTCATAACCCTAGCATGAAACTACGTGTAGCCGGTGTATTCCGAGCTTTTCTAACGGAGCAAATGGCGGGAAGCCTCGGGCCCATGATGAATCCTAATTTGGAGCCATTCCTGAGCCTTTTCACCACTATGCCGAGCTTCTCTAGTCATCACTGATGCTGTAGCACCAATCCTCCGGGTATTTTGTGAGCTAGAATGTCGGCGCTACGTCGCCAAAGTTTGGGTAAGCCACTGCACCGTCGTGAGCTCGGTTAGGGCCGACGCCATTCAGGGAAAGTCCTTCCATCATGTTCCTCACATGCTTCTGGGGACTACCAGCGAGTGAGAGGACAGGAGGAGGCCGGGAGGCCGAAACCCGACAAGCTCCGGCGAGCTCGGCGGCGCAGCTACGAGGGAGGCGCGAGGTTGAAGAAGACCGGGGCCGGGCCCGCTGTTAGTGAGAAGAAAACCGGGTGTGGGATCGTCTGTGGGCTCGGATCATTTGTGTCCGTGCGGGAAATAATCCTGTCGCCCCGTGTGACTTTATTCCGGCACTAGACACGTGTCCCCTGGACCCACCGTCAGCGTTTGAATTTTTTCCCCGATTTAATCCAAATTCCAGATTTTACCCAAACTTTAGAAGAGCCCTGCCTGTGTCGGTTAAGGCCCGTCCGTACTTGGCCCTGTTGGACAAGTTTGAGTTGTGTACCGGGCACATACTGGCTATATGGGATCCAGGAAACCGATGTACCTCGAGAGATCCACATTGAAACTTTTATAACCGTCTTAGGCTTTCGGCGTCAGGGTAGCTGGAGGTAACCCACTCAAGAACATATCACTGCAGGTATGTACCTTGAGGGAGCTTGCTACTTGGGGCAGTTAGACCGCGTCCTGTGTGGAGAACTTGGGAAAGGTGGCCGCGTACAACGTCAGTCAAGGTTGCTGCCAGCAACTCGGAGTACGGGTGTACGTGTCATGTAGTCCGGGCGTGTACTGATTCGAATCACCATCGCTCGTGGTCATATGAGCATACTTGCCCACTGCATTTTGACGTCGTAAGAACTGAACTGGTTTTCTTTTGAACTTGATAAGGCTGTGATGTAACTTGTATTGCAATCATGCTTGAATTAAAGATAGGCTAATTGAAGTTTACTTCACTTCGTGCAAGGAGCATCGCAACAAAGCGTTTCTTGTTTGATTGTGGAGTTGCGATGCTGTTGAGCTTAAGGTCTTTACAATGAGGCTTAAAATCTGAAAGTTAAGGATCAACATTAGGTGAGTCCTTTATGCAAATCTAGCTAACCTAATTGCAATCCGTCGTGCATGTAGAGTTTCTTGTTTAGTAGAGACGGATCAATCTTGCTGAGCCTATGTGCTCACGCTTGCTATATGAGTGGTTTGGAAGGTTTGGCAGGTTAACATCGATGCTAAGAAGAAGGTTCTCCAGTGAGACTCGGAGACTTCCAAGTCGTTTAACACATGGATAACCCAGCCGCTGCTGTTGTCTTCGTGTTGCTAGCGAGAAGAGTCCGCGGGCTGGACCTCTTCTTGAGTGCTCTTAAGTTGTTCGACGTGAGCTGTTTATAGACTTCCGCTGTAGCTACTTGATGTAAACTATTTATAAATAACAATTGTAAGCCTCCGCTTTTGATTTATGTAATACAGATTTCCTTATATGTGTGCTGTTGGATGCCGCACAACACGGCACCACCCAATGCGATTCCCGGGCGAGTGGCACGGCTCCATGAATGAATGGGTGGCCGGGTGACTATCACATGGACGTTGCTACATTGTTCCAAGGCGTGGTGAGGAGATATAAAAGTGAACATATGGTTGAAAAGGTTCAACCGGCTAGATTTTGCGCTCATCAGGCTGCGGCTGAGGCGGTTATGGTTCATTTATGGAAATTTTTGAGTTGGTTATAATAGTATTTCATGTTAGTCATGAAGTAGAGTTTTTATAAGAATGTTTGATACGTTTCTAATGTGTTTGGAAGTCTTAAGATTGCTTCTATCTGCGTATAGAAAAGTCTAGAGCAGTTTTGGGAAGTTAGAGTTTGAATCCAAGTAGGAGTTCTAGTTGGATTGGGTTGGCCTTAGGGCTGGTTATATAAGCAAGGGAGGCCAAGGCACGTGGAGATCACGACTTGTGGCTGCTTATCTATAGTTTTCATCAATAAAATTCTTAGTTTAGAGGAGCTTTGGTGCCTTGTTCGTCCGACTTGTTTCAGACAAGTTTTTCCTCGGCGAGTTTCTGGACATACCGCCGTTGCTTCGGTATTTCGATCATAACTCGCGTTTTACTGATCCAATTGATGTGATTCTTTTTGGGTTGTCTTCACAACTTGATTATATATAATCTATGAAAATTTAGCAGTCATTTGATTCGTGGTTTTTGATCTACACGAGTTTCTATGCAGCATTGCAGATCTGTTTTTAAAATCAGGTAGAACAGATTGACCTTCGTCTAGTCTTTTGATCATAACTCAAGTTTTACTTAGTTTTTTCACGTGATTCTTGTTGCAGTTTCTTTGTGACTTGATTCTCTATAATCTCCACTAGTTTAGTCACATTTGAACACGTCGAAAACAGTCGAACACATGGTTTCTATATCAGATCAACTTTTTGCCGAGGTTTTTTGTAGCTTCCGCATAAAAAGTTTTAATCTACCATTCACCGCCTCTGATAGCTTTTCACATGCTCTTCGATCCTACACACAGACAGGGGCTCTCCTGCAGATCTAGACTCTGATTAGTATGATTAATCATTGATTTATGTTTCAAGAATTTTTGTAATCAATAAAATTAAGAGATTCCTGTTGTGGGGATTTAGACGAATTTTGACAAAATTGCAAGAACATGGAAATTAACAGAGGTTGTTTTTTATATTTAGTGTAACACTCCAAAATTTAAAATGCACACCTCTGAAATCGTGACAAATTTAAATTTCCAAATCAAACCTGAATGTAACTCAAAACAGCGAAAAGCCATCCAAATTTTGAAACTTTTGCATGTAAACTCTATGAAATAAAAACCTCACCTGAAATGATGTCAATTTAGGGATTTAGTACATTTCCACATGAAAGTTTATAAATTGGTTAGGTATCTTCTTAATTAAATACATTGATCAATGAGAGAAATTACAATCCAAAAAATTCAATTTAAATTTAAAGTTTTCTTCAGTAATATAAAATCTTTATAATGAAAGACCGCTCTGCAAATGTTTGCCATTTTTCGTGCTTCTTAGTATTTATTTTTGAACTTAGAAAGTGAAGGTAGAAATAAATTCAGGAAAATGAAAATCCTCATTGACCACACCTGTCAGTGACAGCCTTCACATTCTTCTTCCCTGGGGCAGCCTCCTACCCGCCCACCATAGTGGCTGCCCGAGTGAGGCGAAGACCAAAGATAAGACCCATCACTCAGTGAGGTCGTCTTTTTCTCGGTCACTCCATCCCCCTCATTTTCTCGTGACACACAGCGGAACTCCTGAGCGCCAACATTGCTGCAGGGCGCCAACTGTAGAAGTCCCAAAAATGCAAAGTCAATAAAGTGAATGTTGATTTCCATTTGTGTTGGAATGCATGAAAATTGGGATTTTCAAAAATTTTATACATGTGATGATGCACATGGGTGTCCAACCAAACGAGCTCTTACATTCATTTGAAGGTGTTAAGCCAAGGTTGGATTAAATACCATGTGTAAAGTTCTCACATGTAAGGAGGAGTTCAAATTCAGATTTTGGACTCAATTGTTTCCCTCAAGTTGCTGCCAAAAATTTGGAGCATATAGGTATCCTCACATCGTTGAATTCAAGGAAATTCATAGTGGCCACATCCTGATTTCAGGGTGGGCTAAAAAGGAGTCCAATATGACCATTTCCAGATGTGAGCTGAATTCAAAGTTGAAAGTGAACTTCACACTGAATTCGGTTTATTCAAACTTCAGCCCACGTTTAAACCCCCGAAATATCAGATTGAGGGGATTTACTAGAATAAAGATCTTTTGGAGACATTTGGAGGATAAGAAGAGGAGTAAGGGGGAAGACGCCACATGTCATTGGGCTGCTCTAACTTGCTCCCGAAGTCTTTCTCTGTTCGGTGTCGAACAACACCAGGGCCTCCTCGGAGCGCCACCGAGGGCAGCCACCTCCAGCTTCCTGCATCGAACTGGCGACCTGCTCATGGCTTCAACACCACACGGCGTGATCCTCTAACTCACCAACCGAACTGCAAGCAGAGGCCACCTCCTTGCTGCTTCCGTCGCGCTGGCGACCAGCTCGTTGGATTGAGTAGCTCCCGACGTGATCTTTTGCTCACAAAAACAGCAACCCCGGGCATTATTTCCCCCATACAGGAAATGAACCGACACCACGGAATTTAAAATTTGAACTGAACACAACGAAGGTTAACTTCACGGTAATCAAATTCAGTTCGTGAAATTTGCTGTAAACTTGAAATTTGAATTTGGGAGCCACTGAGTGGGGGAGAGTGCTTGTGGGACCCACCTGTCATTGGCACCGGGTTAACAAACGAGCTCCTGTTCTGTGTGCGCTTGACACCGAGAAACATGCATCGCCACCGAGCTGCTTGTGTGCCTGCTGCCTCCGAGAGTCAGTTCAATCCGTGGCCTCAGCTGCTCGGTACATATCAGGGAACAAACGAAGTTCATTTTCCCTGCCCGCTACTCCACAGAAACAGCGCTCGTACAGGCACGCTCGGAGGAAAATGGCGCCACCTCCTCTCTGCTCCCATCCCCGATCACCATCTGAGGAATGTGGCGCCCAGCTGAGTCGACTACGAGCTGCGACGACCTCCACTGAGCATCATCCACCACTCCTCAGCTCGTCCCCGGCCTCCCCTCACTGTGCCCGAGCTGTTCTTCACCGGCAAAACAGACCCGACGTTGCACCTCGCTGCTCCTCAACTTCCGGCCGCTCCAACGCCTCTCCTGCACGTCCAGCACCTCCCTAAGGTGCGCCAAGGTGTGTAGATCATGCTACCGCAGTCCCTTGCCCTTCCCCATCGCCGGCTAGCAGTAATTTGAGTTTTGGCGCCGGTACACGTGAAGAACCGACCCACACCAAAACTGGAAATTCGTCCAACGTGGTTGATCATCGGTTCTACAATTCAATCCACAGAAACTAGTGACCCTAGCGCCCTCCCACGCCAAAGCACACATCAAACCATCCACCACAGGCCCCGGGCGACGAGAAATCGCCGGCGGCGGCAAAAACGGGTCGGTCCTCCGGTGAACCCCATGTTCCGGCCATTTTCTGCAAGGTTTAGCCTGCGTTCCATGTTCCCCCATCATTGGTGATGCTTTAGGGCAAGGTAGCTCGCCGGGAGATGCTTCGGACGCGCCAGAACGCGTTGATGCCGAGCTCCCGAGCCGCCCCACCGGTGCCGGCCTGTTTTCGGCCGTTTTCATGCGTGGAAACCTTGCCCGGCAGCTGCGCCATGTTCTCAGGAGCATGTAGGGCGAAACTGGAGCTAATTTGGTGGAGAAATGAGGCAGAACGAGCCATGCCACGATTTGAACTGGTGTGCACGCGCATCTCTGGCGGGAGGTTGAAGAAGGACCTGACAGTGGGCCCCCTGTTAAGTCTCTGTGTAGATTTTAAACAGGGAGCTATCACAGTTTGAAAAATTCATAACTTTGTGTAGACAGCTCCAAAAAGGGTGAGACAACTTTTGTCTGAATCCTTTGGAGGAGTACTTTACAGAGGAACAAATTGCATGCTATGAAAATGCCCAGGAATTTCTGTAGAATTGTTTTTAATAAATCTTTTAGTGATTTATTACAGGAGCAATTCTTTATGAAATATTCCCAAATTTGGGCAGCTAGTCCTTTTCATAGTGCCTGACCTCCAGTAAAAATTTTAGTATTTTTGGAGCTTATTTAGAGGGCTTAATCAGTAGGTTATCTCAGGATTAAATAAATTAGCTAAAAATCATAGAATTGATTTCCAGAAAATTGGTTCAAACTTCATACCTCCATAACTTTCTGTAGGGATGTCCAAAATTTGTGAAACAAATTTTGTTGGATTTCTCTCAGTAGTACTCTGCAGAAATTCAAAGAAATTGATCTGAAGATCTCTGGATATTTCTCCAAGATTCATCAAAGTTAAATTTTTGGGAATTTAGTCCAGAATATCTCTGTTATGGAATTTCTTAAAATTTGGCCAGGAAGTTCCTCATGAAATTACTGATCTCCAGTAAAAATTTGAGCTTCATTGGAGTTCATTTTCTAGGTCAAATTACCTTCCCAAATTCAGCCTTTATTTGGAAATTCAAATTTAAACAGAAATTGTTCAGCACTCCTGTCCAAACTTCAAAAATTCATATCTCTCTGATGGTAGCTCCAAAAATGGTGAAACAAATTTTGTTAGAACCATGGAGACTTACCCTAATCAGATCTTCCATTTCTAGCTATATCAAAGCTCCTGATTTGGGCTCGAAATTCAGATAAGCATTGTACTTGTAGGAATTTTAAAGACTACATTATGCAATGACATGTCTCCAAATTTGGCTCAAATCATCCTTATAGGGTCTAGTATATACTGTAAAAATCCCAAAGCCAATTAAGGATCCTAAATAGCAATAGCTATGAATAGTAGTTCAATTCTTATAAATCCTTAATACTTATACATCTATTTTGCTACATTTCATTTAGTGACCGAAGTTGAGGACGCACCGGAGCCTTTGGACGTCCTGCCACCTGAAGTTGACTTCCCATCTAACTCGCAACCAGGAAAGCCCGGGTTTGCACTTAAGTACCTTTTATAAAATTCTTTATTTGTATCACTTATGTCTAGGGTGAGTGTTTGCATTAGAGTTAAGGTGTTTGAAACCCCACTTGCATAACCTTTTAAATCCTATGAAGGGTTGGGTAGCTTACAGAGCCGACGAGTAGACAAGGCCCCGCTAATATGCTTAGGACCTCAGTAGAAGTCGAGTAGTTGGAATCTACTCGCGAGGTAAGGTTTATCACACGATTTGGTCAGAATAGAAACTGGCTTAAGAGTGGTAAAAATGAGACCCAGCAGGGGGGATAGGAAGCCGTGAGCGGAGGTCTCACTTGCGTAGCCCCGTTGGTGTCGATTGAGGACCGAGTCGTGTGCAGGCCTGCTGAACAAGTATCGAACAGTACCGGATGGCATACTGACATAAGCAGGAAACCGATGTAAATGGTTAACCTGGGTGCCGAGGCTTACCCAACCGTAAACAGGAGTGGGTTGAGGGTAGCAAGGTGTAAATCTGCCGGTGGGCACAGTCACGCTCCACGCGGGGACCTCCTACCCGTTACGGATGGACCGGTTCAGTGTTTGGGTTGCCTTTGAAAGTTGGTTGCATACAACAGAGTAGGAAGGGGTGTGGAATTACGCTTCTGAAAGTGGGTGTATGCAACGTGTTGTCCGGGTGTCTCCTGATTGCAATCACCGTCCCTCGCGGTTGTTTGAGTACCGCTTGTTCACTGTTTCGTGACGTAGTAAGAAGTGAAGTAAGCCAGTTGAATGATAATATGCTGTGATGATATATTAATGTTTTGGAAACCATGTATGCTGTAGATGTAGAGCTAATTAAGTTTACTTTCCGCTTTGGGCATCACCACATCGGAGGAAAGCGTTTCTTGTTTGATTGTGGACTTCCGATGTGAGGGCTGCCTAAGGCACATGAATTTGACGCTATAAAACTGAAAGTAAGGATCAACTTATAGGCGTGTCTTTGTAGCAAATTCCTTTTCCTATCATACACCTCCCTGCATGTAGAGTTCCATGCCTAGGTCAGACGGTTAAGCCTTGCTGAGCCATCGTGCTCACGGTTGCAATATTTGAGCTGTATGCAGGTGACAGCTATGAGGAGGGTTCCGAGGATGAGGCGATGCCCCCGTCAGGGTACACGGCCGAGATGGAGCCCTGCACGCCGCCGTGATTTCTCCGGTTCCATGCTGCTAGCGTGTAGCGTCCCCGGGCTGGACGGCTGCACTTTTGCATAGTTAGGATGAGAGGCTACTAATGTACATTACTTCCGCTAAATAGTTAAATTTTGTAAAAGACTTCCGCTGTTTTATATTAAATAAAAGTTTGTATGTTGTTCTTTATTCTTTTCTGGTGTGCTGTTGGGTGCCGCATCGTAAGGCACCACCCTATGCGATCCTGGAGTGGGTGAACCACGGGGTGGTCCCCACAGTCATGGTATCAGAGCCGCATTGGGGATAGCACGCTCGAAAAGAGCTTATTTTGAAAATTTAGAAGTAGTCGAGTGAGGATTAGTCAATAAGCCCACATAAGGTCTATGATAGTAGTAGTTACTAAGGTGGAAATGCTAACATATTTGTTATACATTCTATAACGATGCTCCGACGTCATGTAAGAGGTAAGGTACGCCACCGCAGGCGGATCAATTGCGGTAACTCCCCATACGAGTAATAGTATGGAAGGTTATACCGTGGCTTGGCACGGTAGTTAATATGAGTCTCTGAACCTCTCCATGGTTCTGAGAGCATATGAAAACGCTGATCTGCAGCGTGCTTTAGGCAAAAGTGAGAATACCCCATCGTGTGGTAAGCAACACGATAGTATGCAACTCTTGAACGTTCAATGTTCAAAGGGCCATACGCAGCGCTCACCATCGGCGTGCCTCAACGGTCATGAGGCAGTAGGTTGGGTTGATAAAATTCCCAACCGTGATGACCCGTTCGCGCTCTAATCGGGTTCCCCGTCGTGTGGTGTGAAAACACGACCATGTACCTTGAGACGTGGCTTGACTCAAGGACGATCCGTATGGCAATGATACGGACCGTATGTTTTTACGATGATATGGAACTGCCTGAAATGCTAAAACCTTTGTGTGCACCATTATTGTGTGTTTTTCTGCAGGTACATTAACCACGTTAGCGCATGACGTGTAGAAACCGTTTGTGAGTGACGTCTTTAGTTCCACCATGTGACCCGTATATGCCGGAACACCGGTTTAGGATTTTTCTTTGGTGAGGAAACATAGTACCGACTGCATAAAAGTTTATTTTTAAAGAAAAGAGTCAAAATGAAGTTTAGGAATCCATTTAGGGGTTAGTAAACTCCTATATTGATCTAAGAGTTAATTGGGAGTATAGGTTCAATCTCAAAAGCTTAGGAACAATCTCCCCTGTTTTTGGCAGAAATTTCTATGAACCTGAACAGGGCAAACTTAAGATTGGTTGAACCAATGGAGGTGTGGGATACCATTCTGGAAGGGTTTGAAGTCCTCTACAAATGTTATGTAGAGCTCCAGAACGAAATCTCCCTCCAAAGGGATGAAAATCTCAGATGAGTAGGTACTGTCCAGAAACAGGGCAGACTAAAAATACTCTCTGGAATTTTCTGTATTTCGACCTCAACTTTCTGTAGAAAGATTACTAAGGGTCAGGTAAGACACCTTTTGAAAGGGCATGAGATATGCTACAACTTTGTAATTCAAAGTTTTTCCAAAACTGGAGCAGAATTAATTGGAATTGTGGATTGAAACTAAGTACCTCTGGGGAGGTGCTGTCAAAATCCTGCCAGAAATTCTGTTAACTTTGAACCGTCATATCTTTTGATCCAGGAATGCAAATAGATCATATAAATATATTTTTGGAGAACTTGGGAAGTTATTTACAATTTTTCTGTTCAACCCCAGGACAGAATACTCCTGTAAAGAGGTGAAATTCACAGTACAAGTGAAACTGTCCAGAGTATCAAAGTCTGTGCATAGTTTCTATACTGAATTGGATTTTGCTTATGACTTCCTTTATTAGAATTATAAAAGGTGAAATCTTACAATTCTATAAATCTTTTCAATCGTGCTTAAACTTTGTAAGTATGAGTTTGGTCCATATACATTTCTAACTATATGGAAAGGTTGACCAAAGTGAGCACTTAAAAGGGAGGTGCTGCTGAAATTCCTCCAGAATTTCTGTCAACTTTAGAAGCTCATAGATTATGATCTAGAACTTAGTTGAAGGCAAATAAATACCCGTTGGAAAGATATGGAAGTCTTTTCCGACTTTTCTGTTTACTACCACAACAGTTTAAACATTGAATTAGGATTTAAACCATCGCACAGAAGATGGTTCAGTTCCTGTACCTTGCTGTTGTTGGACCATAACTTCAGGTATACCTTGTTACCCAAGGCTGTGTGATATAGCTCTGGAAAGCTATGGTTATGCATTACCTTCCCATAAGAAGATTATGGATTAAGTTTTCAATTTCCTACATTGGAACTTAAGGGGGGAGGAGTGCATCCATGTAAACCATAGTATTGATAACCAAGGGGCTATCCACCGAAGTATGACATTACCAAGAGATAAGGGGAAATTACATTTTTATGTAATCAAAGTTCAAGTACAAGATCCGTCATCATTGAGAAAGATGTAGTTTTAGCGTCTTCACCACGTACACACCAATGCTCGCAAGAATCACAAGACTAGGAGCTAGAACTAGTAGCTGGTGTTTCACACTAAACAGGTATTGTGAAGCCTTAGGAGAAAAGAGAAAGTGAAGTCAACGTAAGAATGGAGATTTCCTAGGTTAAGTTATTATGGAGTATTTCCCAATGATCTTGTCAAACATTTGACATATTTTCCTTAAAACTTGGTCACCACATGAAAGCGGCATGCCTTGTTTAGCACCTTTCTTGACCAAGTTATCTGTACTTGGCAAAGTTTGAGAGGCTTCTTAACCATGTTCGAATTATTGTACTAATTCTTGCTCAGACCATAAAAAGAGGATACACCATTTTGCATCATACATATGCATCATTTGCATCATATCATATGCATATGCATACCATATAACATGTGAAATACCAAAGTACTGAGCAAGATTTTGTACCTCTCTTCAAACCATTAAGTGGTGTCTAATGACCTTGTATTCTTGATCAAGCTGTTGAGTCTACCTCATTGGACAATACCAGGGAAATCAGTTACTCAACACCCCTTGTACCTAAGAATGTTTTGAACTTTCATATATGACTTGTTTATCTCCGAGTGCCATAATTGTTGGAACTAAACTAATTCCTCATCGCGGGGCTTACCGATTGATTGCTCAACCTCGTGACAATCCTTGAACACAATCTAAATTCTGGAGAGATCATATGGTGACTTTGACACCCTTGTGGTCACCATAGCTAGTTGGCCTTTGCTATGTTGGTAACATAAGTTAAATTGACTTGTGCTGCTCTTATGTTCAAGCAAAGCAATCGGTTTTGACTAAAGGGTTGAGATGCCAACTTGAGGCGAGATTACCCATTCATTGATAACCACACCAAAAATCCCAATTCATGTTTGGGAAGTACTACCTGAAGCTTCTAAGGACTCAGTTAATCTACAAGTATTTATTATCCATGTCAAGATTAGGACAGTAAAGGTTCCAGCCAATCAACCCGGTCGATATGGGTCTACAGAGTTTTATGGACTCGCCCTACCATCAAAGGAAGCACTATGGAAAAGCTAGAAGATTGTTATATCCGTTTGGTAAGTGACCATCATCTTACCGATAACATTCCCTACGTTCCTGTTCTCGTTGGAATCTCGGGACGAGATTCTTTTAAGGGGGGAGGAATGTAAAAGTCCCAAAAATGCAAAGTCAATAAAGTGAATGTTGATTTCCATTTGTGTTGGAATGCATGAAAATTGGGATTTTAAAAATTTTTATACATGTGATGATGCACATGGGTGTCCAACCAAACGAGCTCTTACATTCATTTGAAGGTGTTAAGCCAAGGTTGGATTAAACACCATGTGTAAAGTTCTCACATGTAAGGAGGAGTTCAAATTCAGATTTTGGACTCAATTTTTTCCCTCAAGTTGCTGCCAAAAATTTGGAGCATATAGGTATCCTCACATCGTTGAATTCAAGGAAATTCATGGTGGCCACATCCTGATTTCAGGATGGGCTAAAAAGGAGTCCAATATGACCATTTCCAGATTGTAAGGGCCTCAGTTTTGACACACATTTACAGTGTTCATCACCACACCACACACCTCATTTGAGGAAGGATGATGAACACAAATGAAGAGCAAGTAACAATTATCAACATGCTCATTAGAGAACAAACTCACACATTGCAAAAGTGGTATTTCCCACATATGATATAGATGGGCTGGACATGTGAAAACTCCTACACTTTACTAAGGATGTCCATGCCAAGTTTCACCCAAATTCAAAACCCATTTGAGGTCATTTTGGGTATAGATAGAAAGAGGGCAGTTTGAAACCACATTCAAATTCAAACTGTTTTTATCCCATGAATTTAAAAGTGGGAGGCATATTCTTATTCAGCACATTTTTGTGAGCTCATACACCAATTTTCACTCCATTTGGAGTTGATCTTGACATGAACTAAGTGGGGCAAATTCAAACTTCATTTGAATTCAAAACTGCACTTGTGCTGAAATTCACTCAAACCAAGCCCAATTCGAATCCTATGCAATTCGAATGGCTCAGGGGTGAATAATCTGAACCACCAGGGGTATTATGGGGTTCACTGTTCACTACAGTGATTAGGAGTAAATTTCAGAGGTTAAAACCCCGGGTGGGGCCCACATGTCATAGAGGGAAGAAGAAGAAACTTGCAACCAAAGTCAGAGTCTCGGTGGGAAATTCCACCGAGCAGCTGTCGGCTGTGCCACTGAGCAGCTGCCGGCGCCACAAGCTGCTTCCCCCCAGGGCGGCTTGCTCGTGCCCCCATGTGAACGGCACCGCCTCAGCCGAGCAGGAGTCGGCCGGCTTTATCTTCTCGTGGGCAGAACCGAGCAGTGGCATTGTTTCTCGTCGCAGCTCTCTGCTCAATCGGGAAAACCAGCAAAACAATCTCCTTCGTTCATGAGCTGCTAGACAGCCACCGGAGGTCGCGCACCACCCTCCCAATGCCTGAACCACCGGGTTTCGGTCCCTGTTCCCGTGATCAACGACGACCGCCGCAGTTTAGCTGAAGGACGGCGATCGGTCTCACGCGGGCAGCACGCTGCAACCACTTCCACGGCCGAGCAAGGGCGGCAACAGGAGCGCACGGACTCCACACTGCTTCCACCTGAAGCTCAAGCCACGCCGTGAACTCTCGCCGGCGAATTCTCAGTTTTTGCTCCGGCAACCTTAAATTGAGCTTCCGGTGCGGCTTCTTTACATTCTCGCTCTATGATCTTTCGGAGGTCATCAAATCTAGCACATAGAAGCTGGACTAGCCGGCGACCAAGTTCTTTTCTGCATCCATAGCGTGAAACTGTCTAGGAGTGACGAAATTTGAGCTCGATTGAGGGCGGTCATGGCGGGCACGATCGGTCACGCGGTGCCGACCGACTTGCCGCCATCCCTAAACCCTTTAGACGCCTTGTCGAGCTTCCTAGAGGTACACTGATGCTGTAGGACCGTTTGTTCGAGGTGTTGGCGGGTTAGGACCCACGGTCGACAGCGCCGAACCTCAACCGAGGCCGCGGCACGTCGCCGGGCTATTTCCGGTCACCCTCAGCCCGACCTGACACCACCGACGTGTTCCTCGACGTCGACAACCCCCTGGCGGCGAGTTTCAGCCCATGGGAGGTCCGGCAGCGGCGAGCCGGTGAGCTCCGAGTCTGCTCCGGCGAGGTCGGCGGCGCGGGCGCGAGAGAACGGCGGGAGGAAGAAGAGGCCGGCTGGACCACGTGTCAGCGGCTGAAGAATTTAAATCGGGATCGGGTGTGGCCGGGGATCGGCTGTGCTGGCGCGCAAATACCCTGCGAGCTCCGGTGTGCCGGACACCTCCGCGATCGACACGTGTGGTATCTCCGGTGTGCCGGACACCTCCGTGCTCGACACGTGTCCCCACGGCCCCGAGGATTTAAACTTTTCCCCGATTTTCAGAATTCATCCAAACTTCAAGTCCTCATAACTTTGGCTAGAAAACTCCAAATTGAGTGAACCAAATTTTGCTGGATTCAGCTCTCCGAGTACTTTCCAGCAAATCAAGTTTCACTTCATGAAAACCCTTAATTCTCCAGAATTAATTCCTCAAAGTTTAAACTGTTAGGAATTTTAACTGGAGAATCCTTTGGAGGAAAATCCTGAAATTTTGCTGGGATGTTCACCAAAATATTCCTGAACTACCATAAAAATTTCAGATCCATTTGACCTCATCTGATCCACCTAATGGTGTGATTAGTGAAACTGTTCCAGAGAAAATAGAAAATGTTCAGAAACATTTTCAGAATTTCTCTGAAATTGTTTAGCTCATAACTTTAGCTAGGAACCTTCAAATTAAGTGAGACCAACTCCATTAGAATCATCTGAAAATCTAGTTTTCAGAAAGTCATAGTTTGTTTCATGAAAATTCCTAGAACACCCTAAGAGTTCCAATTAAGGTCAAGGACATAATTAATTGTGGAGGGCTCAAATGAGCTTTGCTGCAACTAAAACTTGACCAAGTCTCTGTTTAGGTTGTAACCAAGCCACAGTAAAAGTTTCACAGTCATTAGGTCTGTCTAGCAAGGGTTATAGACTTCACAACTTCAAAGTTAATACAAATGCATTTAAATTGATACATATATTGCTCTTCTCATGTAGTCGCTAAGGTCGAGGAGGAACCCGAAGTCCTAGACTTCGTTACTCCAGAGGAACTGCTAGCCTACGACCAAGAGCAGCAATGCAAGCTCCGGTTTGCATTAACCTTTTTACAAATTTTTATTGTTTTGAGCACATACTTGTTTCCTTTGTTCTGTGCATTAGAGTCTTGTTTGGAAATCCAACTGCATAGCCAAGAAAACCACGGGTTGGGTTTAGGATTGCAAACCCCGTTAGCTACTGCAATGCTAAGGTAGAGTAGGATTCGGTACAAGTCGAGTAGTTGGAACTACTCGCGAGCATAGGCTAGAGGCACTCGACTCGGGTAGTGATAGCACATGAAAGACATGGTAAGAAAATGAGACCAAGCGGAGGGTAAGGGCAGCAGGACTTTGGGGCCTGTGTGCTGTAG
Organism: Neostapfia colusana; assembly: GCA_030760725.1. Lineage (NCBI taxonomy): Eukaryota > Viridiplantae > Streptophyta > Magnoliopsida > Poales > Poaceae > Neostapfia > Neostapfia colusana. The sequence goes on along the minus strand of JASWHV010000008.1, from coordinate 24,775,781 downwards.
CTCCGTTTGTGTCGATTGAGGACCGAGCCGTGTGCGGGCCTGTTGAACAAGCTAGAACAGTACCGAAGACCTACCGGCTATATGGGAACCGGGAAACTGATGTAACCCGGGTAGCTGGGTATTGAGGCATTGCCCGTCGTTCAGAGGGTAGGTTGAGAGCTCGAGGTGTAAATCGGCTGGCGGCACAGAGATGCGCGTGCAGAGACCTCTTGCTCGGGACGATGGGACCGGTTCAATATTTGGCTGACGAGTGAAAGGTAGTTGCGTACGGCGTCCGTGATGGTTGTTGTAGGCAACATCGAGTACGGGCGTACGTGACGGGTTGTTCGGGTAACCCTGCAGGTGTAAATCGATTATAATCGCCGTCCCTCACGGTCAGTGAGTACCACTTGTTCACTGTACCGTGACGTAGAAAGAACAGGCTAGTTACATGTTAAAATGTTGCTGATTGAAAGCTGGACATTGATTGTTAATGATATGCTGTAGCTTAGAGCTAACTATAGTTCTTTTCAACTTTGGGCAAAGCACATGAGAGAAATGCGTTTCTTGTTTGATTGCGGCTCTCTCATGTGCCTTAGCGTAAGGTTCTCCACAACCTACTACTAAAACTTGAAAGTAGGGTTCTACTAATTAGGCGAGTCCTTGCAACTGACTTTTACCTCATGTAACCCATTACCCTCATGTAGAAGTTCCATGTTTAGGTGAGACGGGTAAGACTTGCTGAGCCCTCGTGCTCACTGCTTGTGTTTGAAGCTTTTGCAGGGTTCTATGAGGAAGGGACTCCCGAGGATGAGACGGAACCCCAGGAGGGGAACCCCGTCGAGTGGGAGTCGTGCACGCCGCAGAGTTAGTGTGCGTGTGTGCTAGCAAGGACACGTTCAAGGGATGAACGTGCACTTGATGCTTAGTCTACGCCCGCGAGTGTAGACTGACCTTGTTTTGATGTAAACATGTTCATAACTTTTTTATGTAATAAAAATTCCACTTCCTCTTTGTACCTTTGACGTGTGTTATATGGTGCTGTGCAACGCAGCACCCCTCAGCGTGATCCTGGCTCGACAGGACCAGTGGGGTCGTGTCAGCGTTGGTATCAGAGCTCGCTTGAGGTTTAACACAGTACAAAGGTCTTCTTTTTCAAAAATCTAGTGAGGAACGAGTTAGTAGCCCGTATAAGGATGTTATTAGCATATAGAAAGTGGCATATTAACCTATTTGTTATGTCGGAAAATCGTGCATCTCAGGACGTTCATGTCTTGGGGGGTGCACGTAAGCGCTGTCCACCAGTGCGCACAAGCTGAAGGGTGGAGCCCCACGGGTGGCAGGTAATCCGACCCGCTTTGATATCCTCTACGACTCTTCATGTCGTTTGGGGTATTCGAGCAACGTCTGTCCCTGGCGTGCGTGGTGCAACTTGGGAGACCCCGTCACGTGGTCTGAAACGTGAACACGTAACTCAAGGCGTGGTTGGCTTGAGAACATCCGGGCGAGTGATGACGGCCGGGTGTACTAACTGTATGGATTCCGGGCTCGGTGTGCAGCCGAGTCTGATGATTGTTTGAGTTTCTGCAGGTAGCCTGACCACAAAACGGTAGACGTGTAGCATCCGTGTGCGAGTGACGTTTAGTGCCACTGAAATAACGAAGCCGGCTAAGTCCGGTATAGGTTTTTCTTTGTGAGGACGTAGTACCAACATGATCTGGTGACGCATCGGCGTCACACCCAACTAAATGAACAAATTCAATTAAAACTTGAAAGTTTTGATCCAAAGTAGTAAAACTTGATGTAACTCCTTCCATTGAACAGGATATTCAAAGTTAACAAGTTTTCAACTTATAGGTTGTTAAGGACAGAGCACTCTGTTTTTAGCTGAATCAAGGCTGAAGTTAATCAGAGGTTAGAGGTTGAGTTCTTTCGAGGTTGGGGTCGTATGATACATTTCTGGAAATCTTTGGAAGAACTTTACAACTTTTCTGTTGAGGTCCAGAGGTGTTTCGTCCCTTAACCACTCGAAAAATGCAGTAGAGTTGAAACTGTCCTGAAAACAGGACAGAGTAAAGACTCTCTGTAGACTCTCTGTAAATTAAGCATAACTTCCTGCATAAAAATCCAAAAATAGAAAATGAGGTAGTTCTAGAAAGCTTATGAGATGGGTTACAACTTTGTAACAGAAAGTTTTGTCAGATTAGCAACAGAAGTAACTGGGATTCTTGGATCAAATCAGTACCTAAGGCAGGGAGGTGCTGTCCAATTGTTTCCAGAAATTCTGTTAACTTTGACATCTCATAACCTTTGAACAAGGACAGATATTAGGCCAAGCAAATACTGGCTGTAAAGCTATTGAAGTTAGCTTTAACTTTGATGTTGAGCTCCAGAATTAGTTTTGCCTTTAACATGGCCTAAATCAGGTTGAAATGGAAACTGGTCAGGGCTGTCATGGGAACAGCAGATCAGCAGTCAAGTTTGTTTAAAATTTGAACTATATTTCCAAGTTTTATGGGTTCAATGACATGTCTTATGTTACAACTCAATGGTTTACTGTTTAAATAAATATTTGACATTTCTCAAATATATTCTTACAGATGGCAGCAGATAAACAGTTGGAGAACGGGTGGGTAGTTTCCCACTGTTCAGACCGTAGCGGCTACCCGGAAGCATTGTGGCAAATGCTCCGATATTTCGAGTACAATCAGATGCCGCAGTACTTCGCCAAAGAAGACGGCGAAGGGGGAACAAGACATGGACGATCCATGTCGAGGTTCCTGCAGGACCTACGCCACCCGGTTGGGTGCCATTCACCGTCACGGTGAGAGGAAGACAACCGGAAGGGATGTGGCAAGTGGCAGCCCGTGACACTATGTCACGTTTCTGCCAACTACACGTGCAGGCTATGGAGGGCACTCCATACGCACTCGTTCCGGTGGAGGGACGAGCTCAGCATGTGTGGGAAGAGAGGTACCTGGAGGCAACAGACCCGAGTTGCCCAAGGTACAACCCCGCGGAGGCAAATCTCAGCCTCCAAATGAGGGCGGGAAACGCTGTGATGGACAGCCAAACTGTTCATACGGAGCATCTCGCCACCAAGATCAAGGAGAGCACAAGCCGTGGAGATCATTTCGAGAGTGCTCACAGCGCACTCCGCAATGTGCTCCTTCCGACGATCAAGCGACTGAATGAACAACACAATCAGTTGCGTCGTCTGAAGAAGGCAAAGAAGAAGAGCCGTGTTGACATCGCGGTGTTGCAAGAGCTGGTGCAGACCCTAAGCCAGCAGAATGAGGACCTTGCTCAAGATCGGGACGACGCTATCGAGGAAGGAAAAGGCTGGGAAGAGGACTACAACCAGGCTATGGACGAGGTGCATGCATTGCAGGACCTCGAACCTCCGGTGTTAGGCGTACCGGTGGTCTTGGGTCTTCCAGCAATGGGAGAACCCGGAATGGGAGAAGAGGTGGTAGATCCAGAGCCACCAGCAGAGGTACAGGAGGAGGAGGACCCACAGGAGGTCGAGTTCTACTCCGAGTAGGGGGTTACGGTTGCCATGTAGGGCAGCCAGGGTAGCGTAACCCAACTTTTGTAATCAGTGACATGTCATGTAAACAGTAGCGTATGTATAGGTAGTGACGACATGAGCACGACTTCTCGGAGACCCGAGAATAATGTATCTTGTATGAAGTTTATGCTTTATCAATATATGTGAATGTTGTGCAAATTAATCATGTGTCACTTCCATACCTACTGTTGCTTATGGAATTTTAAGTAAGACATGTGCTAATTGCTGCTGTTTTGAATTTCAGAATGACGCGTACTCGTGCCAACCCTGACGTTGGGGGTACCAGTCAAGGGGGAGAGACCTCCCAACCACCTCCCGAGGACTCCTCGGGACAGCAGCAGCAACAGCAAACACCGTCACCGCCACTGCTAACGGTTACATTGGCCGACATCGTCGCGGCAATGGCGGGCTCGCATCAGCAGCTCACAGAGTTGCTGCAGACTCTCATCGCCAATACGTCTCACCCAGAGAGACGTCAAGATCGTGAGGAGCGCCAACAGAGCTCCTACTCCGACTTCCTGGCGACTCATCCCCCTGTATTCTCAAGGGCGGATGAACCACTTGACGCGGACAACTGGCTCCGCGCCATAGAGATGAAGTTCGGGCTGCTCCAAATCAGCGAGCAGCGCAAGACTCAGTTCGCGGTCCAGTAGCTCCAACGATCCGCGAGCGCGTGGTGGGCCAACTTCTGTGCTTCACAATCCACCGACCGAGTGATGACCTGGACGGAGTTCCGTACGGCCTTCAGGGCCTATCATATACCGCCAGGTCTGATGAAGAGGAAGACGCAGGAGTTCTTACACCTGCAACAAGGGAGCCGGAACGCGCTGGAATACTCAAGGGCGTTTAACGATCTCGCGCTATATGCGTCGTATCATGCTGATACCAACGAGAAGCGGCGAGACCACTTTTACCAGGGGCTTAACCCGCTCCTGAAGAACAAATTGGCGATGTTCAATCGCGGCAGCCTCAACGACATCATTGATGCTGCGATTGTTCAGGAGGACTCCGGCAAGGAGTTAGCGACGGCGGAGAGAAAGCGAAGCGCGCCGCAGAGCAGTGGAGAAGGAGGCGGTCCTTCCCAGAAGTTTCGGATGGTGAATCACCCACCATCAGGTCCACGCTGGCAACCACCACAGCGGTCGATGCCGTTCCGCAGTCAGTCGTACTGTTCACCGGCATTCCGGCCAGCACCACCGCAACCACAACAGCAGCAACGGGCGATGCCGCGTGCGTTTGCACCTCAGCAACGCATGCCGGGCTTTCGTCCACCGAGTACTCCACCAGCAGCGGCCACATGTTACAAGTGTGGTCGTCCAGGACACTTCGCGAGCAGTTGCCCGGAGAGGCAAGGCGGCGGAGTGGCAACACAGTTTCCGGGGAGGAATCAACCCCGGAACCCTACTAATGCGCGGCGGGCAAACCCTAGGCCCGGCACTGTCCACCAACTTGCCATTGAGGACGTGCCAGAGGGTGAGCCAATCCTTGCGGGTATGTTCCAACTCCACCAGCATCCCGCTATAGTACTGTTTGATTCAGGCGCCACGCATAATTTTATTAGCCAAGCTTTCATTGCTAAACACAGTTTGCCAATACTACACACCGATAGTCCATATTTAATTTGTTCACCGGGGGGGGGGGGGGGGGAGATTTCAGCAAGCGTAATGGTCTCCAAAGCACCATTATGCTTAGCGGGTAGAGTGTACCCCACATCTCTCATTATCTTAGAGGGACAGAAGGTCGATGTCATCCTAGGGATGTCGTGGTTAACCCGCCACGGCGCTGTTTTAGACACCGTCCTTCGAGTCGTGCACTTAAACTCAGAGGTGCACGGTTCTCACTCATTATTTCTGGACAGTCCAGAAATAAGACTTTCAAGTGTCTATCAGTCCACAACTATCAGATTGGAAGACATTCCAGTGGTCCGAGAGTTCCCTGATGTATTCCTAGATGATTTACCGGGAATGCCACCCGATAGAGAGGTGGAGTTCAAGATTGAACTTGCACCGGGAACCATGCCAATATCCCGAAGGCCGTACAAGATGGTGCCCAAGGAGTTGGCTGAACTGAAGACTCAGCTTACGGACCTTCTGGAGAAGGGTTTTATTAGGCCGAGCTCCTCGCCATGGGGCTGTTCGGCATTATTTGTCAAGAAGAAGGATGAGATGTTGCGGCTTTGCGTGGACTACCATCCATTAAATGCCGTAACCATCAAGAACAAGTACCCATTGCCACGGATCGACATGTTGTTTGCTCAGTTGGTCGAAGCAAAGATCTTTTCCAAGATGGATTTAAGATCCGGGTACCATCAGATTAAGATAAGGGCGGAGGACATTCCAAAGACAGCTTTCTCGACAAGGTACGGACTTTATGAGTACCTGGTCATGTCCTTCGGCCTCACCAATGCTCCAGCTCACTTCATGTACTTAATGAACTCGGTATTCATGCCGGAGCTGGACAAGTTTGTCGTGGTCTTCATCGACGACATCCTGGTATATTCCAAGTCGGAGGAGGATCACAAGAAACATTTGCGTATAGTCTTGCAACGGCTGCGGGACCATAAGTTATACGCAAAATTCAGCAAATGCGAGTTTTTGATATCGCAAGTGCCTTTCCTCGGGCATATCATCTCAGCGGAGGGTATCGCTGTGGACCCGAGCAAGATCACTCAAGTGCTGAATTGGAAATCCCCGAGAACTGTTCACGAGGTACGGAGTTTCCTCGGACTCGCGGGATATTATCGGAGGTTCATTCCGAACTTCTCGAAGATTGCCAAGCCAATGACAGAGCTGCTGAAGAAGGCTACCAAATATGTTTGGAGTCCAGCATGTGAAGCAGCATTCAAGGCTTTAGTCAAGCACCTGACATCAGCACCGGTTTTGGCGCAGCCAGACACAACAAAACCGTTCGATGTGTACTGCGATGCATCCGGCATTGGGCTCGGATGTGTGCTGATGCAAGACCGAAGAGTGGTCGCGTATGGATCACGGCAGCTTAGGAACCATGAGCAGAATTATCCAACTCACGACTTGGAGCTCGCTGCCGTGGTACTTGCACTAAAAATGTGGAGGCACTACCTACTCGGTAACCTCGTACATTTATATACCGACCACAAAAGCCTCAAGTACATATTCACTCAGAAGGAGCTGAACATGAGGCAACGAAGATGGTTAGAACTGATAAAGGATTACGAGATAGAGATCCATTATCATCCGGGCAAGGCAAACGTTGTGGCAGATGCGCTGAGCCGCAAGTCACACGTCAACAATCTGACCATCACACCGTTGGAAGAGAGCGAACCACCACTACGTGTGATTCCATACGGAGCTCTCTACAACCTAGCTTTGATCCCCACCATCCGTGAAGAGATAGCGGCAGCCCAGAAGAATGACAAGGGCATGTCACATTTGCGGAGACGTGTAGATAATGGGGAGCTGAAATGTTTCCGGAGAGACGGAGACGGCGTCCTATGGTTCAAGGACCGGATCATCGTACCCCGTAACCCGGAACTACGGAAGAAGATCTTTGATGAGGCTCACTTATCAAAGCTCTCTATTCACCCCGGCAGCAACAAGATGTATCAAGAACTCAGAAGCAAGTTTTGGTGGACACGGATGAAGCGAGAGACTGCAAAATACGTGTCCGAGTGTGATACATGTCGAAGGGTGAAGGCAGACCACATGCGGAAACCGGGACTGTTGCAACCACTGGGCATTCCTTCCTGGAAGTGGGAGGACGTGAGCATGGACTTCATCGTCTGTTTACTCACCACCTTGCAGAAACATGATTCTGTGTGGGTGATCATCGATCGGCTCACCAAAGTTGCCCATTTCATCCCGGTCAACACCAACTACAACGCCAAGAAGTACGCTGAACTGTACATCTCCCAGATCCTATGCTTGTACGGTGTACCCCGTACTATCATTTCAGATCGGGGCACTCTATTTGTGTCCCGTTTTTGGGAGCAGCTGCACGCTGCATTGGGGACGAAACTAATCCGTAGTTCAGCATACCACCCGCAGACGGATGGGCAAACGGAGCGGGTAAATCAAATCTTAGAAGACATGCTACGAGCTTGCGCTATCAACCACGGCAAGAATTGGGATGATCACTTGTCGTTAGCCGAGTTCTCGTACAACAATGGGTACCAAGCCAACATCAAGATGGCGCCCTACGAGGCGCTATACGGAAGAAAATGCCGCACACCATTGAACTGGTGTGAGTCTGGCCAAAGGGTTACCTTCGGGATTGACCTTGTCAACAACGCGGAAGAAAAGGTTCGACTAATTAAAGCGAACCTAAAAGCCGCTCAATCCCGTCAGAAGCAGTATGCGAACCGGAGAAGGCGCCCATTACAATTCGAAGTTGGAGATCACGTATACCTACGGGTGTCTCCAATGAAGGGCGTAAACAGATTTGGGGTGAGAGGAAAGTTAGCACCCCGCTTCATCGGTCCATTCCAGATTACCGAAAGATGTGGATCAGTGGCATACCGGCTGAAATTACCAGAAGCACTTTCCGGTGTGCACGACGTCTTTCACATTTCCCAGCTGAGGAAGTGTCTCAAGCTATCAACTACCGTTCAGCTGGAAGACATTGAAGGCCTGCAACCGGATCTCACCTATCGGGAGGAACCGGTGCAGATTATTGATGAAAAGGCCCGAACCACATGCAACCGTACGTTGTGGTTCTACAAGGTTCTATGGAGTAATCACTCCATGTATGAAGCGACATGGGAGAGCAAAAAATTCCTTCGCACTAACTACCCCGACTTTTTCACGTCGCATATCCGGTAATTTTCCACCGTCCTCTCTCATTTTCACCTTATAATCTCGGGACGAGATTCTTTTAAGGGGGGAGGAATGTAAGGGCCTCAGTTTTGACACACATTTACAGTGTTCATCACCACACCACATACCTCATTTGAGGAAGGATGATGAACACAAATGAAGAGCAAGTAACAATTATCAACATGCTCATTAGAGAACAAACTTACACATTGCAAAAGTGGTATTTCCCACATATGATATAGATGGGCTGGACATGTGAAAACTCCTACACTTTACTAAGGATGTCCATGCCAAGTTTCACCCAAATTCAAAACCCTTTTGAGGTCATTTTGGGTATAGATAGAAAGAGGGCAGTTTGAAACCACATTCAAATTCAAACTGTTTTTATCCCATGAATTTAAAAGTGGGAGGCATATTCTTATTCAGCACATTTTTGTGAGCTCACACACCAATTTTCACTCCATTTGGAGTTGATCTTGACATGAACTAAGTGGGGCAAATTCAAACTTCATTTGAATTCAAAACTGCACTTGTGCTGAAATTCACTCAAACCAAGCCCAATTCGAATCCTATGCAATTCGAAAGGCTCAGGGGTGAATAATCTGAACCACCAGGGGTATTATGGGGTTCACTGTTCACTACAGTGATTAGGAGTAAATTTCAGAGGTTAAAACCCCGGGTGGGGCCCACATGTCATAGAGGGAAGAAGAAGAAACTTGCACAATAGTCAGAGTCTCGGTGGGAAATTCCACCGAGCAGCTGTCGGCTGTGCAACCGAGCAGCTGCCGGCGCCACCAGCTGCTTCCCCCTCCGCGCGCTGGCGCGAAGGGCGGCTTGCTCGTGCCCCCATGCGACCAGCACCGCCTCAGCCGAGCAGGAGTCGGCCGGCTTTATCTTCTCGTGGGCAGAACCGAGCAGTGGCATTGTTTCTCGTCGCAGCTCTCTGCTCAATCGGGAAAACCAGCAAAACAATCTCCTTCGTTCATGAGCTGCTAGACAGCCACCGGAGGTCGCGCACCACCCTCCCAACGCCTGAACCACCGGGTTTCGGTCCCTGTTCCCGTGATCAACGACGACCGCCGCAGTTTAGCTGAAGGACGGCGATCGGTCTCACGCGGGCAGCACGCTGCAACCACTTCCACGGCCGAGCAAGGGCAGCAACAGGAGCGCACGGACTCCACACTGCTTCCACCTGAATCTCAAGCCACGCCGTGAACTCTCGCCGGTGAATTCTCAGTTTTTGCTCCGGCAACCTTAAACTGAGCTTCCGGTACGGCTTCTTTACATTCTCACTCTATGATCTTTCGGAGGTCATCAAATCTTGCACATAGACGCTGGACTAGCCGGCGACCAAGTTCTTTTCTGCATTCGTAGCATGAAACTGTCTAGGAGTGACGAAATTCGAGCTCGATTGAGGGTGGTAGGAGGTACACTGATGCTGTAGGACCGTTTGTTCGAGGTGTTGGCGGGTTAGGACCCATGGTCGACAGCGCCGAACCTCAACCGAGGCCGCGGCACGTCGCCGTGCTATTTCCGGTCACCCTCAACCCCACCTGACACCACCGACGTGTTCCTCGACGTCGACAACCCCTTGGCGGCGAGTTTCAGCCCATGGGAGGTCCGGCAGCGGCGAGTCGGTGAGCTCCGAGTCTGCTCCGGCGAGGTCGGCGGCGCGGGCGCGAGAGAACGGCGGGAGGAAGAAGAGGCTGGCTGGCCCACGTGTCAGCGGCTGAAGAATTTAAATCGGGATCGGGTGTGGCCGGGGATCGGCTGTGCTGGCGCGCAAATACCCTGCGAGCTCGGGTGTGCCGGACACCTCCGCGCTCGACACGTGTGGTATCTCCGGTGTGCCGGACACCTCCGCACTGACACGTGTCCCCACGGCCCCAAGGATTTAAACTTTTCCCCGATTTTCAGAATTCATCCAAACTTCAAGTCCTCATAACTTTGGCTAGAAAACTCCAAATTGAGTGAACCAAATTTTGCTAGATTCAGCCCTCCGAGTACTTTCCAGCAAATTAAGTTTCACTTCATGAAAACCCTTAATTCTCCAGAATTAATTCCTCAAAATATAAACTGTTAGAAATTTTAACTGGAGAATCCTTTGGAGGAAAATCCTGAAATTTTGCTGGGATGTTCACCAAAATATCCCTGAACTACCATAAAAATTTCAGATCCATTTGAGCTCATCTGATCCACCTAATGGTGTGATTACTGAAACTGTTCCAGAGAAAATAGAAAATGTTCAGAAACATTTTCAGAATTTCTCTGAAATTGTTTAGCTCATAACTTTAGCCAGGAACCTTCAAATTAAGTGAGACCAACTCCATTAGAACCCTCTGAAAATCTAGTTTTCAGAAAGGCATAGTTTGTTTCATGAAAATTCCTAGAAAACCCTAAGAGTTCCAATTAAGTTCAAGGACATAATTAATTGTGGAGGGCTCAAATGAGCTTTGCTGCAACTAAAACTTGACCAAGTCTCTGTTTAGGTTGTAACTAAGCCACAGTAAAAGTTTCACATTCATTAGGTCTGTCTAGCAAGGGTTATAGACTTCACAACTTCAAAGTTAATACAAATGCATTTAAATTGATACATATATTGCTCTTCTCATGTAGTCGCTAAGGTCGAGGAGGAACCCGAAGTCCTAGACTTCGTTACTCCAGAGGAACAGCTAGCCTACGACCAAGAGCAGCAAGGCAAGCTCCGGTTTGCATTAACCTTTTTACAAATTTTTATTGTTTTGAGCACATACTTGTTTCCTTTGTTCTGTGCATTAGAGTCTTGTTTGGAAATCCAACTGCATAGCCAAGAAAACCACGGGTTGGGTTTAGGAATGCAAACCCTGTTAGCTACTGCAATGCTAAGGTAGAGTAGGATTCGGTACAAGTCGAGTAGTTGGAACTACTCGCGAGCATAGGCTAGAGGCACTCGACTCGGGTAGTGATAGCACATGAAACACATGGTAAGAAAATGAGACCAAGCGGAGGGTAAGGGCAGCAGGACTTTGGGGCCTGTGTGCTGTAGCTCCGTTTGTGTCGATTGAGGACCGAGCCGTGTGCGGGCCTGTTGAACAAGCTAGAACAGTACCGAAGACCTACCGGCTATATGGGAACCAGGAAACTGATGTAACCCGGGTAGCTGGGTATTGAGGCATTGCCCGTCGTTCAGAGGGTAGGTTGAGAGCTCGAGGTGTAAATCGGCTGGCGGCACAGAGATGCGCGTGCAGAGACCTCTTGCTCGGGACGATGGGACCGGTTCAATATTTGGCTGACGAGTGAAAGGTAGTTGCGTACGGCGTCCGTGATGGTTGTTGTAGGCAACATCGAGTACGGGCGTACGTGACGGGTTGTTCGGGTAACCCTGCAGGTGTAAATCGATTATAATCGCCGTCCCTCGCGGTCAGTGAGTACCACTTGTTCACTGTACCGTGACGTAGAAAGAACAGGCTAGTTACATGTTAAAATGTTGCTGATCGAAAGCTGGACATTGATTGTTAATGATATGCTGTAGCTTAGAGCTAACTAAAGTTCTTTTCAACTTTGGGCAAAGCACATGAGAGAAACACATTTCTTGTTTGATTGCGGCTCTCTCATGTGCCTTAGCGTAAGGTTCTCCACAACCTACTGCTAAAACTTGAAAGTAAGGTTCTACTAATTAGGCGAGTCCTTGCAACTGATTTTTACCTCATGTAACCCATTACCCTCATGTAGAAGTTCCATGTTTAGGTGAGACGGCTCAGACTTGCTGAGCCCTCGTGCTCACTGCTTGTGTTTGAAGCTTTTGCAGGGTTCTATGAGGAAGGGACTCCCGAGGAGGAGACGGAACCCCAGGAGAGGAACCCCGTCGAGTGGGAGTCGTGCACGCCGCAGAGTTAGTGTGCGTGTGTGCTAGCAAGGACACGTTCAAGGGCTGAACGTGCACTTGATGCTTAGTCTACGCCCGCGAGTGTAGACTGACCTTGTTTTGATGTAAACATGTTCATAACTTGTTTATGTAATAAAAATTCCGCTTCCTCTTTGTACCTTTGACGTGTGTTATATGGTGCTGTGCAACGCAGCACCCCTCAGCGTGATCCTGGCTCGACAGGACCAGTGGGGTCGTGTCACAGATGTGAGCTGAATTCAAAGTTGAAAGTGAACTTCACACTGAATTCGGTTTATTCAAACTTCAGCCCACGTTTAAACCCCCAAAATATCAGATTGAGGGGATTTACTAGAATAAAGATCTTTTGGAGACATTTGGAGGATAAGAAGAGGAGTAAGTGGCAAGACCCCACATGTCATTGGGCTGCTCTAACTTGCTCCCGAAGTCTTTCTCTGTTCGGTGTCGAACAACACCAGGGCCTCCTCGGAGCGCCACCGAGGGCAGCCACCTCCAGCTTCCTGCATCGAACTGGCGACCTGCTTTGTGGCTTCAACACCACACGGCGTGATCCTCTCACTCACCAACCGAACTGCAAGCAGAGGCCACCTCCTTGCTGCTTCCGTCGCGCTGGCGACCAGCTCGTTGGATTGAGTAGCTCCCGACGTGATCTTTTGCTCACAAAAACAGCAACCCCGGGCATTATTTCCCCCATACAGGAAATGAACCGACACCACGGAATTTAAAATTTGAACTGAACACAACGAAGGTTAACTTCACGGTAATCAAATTCAGTTCGTGAAATTTGATGTAAACTTGAAATTTGAATTTGGGAGCCACTGAGTGGGGGAGAGTGCTTGTGGGACCCACCTGTCGTTGGCACAGGGTTAACAAACGAGCTCCTGTTCTGTGTGCGCTTGACACCGAGAAACAAGCATCGCCACCGAGCTGCTTGTGTGCCTGCTGCCTCCGAGAGTCAATTCAATCCGTGGCCTCAGCTGCTCGGTACATATCAGGGAACAAACGAAGTTCATTTTCCCTGCCCGCTACTCCACAGAAACAGCGCTCGTACAGGCACGCTCGGAGGAAAATGGCGCCACCTCCTCTCTGCTCCCATCCCCGATCACCATCTGAGGACTGTGGTGCCCAGCTGAGTCGACTACGAGCTGCGCCGACCTCCACTGAGCATCATCCACCACTCCTCAGCTCGTCCCCGGCCTCCCCTCGCTGTGCCCGAGCTGTTCTTCACCGGCAAAACAGACCCGACGTTGCACCTCGCTGCTCCTCAACTTCCGGCCGCTCCAACGCCTCTCCTGCACGTCCAGCACCTCCCTAAGGTGCGCCAAGGTGTGTAGATCATGCTACCGCAGTCCCCTTGCCCTTCCCCATCGCCGGCTAGCAGTAATTTGAGTTTTGGGGCCGGTACACGTGAAGAACCGACCCACACCAAAACTGGAAATTCGTCCAACGTGGCTGATCATCGGTTCTACAATTCAATCCACAGAAACTAGTGACCCTAGCGCCCTCCCACGCCAAAGCACACATCAAACCGTCCACCACAGGCCCCGGGCGACGAGAAATTTTAATAAATCATTTAGGGATTTATTACAGGAGCAATTCTTTATGAAATATTCCCAAATTTGGGCAGCTAGTCCTTTTCATAGTGCCGGACCTCCAGTAAAAATTTTAGGATTTTTGGAGCTTATTTAGAGGGCTTAATCAGTAGGTTATCTCAGGATTAAATAAATTAGCTAAAAATCATAGAATTGATTTCCAGAAAATTGGTTCAAACTTCATACCTCCATAACTTTCTGTAGGGATGTCCAAAATTTGTGAAACAAATTTTGTTGGATTTGTCTCAGTCAGTACTCTGCAGAAATGCAAAGAAATTGATCTGAAGATCTCTGGATATTTCTCCAAGATTCATCAAAGTTAAATTTTTGGGAATTCAGTCCAGAATATCTCTGTTATGGAATTTCTTATAATTTGGCCAGGAAGTTCCTCATGACATTACTGATCTCCAGTAAAAATTTGAGCTTCATTGGAGTTCATTTGCTAGGTCAAATTACCTTCCCAAATTCAGCCTTTATTTGGAAATTCAAATTTAAACAGAAATTGTTCAGCACTCCTGTCCAAACTTCAAAAAATCATATCTCTCTGATTGTAGCTCCAAAAATGGTGAAACAAATTTTGTTAGAACCATGGAGACTTACCCTAATCATATCTTCCATTTCTAGCTATATCAGAGCTCCTGATTTGGGCTCGAAATTCAGATAAGCATTGTACTTGTAGGAATTTTAAAGACTACATTATGCAATGACATGTCTCCAAATTTGGCTCAAATCATTCTTATAGGGTCTAGTATCTACTGTAAAAATCCCAAAGCCAATTAAGGATCCTAAATAGCAATATCTATGAATAGTAGTTCAATTCTTATAAATCCTTAATACTTATACATCTATTTTGCTACATTTCATTTAGTGACCGAAGTTGAGGACGCACCGGAGCCTTTGGACGTCCTGCCACCTGAAGTTGACTTCCCATCTAACTCGCAACCAGGCAAGCCCCGGTTTGCACTTAAGTACCTTTTATAAAATTCTTTATTTGTATCACTTATGTCTAGGGTGAGTGTTTGCATTAGAGTTAAGGTGTTTGAAACCCCACTTGCATAACCTTTTAAATCCTATGAAGGGTTGGGTAGCTTACAGAGCCGACGAGTAGACAAGACCCCACTAATATGCTTAGGACCTCGGTAGAAGTCGAGTAGTTGGAATCTACTCGCGAGGTAAGGTTTATCACACGGTTTGGTCAGAATAGAAAATGGCTTAAGAGTGGTAAAAATGAGACCCAGCAGGGGGGATAGGAAGCAGTGAGCGGAGGTCTCACGTGCGTAGCCCCGTTGGTGTCGATTGAGGACCGAGTCGTGTGCGGGCCTGCTGAACAAGTATTGAACAGTACCGGATGGCATACTGACATAAGCAGGAAACCGATGTAAATGGTTAACCTGGGTGCCGAGGCTTACCCAACCGTAAACAGGAGTGGGTTGAGGGTAGCAAGGTGTAAATCTGCCGGTGGGCACAGTCACGCTCCACGCGGGGACCACCTACCCGTTACGGATGGACCGGTTCGGTGTTTGGGTTTCCTTTGAAAGGTGGTTGCATACAACGGAGTAGGAAGGGGTGTGGAATCACGCTTCTGAAAGTGGGTGTATGCAACGTGTTGTCCGGGTGTCTCCTGATTGCAATCACCGTCCCTCGCGGTTATTTGAGTACCGCTTGTTCACTGTTTCGTGACGTAGTAAGAAGTGAAGTAAGCCAGTTGAATGATAATATGCTGTGATGATATATTAATGTTTTGGAAACCATGTATGCTGTAGATGTAGAGCTAATTAAGTTTACTTTCCGCTTTGGGCATCACCACATCGGAGGAAAGCGTTTCTTGTTTGATTGTGGACTTCCGATGTGAGGGCTGCCTAAGGCACATGAATTTGACGCTATAAAACTGAAAGTAAGGATCAACTTATAGGCGTGTCTTTGTCGCAAATTCCTTTTCCTATCATACACCTCCCTTCATGTAGAGTTCCATGCCTAGGTCAGACGGTTAAGCCTTGCTGTGCCGTCGTGCTCACGGTTGCAATATTTGAGCTGTATGCAGGTGAGAGCTATGAGGAGGGTTCCGAGGATGAGGCGATGCCCCCGTCAGGGTACACTGCCAAGATGGAGCCCTGCACGCCGCCATGATTTCTCCGGTTCCATGCTGCTAGCATGTAGCGTCCCCAGGCTGGACGGCTGCACTTTTGCATAGTTAGGATGAGAGGCTACTAATGTACATTACTTCCGCTGTATAGTTATATTTTGTAAAAGACTTCCGCTGTTTTATATTAAATAAAAGTTTGTATGTTGTTCTTTATTCTTTTCTGGTGTGCTGTTGGGTGCCGCATCGTAAGGCACCACCCTATGCGATCCTGGAGTGGGTGAACCACGGGGTGGTCCCCACACCAACCTCTTCACACCATACCATTGCCACCCCCACAGCAGCCGAGACCAAAGATGGGTGCACGCACATCCTTGCATTGCCACCCAGAAGCGACCGGGTCCCATTTTCCCCTTCGAGTAGCTTGCATTCTAGTAGTGGGTATGAACTTAAATCACACCACCAATGTATTTTGTATCAGAAAATTTATTGGATACGTGCAAAGCCTTGTACCACATAACATTCCAGATTGACAATAAAGACAGGCATAACCATAGACTCCAATATACTATCCAGTGTAAGAACCATCAAAATATGTTATTCTCTTTAATCTCATACCGGCCGGGAGTTGTAATTCCATGGCTATTTATGCCGGTGGCGGGGTCGCTGTCATGGGAGCTTCTCTCAGAACAGTGAAGTCATCCGTGCTAATGTAGGTCGATGGAGGTGGTGGCGGATCGCTGGTAATAGGGTCTAGTCCTGTAGGAACCTTCCTCAGCACCGAGAAATCCCCCCTTGGAAATATGAAGTCATCCGTACTCACATGAGTCAATGGAGGCGGCGGCGGATCGCTGGTAATAGTGTATGGTCCTGTGGGAACCTTCCTCAGCACCAAGAAGGCTCCCTCTCAGGAAAGCGAGGTCATCTGTACTCACATGACCGGGTGGAGGTGGCGGCAGATCGCTGGTAATAGGGTCTGGTCCATTGGGAACCTTCCTCAGCACTGAGAAGGCCCCCATGCTCAGCAGTGGTGGGGGTGTGCGGCGAGCTGCCATGGATGGGAGCATGAGCTGCAGCAGGAACAGAGCCAAGAGCACCGCAATTATGTTTTTGTTTTACTCCATAACGATTTTGGCTAGGTAAGGCTTTCTATATTGCTGCTACCACACTCTCCTGTTCTTCTCTGGCCTATTGTGTCATTCAAGTGGTAGCATTTATAGGACCGAGCTCTAGCCATAAGGCACTGTGCGGGCTAACAAAATCATATATATGGCAGTATATCCCAACACTAATGCTCATTACATAAAAGAAATAACATAGACTCTCTAATCCTTCACGTATTTCCAAATAGCAGCACAATTTGTGATCAAAGTCATCATGTAGCATACTGATGATTAGTTATTGTGGAATTATGGTGTCCTCTAATGTCTTATCTATTTCCATATTCGGGCACATAAACCGAAATTTATATCTCACAGATGAATATCAAAAAACTGCTGGTTAAGTTGGCTTCATTTGTGGTTATAAGATTTCCAGAAACTGTCATCATATATATTGAGGGGGATTTTTAGCGGCAACTATTTAATTACTTACTATAGTGGTCTATTTCGTATGGAGTTTTTGCATTACAGGAAACCCGATCATTTGCGACGGCTAGAATTATTTACGACGGGGCGCCGTCGCAAACAAAGTAAATTGCGACGGCTAACCCTAGGCTGTCACAATAACGGAGCCGTCGCAAATAGCGTTAATTTGCGACGGCTACACATGTGGTCGTCGCAAAAAGCATTAAATTGTGACGGCCAGACCTGTGGCCTCGTAAATTATGCAACCGTCACAATTAAATGCTTGTTTGCGACGGTTGATGGAAATGCCGTCACAATTAAGGGAGCCGTCGCAAATGAACCCGATATAGTCGACTGGGCACCTCCCGGTTCACACAATTGTCACCGCCGCAATTAAACTTTTTGCGACGGTTTTTGACTTATTTGCGACGGCCTCGGCCGTCACAAATGATCGGGTTTCCTGTAGTGTTAGGAATAATCATTGTATGTTTTTCTTGTTATCGTGTCATTTGGGTTGCCTTGTTGCATGGTACTGTATGCGTCTTGCATGCATGCTTGTTGAGCTCGCTGGTGACTCGGTCACAGCCGGAGTGCGTCCTGGTCGTGGTGATCCACACGTCGTGCATGGCGGGGGAGTGGGACTAACACGATTACAGCTTAGTTTGTTCCATTCGTAATCGGATCAAGGAAGAAAACTCGGGTGTTAGTTGCACCACGAGCAAGTGTGCGTTCTGTCCAAGAACCGTTCGTGCCGTTCCATCGTGATCGCGTGAGTACAGGTTTGATCACCGGCGAGGACTCATCGACGTGCGTCATTGTGAGCTTCCTGCGTCTGTCAAGTGGCATCAGAGCCGGCGACGATGGGAGACTCGATCACGGCACGCTACCACCGCTGGAATCGAGACAAGGCGATCGACTTCGTGCTCGTGGACGGAGTGAGGGACGACGACTGCAGCTACAAGAATGGCGGCGCCGTGATCCATCGTGTTGTTCGTGATGTGTCTGTTGGGAGTAGCTACCCCATCCTCACCAAAACAAATTACACCCAAGTGGGTGCTGCTCATGAAGGTTAAGCTGAAGGCTCGCACTCTGGACCGCCATTGAAGGAGGGAGCGCAGAGCCGCAAGATGAAATGCTGCTGCTTGATGCCCTTTGTAGTGCAGTGCCACCGGAGATGGTGTCGATGATCACCGAGAAGGAGATGGCGTAGGAGGCATGGAACGCAATCAAGGTCATGTGTGTCAGCGATGATCGGATGAAGAAGGCGACAGCGCAACAGCTGCGCACACAATTTGACATGGTGGCGTTCAAGGAAGTGGAGATGGTGGAGTTATCACTGCATCTGAGTGGCATGGTGTCCACCTTGGCGGCGCTAGGAGAAGCCGAGGAAGAAACAATGGTTGTTCAGAAGCTGTTTTGCAGTGTACCACAGCGTTTTTGTCAGATAGTGTTGGCAATTCAGACGCTTCTTGACGTGTCCACACTAACGCTGGCAGATGCAACAGGGAGGTTGAAGGCGGCGGAAGAACCGTTCGAGACATCTCCTCCGGTAGTAAAACATGATGGGAAGTTGTACCATACTAAAGAGGAATGGGAGTCAAGGCGTAAGAAGAGGGACTCCGACAATCAGTATGCCAGGAGAAGAGGAGGTGGTACCGGCTGCCAAGGCAGAGACCACAGTTCGGAAAAGGGTTCATCATCAGGTGGATCATCGAACAATTCAAAGATGCCAAGTGGTTATGAATGTAGGAGGTGTGGGAAGCTCGGGCATTGGGCTCAAGATTGTTATTTGAAGCCAAAGAAAGAACACGCACATGTGGTGAAGGAGGAGGAAGAAGCTTCACTCCTTGTTGTGAAGTCATCACCACGTGAGTTGAAGCTGGCCTCGGGAGGAGTTAATAAGAGTATTCTGGGGTGAATGTCTCCCGGGTTGCACGTCTGCAGCATGGGGTGGACGTTGGAGATAATGAGAAGAGGGGTGATATCGTGAAACCACTTGAAGTACATGAAGAAAGAGTGCTTGCACAGCTCGGAGAAAGGAAGAAGCGAGATGAAGATGTATGGATTGTGGACACTGGAGCCACCAGCCATATGACTGGATCTCGTGCAGTGTACTCGGCTCTAGACACCAGCATACTTGGGTCTGTGCATTTCGGTGATGACTCCGTGGCAAGAATTGAAGGACGGGGGACGATCATGTTCTGCTGCAAAAATGGTGAAAGGAGGGCGTTATCGAGAGTGTATTCCATCCCTCAGCTGACGACGAACATCATAAGCATCGGTCAGTTGGACGAGGATGGATACTGAGTAGAAATCATGAAGGGGTTTCTGCAGATCAATGAACTGAGTGGTCAACTACTGGCCAAAATGAGGCGTGAAGAGAATCGCTTATACATGCTTCGAGTAAGCATGGTCCGAGCTGAGTGTATGACTGCAAAATGTGCGGAGGAGGCACAAAAATGGCATGCACGTTTTTCCATGTCAACATGGTGGTGTTGAGAAAGATGGCGAGAGAGGAGCTGGTACGCGTGGGTTGCCAATTGTGAGTCAGCAGGAGAGGCTGTGTGAGGCGTGTCTAGTGGGAAAGCAGAAGAGGACACCATTCCCTGAAAGAGGAAGTTACCGTGCAGAGAGATGTTTGGAGCTAGTACATGGAGATTTGTGCGGTCCAATTGTCCCGGAGACACCAAGAGGTAACAAGTATTTCCTACTCCTAGTGGACGACTGCAGTAGATATATGTAGGTCACTCCAATACTATCAATGGATCGTGCAGCTGAAGCGATAAAAGATTTTAAGGCGCGTGTGGAAGCTGAGTCCGGTATGAAGTTTGGAGGGCTTCACACTTACCGGGGTCGTGAATTCACGACAAATGAATTTGACGAGTACTGTGTGAGTGAAGGAGTTCGTTGTCAACATGCAGCACTGTATAGTCCACAGCAAATTGGAATGGTTGAGCGTCGAAATGGCACGGTGATGGCAGCTGCCAGTATGCTCAAGGCAAAAGGACTGCCTGGATGGTTTTTCGGTGAAGCTTTGATGGCAGCTGTATATGTGCTTAACCGGTAACCGACGAAAAGTGTGATTGGGATGACACCCTATGAAACGTGGTATGGCAAGAAACCAGGAGTAAAACATCTAAGAGTGCTTGGATGTCTTGTTTACGTCAGAAACACAAGGTCTCGGGAAAACTCAAAGATAGAGGCCGAAAGATTATTTTTGTGGGATATGAACAAGGTTCGAAGGCCTACCGTGCTTTTGATCCCACGACAGGTAAAGTGCATGTAACACGGGATGTTGTGTTTGATGAAGGAGGACAATGGGAGTGGAGTCCTGAAGAACTGGAGGAGATGGAGTCGAGAGGAGAAGACATTTTTACAGTTGAACATAGCATTGGCAGTCAGGTGCTGTGTGAGAATGAAGACATGGTGGAAGTTGATGTTGAATAGATTCCAGGACATAACATAGGCACACCTCAGCCTGAGCCGCACGAAGGAGGCATGGTGCAGGAAGAAGGAGAGATAGAATTTGTGTATCCTCCCAGCAACTATGAGGAGCATCTGGATGATGATCATGAGGATGAGGCTCCACTGAGATTTAGAAGAATTGAGGGCATTATGCCATGAGTGCTGGGCATGGAAGAATTGGACCTAGTGAGTACCGATGAACCTACTTTGATTGAAGAGGATTCACGTGAAATATGTTGGAGAGTAGCCATGCAGGAAGAGATGACCTCAATAGAAGAAAATAGCACGTGGTCACTGGTGTATTTACCTCAAGGTAGACGAGCAATCGGATTAAAATGGGTGTATAAGGTCAAGAAGGATGAACATGGTAATGTGTCTAAACACAAGGCACGGTTGGTTGTGAAGGGATACACACAAAGGCAGGGTATCGAATACGATGAAGTTTTTGCTGTGGTGGCTCGGCTAGATTCGGTACGCTTGCTTATTGCTTTAGCAGCACACAATGGCTGGGAAGTGCAGCATATGGACGTAAAGTCCACATTTCTAAATGGAAGTCTTCAAGAGGAGGTGTACGTACAAAAACCAGTCGGTTTTGTGAAGAAGGGGAGTGAGAACAAAGTATACAGATTGAAGAAAGCTCTTTATATACTATACCAGGCACCACGGGCCTGGAATGAGAAGCTGGACTGCACTCTTAGATCTTTTGGTTTCTAAAGGAATACCTCTTATCATGCCATGTATGTTAAAGGAGATGAGGGCCATCAACTGATAGTGGGAGTGTATTTGATGATCTAGTGATTACGGGACCAAACAGCTACAACATTGGAAGGTTCAAGGAATAGATGTGCAAGACCATTAAAATGAGTGATCTAGGCTTCCTTCATCACTACTTGGGTATTCAAGTGAGGCAGGGACCAGATAGTATTTTGATGTGTCAAAGTGCTTATGCTGAACAAATACTCAAAAGAAATGGGATAATCGCATGCACTCATGCCAAGTACCGATGGCAGCGAGAATGAAATTGAGCAAGGAAAGCCAAGAACTGCCGGTGGATGCAAAAGAATACCGGAGTATCATCGGAAGTCTCAGGTATTTGGTAAACACCCGTCCTGATCTTGCTTTATCGGGGGGTTGTGAGCAGGTTACTGGAGGATCTACGATAGGATCATATGGCAGCAGTGAAGCACATTTTATGCTATGTGAAGGAAACAAAAGACTGGGGTTTGTGGTTTGCAAAGAAGGAGGAGCAAGTGAGACTAGTTGGCTAGAGCGATAGTGATTTCACGGGAGATGTGGACTCCAGGAAGAGCACGACAGGTGTGCTGTTTCTTCTATCCGGAAGTCCAATCACTTGGCAATCTACAAAACAGAAGGTAGTAGCTCAGTCGAGTTGTGAAGCAGAATACATTGCTGCTGCAAATGCTGCGTACCAGCACTACAGGAATCTGAACAATTAACGACGGCTGGAAACCATCGTTAATAAAGTTAAAACCATCGTGAATAAGATATTCACGACGGGGAAGGCTTATTCACGACGGTTTTCGGCTGTCACCGATAAATAGTCGTAAATAAGGTTGGTAACGACGGCTCCCGTCACAAATAAGATTATTTACGACAGCTAAATAATACAGTCGCGGATAATCTCCCCCCGACTGCCACGTTGCTGGGCGGATTTATTCATGATGGGCTGATCTGGCCGTCATGAATAGACTCATTATTCACGATGGCTGTTCTTGGCCGTTATAAATAGTAGTGGCTTATTTATGATGGCTGGTCTTGGCCGTCATAAATAGTAGTGGGTTATTTACGACGGCCAGCACCAGGAAGCCGTCGTAAATAAGTTTGATAATTTTTTTTAAAAAAATAGAAAATACTGCCCTGGCTTCGAGGACAGCCCTGGCTCGATGGGCAGCTCACACAGGCAGTCAACAATAACAACAACAATATGCAACAAAAATATTATAAACATCTACACTAGCTAGACACACACCACAATACATACTACCACGTGCGCTACCTCCAGAACCCGGGAACTCGTCCTCTAGCCTTCGTCCTCCTGGTAGCTGCGGCGATGGCGTGTGCGCCTCGATCGTGGTGCCCTATTATGTATAAGTGTAGTTATACAAGTTATAAGTTTTAAAATGCATATTTGCATAAGTGAGGTTATTATAACATAGAATTGATCAAGTTAAAATAGTTTTGTCTATGTTTAACTATGTTTGGTGATATTCTAATAAATTTGGCTAACTTTCATCAAATATGGCTATGTTTGTACCTATGCTCCTGTAAACGGGGCCTGTGGCTCCTGTGGGGGCTGCCACTGTGGAAAGACGACTTGTTGCCCTGCCGCCATGACCTGTGAACAGAAAACATTATCATACAACCATCATTGATATGTTAGAAATATTAACTGAAACGACCGTTACATACCTGCATTTCCGTTTGTATCTGTAGCATGAACGAGGCTTGATACTCGTCCCGAGCCCTGCTTGCCGCGGCTTGACGCTCCCTTTCTTGCCGGAGCTGCTCCGTTTCTAGCCGGAGCTCCTCCTGTGTCCTGCAGAGCTCGTCCCGAACACTCTGGAGCTCCAGGGATTTTGGCTGCCTCGATCCCGCCTGCCGCAATGAAGAGCAACTCGAGGAAGGTTATGCCTTCTTCGAGTCGACAACTCCATCGAAGATGGCGAACCTACGAAAGAAGAAATATTATTAAATTTTGAATATCAAATTCATTAACATTAAATAATAAAAAATAGAACTTACCGTCCGTGAGGTTTCCAGCCTCCGGTTGCATATGCGGCTTCCGGGATAATTGGCGCGCTCGACCAATCGAAGCCTTCACCATGAAGCTGCTCTGCCTCCTGCCCATACCTTGCATACAAAGATGGAAAGATAATATGATCGAAACTATTTAAGAAAACTCAATACAAATAGAAAACAGAAGGTAGTAGCTCAGTCGAGTTGTGAAACAGAATACATTGCTGCTGCAAATGATGCGTTCCAGGGAGTATGGCTTGCTCGAGTTCTAGCTGATTTGGAAGGTGCATATGCGAAAACCCCAACTTTGAATGTGGACAACAAATCTGCCATTGCATTGATCAAAAATCATGTGATGCATGGACACAGCAAGCATATTGAAGTGAAGTATCATCTAGTACATGAATATGCCGAGAAGAAACAGATCAACGTGGAGTTTGTTTGGAGTGAGGAACAACTTAGTGACATGCTTACAAAGCCACTTGGAAGAATCAGGTTCCAAGATCTTCGCTCAAAGATTGGTCTGGTCAAAGTCCATTGAAGCACAACAAGGATTAGGAGGAGATTGTCATGAATAATCCTTGTATGTTTTTCCTGTTATCGTGTCATTTGTGTTGCGTTGTTGCATGTTACTGTATGCGTCTTGCATGCATGGTTGTTGATCTCGCTGGTGACTCAGTGACAGCCAGAGCGCGTCGTGGTGATCCGCACGCCGTGCATGGCGGGGGAGTGGGACTCACACGGTTACCGCTTAGTTTGTTCCATTCTTAATCGGATCAAGGAAGAAAACTCGGGTGTTAGTTGCACCACGAGCAAGTGTGCATTCTGTCCATGAACCATTCGTGCCGTTCCACCGTGACCACGTGAGTACAGGATCGATCGCCGGCGAGGACTCATCAACGTGCGTCATTGTGAGCTTCCTGCTTCTGTCAGTTTTTTCCTTTAAGAAAGTTTGATTTACTCCCTTAAACTATGCCCAGCATTCACTTAACATCCTATACTAATTTTTGTTTCGCTTATCCTCCTGATCTGGTGCACCCGTTCTTAATACTCCTTTTTTTGTTGGAATATTTGGGATTTTAGGCCCAATTATTCTCTATTGAATTTCAAAAGTTATATAGAAGGCATTAATCCCACATTGACAATTTGAGGAGAGTAACAGTCATTTATAAGGGAAGTTATTTTCTTTGTGTGGAATATATGAGAGAAGGATGAGTTACAGTCACACAAAAAAGTCATAAGCACGCGCGCGCGTATTCGCGTATTTTCGCGTGAATTATCTCGTGACTTGTGACTTGCGACATGGCGACTGGCGCAATAATCCTAATATCTTTCCTTTTGTTAAAATAGTCACTAACACGACTTGGCTGCTCGCAATTATCTGTGTTGCGAAACAGTTTTGAATACCAATTATGTCTCAGTTACAACAGCTAATAATATTTCAGTTACTAGTGCTTCATTGCATTCAGTTACATGAGTTGAAATGTGCTGCATAATTGAGACTAATTATTGTCAGTTACTAGTGTTGTTACTGCTATATAACGGACCTGTATACATGTTCAGAAGAATAGAACTTCACTCCGTTCTGGAAAAATCAGAGACTATACTCTGATCCACATAGTTGGGCACTAACATAGACCCTTTCCATCCCACTCACCGGCATGTCACTAGTGAGCGGGAGAGCAGTGTCTCCGAAACCACGCCTCGTTTAAGAACCTGCACGGGTTGAGGTGAATCAGGTCATTGGGTAGCATTCACGCGACTGCTCGAGAGAAGATCTACTTCCTCTACAGTCTCTTTCACACTCGACTCATCATTTTTTAAGCTGGAGACATCAACAAAGATGAGTTTCTTACTCATGAATATGATAGACATGATATGTTTTAAATGTATGTCGCTGCTTATGTCTTGTGGATTATTCATCATGCGTATAGTTACAATTTTAGAAATTAATTTTATTTATAAAGTGCATTGTTTTCTAACAATCCAAAAACCTGATAGACACTTTAGAATGGGTAATAGATTTGCTGATGCCATAAAAACTGAGAAGTTTACTTGTTTGAACTTTAAGGGATGGGCTACAAAACTTGACTTGTGGTTTTCTGCTATGGACAAATCTTATGTTCTAAAGTATGTAGATCGACCCATGACTACTGAAAAACAGGTTGAGTTTGATAAGGCTAATGTGATGGCAGTGGTCTGCATTTTGATTGTGCTATCTGACAAACTGTGTGATGTTTATATGACCCATAAGAGCGTAAAAGAGCTCTGGGAGGACATTGAACACAAGTGCGATGCGTCGGATGTTGGACATGAGTTGTATGTAATGGAGCGCTATCAGGACTTTAAGATAGCAGACAATCGTTCAGTGATTGAGCAGGCTCATGAAATACAACTCATTGTTGAAGAGCTCCAACAAATTGGACTAAATTTGGCTGATCGATTTGTGGCTCAGGGCATTATTGCCAAATTACCTCCATCTTGGAGGGGATTTGCCACATTTCTAAAACATAAGAGACATAACATTTCTGTTGAGGATTTGTTGGCTTCTCTTGATGTGGAGGAGAAAGCTCGGGCAAAAGATGGCGCGTCCAAGGTGCATGAAGGACAGTCCAGTGCTAATGTCATGCAACATGTTGGACCAAAGAAAGGGAAAAATAAAGTTGTACACACCACCAACATCAAGAGAAAGGAGAAGAAGAAGATAAACATGGCTGAGGTTGAATGCTATGTCTGTGGCAAGGTTGGGCATTTTGCCAAAAAGTGCACACACAGGAAGGGCAAGAAAAACCAGCAAAAATCTGCCAACATGGTTATTAGCGAAGCTGGAGCAACAGGGTATGGTGGATTGATACAGCATGTTAACCTACCGAATGGTGGATTGATACAGTGGCTAATATTCATGTTTGTGTTGATGTATCTATGTTTTATACTTATCAGGCTACCCACGGTGCCTCCGTCCTGATGGGAAATGGCTCACGTGCTTCTGTTCATGGTGTTGGTATGGTCAGTCTGAAGTTCACTTAGGGAAAGACCTTGTAGCTGAAGAACGTGCAGCATGCCCCCTCAATAAATAAAAATCTAGTCAGTTTTGAATACCAATTATGTATCAGTTACATCAGCTAATAATATTTCAGTTACTGGTGTTTCATTGCATTCAGTTACATGAGCTGAAATATGTTTCATAATTGAGACTATTGTCATTTACTAGTGTTGTTGCTGCTATAAAAAGGACCTGTATATATGTTCAGAAGAATAGAACTTCACTCCATTTTGGAAAAATCAGCAACTACACTCTGATCCACGTTGTTGTGCGCTAACATAGAGCCTTTCCATCCCACTCACCGGCTTGTCACCAGTGAGCAGGAGAGCAGTGTCTCCGAAACCACGCCTCATTGAAGAACCTGCATGGGTTGAGGCGAATCAGGTTTTTGGGCAGCGTTTGCGTGACTGCTCGAGAGAAGATATGATTCCTCTATAGTCTCTTTCACACACTCAATTCATCATTTTTTAAGCTGGAGACATCAGCACTGTACGTAAAGATGAGTTTCTTACTCACGAATATGATAGACATGATCTGTTTTACATGTATGTCGCTGCTTATGTCTTGTGGATTATTCATCATGCGTATGGTTACAATTTTAGGAATTCATTTTATTTATAAAGTACATTGTTATCTAACATTATTTGCCACTCTAATACAATTTTGATGACATGTGTAATTGTTTGACTGACTAATTTGCTATGTACGGTGTGCAACATGGCAAGCATTCCGTGCATGCAATTTCATAAAAGGGAAAGCTAGGAGTTGTTGGATGAACAAAATAGTTATAAGTTTTGCAGGTACGAGACGCAGAAAAACAGGCTGCGTGAGCCCATTTATCTTGTAAACTCGAGGTACATACGTCTTAGCGGGACAGCCTACCGGAACCCAAAGTTCAACTTGCAGGAGGCGGTTTTACCTCAGAAAATCAAGATCCGGGGCTCCGGTGGAGAGTCAGCCGGGAAGGCACATTTACCTTGTCGCCGCAAGATAAAAGAGCTAAACCGCAAGATGCAGAGGCCGAGGCAGGACTTAACAATCTTGGGCTGACTCAAACATTGTATCTTTTATATTCCATCATGTCATTTGTAATATAGATTCTAGAAGATGTTGGTACGATACGTGTGTGTGTACTTACCTTAGAGATAGACCTGAGTTTAGGAAGTCTAGAGTTTGAACATAGAATGGTCAGGATTTCCAAGATTTGTAACTGGATCTATATAAAGGCAGCCCTCTGCTGTGAATAACAGAGCCGAATTTTGATCAACACATTCGTTTCTTTACTTTTTCTTTTGTTTCTTCGTAGTTTCATCGTAGTTCTTAGGAGTAGCTCAAAGTTTGTAGTTCTTTGTTGCTTTGCCGTGTAAAGCATTCAGGATCTCTCCAGGTAAGTGAGACTTACCTCGTTCCTGCCTCAGGAACCACGGTTTCATCTAAGTTTCAGTGAATAACGCCGAAACCATCTACCACAGGCGACTCCGACGATCTCTTAGCCAACAGGAGGCGGTTGGTTTCTAGGCAATGGACTAGGTCATCAGGCCAAATCAGCGCCACAGGGCAGAAACCGCGTGCCAGGCCAGCTTCATCAGTAGAGTGGATGAGACCGCTGAGGTCCTGCAGTTTTTCACAGACAGAGGCTCTCCTGCAGATCTAGAATCTGATTCATCTAATTAATCATTGATTTATGTTTCGGTAATTTTTGTAACAAATAAAATTAAGATACCCCTGTTGTGGTGATTTAGACGAATTTTGAAAAAATTGCAAGAATTTGGAAATTAACAGATGTCGTTTTTATGTTTAGTGTAACACTACAAAATTTAAAATGCACACCTCTGAAATCGTGAGGAATGTAAATTTCCAATTCAAACGTGAATGTAACACAAATTAGTGAAAAGCCATCCATATTTTGAAACGTTTGCATGTAAACTACATGAAATAAAAACCTCACCTGAAATGATATCAATTTAGGGATTTATTACATTTCCTCATTAAAGTTTCTAATTTGGTTAGGTATTTTCTTAATTAAATACATTGATCAATTAGAGAAATTACAATTCAAAAAATTCAATTTAAATTTAATGTTTTCTGCAGTATTGTAAGATCTGTTAATGGAAGACCGCTCTGCAAATGTTTGCCATTTTTCGTGCTTCTTAGTATTTATTTTTGAACGTAGAAAGTGAAGGCAGAAATAAATTCAGGAAAATGAAAATCCTCATTGAGCCCACCTGTCAGTGACTGCCTGAGTGAGGCGAAGACCGAAGATAAGACCAATAACTCGGTGAGGTCGTCTTTTTCTTGGTCACTCCACCCCCCTCATTTTCTCGTGACACACAGCCGAACTCCTGAGCGCCACCATTGCTGCAGGGCGCCGACCTCTTCGCACCATACCATTGCCACCCCCACCGCAGCCGAGACCAAAAATGGGTGCGCGCTCATCCTTGCTTTGCCACCCAGAAGCGACCGAGTCCCATTTTCCCCTTCGAGTAGCGTGCATTCTAGTAGCGGATATGAACTTAAATCACACCACTAATATATTTTGTATCATAAAATTTAAATTATTGGATACGTGCAAAGTCTTTTACCACATAGCGTCCCAGATTGACAATAAAGAAAGGCATAACCATAGTCTCCAATATACTATCCAGTTTAGGACCCATCAAAATATGTTATTCTCTCTAATCTCATAGAGGGCGGGAGTTGCAATTCCATGGATATTTACGCCGGTGGTAGGGTCGCTGTCATGGGAGCTTCCCTCAGAACAGTGAAGTAGTCCGTGGTCGTGTAGGTCGATGGAGGTGGAGGAGGATCGCTGGTAATAGGGTCTGGTCCTGTAGGAACCTTCCTCAGCACTGAGAAATCCCCCCTTGGAACATTGAAGTCATCCGTACTCACATGAGTCGATGGAGGAGGAGGCGGATCTCTGGTAATAGGGTCTGGTACTGTGGAAACCTTCCTCAGCAACGAGATGGCCCCCCTCAGGTGTTGGTGATATGCCCAAGAGGCAATCATAACAATTCGGATAAAGGCCTGATGGATATTTGATCCATAAGAAATTAGGGTACTAATGGGCCTATGACCTAAAAGCCCATTAGCGCGCCTATAAATATGAGGGGTAGGGTTACGGACAGAGGTCTCCACCAGATAGCAGTCCCAGCCGCCGCCCCTCACAGGTCAGCCGCCGAAACCCCTGCCGCACGCACGGTGCTAGCACACCGACGCACGGCGTTCCTCCCTGTACGTGTGGACTCCGTGGAGGCGCTGCTGTTACTGCTGCGCTGATCGGCTACGGCGCGCATCTACGATCCGCTGCGCTGCGCGTCTAGTGGTAACGATCCATGACCTTCTCACTCGCATGTTTCCTGGGTGATACGGTCGAATTGCTAGAGTAGTGCATCGCCTATTTCCCAACAGTGGTATCAGAGCCGACTTGCGTAGTTTTTGGTCTGGATCTTAGATGCGATCTACTGCAGACAAGTTCATATGATGAATTTTTATAGTTCGGCTTCTGGGGTTTGGAATTGGTTAGAGTAGATTGCCATCATATGAATGAAGGATTAGTTCGTGCTCCTTCTCCGCTGTGTGCGCAACCTGTCCCTACCGGCTGGAATCACCATCGGGACTAATAGTGTACATAGCTACCAGATTGAGCCAACAGATCACGGTCATGTGTCGCGATCTTCTCGTGGATAACCAGTCACAATGAAAATTGAGGCATTCTGAATGGCTCAGATTCGGGTTGATCTGATCAATTCGATGAGACATTCATAGTGATTTCATAGATGCGATCTATGTAATTCCGTTTGGTGTTCAGGGCGCTGCCCTGAAACCCGCGGTTGCTATCTGCTATAGTGACATCATTAAGTTGTTTCACGATAGACATCGTTCTACGCTTAACATGTTTTTGCAGGGAATGATGTGAATGGTATGGCCTAAATATGATGTGATAATCTGTGTGTAAAATTCGTGCAGCCTGCGTGTTGCAAATTTAACACAAACCGGGTTGAGGTTGTCACATATTTGTATAACGACCTGCGTGTCGCCCCGTGATGCCTGATCTCTCATGTAATTTATTTGATAGCTATTAGATGTATTAGCTTCTTTTATATTCATTGAGAAACCTCAAGCATGATGGCGATGGTGATCACCATAAGAAGGGAGACATGGCGGTGTAGATCATGATGGAACCATGGTGATGGAGACCACTATGATCCTAAAGGCCATACTATTCACATATATGATATGATCGTATGCCTGTGATGTTTTACTATTCTTTTCATGCTTTTCATACGGTGGATGTTTTGTCATGATAGAATAGCTTCCCTTTGAAAAGTTGAGTATTTGATGCCATTTACCTATAGCTGCACCTATGTTGTTTTGATCGTTGTATGGTAGGTTTGCCAAAGCAAAATACCGTCATCTATCATAATGAATAGGGTGAATGTTGGACATTCACATGCATAGTATTGGTTTACTCAACAAAGCTATCAAAACGGTTTTGGGCTTTATAGCATAGTGTTGGGAGCCGGGGCATTGGATGTCACCCAACAAACAAGAATCATATAGAGATATGATTAACAATGGTTGTTTACCTATGTCACTAATTTTCTAGCAGTGAAGCCAAAGCTCAATAGG
Source organism: Neostapfia colusana (assembly GCA_030760725.1). Taxonomy (NCBI): domain Eukaryota; kingdom Viridiplantae; phylum Streptophyta; class Magnoliopsida; order Poales; family Poaceae; genus Neostapfia; species Neostapfia colusana. Next base: position 24,744,424 of record JASWHV010000008.1, on the reverse strand, counting down.
AATTAGTGAATATGGATCTTGGACCACTATATGTCGTTAGAGGGAGGATCAGTGGTGGTGTCTTTTATTAAACTGTTAATAAAAGATTGGTACATAACATAGTGCTAAAACCTTGCATATTTATTTTCTATTGTAGATCATGTCTGCTAGTAACAATTCCGGTTTCAATTTGCGATCTGTGTTTGAGAAAGAAAAGCTCAATGGAGCTAACTTTATTGATTGGTACCGCAACCTGAGAATTGTTCTCAGGCAAGAGAAAATTGAGTATGTTCTTGAGCAACCATACCCCAATGACCTCCCCGATGATGCAAATGCCGCAACTCACAGAACTTATGAGAAGCACTGCAATGATGCGCTTAATGCAAGCTGCCTCATGCTTGCCACAATGTCCCCTGATCTACAGAAATAATATGAGCATGCAAATGCTTATTCTATGATTCAGGGACTACGTGGAATGTTTGAGAACCAAGCAAGGGCTGAGAGGTACAACATCTCAAAGTCCTTGTTCTCATGCAAGCTGGCAGAAGGTAGCCCGGTCAGTCCTCATGTAATCAAGATGATTGGTTACATTGAGACTTTGGACAAACTTGGTTCTGAACTCAAGGATGACCTGGCTATTGACGTTATTCTCCAGTCACTCCCACCGAGCTATGAGCCATTTATATTGAATTATCAAATGAATGGCATGGAGAAAACGTTGGCTGAATTGCATGGGATGCTTAAAACAGCCGAGGAAAGCATTAAGAAAAACACCACTCATGTGATGATGGTTCAAAAGGAGAATAAAAATAGGAAGCGTGTGATGCATCCTAAAGGCAAGGGAAAGGTTCCCAATGAGTCTTCAAGCTCAAAGCCAAAGGGAAAATCAGGCCCTTCTCCTAATGATGAATGCTTCCACTGTCATGCTAAGGGGCATTGGTCTAGGAATTGCAAGAAGTACTTGGAGGATAAGAAGAAGAAAGGGAGTGAGACTTCCACTTCAGGTATAAATGTTATAGAAATCAATATTGCTACATCTTCTAGTGAATCATGGGTATTTGATACCGGATCAATGATTCACACTTGCAAATCGTTGCAGGGTCTAAGTGAGACTAGAAGATTTGCAAGAGGCGAGTTGGATGTTCGGGTCGGCAATGGAGCAAAGGTTGCTGTCACAGCTGTCGGAACTTATCACTTGTCATTACCCTCAGGATCAGTTTTGGAATTAAATAATTGTTATTGCATTCCTTCTTTGAGCAAGAACATTATATCTTCTTCATGTTTGGAAGAAGTTAATGGTTATGAGATTATAATAAAGAACAAATGTTGTTCTATTTATTATAATAATATTTTCTATGCTCAATGTCCATTAGTGAATGGATTATATGTTCTTGATCTTGAGGATAAAACAGTCTATAACATTAGTACAAAAAGGGCTCGACGAAATGATCTAAATCCCACTTTTATTTGGCATTGTCGCTTAGGTCATATAAATGAGAAACGCATTGAGAAACTCCATAAAGATGGTTTGTTAAGTTCATTTGATTTTGAATCACTTGACACATGCGAGTCTTGTTTGCTTGGGAAGATGACCAAAGCACCCTTCACTGGTGAAAGTGAGAGGGCAACTGACTTGTTGGGACTTATACATACTGATGTATGTGGACCAATGAGTTCGGTAGCTAGAGGTGGTTTTCAGTATTTCATTACTTTTACCGATGACTTTAGTAGATATGGATATGTCTATCTAATGAGGCACAAGTCTGAATCTTTTGAAAAGTTCAAAGAATTTCAGAATGAAGTACAAAATCAGTTGGGCAAGACAATTAAACTTCTACGATCTGATCGTGGGGGTGAATATTTGAGCCAAGAATTTTATGATCATTTAAAACAATGTGGAATTGTTCCACAGTTGACTCCACCAGGAACGCCCCAATGGAATGGGGTGTCCGAGCGGAGGAACCGAACCTTGTTAGACATGGTTAGGTCGATGATGAGTCAGACTGATCTTCCACTATCCTTTTAGGGTTATGCTCTTGAAACTGCTGCGTTTACACTAAACAGAGTCCCAACTAAGTCTGTTGAGAAGACACCATATGAGATGTGGACCGGGAAACGTCCCGGATTGTCTTTCCTCAAAGTTTGGGGATGTGATGCTTATGTCAAACGTTTGACGTCAGACAAACTTACTCCCAAATCAGACAAATGCTTCTTTGTGGGATATCCTAGGGAAACCAAAGGATATTATTTTTATAATAAAACGGAGGGTAAAGTGTTTACTGCTCGCAATGGTGTCTTCTTGGAGAAAGAGTTTCTCTCAAAAGGAGTTAGTGGGAGCAAGGTGCATCTTGAAGAAATCCAAGAAATATCTGAAAATGTTTCGGCACCCTCTAATCCTATACAGGATGTACAAGATGTTGTACAACCACTTGATGAAACACCAGCTCCACGAAGGTCTACAAGAGTACGTCGTGCAACTGAAAAGTTGACACTCCTAACCACGGAACCACAGGACATGGTATTGTTGGACAATAATGAGCCTGTGACCTACACTGAAGCAACAATGGGACCCGACTCTGAGAAATGGCTTGGAGCCATGGAATCCGAAATAGAATCCATGCATGAGAATCAAGTTTGGAACTTGGTTGATCCAATCGATGGTGTGAGACCGATCGATTGCAAATGGATTTTCAAGAAAAAGACTGATATGGATGGAAAAGTTCACATCTATAAAGCACGATTGGTGGCGAAAGGTTTCAGACAAATTCAAGGTGTTGATTATGATGAAACATTTTCGCCCGTCGCTATGCTAAAGTCTGTTCGGATTCTCCTAGCAATTGCTGCATATTTTGATTATGAAATATGGCAGATGGATGTCAAAACAGCCTTTCTTAATGGGAGTCTGACTGAGGATGTGTACATGACACAACCTGAGGGTTTTGTCGATCCTAAAAATGCTAGAAAAATATGCAAACTTCAAAAGTCCATCTATGGATTGAAGCAAGCATCTCGGAGTTGGAATCTACGTTTTGATGAAGTGGTCAAAGGGTTTGGTTTCATCAAGAACGTAGAAGAACCTTGTATTTACAAGAAGGTTAGTGGGAGCGCACTTATATTTCTGGTCCTATATGTAGATGACATATTGTTGATCGGAAATGACATTCCAGTACTAGATGCTGTTAAATCCTCATTAAGGAAAAGTTTCTCAATGAAGGATTTAGGAGAGGCAGCATACATTTTGGGCATAAAGATCTATAGAGATAGATCTAAAAGGTTAATTGGATTAAGCCAAGACACATATATTGACAAGATATTGAATCGATTCAATATGCAAGATTCTAAGAAAGGTTTCTTGCCAATGTCACATGGTATCACTCTAAGCAAAAGTCAGTGTCCTTCGACACCTGATGAGCAAAAGAGGATGAGAGCGATTCCTTATGCTTCGGCTATTGGATCTATCATGTATGCCATGTTGTGTACACGCCCAGATGTATCCTATGCTCTAAGTGTTACGAGCAGGTATCAATCAGATTATGGTGAGGCTCATTGGACAGTTGTCAAAAACATTCTTAAGTACTTGAGAAGAACTAAGGATGTATTCCTAGTGTTTGGAGGTGAAGAAGAGCTCGTTGTAAGAGGTTACACCGATGCTAGCTTCCAAACAGACAAGGATGACTCTAGATCGCAATCCGGTTTTGTGTTCTGCCTCAATGGAGGGGCAGTGAGCTGGAAAAGTTCCAAGCAAGACACAGTAGCAGATTCAACGACGGAGGCGGAGTATATTGCAGCTTCTGAAGCTGCAAAGGAAGCTGTTTGGATCAGAAAATTTGTTTCTGAGTTGGGTGTTGTTCCTATTGCGTCCGGACCTGTGGATCTCTATTGCGACAATAATGGAGCCATTGCACAGGCAAAGGAGCCTAGATCACACAAAAGATCCAAACATATACTACGACGCTATCATCTGATTCGAGAGATTATCGACCGAGGTGATGTGAATATATGCAAGGTGCATACGGATTTGAATATGGCAGATCCGTTGACAAAGCCTCTTCCACAATCAAAGCATGAGACGCACACGAGATCTATGGGTATTAGATACTTACATCAATGATCCTAGTGTGTAGTGGGAGACTTTTGTCATAGCTATGTTTATGTACTATTTGAGTAACTATTATTCACACTGATCATCAAGTATGTGACTTGTTCGTGAGACTCTTTGTTAATTATAATGTTACTCAAAATGATCCCTAGTCTACATCGTTATATGAGACAATGATAGTACGCAGACTAGCACATGTATTAATTGATGATCACGTTTCACGGATCATAGATATGGAGATATCAAATTAATAATGTGAACACATGTTAGTGAACATGGTGTTGGATAGACCCATTCCGAGACACTGTTGGGATTGTTATTTACATATGTTCCATCAGTTGGTCTTGAGTGATACACCTGCTAGATTCTTTGATCTGAGATCGCCATTGTTTCTCACTATGTGTAGTTGTGCACTTTGAAACTATCAAACGCTACTCCGTAACTGGGTGGTCATAAAAATAGTCTTCAGGTGCATGATGAAGCATGGAATGAGATGTGTGCGGATCAAGATGGGATTTGCCCCTCCTAAATAACAGGAGAGATATCTCTGGGCCCCTCGAGATAGTTGGATTGAAAGTGCATGGCCATGCCAAAATGATTAAAGAGTTAATCATTATGACTAAAAGTTAGTCATCGATTGAATCCACTATTTGATCGAGTTAATGGTCGAGCTATCACAAGGATGGCACGTATCTCGCCTTGAGCTTGACTGGTATCGTGTGGCAAAGGAATTAGCATGTGAATGTATCTAGGTTCAGCCGATATGATCTTTATGTACATTCGGGAGTTGGTATGTCCTGCTAGGTACCTCTACTGACTTGTGTTTGAAAACGGTTTTCATTCATAACCGACTGTACATGAACCTAACGGGTCACACACTTAAGGGGATGGAATATTGAAAAACTTGGCTATATGATTGTCTCTAGTGCAAGTGGGAGATTGTTGGTGATATGCCCAAGAGGCAATCATAACAATTCGGATAAAGGCCTGATGGATATTTGATCCATAAGAAATTAGGGTACTAATGGGCCTATGACCTAAAAGCCCATTAGCGCGCCTATAAATATGAGGGGTAGGGTTACGGACAGAGGTCTCCACCAGATAGCAGTCCCAGCCGCCGCCCCTCACAGGTCAGCCGCCGAAACCCCTGCCGCGCGCACGGTGCTAGCACACCGACGCACGGCGTTCCTCCCTGTACGTGTGGACTCCGTGGAGGCGCTGCTGTTACTGCTGCGCTGATCGGCTACGGCGCGCATCTACGATCCGCTGCGCTGCGCGTCTAGTGGTAACGATCCATGACCTTCTCACTCGCATGTTTCCTGGGTGATACGGTCGAATTGCTAGAGTAGTGCATCGCCTATTTCCCAACATCAGGGACAGCGAGGTCGTCCGTACTCACATGACTCGGTGGAGGTGGCGGTGGATCGCTGGTAATAGGGTCTGGTCCATTGGGAACCTTCCTCAGCACTGAGAAGGCCCCCATGCTCAGCAGTGGTGGTGGGGAGCGGCGAGCTGACGCCATGGATGGGAGCATGAGCTGCAGCAGGAACAGAGCCAAGAGCACCGCAATAGTGTTTTTGTTTGACTCCATAACAATTTTGGCTAGGTAAGGCTTTCTATATGTAGTGCTGCTACCACACTCTCCTCTTCTTCTCTGGCCTATTGTGTCATTTAAGTGGTAGCATTTATAGGACCGGCTAACAAAATCATATATGGCAGTATATCCCAACACTAATACTAATTACATGTAAGAAATAATCTAGACACTCTAATGCTTTACGTATTTCCAAATTGCAGCACAATATTGTGAACAAAGTCATCATGTAGGATACTGATTATTAGTTATTATGGAATTATGGTGGCCTCTAATGCCTTACCTATTTCCATATTCAGGCACATTAACAGAAATTAATGTCTGAGAGATGAATATCGCGAAACTGCTGGTTAAGTTGCCTTGATTTGTGGTTATACGATTTCCAGAAACTGTGTCATCATATATATTGAGGGGGATTTTTAGCAGCAACTATTTAAATACTTACTATAGTTTCTATTTCGTATGGAGTTTTTTCCTTTGAAAAAGTTTGATTTACTCCCTTAAACTTGGCCCTATGTTCACTTAACATCCTATACTAATTTTTGTTTTGCTTATCCTCCTGATCTGTTGCACCTGTTTTCATCGTAGTTCTTAGGAGTAGCTCGTAGTTTGTAGTTCTTTGTTGCTTTGCCGAGTAAACCATATGGAATCTCTCCACGTGAGACTTACCACATTCCTGCCTCAGGAATCATGGTTTCATCTAAGTTTCAGTGAATAACGCCGAAACCATCTACCAAAGGCGACTCCTACGATCTGTTAGCCAACAGGAGGCGGTTGGTTTTCTGGGACATGGACTGCGGTCATCAGGCCAAATCAGCGCCACAAGGCAGAAACCGTGTGCCAGGCCAGCTTCATCTGTAGAGTGGATGAGACCGCTGAATCCTGCAGTTTTTCACAGACAGGGGCTCTCCTGCATATCTAGAATCTCATTAGTCTAATTAATCATTGATGTATGTTTCGATAATTTTTGTAGTCAATAAAATTAAGAGATTCCTGTTGTGCGGATTTAGACGAATTTTGACAAAATTGCAAGAATTTGGAAATTAATAGATGTCATTTTTTATGTTTAGTGTAACACTCCAAAATTTTAAATGCACACCTCTGAAATCGTGAGGAATGTAAATTTCTAATTCAGACGTGAATGTAACTCAAATCAGTGAAAAGCCATCCAAATTTTGAAACTTTTGCATGTGAACTACATGAAATAAAAACCTCACCTGAAATGATGTCAATTTAGGGATGTATTACATTTGATCATGAAAGTGTCTAATTTTGTTAGGTATTTACTTATTTAAATATATTGATCAATGAGAGAAATTACAATTCAAAAAATTAAATTTAAATTTAAAGTTTTCTTCAGTAATATAAAATCTTTCAATGGAAGACAGCTCTGCAAATGTTTGCCATTTTTCGTGCTTCTTAGTATTTAATTTTTGAACGTAGGAAGTGAAGACAGAAATAAATTCAGGAAGATGAAAATCCTCATTGAGCCCACCTGTCAGTGACTGCCTTCACCTTTTTCTTCCCTGGGGCAGCCGCCTACCCGCCCACCATAGTGGCTGCCCGAGTGAGGTGAAGACCAAAGATAAGACCCATTACTCGGCGAGGTCGTCTTTTTCTCGGTCACTCCACCCCCCTCATTTTCTCATCACATACAGCCGAACTCCTGAGTGCCACCATTGCCGTAGGGCGCCGACCTCTTTGCACCATACCATTGCAACCCCCACCGCAGCCTAGACCAAAGTTGGGTGCGCGCGCATCCTTGTTTGCCACCCAGAAGGGACCGAGTCCCATTTTCTCCTTCAAGTAGCATGCATTCTAGTAGTTAGTATGAACTTAAAATCACACCACCAATGTATTTTTATCAGAAAATTTATTGGATACGTGCAAAGTCTTGTACAACATAACATTCCAGATTGACAATAAAGAAAGCATAAACATAGACTCCAATATACTATCCCGTGTAAGACCCATCAAAATATGTTATTCTCTCTAATCTCATACAGGCCGGGAGTTGCAATTCCATGCCTATTTACGCTGGTGGTGGGGTCGCTGTCATGGGAGCTTCACTCAAAACAGTGAAGTCATCCGTGCTCATGTAGGTCGATGGAAGTGGCGGCGGATCGCTGGTAATAATGTCTGGTCCTGTATTTAACTTCCTCAGGACCGAGAAATCCCCCTTGGAACATTGAAGTCATCCATACTCACATAAGTCAATGGAGGCGGCGGCGGATCGCTGGTAATAGGGTCTGGTCCTGTAGGAACCTTCCTCAGCACCGAGAAGGCCCCCCTCAGGACAGTGAGGTCATCCGTACTCATATGACCCGATGGAGGGTGGAGGCGGATCGCTGGTAAGGGTCTGGTCCATTGGGAACCTTCCTCAGTACTGAGAAGGCCCCCATGTTCAGCAGTGGTGGTGGTGAGCGGCGAGCTGACGACATGGATGGGAGCATGAGCTGCAGCAGGAACGGAGCCAAGAGCAACGCAATAGTGTTTTTGTTTGACCCCATAACAATTTTGGCTAGGTTAGGCTTTCTGTACTGCTGCTGCCACACTCTCCTGTATTGAGGGAGATTCTTAGCAGAAACTATTTAATTACTTACTATAGTGGTCTATTTTGTATGGAGTTTTTCCTTTGAAAAAGTTTGATATATAATCCTTTAGACTACGCCCAACGTTCACATAACATCCTATACTATTTTTATTTCGCTTATACTCCTGATCTGTTGCACCAGTTCTTAATACACCTTTATTTGCTACTCTAATACAATTTTGATGACATGTGTAATTTTTTGACTGACTAATTCGCTATGTAAGGTGTGCAACGTGGCAATCATTCTGTGCTTGCAATTTGATAAAAGGGAAAGCTAGGAGGTGGTTGGTCATCAGACTGAAACGGAACCAGTTGGCAGAGACCGCGTGCCAGGCAAGCTCCATGCATGCCATTTGATAAAAGGGAAATATCGGAGTTGGTGGATGCACAAAATGGTTATATGTTTTGCAGGTGGGAGACGCCGAAAAACAGGCTGAGGGAGGCCATTTATCTTGTAGACTCGAGGTACAGACGTCTTAGCAGGACATCCTACTGGAACCCTAAGTTCAGCCTGCGGGAGGTGGTTTTACCTTGGAAAATCCAGATACGTGTGCTTGGGTGGAGAGTCAGCCGGGAAACCACATTTACCTTGCGGCCGCAAGATAAAAGAGCTAAACTGCAAGATGCAGGTGCCGAGTCAGGACTTAACGATCTTGGGCTGACTCGAACATTATATCTTTTATATTCCATCGTGTCATTTTTAATAAAGATTCTAGAAGATGTTTGTACGATATGTTCGTGTGTACGTACCATAGAGATAGACCTAAGTTTAGGAAGTCTAGAGTTTAAACATAGAATGGTCAAGATTTCCAAGATTTGTAACTGGGTCTATATAAGGGCAGCCCTCTGCCGTGAATAACAGAGCCGAATTCCGATCAACACATTCGTGTCTTTATTTTTTCTTTTGTTTCTTCATAGTTTTGTTGCAGTTCTTAGGAGTAGCTCGTAGTTTGTAGTTCTTTGTTGCTTTGCCGAGTAAAGCATCCCGGATCTCTCCACGTAAGTGATACTTACCACTTTAGTGCCTTAGGAACCACGGTTTCATCTCAGTTTCATTGATTAACACCCAAACCATCTACCACAGGCGACTCCGATGATCTGTTAGTCAAAAGGAGGCTGTCGGCTTCTGGGCAATGGGCTACGGTCATCAGACCAAATCAGCGCCACTGGGCAGAAACCACGTGCCAGGCCAGCTTCATCGGTAGAGTGGATGAGACCTTTGAGGTCCTGAAGTTTTTTCACAGTGTGAGACCTATGTGCGCTGAATACATTGACAATTAAAATAAAAGTCAGGATTTACATTCAAAGTTTTGAAAATTGCCAAAAAACCCGCTTCGGAGTGTCCGAACATTCACTGACATGAGTTGCATGTGAGTCGACACAGTTGATCTTTACAAATGTGTTTTTGGGAGTAACTGTTACTCTTTACTCAGTTCAGATTGTCTGAATTTTCTCATTGCATTTCAGGAGTAACTATCGCTGAAGAGCAGCTGTTTTCATAGTGTTTATTTTTCAGCCACTCTGTTTTTTTAACTTGCAATGTTTTGAACTTGCTTCTTGGCTTATGGAATGTTTGCTTAGTATTTTCTTACTAAGTTTTTGATGTGTTATGGATGATTATGGTGGTTAATACATTGCTTTGGTTTGCAATATGCTTATGTTAGGTGCTCATGTAAGGTGTTGTGGTTTTCGGACTAACGTGAGTCAAGTCATGGACTTGTGCTCAGAAAAAGTGGATGTTTCTTCATGTGCAGTTGTTTCTTGAGGTCAAGGCATGGTTGGTGATGGAGATCTTTGAACTAGTCTTAGGGAGAAGATGAGGTTCAACAACCAAGTTCGGGAGGAATTGTGGTTGAGCTGATCGGGAGGTCACGCAGCATGTTTGGGTCAAGAACAATGCATATGAAGGTGTTGTGAACGTTCTGGAAAGTGTTTGTACATATACATTCAGTGCATGGGCATGGTTACATTGTTCCAAGGCATGGTGAAGAGATATGGAAGTGCAGATATGGTTGAAAAGGTTCAACCGGCTGGATTTTACGCTCAGACTGCGGCTGAGGTGGTTATGGTTCATTTGTGGAAAGTTTCGAGTTGGTTATAATAGGATTTCGTGTTATGCACGAAGTAGAGTTTTTTAGGAATGTTTGGGACGTTTCTAAGGTGTTTAGAAGTCTTGAGATTGCTTCTATCTGCGTATAGAAGAGTCTTGAACAGTTTTGGAAAGTTACAATTTGAATCCAAGTACGAGTCCTAGTTGGAAATGGTTGGTCTTAGGGTTAGTTATATAAGCAAGGGAGGCCAAGGCTCGTGGAGAGAACGACTTGTGGCTGCTTCTCTTGAGTTTTGATCAATCAAACTCGTAGTTTAGAGGAGCTTTGGTGCATTGTTCGTCCGACTTGTTTCAGACAAGTTTTTCCTCGGCGAGTTTCTGGAAAGACCTACGTTGCTTAGGTATTTCAATCATAACTCGCTTTTTACTGATCCAATTGACGTGATTCTTTTTGGGTTGTCTTCCCAACTTGATTATATATCATCCCTGAAAATTGCACGGTAATTGTATTTGTGGTTTTTGATATAAACAGTTTCTTTGCAGCATTGCAGATCTGTTTTTAAAATCGGGTAGAACAGATTGACCTTCGTCTAGTCTTTTGATCATAACTCAAGTTCTACTTAGTGTTTTCACGTGATTCTTGTTGCAGTGGCTTTGTGACTTGTTCTATATAATATCCCCTAGTTTAGTCACATTTGAACACATTTAAAACAGTCGCACACATGGTTTCTTTATAAGATCGATTTTCCGCCGAGGGGTTTTTGTAGCTTCCACATAAAAAGTTTTAATATACCATTCACCCCCCTCTGGTAGCTTTTCACGTGCTTTTTGATCATACAATTGGTATCAGTGTCATGGTGCTCTAATCTCATTGATTCGTACGTGTTTTCTCTAATCAACATGGAGAAATACTCCACAAAACCTTGTGTGTTCGATGGCGTTGATTTTCAGGTTTGGAAGGCTCGTATAGAGGCTTACATACAAGCGCAAGGATTCACCATATGGGAAAATGTCTACAAGTTCTTTGACGTGGCATCAAATGATCAAGTTACGGCTGCGAACATGAGGGATGTCGACAACAATAACAAGGCTCGCAACTTGCATCCAAGGATTGACTCAAAGCGACTTCCATCGTGTTGTACACCTCCTATCTGCATACGATGTGTGGAAAACACTTTGTGACTATCACAAAGGATCCAACACGATCAAGGAGGTAAGGCAAGATATGTTCAAGAAAGAATATATGCGATTTGAGATGGAACTTGGTGAGTCCATTGATGACTTATTTGCTTGCTTTAGTAAAATTCTCAGCTAGCACTTCTCTCTACTCGGTTCTCAAAAGTATTGCAAAATGTTAGAACAAGAAGGAGAGGAAGTGGCAGCTCTCAACGATGCTTCGAATGGGGCAAAATAGGACATTTTCATACAGATTGCCCTAACCATTCAGGTCCTACTCTCCGTGATGAAAAACTAACAAGGATGATTCACTGCTCTGCCAACTACAACAAGAAAAAGAAGGGTTTCACTCAACGTCAAGTGATGGACAATATTTTCTCTGCAATTCACGAGTATTGCTCGAGCGACGTGCGAGGGCCCCACGGCCCTGTCGAGCAAGGATCACGCTGAGGGGTGCTGCGTTGCACAGCACCGGATAACGCACATCAAAGATACAAAGCAGAAGCAAAGTTCTATTACATAAACCAGTTGATGAACATTTTTACGACAGAATAGTTAAGTCTACACTCACGGGCATAGACTATGCATCGAGTTCACATTCAGCCTGTGAACGTGTCCCCGCTAGCACGCACACACACTAACACGGCGGCGTGCACGACTCCCACTCGACGGGGTTCCCCTCCTGGGGTTTCGTCTCCTCCTCGGGAGTCCCTTCCTCATAAACCCCCTGCAAAAGCTTCAAACACAAGCAGTGAGCACGATGGCTCAGCAAGACTGACCCGTCTCTCCTATACATGAAACTTCTACATGGATGGTTTTAGGGTACATGAGGTAAAATAAGTTGCAAAGGACTCGCCTAATTATTTGAACCTTACTTTCAATTTTTAGCAGCAGGTTGTGGAGAACCTTACGCTAAGGCACATGAGAGAGCCGCAATCAAACAAGAAACGAATTTCTCTCATGTACTTTGCCCAGAGTTGAAAAGAACTTTAATTAGCTCTGAACTACAACAAAACATTAACAAGCAAAGTATTATTTTCAAATCTGCAAACTTTTAACATGTATCTAGCCTGTTCTTTCTACGTCACTGTACAATGAACAAGTGGTACTCACTGACCGTGAGGGATGACGATTATAATCGATTTACACCTGCAGGGTTACCCAAATAACACGTCACGTACGCACGTACTCGATGTTGCCTACAGGAACCATCACGGACGTCGTACGCAACCACCTTTCACCCGTCAGCCAAATGTTGAACCGGTCCAATCGTCCCGAACAAGAGGTCTCTGCGCACGCATCCACAGTGCCACCAGCCGATTTACACATCGAGCTCTCAACCTACCCTCTGAACGACCAGCTATGCCTCAACACCCAGCTAACCAAGTTACATCGGTTTCCCGGTTCCCATATATCCAGTAGGTCTTCGGTACTGTTCTAGCTTATTCAACAGGCCCGCTCATGGCTCGGTCCTCAATCGACACAAGCGGAGCTATAGCACCCAGGCCCCAAAGTCCTGCTGCCTTTACTCTCCGCTCGGTCTCATTTTTCTTGCCATGTGTTTCATTTGCTATCTTTACCCGAGTCGAGTGCCTCTAGCCTATCCTTGCGAGTAGTCCCATCTACTCGACTTGTACCGAATCCTACACTTTCTTAGCATTGCAGTAGCTAAACAGGGTTTTCAATCCTAATCCCATCCCATGGTTTTCTTGGCTATGCATTTTGGTTTCAAACATGACTCTAGTGCAAGAAGTAAGTGGGTGCTCAAAGTAAGTTCTCAAAACAGTAAAAATTTGTAAAAAGGTTAATGCAAACCGGAGCTTGCCTTGCTGCTCTTGGTCGTAGGATAGCTGTTCTTCTGGAGTGACGAAGTCTAAGACTTCGGGTTCCTCCTCAACCTTAGCGACTACATGAGATAAACATGTATATGTATCAATTTAAATGCATTTGAATTGAAGTTAAACTTGTGAAGACAATAAGTCTTACTAGACAGATCCAATGACTCTGAAATTTTTACTGTGGTTTGGATACAACGTAAACCGAGACTTGGCCAAGTTTTATTAGCAGCAAAGCTCATTTGAGCTCTCCACAAATAATTATGTACTTGACCTTAATTGGAGCTCCTAGGATGTTCTGGGGATTTTCATGGAGCAAGCCATGACTTTCTGAAAACTAGATTTTGAAAGGGTTCTAATAGAGTTGGTCTCACTTAATTTGAAGGTTCCTGGCTAAAGATATGAGCTCAACAATTTCAGAGAAATTCTGAAAATGTTTCTGGACATTTTCTATTTTCTCTGGAACAGTTTTATTAATCACACCATTAGGTGGACCAAATAGGCTCAAATGGATCTGAAATTTTTATGGTAGCTCAGGGATATTATTGTGAACATCCCAGCAAAATTTCAGAATTTTCCTTCAAAGAGTTCTCCAGTTAAAATTCTAAACAGTTTGATTTTGAAGAATTAATTCTGGAGAAATAAGGCTTTTCATGAAGTGAAACTTGATTTTCTGGAAATTACTCAGAGAGCTGAATCCAACAAAATTTGGTTCACTCGATTTGGAGTTTTCTAGCCAAAGTTATGTGGGTCTGAAGTTTGAACTAAATCTGAAAATCAGGAAAATGTTTAAATCACTGCGCGTGGAACAGGAGCTACGTGTCCACTTCTCAGCAGTCGACACACGAGGCTATGGAATCTTTCACGCGTAGCCGCACCTGATCCGGTGCCACAGCTAATCCCGGGTTTTAAAATATCGGCCGCTGACACGTGGGACCGGGGGCTTCGTCTACCTCCGGCATCCCGCGCTGGGCCACCGCCCCCCTGGCCGGAGTGCTCGCCGGAGGGCTTCTGCCGTGCGCCAAACTTCACAATCTTGGTCGCCTCTGCCTAATTCTACCTAGGGAACACAATGCTGGGCTCAGCTCATCGTGAAAGTCACAAGAACACGGCTGGCGACAAGCGACGGCTTTGGAAGAACTTCAGCCGTGTCGGCCGAACTTCCTAGCACCCCAACCGATCGAGCAAAAGGCCAGAGAGCATCAATGGACCCTAGGAAATCTCAGCATGAGCTCGAAGCAGCTCCGAATAGGCTCTAGGTAAGCTCTCACCGTGTGCCCGACGCGTCCTGAATAAGCCGCCGTTGACAAGCTTGGAAATACGCCATGTACAGGGGTTTTCATGCTAGGTGTTGTGAAGCCAACTTGTGCGCCACTAAGTCTAGTTCGTGCAGGAATGGTTTGAGACTCTCTAAACAATTATGGAGTGAAAATTTGGCACATCCGCACCCGAAGGTCGGTCTGCGCCGAGTGAAAGGGAAAACTGAAATTCGTCGCCGGTGATCAAACACTCGGGCTGTGGTTTGGGGGTGAGAAGCACCAGTCTCTAACGCGTCCGAGGACGCCTTAGCATGGGCATGACACTCTCCCGTTTGGGCTGTCCACGGGAGCCCGAGGTGCGGCAAACTTAGGTCACCGGAAAGAACTTTTGGTATGGGCGAGATCACACGAGTTCAGCTAATTTCCTACGATGGGGAAGGAAGAGGAGAGCATCTAGTACCGTTTTGCAGTTTAGAGGGAGTGGAGAGGCTGTGATCGTGGGCTTTTCCGATCAATCCCGAGTGAGCGGCGGCGAGGCAACGCTTTTCTTGCGAGAGAGGCGACGACTGCTCGGTGCTGCCTCGGGTCGGCTCGGCTGCGGAGATAAGAAGGGCAGCGAGGCAGTTCAGTGGCTAGGAGCGGCAACCAGCTGCTGTCCTTGTCGCTGCTCGCCTTGGCGGCTGCTGGATCACGCGCAAGTAACCGAGCTCGACTCTTCAGTCGGTTGATTTTGCTGCTGAGGCTGACATGTGGGTCCCACCTGAGGTTTAACCTCTGAAATTAAAATTTCCCCACTGCTCTAAACAGTAGAGACCCAAATACCCTCTCATTTTTTAATTATCAACCACAAGCCCATTTGAGGTTGATAGAATTCAAATTGTGAAGTGTTTGAATAAATTTTCAGCACATATGCAGTTTGAAATTCAAATTGAGTTTGAATTTGCTAAACTTAGCTCATGTCAAGATTAACTCCAAATGGAGTAAAAATTGGTGTGTGAGCTCACAAAAATGTGCTGAGTAAGAATATGCCTCCCACTTTTGAATTCATGGGATGGAAGTAGTTTGAATTTGAATTTGAGTTCAAACTACCCTCATTCTAGTTATACCCAAAAAAGACCTCAAAAGGTTTTGGATTTGGGTGAAATTTAGCATGGACATTCCTAGCAAGGTGTAGGAGTTTTTCATATGCCCAGCCCTTATATGATGCATGAGGGAAATGCCACTTTTGCATTTTGTGAGTTTATTCTCTAATGAGCATGTTGATGGTGTTTACATGCTCTTCAAATGTATTCACAAAGTTTCTTCAAATGAAGTGTGTGTGTGGTGATGAACACTTTGAATATGTGCCAAAAAACTTAGGCCCTTACATTCCGCCCCCCTTAAAAGAATCTCGTTCCGAGATTATAATGTTAAAATGAGGGAGAGGACGGTGGAAAATAACCGTATATGCGACGTGAAAAAGTCAGGGTAGTTAGCACGAAGAAATCATTCGCTCTCCCATGCCGCTTCATCTACGGAGTGATTACTCCATAGAACTTTGTAGAACCACAACATGCGGTTACGTGTGGTTCGGGCCTTTTCATCAATAATCTGAACTGATTCCTCCCGATACGTGAGATCCGGTTTCAGTTCCTCTATATCCTCTAGCTGAATGGTAGTTGATAGCTTAAGACACTTCCTCAGCTGGGAAATGTGAGAGACGTCGTGCACACCAGAAAGTGCTTCTGGTAATTTCAGACGGTATGCTACTGATCCACATCTTTATGTAATCTGAAACGGACCGATGAATCAGGGTGCCAACTTTCCTCTCACCCTGAATCTGTTCACGCCCTTCATTGGAGACACACGTAGATATACGTGATCCCTGACTTCGAACTGTAATGGGCGTCTTCTCCGGTCCGCATATTGTTTCTGTCGGGATTGGGCGGCTTTTAGGTTCGCTTGAATCAGCCGAACCTTTTCCTCCGCGTTGTTGACAATATCAATCCCGAAGGTGACCGTTTCTCCAGACTCACACCAATTCAGTGGTGTGCGGCATTTTCTCCCATATAGCGCCTCATAAGGCGCCATCTTGATGTTGGCTTGGTACCCATTATTGTACGAGAACTCGGCCAACGGTAAGTGATCATCCCAATTCTTACCGTGGTTGATAGCACAAGCTCGTAGCATATCCTCAAGAATCTGATTTACCCGCTCGATTTGCCCATCCGTCTGCGGGTGGTACGCTAAACTATGGATCAGCTTCGTTCCCAATGCAGCGTGTAGCTGCTCCCAAAACGGGACACAAATAAAGTGCCCCGATCTGATATGATAGTATGGGGTACGCCGTACAAGCATAGGATCCGTGAGATGTACAATTCAGCATACTTCTTGGCGTTGTAGTTTGTGTTGACCGGGATGAAATGGGCAACTTTGGTGAGCCGGTCGACAATCACCCACACAGAATCATGATTCTGGAAAGTGGTGGGTAAACCGATGATGAAGTCCATGCTCACATCCTCCCACTTCCAGGCAGGAACGCCCAGTGGTTGTAGCAGTCCCGGTTTTCTCATGTGATCTTCCTTCACCCTTCGACATGTATCACACTCGGACACGTACTTTGTGATCTCTCGCTTCATCCGTGTCCACCAAAACTCGCTTCTGAGTTCTTGATACATTTTGTTGCTGCCGGGGTGAATAGAAAACTTTTACAAGTGAGCCTCATCAAAGATTTTCTTCCGTAACTCTGGGTTACGGGGTACGACGATCCGATCCTTGAACCATAGGACGCCGTCTCCATCTTTCCGGAAACATTTCAGCTCCCCGCTGTCTATACGTCTCCGCAAATGTGACATGCCCTTGTCATGTTTCTGAGCTACCACTATCTCTTCACGGATGGTGGGGATCAAAGCAAAGTTGTAGAGAGCTCCATGTGGAACCACGTTCAAAGGTGGCTCGCTCTCTTCAAACTGTGTGATGGTCAGATTGTTGATGTGTGACTTGCGACTCAGGGCATTTGCCACTATGTTTGCCTTGCCGGGGTGATAATGGATCTCTATTTGGTGATCCTTTATCAACTCTAACCATCTTCACTGCCTCATGTTCAGCTCCTTCTGAGTGAATATGTACTTGAGGCTTTTGTGGTCGGTATATAAATGTACGAGGTTACCGAGTAGTTTGTGCCTCCACATTTTAAGTGCGAGTACCACGGCAGCGAGATCCAAGTCGTTAATTGGATAATTATGCTCATGGTTCCTAAGCTGCCGTGATCCATACGCGACCACCCTTCAGTCTTGCATCAGCACACACCCGAGCGCAATGCCGGATGCATCGCAGTACACATCGAATGGTTTTGTTGTGTCTGGCTGCGCCAAAACCAGTGCTGATGTTAGGTGCTTCACTAATGCCTTGAATGCTGCTTCACATGCTGGACTCCAAACATATTTGGTAGCCTTCTTCAGCAGCTCAGTCATAGGCTTGACAATCTTCGAGAAGTTCAGAATGAACCTCTGATAATATCCCACGAGTCCGAGGAAACTCTGTACCTCGTGAACAGTTCTCATTGACTTCCAATTCAGCACTTG
The DNA here is from genome assembly GCA_030760725.1 of Neostapfia colusana. Taxonomy (NCBI): domain Eukaryota; kingdom Viridiplantae; phylum Streptophyta; class Magnoliopsida; order Poales; family Poaceae; genus Neostapfia; species Neostapfia colusana. Next base: position 24,726,276 of record JASWHV010000008.1, on the reverse strand, counting down.
TGTGATTTTACTCGGGTCTACAGCGATGCCCTCCGCTGAGATGATATGCCCGAGAAAAGGCACTTGCGATATCCAGAATTTGCACTTGCTGAATTCGCGTATAGCTTGTGATCCTGCAGCCCATGCAAGACTATACGCAGATGCTTCTTGTGTTCTTCCTCCGACTTGGAATATGCCAATATGTCGTCGATTAAGACCACAACAAATTTGTCCAGCTCCAGCATGAATACCGAGTTCATCAAATACATGAAGTGAGCTGGAACGTTGGTGAGGCCGAAGGACATGACCAGGTACTCATAAAGTCCGTACCTCGTCGAGAAAGCCGTCTTCGGAATATCCTCAGCCTGTATTTTAATCTGGTGGTACCCGGATCTTAAGTCCATCTTGGAGAAGATCTTTGCTTCAACCAACTGATCAAAAAACATGTCGATCTGTGGCAACGGGTACTTGTTCTTGATGGTTACGGCGTTTAATGGAGATAGTCCACACAAAGCCGCAACGTCTCGTCTTTCTTCTTCACGAATAATGCCGAACAACCCCATGGCGAGGAGCTCGGCCTAATAAAACCCTTCTCCAGCAGGTCCGTTAGCTGAGTCTTCAGTAAAGCCAACTCCTTGGGCGCCATCTTGTACGGCCTTCATGTATTGGCATAGTTCCCGGTGCAAGTTCAATCATGAACTCCACCTCTCTGTCAGGGGGCATCCCCAGTAAATCAACCGGGAACACATCAGGGAACTCACGAACTACTGGAATGTCTTCCAGTCTGATGGTTGTGGATTGATACACACTTGGAAGTTTTATTTCAGGACTGTCCAGAAATAAGGAATGAGATTCGTGTACTTCTGAGTTCAAGTGCACAATTCGGAGGATGGTGTCTAAAACAGCGCCGTGGCGGGTTAACCAAGACATCTCTAAGATGACATCGACCTCATGTCCCTCTAGAACTATGAGATACGTAGGGTATACTCTACCCTCTAAGCATAATGGCGCTTTTGGGACCATCATGCTTGCTGAAATCTTCCCACCCAGTGAACAAATCAAGTATGGACTATCGGTGGGTAGTATTTGCAAGCTGTATTTAGCAATAAAAGCTTGGCTAATGAAGCTATGCATGGCGCCTGGATCAAATAACACTATAAGGGGATGCTGGTGGAGTTGGAACATACCCACAAGGATTGGTTCACCCCCCGGCACGTCCTCTATGGCAAGTTAGTGGATGGTGCCGGGCCTAGGGTTTGCCCGCCGCGCATTAGTGGGGTTCCGGGGCTGATTCCTCCCCGGGAACTGCGGTGCAACTCCGCCACCTTGCCTCTCAGGACAATTGTTGGCGAAGTGTCCTGGATGACCACACTTGTAGCATGTGGCTGCTGCTTGTCCGGTGCATGGGGGACGAAAGCCCGGCATGCGCTGCTGAGGTGCATATGCATGCGGCATCGTCCGCTGTTGCTGTTGTTGCTGTGGAGGTGGTACTGGCAGTACCGGCCTGAATACCGGTGGAGAATATGGCCGACTGCGGAATGGCATCGGCCTCTGCGGTGGCTGCCAGCGTGGACCCGATGGTGAGCGATTCACCATCCGGTATTTTTGAGAAGGACCACCTCCTTCTCCGCTGCTTTGCGGCGCACTTCGCTTCCTCTCCGCCACCGCTAACTCCTTGCCGGAGTCCTCCTGAACAGTCGCAACATCAATAATATCATTGAGGCTGCCGCGATTGAACATCGCCCGCTTGTCCTTCAGGAGCGGGTTAAGCCCCTGGTAGAAATGATCCTGCCGCTTCTTGTCGGTATCGGCGTGATACGAAGCGTATAGCGCAAGATCATTGAACGCCCAGGAATATTCCAGCGCGTTCTGGCTTCCTTGCTGCAGGCGTAAGAACTCCTGCGTCTTCCTCTTCATGAGACCTGGCGGTATGTGATAGGCCCTGAAGGCCGTACGGAATTCCGTCCAGGTCATTACTCGCTCGGTGGGCTGCGAAGCACAGTAGTTCGTCAACCAAGCGCTCGCGGATCCTTGGAGCTGTTGGACCGTGAACTAAGTCTTACGCTGCTCACTCACATGGAGCAGCCTGAACTTCATCTCCATCGTGCGGAGCCAGTTGTCCGCTTCGAGGGGTTCATCCGCCCTTGAGAATACAGGGGGATGAGTAGCCAGAAAGTCAGAGTAGGAGCTTCGTTGGCGCTCCTCACGATCTTGACGCCTCTCTGGTCGAGACGTATTTGCAATGAGGGTTTGCAGCAACTTCGTGTGCATCTGAAAAGAACCCGCCATCGCTGCCACGATGTCCGCCAATGTAACTGTTGGCGGTGGGGGTGGTGGTCGTTGCTGTTGCTGTTGCTGCTGTTGCAGAGGAATCCTCGGGAGGCTGTTGGGAGGTTTCTCCCCCCTGACTGGACCCCCAACGTCCGGGTTGGAACGGGTGCGAGTCATTCTGAAATTCAAAACCGCGGCGATCAGCACATGTCATACTAAAAAAATTCCGTATGAAACAGTAGGTATTGAAGTGACACATGAATAATTTGTACAACATCCACATATATTGATAAAACATAAACTTTATACAAGATACATTATCCTCGGGTCTCCAAGAAGTCATGCTCATGTAGTCACTATCTATACATACACTACTGTCTACACGACATGTCACCGGTTACAAAAGTTTTAGTTACATCACCCTTGCTGCCCTACACGGCTACAGTAACCTCCTACTCGGAGTAATATTCGACCTCCTGTGTGTCGTCCTCCTCCGATGCCTCTGCTTGTGGCACTGGGTCCACGACCTCCTCTTCCGGCTCGGGTTCCCCCATTGCCGGAAGACCCAAAACCACGGGTACGGCACCTACCACCGGTATGCCCATTCCCGGAGGTACGAGGTCCTGCAACGCGTGCACCTCGTCCATGGCTTGGTTATAGTCCTCTTCCCAGCCTTGCCCCTCCTCAATGGCGTCATCCCGCTCTTGAGTAAGGACCTCATTCTGCTGCGTCAGAGCCTGCACTTGCTGTTGTAAAGCCGTGATGTCGACACAGCTTTTCTTCTTCACCTTCTTCAGACGATGCAACTGATTATGTTGTTCGTTCAGTCGCTTGATCTTCAGAAGGAGAACATTGCGGAGTGCGCTGTGAGCACTCTCGAAGTGGTATCCACGGCTTGTTCTTTCTTTAATCTTTGCAGCAAGACCATCCGTATGAACCGCTTGGCTGTCCATCACGTCTTTTCCTGCCCTCAATTGGAGGCTGAGGTTCGCCTCCGCAGGATTGTACCTTGGGCAACCTGAATCTGTTGCTTCCGTGTACCTCCCTTACCACACATAATTAGCCCGTCCCTCCACCGGAACGAGCGTGTATGGAGTGCCCTCCATAGCTCTCACATGTAGTTGGCAGAAATGCGACATGGTGTCGCGGGCTGCCACTTGCCACATTTCGCCCGGCTGCCTTCCCCTCACCGTAACGGTGAACGGCGCCCAACCGGGTGGCGTAGGTCCTGCAGGAACTTCGACATGGATCATCCATGTATTGTTCCCCTCCTCGCCTTCTTCCTTGGCGAGGTACTGCAGCATCTCACTGTACCCGAAATATTGAAGCATTTGCCTCAAAACTTCTGGATAACCGCTGCGGTGAGAACAGTGGGACACCACCCACCCGTTCTCCAATTGTTTATCTGCTGTCATCTGTAGAAACATATTTGAGAAATGTCAAATATTTATTTGAACAGTAAACCATTGAGTTATAACATAAAACATGTCATTGAACTTATAACACTTGGAAACATAGTTCAAACTTAAACTAGTTTGACTGCTGATCTGCTGTCCATGATGACAGCCCGGACCAGTTTCTATTTCAACCTGATTTAGACCAAGTTAAATGCAAAAACAATTCTGGAGTTCAACATAAAATTAAAGCTAACTTCAATAGCTTTCCATAAAGTATTTACTTAGCCTAAGATCTGTCCTGGTTCAAAGTTATGAGATGTCAAAGTTGATAGAATTTCTAGAGAAAATTGGACAGCACCTCCCAGCTTGAGGTACTGATTTAATCCAAGAATTCCAGTTAATTCTACCCCAAATTTGAGAAAACCTTCTGCTACAAAGTTTTAACCTATCTCATGAACTTTCCATAACTAACTCATTTTCTATTTTTGGATTTTTATGCAGGAAGTTATGCTCAATTTACAGAGAGTTACAGAGAGTGTTTGCTCTGCCCTGTTTTCTGGACAGTTTCAACTCTACTGCATTTTGCGATTGGTTAAAAGATGAAACACCTCTGGACATCAACAGAAAAGTTGTAAATCTCTTCCACATATTTCCAGAAATGTATCATATGACCCCAAACTCGAAAGAACTCATCCTCTAACCTCTTATTAACTTCAGCCTTGATTCAGCTGAAAACAGGGGACTCTGTCCTTAGTATCCTATAAGTTGAAAACTTGTTAACTTTGAATATCCTGATTAAGGGAAGGAGTTACATCGAGTTTTAGTCCTCTGGATTAAAACTTTCAAGTTTTACAATGAAGTTGTTCATTTAGTGGAGTGTGACGTCGATGCGTCACCAGATCATGTCGGTACTACGTCCTCACAAAGAAAAACCTATACCGAACTTAGCCGGCTTCGTTTGTTCAGTGGCACTAAATGTCGCTCGCACACGGATGCTACACGTCTACCGTTTCATGGTTAAACTACCTGCAAATAACTCAAACAATCGTCAGACTTGGCTGCACATCGAGCCCGGTATCCATAGAGTTCACACACCCGGCCGTCATCACTTGCCCGGATGTTCCCATGCAAAACACACAATGAGCTACGTGTTCACATTACTGACCACGTGACGGGGTCTCCCAAATTGCCCAAAGCAGGCCAGGGTTAGACGTTGCTCGAATACCCCAAACGACATGAAGAGTCGTAGAGGATATTAAAGCGGGTCGGGTTACCTGCCACCCGTGGGGGTCCACCCTTCAGCTTGTGCGCACTGGTGGACAGCGCTTACGTACACCCCCCAAGACATAAACGTCCCGAGATGCACGATTTTCCGACATAATCAAATAGGTTAGTATGGAACTTTCTATACACTAATAACATCCTTATATGGGCTACTAACTCGTTCCTACCGATTTTTTGAAAAAGATGACCTTTGTAGTGCGTTAAACCTCAAGCGAGCTCTGATACCACGCTGCGAGGGCCCCATGGCCTCGTCGAGACAGGATCACACTGAGGGGTGCTGCGTTGCACAACACCGGATAACGCACATCAAAGATACAAAGCAGAAGCAAAGTTTTATTACATAAACCCGTCATGTACGCCCGTACTCCATGTTGCCTACAGCAAACATCACGGACATTGTACGCAACCACCTTTCACCCATCCGCCAAATGTTGAACCGGTCCAGTCGTCCCAAGCAAGAGGTCTCTCCACGCGCATCCACAGTGCCGCCAGCCGATTTACACCTCGAGCTCCCAACCTACCCTATGAACGACCAGATATGCCTCAACACCCAGCTACCCGAGTTACATCGGTTTCCCGGTTCACATATAGCTGGTAGGTCTTGGGTACTGTTCTAGCTTGTTCAACAGGCCCCCACACTATTCAGTCCTCAATCGACACAAGCGGAGCTATAGCACCCAGGCCCCAAAGTCCTGCTGCCCTTACTCTCCGCTCGGTCTAATTTTTCTTGCCATATGTTTCATTTGCTATCTTTACCCGAGTCGAGTGCCTCTAGCCTATCCTCGCGAGTAGTCCCATCTACTCGACTTGTACCGAATCCTACACTATCTTAGCATTGTAGTAGCTAAACGGGGTTTTCAATCCTAATCCCAACCCATGGTTTTCTTGGCTATGCATTTGGGTTTCAAACAAGACTCTAATGCAAGAAGTAAGTGGGTGCTCAAAGTAAGTTCTCAAAACAGTAAAAATTTGTAAAAAGGTTAATGCAAACCGGAGCTTGCCTTGCTGCTCTTGGTCGTAGGCTCGCTGTTCTTCCGGAGTGACGAAGTCTAAGACTTCGGGTTCCTCCTTAACCTTAGCGACTACATGAGATAAACATGTATATGTACCAATTTAAATGCATTTGAAGTGAAGTTAAACTTGTGAAGACTATAAGTCTTACTAGACAGACGAATGACTCTTAAATTTTTACTGAGGTTTGGTTACAACCTAAACAGAGACTTGGCCAAGTTTTATTTGCACCAAAGCTCATTTGAGCTCTCCACAAATAATTATGTACTTGATCTTAATTGGAGCTCCTAGGGTGTTCTAGGGATTTTCATGGAGCAAGCCATGACTTTCTGAAAACTAGATTTTCAAAGGGTTCTAATAGAGTTGGTCTCACTTAATTTGAAGGTTCCTAGCTAAAGATATGAGCTAAACAATTTCAGAGAAATTCAGAAAATGTTTCTGGACATTATTTATTTTCTCTGGAAAAGTTTTATTAATCACATAATTTGGTGGATCAAATGGATCTGAAATTTTTATGGTAGCTCAGGGATATTTTGGTGAACATCCCATCAAAATTTCAGAATTTTCCTTCAAAAGGTTCTCCAGTTAAAATTCTAACCAGTTTGAATTTGAAGAATTAATTCTGGAGAAATAAGGCTTTTCATGAACTGAAACTTGATTTGCTGGAAGGTACTCAGAGAGATGAATCCAACAAAATTTGGTTCACTCTATTTGGAGTTTACTAGCCGAGGATATGTGGGTTTGAAGTTTGAACTAAATCTGAAAATCGGGAAAATGTTTAAATCACTGCGCATGGAACCGGGGCTATGTGTCCACTTCTCAGCGGTCGACACACGGGGCTATGTAATCTTTTGCGCGCAGCCGCACCCGATCCAGTGCTACAGCTAATCCCGGGTTTTAAAATATCAGCCGCTGACACGTGGGACCGGGGGCTTCATCTACCTCCGGCCTCCCCGCGCTCGGCCGCCGCCCCCCTCGCCGGAGTGCTCGCCGGAGGGCTTCTGCCGTGCGCCAAACTTCACAATATTGGCCGCCTCTTCCTAATTCTACCTGGGGAACACGATGCTGGGCTCTGCTCGTCGTGACGGTCACAGGAACACAGCTGGTGACGAGCGGCGGCTTCGGAAGAACTTCGGCCGTGTCGGCCGAACTTCCTAGCACCCCAACCAATCGAGCAAAGGGCCAGAGAGCATCAATGGACCTTAGGAAATCTCGGCATGGTCTCAAAGCAGCTCGGAATAGGCTCTAGGTAAGCTCTCACCGTGCGCCCGACGCGTCCCAAATAATCCGCCGTTGGCAAGCTTGGAAATACGCCATGTACAGGGGTTCTCATGCTAGGTGTTGTGAAGCCAACTTGTGCGCCACTAAGTCTAGTTCATGTAGGAATTGTTTGAGACTCTCTTTTAAAATCCCCAAAAAGTGGTAGCAAGAAAAATTCAGCTCATGTACACTTATGAAAAATGAGGGGAATTGAAACTTTGAATTATAACGGTGTGAGTTCAAAGTTGTGAATCAAACTTCCCAAAATTCCAAACATGGAGATCTAAATGCACAGCTTGGATCTTCATAGTCCAAATATGCACCCTTCCAAATTTCAGCTCATTTGGAGGAGTTTCAATATTTGTTTGGGAATTAAAAGGAGAAGCCCTCTAATCTGAATTTCAAATTCAGTTTCAAATTCTAATTTCCTCAACTTGCAAGTTGGGTTCCACAAATGTGTTCTCCACATTTGAATTAGCAGCCATGCCAAAAATCAGAAATTTTGGGCCTGGTTTGCTATGTTTTTGGGGCAAGACAAAGGGGAGAATTCAAATTCATTTCAAATTCAATTGATCAAACTCAATTCAAACTTCACCCCAGAATTCAAAACAGTTTGAATTCAACTTTTCATAAAATGACTTGGTGTGAAAGTATAGCCTTAATTTTGAGTAGCTGGGGGAGAAATATCAGTGGAAATTGAATTAAAAATTGAGGTGGTGGGACCCACATGTCAGCCACACAGTTTCCTTTTTCATCTCTGTTTCCCTTCGGTTGATCATCGAGCTGCCACCGCACTGTGAATTTTCTTCCACCGAGCTGCTTGCACAACTTGCTCCCGAAGGCAGCACTCCGTATGTGGATTGCTATCACAGCAGCGGCACAACTCCAGTTTTTATTATCAGCCTCCAACCGAAGCTTCCCTCATCCTTTGCTCGAGCGCTCACTGAGAACAAGCTCACGCGCTGCCTCCTGCTCATCGTTCAGCAGCCTCCCACCCTCCCTAGCACCGGTTGAGCCACCCAGGAGCTGCGCCGGCGCCTCCTCAACATGTTCCACCGCTCCTCAGCTCATCCCCGAGCTCCCCTCATAGTGCCCAACCTGTTTTTCACCGGGAGGAAACAGAGCACGTCGCCCCTCATAGCTCCTCGCGTTCCAGCCGCTCCAACGCCTCTCCTGCACGTCCAGCACCTCCCTAAGGTGTGCCAAGGTGTGTAGATCATGCTACCGCAGTACCCTTGCCCTTCCCCGTCGCCGGCTCGCCGGAATTTGGATTTTGGCGCCGGTACACGTGAAGAACCGACCCACACCAAAACTGGAAATTCGTCCAACGTGGTTGATCATCGGTTCTACAATTCAAGCCACAGAAACTAGTGACCCTAGCGCCCTCCCACGCCAAATACCAAAGCAAACCATCCACCACAGGCTCCGGGCAACGAGAAATCACCGGCGGCGGCAAAAACGGGTCGGTCCTCCGGTGAACCCCATGTTCTGGCCATTTTCGGCAAGGTTTAGCCTGCGTTCCATGTTCCCCGATCATTGGTGATGCTTTAGGGCAAGGTAGCTCGCCGGGAGGAGCTTCAGACGTGCCAGAACGCATTGATGACGAGCTCCCGAGTCGCCCCACCGGTGCTGGCCTGTTTTCGGCCGTTTTCATGCGTGGAAACCTTGTCCGGCAGCTGCGCCATGTTCCCAGGAGCATGTAGGGCGAAACCGGAGCTAATTTGGTGGAGAAATGAGGGAGAACGAGCCATGCCACGATTTGAGCTGGTGTGCACGCGCGTCTCTGGCCGTAGGTTGAAGAAGGACCTGACGAGTGGGCCCCCCCTGTTAAGTCTCTGTGTAGATTTTAAACAGGGAGCTATCACAGTTTGAAAAATTCATAACTTTGTGTAGACAACTCCAAAAAGGGTGAGACCAATTTTGTTTGAATCCTTAGGAGGAGTACTTCACACAGAAACAAATTGCATGCTATGAAAATGCCCAGGAATTTCTGTAGAATTGTTTTTAATAAACCCTTTAGGGATTTATTACAGGAGCAATTCTTTATGAAATATTCCCAAATTTGGGAAGCTAGTCCTTTTCATAGTGCCTGACCTCCAGTACAAATGTGAGCTTCATTAGAGTTCATTTGCTAGGTCAAATTACCTTCAAAGTTCAGCCATTATTTGGAAATTCAAATTTAAACAGAAACTTTTCAGAACTCCTGTTCAACTTAAAAAATTCATATCTCTATGATGGTAGCTCCAAAAATGGTGAAACAATTTTTGTTAGAACCATGGTGACTTACCCTAATCAGATCTTCCACTATTAGCTATGTCAAAACTCCTGAATTGGGCTCAAAATTCAGAGAAGCATTGTACTTGTTTTAAAGACTACATTGTGCAATGACATGTCTCCAAATTTGGCTCAAATCATCCTTAGAGGGTCTAGTATCAACTGTAAAAATCCCAAAGCCAATTAAGGATCCTAAATAGCAATAGCTATGAATAGTAATTCAATTCTTATAAGTCCTTAATACTTACACATGTAATTTGTTACATTTCATAATAGTGACCGAAGTTGAGGACGCACCGGAGCCCTTGGACATCCTCCCACCTGAAGTTGACATCCCATCTAACTCGCAACCAGGCAAGCCCCGGTTTGCACTTAAGTACCTTTTATAAAGTTTTTCATTTGTATCATTTATGTCTAGGTTGAATGTTTGCATTAGAGTTAGGGTGATTGAAACCCCACTTGCGTAGCCTCTTTAAATCCTATGGGGGGTTGGGTAGTTTACAAACTCGACGAGTAGAGAATGTCATGCTAATATATAGGATCTTGGTAGAAGTTGAGTGGTTGGAAGCTACTCGCGAGATAGTACTTATCACCCGGAAAGAAAAGAGGTAGATAATGGCTTGAGTTATAAAAATGAGACCCAGCAGGGGGGGATAGGATGCAGTGAGCAGAGGTCTCACGTGCGTAGCCCTGTTGGTGTCGGTTGAGGACCGTCCGTGTGCGGCCCTGCTGGACAAGTATCGAACAGTACCGGATGCATACTGGCATGTAACACCCCAAAACCTGTTAAGAGGGGAATTTAAAAACTTTTGGACGTATTGCATGTGGTGCAGAAATTCAAATTCAAATTGGAATTCAAATTCAACTCAAAACTGAAAAGAAAAAGAAAAATAAAAAGAAAAAAAAACAAAACCCCCGGCCAGTGGGCCGAAACCCACCAGCCGGCCCAACCGCCCCCGCGCCAGCCCGCAGCCGCGCGCTCCCCTCTCCCTCTCACTGACACGCGGAGCCCGCGTGTCATCCCTCACCTCCCGCTCGCGCCAACAGCCAGACTCTTCTGAGCGCGCCCGATCGCAACCGACTCCGGAATTCCGCGTCCCCAGCCCGACTCCCGGTCCCGGACGACTCCGGCTCGATCTAAACAAACACGCCGCCCTCCTCCGTCTATAAAAATGCTGGCATCGCCCCGTTTTTTCCCACGATCGGCTGTTTTTCCTCCCGGTGAGAACCGAAGCTCAGATCACCGTTTTCTCTCGATCTCTGCTCGGATTTTCCGATCTAACGCGTCGATCGTGTTCCACCGCCTCCGGGGAATCACGCAGGTGCAAAAGACTCAGTGGTTTGCGCTGTAGGCACAGCTCCGACGAGCACCACAGCGATTCCATCTCGGACCTCGTCGCCGACCGCCTTCCAGGACCTCCAAGCTCAAGAAAAACCCCGAGGTGAGATCCCCGACCTCCCCTCTACCGATCTATTCCATGAAATCCCAGTTTTAGGAAGAATAGACGAAGATCCGAAGTTTTCCGGCGACATCGCCGCCTCCCGCCGCCGCGCGCCGCCGGGCAGCGTCGCCGCGCATGGTCAGAGCGACGTGGCCCCTTATGCGCCGTCTATTTTAAATCGCACGGCAGAATTAAAACCCGTGCGTACCGGTTCGGCGATCTAATCTGAGCCGTCTGTTTAAAATCGGACGGTCCACATCAGCCACACATTATAAAGGCCGGTATTCTTACGCGCTACCCCCTGGGGATCTCGGAAAACACGAGCTAGCTCTGGAAACTTCTGATCTAGCCCCTAGAACTTCAGAAATTTATGTAAATTCATTTAAAAAACAGTTTTAGCCCCTGGACATAATAAAAATTAGGAAAACCTCTGTTATGTGTAGTTAGACCCCTGGAAATTTATGAAATAATATAATAGACCCTATATGATATTAAATTTAGGAATTTGAATATGTGATTAAGATTTAAAATTTAAAAGGTGAGACAAACAAATTGTAAATACAAATTTAAACTCCCCTAGCACTTGGAAAACTTTAGAATGAGTTAAAAGTAGATTATAAACTGAAATGAATCTATTTAACTAATTGTTCACATTTATTAGTTATAGGGACACATTTTTAGGTTAGGAAATAACTCTGAAAATTGGTAAAATAAATTTAAAATAGTCCACATCAGAGGAGAAGTGCCAAAGTATATTATTTAATATTTTAGATCAGAACCTACTCTGTTTAGATGATGTGTCTTACTATTTTCATAATAAAGTTCACATTTAGGCATAGAAAATAAATCTGAAATTACAAGAAAATAGGTATGCATAACAAGAAAATGATAAATGAAGTCTCCAAATCCATAGATTTCAGTTTAGGATTTGGTAGAAGATCTGAAAACCCAATTGGAGTAGGAAAATACCTTCCATGAAAACTTGGTAGTTAAGAAGTATATTAATTAAATATAAAGAATTTATTCAAATTGAAAATTGATATATAGTGTGCAAACAGAAATCTGAATACAAAACTTAGAAATCATATACACATGTTTAAAAGTGCATGCAAGCTAAAAATCAACACACATAGAGTAACCACAACACTTAGAAATGTGAATGACTTTCATAGGTGTGAATGTGTGGTTTGTATGAAGTGAAAGTGTGAACTATGTCTTATAGATTGTTGTTTTCTTTTTGCTATGTGTGTTGGCATGAGTAGAACCTGCCCCAGAGCAAGTTCTCCCCTTCCAAGATCAGGACTATCCATTCCCAGAGCAGCAGGAAGAAGGCAAGTGTCCTTGACCACTTTGATCCTATGCTAGGATGTGTAGATAGAATTATTTGCATTGTCAATTGAAATATGAAACCCATGCTAGGATGTTTTCCTAGAATTGCATTATCTTGTTTCCTTGTAGCTTGGGTTGGGATTTGTTTTATTATGTCATTCACTCATATTACTTGTGCTTAGCCATGCTTAGAATGGGATAATTTGGATATGAGATCATCAGTTTATTTAACATACTCTTGAATGAGATGTTATGAGTTATGTAGAGGTAGGGATCAAGGCAAGTTGGATGATTTGGTTGGTGCTGGGTGCACGAGACTCGGGTTTGTGTTTGGTACTTGCCTGGATCCTAAGGACCGGTTCATGGAGCATGTAACCTGGCTTTACCGTGCCAACCACATGTTGAGATGGGGCAGCTTGGCCAATTAATTAGGTGTATCCTCGCGTAGTATGGGTGTGTTGGATGGTGCGGGGAATATTTGTCAGCTGGACTACCATATGAACCGCAAGGCTCAAGAGGGGGCCACTGCAGCGGGGTTGGAGCCTCTTGTATGCTGTTAGGGGTGAAACCTCAGTGGACCCACGCTCGTCGGGAATCCCTTTGTAAAGGCTTCGTAGTGATCTCCTGGCTACACACCTGGGAAGTGTGAATGTGGTTCGTGGCCACTGGCATAATGGAGGTTCTTTTAGTCCACCCGGCAACGGGGGATGAAATCACTACATGTGAGTACAGTGGTGCAAACTCTGCAGAGTCAAAACTGTCATGACAGCCGTGCTCACGGTCAAGAGCGGCTTGGACTTATTCATGATTAGAAGATGATGACCTTGGAGGTTGTGGATGTTATGAGGGGAGCTCAACATTGGAAATGATGTTATGGTTATTTGATTATGATGATGGGATGGGACATTGGGACCATTTCACCTGTGTAGTAATGTAGGTGCTTAATAAGCTAAGGTAGTAGGCAATAATTGCGTAGTGCTTTAACCATGAGTTCAACCTCTCCTTGTTCTAGCCATGCATGACATAATTTTCCCACACTTGCTGAGTACCAACGGTACTCAACCTTGCATATTTGTTGGTTTAAATTGCTGCTCAGGTCAAGGGGACGATGTGGTGTTTAATGATCAAGATTTCGGACCCGAAGAAGGATTCTAGGTTCATGGAGTCCCTCGGGCAACGCCTGTGACGGAGCCCACAAGAATAATATTCCGCTGCTATTTTATTTACATGTTATGAACTTATTATCGTCCATCGAGACATATGCTATGTAAGACTTATTTATATTCAACACCTGGCTTGTAATAAACGATGCTTCACTATTTGTCATCACATGTATGAGAAAATGATCCTGGCATACATGTGATATTCACTCGGTTGTTATTCGGAGAAACCGGGTGTGACAGAAGTGGTATCAGAGCCAAGGTTGCCCGTAGGAACGTGGACCTAGGTAGAAATGGACGTATTTAAGGACCCTATTTTCTTAAAAACTATTTTTACAAAGGTGTGGGTTGAAAAGTGTTATTTAATGGGGTCACTTTATTCATCTTACCCAACTTTTATTCAAAATAGGATTTTTGTTTAAAATCTTATCTAACTTAATTTTAAATGCTTTATGTTTTAGATGGTTCGCATGATCCGCACCGCCCGCAAGTCCACCGGAGGGAGAGTTCCCGTAGTTGCCCTTGCCCTGAGAGAGGAGAACCGTCCGGTGACGTACCTCTCCTACGGATTGGCAGTGGGAGGCTTGTTGCGCCGTCTTCGACGTATGCTCCAAGCCGCCGGCAATACGGGCAAGCTAATCATACACTATAGTTCCACCCGGACCATACGTGAGAAGCGGGAAGAATGGAGTTCAGAAATGAGGATTATCCATGAAAATCAGCTGCTCAAGATCCACCGCTCTCTAGCTTGCCGAGCGACACAGGTCGATGCGGAGAAGGATGTCACCTGGGAGGCAATCACCTGCCAGAGTCACATATATCGTCGCCACCTGGACAGGACTGAGTACATGTATGTCCTCCAGCGTGAGAGTGATACAACGGAGTACAAGTACCCGCCAGTGCAGCACAGGACTTCCCATGAGCACATGGACTTGTGCTTGGAGGATGCTGCTATGCTCAGCACTCGACTACAGGAGTGTCAGCAGGAGCTTCAGGATGTTCGCGACACCCTGAAGGAGACTGAGGCATTGCTTCGAGCCAGCTTGAGGGCGAGAGAAAGAGGAGATGGGAATGAACTGTGTATCACCATGAATGACACATGGACTCCTGACTCCCCAGATCGCCGGGCGAGCAGGCGTCGCCGCACTTCTCCACCAGCAGCTTCCCCACCCAAAGCGGAGTCAGAGGGCAGCCGCAATTATTGAGGAACAACCCAAGGAGCCAACTCAGTGATATGAGTTGTGTAGAGTCCTTCCCCATAGTTCAGCAGGTTATCGAGTAGTTGAGTCGTTAGCTTAGTTAATGGTGTGTTAATGCTTGGTGTGTGACGTGAGTTGTGGAAGCCATGGGCGTTTGTCCACAACCTCGTCTTCAGGATTGTTTTGGTTTCGTGTGTGAACCCAGATGAATTAAGAGTGCATTTATGTTCACGTAAGACATGAAACTCTCATAAAATATGAATGAAATAAGGTCTCAAAATATTAATGTTTAAACAAGCAAAGTGGGAAGTTAATACTTAATGCTTTAAGTTAACATCTGGTTGATCATGATAGATGGCCGGAAGAGGAAAGGGTCGTGCTGCCAACCCCGCCAACAACAACGATGAGGCAGGCAACCCTCATCTTTCTGGAGGACAAGACAGGGGTGGTCATCGGGAAGGAGTTGATCCCATCCAACAAATGCTGGAAAACCAGAATCAACTCATCCAGAGCCTGACTCAAGTGGTGGCCAACTTGCACCAAACTCCACCTCCACAAGCTGCACCACGCCAACCAAGGTTGAGTGAGTTTCTAGGGACTCAACCTCCAAAGTTTGCAAGTGCTGCTGAACCTCTGGAGGCAGATGATTGGCTAAAGACCATTGAGAGCAAGATGAGGATCATACAATACCAAGGATATGAGAGGGTGCTGTTTGCCTCTCACAAATTTCATGGACCTGCTGCTGATTGGTGGACCGCTTACGTGACCGCCCATCATGACCCTGAGAACATCACTTGGGAAGAGTTCAAGCGTAGATTCCGCAACCACTACATACCAAGGGGTGAACTTAAAAACAAGAGAAAGGAGTTCTTGGGGCTGCAGCAAGGAAACATGACGGTGAGGGAATACCTCACTAAATTCACCCAACTATCCCGTTATGCACCACGGGACATAGACAGAGCAGAAACAGGATTGCTTTGTGGAAGGACTTACGGCGGAAATGCAGTGTGCAATGTCCTCCAACGAGTATGAAAGCTTCCAAAAGATGGTGGACAGAACATTTGCTGAAGAAAGGAATCACATTCACATGGACGCCGCAGTGCGAGACGAGTTTTCAAGAGCTAAAGAAAAGATTGACAACAGCCCCAGTGCTAGTTATGCCAGATATGCAGAAGAACTTTTCGGTGTACTGCGATGCTTCTGGAAACGGGTTGGGATGTGTTCTCATGCAAAAAGGGCATGTCGTGGCTTATGCATCCCGGCAGCTCCGGAAACACGAGAAGAACTATCCTACACATGACCTAGAGCTAGCTGCAGTAGTACACGCGTTGAAGATTTGGCGGCATTACTTGATGGGGAAGAGGACAGAGATATATACGGACCATAAGAGCCTAAAGTATATTTTCACACAGCCAGATCTCAACATCAGGCAAAGGAGATGGTTAGAGCTGATCAACGACTTTGATGTGGGCATCAACTATCACCCTGGGAAAGCGAACGTCATGACAGATGCTTTAAGCCAGAAGGTGCAGGTCAATAGGTTAAGCTTGAAGGACATGCCTACAGAATTGAAAGAAGAGGTTATAAAACTCAATCTATGTCTGGTGAATAGTGGTGAAGCCATTGCCATGGAAGTGGATTCCACCTTACAGAAAGACATCCGCAATGGTCAAAAGAATGACAAGAAGATACAAGAGATTAGAGAACTCATCAAGGAAAATAAAGCCCCTGGGTTCAGAGAGGATGAACAAGGTACGGTGTGGCACGGGAAAAGAATCTGTGTGCCTGAAGTAAAGGAGATCCGTGAATTGATTTTGAGGGAGGCTCATGATTCAGACTATTCCATTCATCCGGGGAGTATGAAGATGTACCATGACCTCAAGAGCAGGTATTGGTGGTATGGCATGAAGCGAGATGTCGCGGAGCATGTTGCCTTATGTGACACATGTCAGTTGGTGAAAGCAGAACATCAACGACCCGCGGGATTATTGCAACCACTCAAAGTGCCTGAATGGAAATGGGAGGAAATCGGTATGGATTTCATAGTGGGACTACCTAGGACCCAGTCAGGATATGATTCGATATGGGTCATCATCGACAGGCTAACCAAGGTAGCTCATTTCATCCCCGTGAAAGAAAGCTACAGCGGATCCAAGTTGGCAGAATTATACATGTCAAGGATCATGTGTTTCCATGGAGTGCCAAAGAAGATAATGTCAGATCGAGGACACAGTTCACCTCAAGGTTCTGGCAGAAGTTACATGAAACCATGGGAACTCATCTGAACTTTAGTTCTACCTATCATCCCCAGACTCACGGACAGACGGAAAGAACCAATCAGATCCTTGAGTATATGCTGAGAGCGTGTGCGCTCAAGAATAATAGGAGTTGGGGTAAGAACTTACCATATGCGGAGTTCTCCTATAACAACAGCTATCAGGCTAGTATGAAAATGTCACCCTTTGAGGCTTTGTATGGGAGGAAGTGCAGAACTCCCCTATTTTGGAACCAAACGGGAGAAAGTAAAGTGTTTGGGCACGAGGTACTACAAGACGCCGAGGCGAAAGTGAGGGGAATTCGCAACAATTTGAGGATAGCACAGACACGACAAAAGAGCTATGCCGATGTATGGAGAAGAGAGCTCGTTTTCAACGTGGGGGACTATGTCTACCTCAAGGTATCCCCTATTCGAGGACTTCGTCGGTTTAAGGTGAAAGGGAAGTTATCACCCCGATACATCGGACCCTTTCAAGTTCTGGAGAGGAAAGGCGAAGTGGCACATCAACTAGAACTACCGGCTCGCCTATCACATGTGCATGACGTATTCCATGTGTCACAGCTCAAGAAATGTTTGAGGACACCTGAAGAGATGTTACCCATGAATGAGGTTGACGTAGCTGAGGATCTGTCTTATGTCGAGCAACGCTTCAAGATTTTGGAGACAATGGAACGCCTCACAAGAAATAAAAGAATTCTGATGTGCAAGGTGCAGTGGAAGCATCACTCGGAAGAGGAAGCCACATGGGAGCGAGAAGACGAGCTTAAGGCACAGTTTCCGGAATTGTTTTCCTAGAACCACCAATCTCGAGGACGAGATTTTTTTAGGGGGGTAGAGCTGTAACACCTCAAAACCTGTTAAGAGGGGAATTTTAAAAATTTTGGACGTATTGCATGTGGTGCAGAAATTCAAATTCAAATTGGAATTCAAATTCAACTCAAAACTGAAAAGAAAAAGAAAAAGAAAAAGAAAAAAACAAAACACCCGGCCAGTGGGCCGAAACCCACCAGCCGGCCCAACCGCCCCTGCGCCAGCCCGCAGCCGCTCGCTCCCCTCTCCCTCTCACTGACACGCGGGGCCCGCGTGTCATCCCTCACCTCCCACTCGCGCCAACAGCCGGACTCTTCCGCGCGCGCCCGATCGCATCCGACTCCGGAATTCCGCGTCCCCAGCCCGACTCCTGGTCCCGGACGACTCCGACTCGATCTAAACAAACACGCCGCCCTCCCCCGTCTATAAAAACGCCGGCATCACCCCGTTTTTTCCCACGATCGGCTGTTTTTCCTCCCGGTGAGAACCGAAGCTCCGATCACCGTTTTATCTCGATCTATGCTCGGATTTTCCGATCTAACGCGTCGATCGTGTTCCACCGCCTCCGGAGAATCACGCAGGTGCAAAAGACTCGGTGGTTTGCGCTCTAGGCACAGCTTCGACGAGCACCGCAGCGATTCCATCTCGGACCTCGTCGTCGACCGCCTTCCAGGACCTTCGAGCTCAAGAAAAATCCCGAGGTGAGATCCCCGACCTCCCCACTACCGATCTATGCCATGAAATCCCAGTTTTAGAAAGAATAAACGAAGATCTGAAGTTTTCCGGCGAGATCGCCGCCTCCCGCCGCCGCGCGCCGCCGGGCAGCGTCGCCGCGCACGGTCGGAGCGACGTGGCCGCTTATGCGCCGTCTATTTTAAATCGCACGGTAGAATTAAAACCCGCGCGTACCGGTTCGGCGATCTAATCTGAGCCGTCTGTTTAAAATCGGACGGTCCACATCAGCCCTGCATTATAAAGGCCGGGATTCTTACACGCTACCCCCTAGGGATCTCGGAAAACACGAGCTGGCCCTGGAAACTTCTGATCTAGCCCCTGGAACTTCAGAAATTCATGTAAATTCATTTAAAAATTAGTTTTAGCCCCTGGACTTAATAAAAATTAGTAAAATCCCTCTGTTATGTGTAGTTAGACCCATGGAAATTTATGAAATAATATAATAGACCCTGTAGTGGGGTGAGCTTACTTTTTTTTTACCCTATATGATATTAAATTTAGTAATTTGAATATGTGATTAGGATTTAAAATTTAAAAGGTGAGACAAACACATTGTAAATATAAATTTAAACTCTCCTAGCACTTGGAAAACTTTAGAATGAGTTAAAAGTAGATTATTAACTGAAATGAATCTTTTTAACTAATTGTTCACATTTATTAGTTATAGGGACACATTTTTAGGTTAGGAAATAACTCTGAAAATTGGTAAAATAAATTTAAAATAGTCCACATCAGAGAAGTGCCAAATTATAAAGTTCACATTTAGGCATAGAAAATAAATCTGAAATTATAAGAAAATAGGTATGCATAACTAGAAAATGATAAATGAAGTCTCCAAATCCATAGATTTCAGTTTAGGATTTGGTAGAACATCTGAAAACCCAATTGGAGTAGGAAAATACCTTCCATGCAAACTTGGTAGTTAAGAAGTATATTAATAAAATATAAAGAATTTATTCAAATTGAAAATTCATATATAGTGTGAAAACAGAAATCTGAATACAAAAAATAGAAATCATATACACATGTTTAAAAGTGCATGCAAGCTAAAAATCAACACACATAGAGTTACCACAACACTTAGAAATGTGAATGACATTCATAGGTGTGAATGTGTGGTTTGTATGAAGTGAAAGTGTGAACTATGTCTTATGGATTGTTGTTTTCTTTTTGCTATGTGTGTTGGCATGAGTAGAACATGCCCCAGAGCATGTTCTCCCCTTCCAAGATCTGGACTATCCATTCCCAGAGCAGCAGGAAGAAGGCAAGTGTCCTTGACCACTTTGATCCTATGCTAGGATGTGTAGATAGAATTATTTGTATTGTCAATTGAAATATGAAACCCATGCTAGGATGTTTCCCTAGAATTGCATTATTTTGTTTCCTTGTAGCCTGGGTTGAGATTTGTTTTATTATGTCATTCACTCATATTACTTGTGCTTAGCCATGCTTAGAATGGGATAATTGGGATATGAGATCATCAGTTTATTTACCATACTCTTGAATGAGATGTTATGAGTTATGTAGAGGTAGGGATCAAGGCAAGTTGGATGATTTAGTTGGTGCTGGATGCATGAGACTCGGGTTTGTGTTTGGTACTTGCCTGGATCCTAAGGACCGGTTAATGGAGCATGTAACCTGGCTTTACCGTGCCAACCACATGCTGAGATGGGGCAGCTTGGCCAATTAATTAGGTGTATCCCCGGCGTAGTATGGGTGTGTTGGATGGTGCGGGGAATAGGTGTCAGCTGGACTACCATATGAACCGCAAGGCTCAAGAGGGGGCCACTGCAGCGGGGTTGGAGCCTCTTGCATGCTGTTAGGGGTGAAACCTCAGTGATCTCCTGGCTACACACCTGGGAAGTGTGAATGTAGTTCGTGGCCACTGGCATAATGGAGGTTCTTTTGGTCCACCCGGCAACGGGGGATGAAATCACTACATGTGGGTACAGTGGTGCAAACTCTGCAGAGTCAAAACTGTCATGACAACCATGCTCACGGTCAAGAGCGGCTTGGACTTATTCATGATTAGAAGATGATGACCTTGGAGGTTGTGGATGTTAAGCGGGGAGCTTAACATTGGAAATGATGTTATGGTTATTTGATTATGATGATGGGATGGGAGATTGGGACCATTTCACCTGTGTAGTAATGTAGGTGCTTAATAAGCTAAGGTAGTAGGCAATAATTGCGTAGTGCTTTAACCATGAGTTCAACCTCTCCTTGTTCTAGCCATGCATGACATAATTTTCCCACACTTGCTGAGTGCCAACGGTACTCAACCTTGCATATTTGTTGGTTTAAATTGCTGCTCAGGTCAAGGGGACGATGTGGTGTTTAATGATCAAGATTTCGGACCCGAAGAAGGATTCTAGGTTCATGGAGTCCCCCGGGCAACACCTGTGACGGAGCCCACAAGAATAATATTCCGCTGCTATTTTATTTACATGTTATGAACTTATTATCGTCCATCGAGATAGATGCTATGTAAGACTTATTTATATTCAACACCTGGCTTGTAATAAATGATGCTTCACTATTTGTTATCACATGTATGAGAAAATGATCCTGGCATACATGTGATATTCACTCGGTTGTTCTTCGGAGAAACCGGGTGTGACATGGCATATGGGGACCTCCTGCCCGTTACAGATGGACCGGTTCGGCATTTGGGTTGCCTTTGAAAGGTTGTTGCATACAACAGAGTAGGAAGGGGTGTGGAATCACGCTTCTGAAAGTGGGTGTATGTGACGTGTTATCCGGGTGTGTCTTGATTGCAATCACCGTCCCTCGCGGTTATTTGAGTACCCGCTTGTTCACTGCGCTGTGACGTAGTAAGAAGTGAAATAAGCCAACTGAAAATGCTGTATTGAACTATTAAATGTCTTGAAACCTTGTATGCTGTAGTTATAGAGCAAATTAAGTTTATATTCCACTTTGGGCATCTCCACATCGGGGGAAAGCGTTTCTTGTTTGATTGTGGACTTCCGATGTGAGGGCTGCCTAAGGCACATGAATCTGCTGCTATAAAACTGAAAGTAAGGATCAACTTATAGGTGTGTCTTTATTGCAAATTCATTTCCTACCTTACACATCCGTGCATGTAGAGTTCCATGCCTAGGGTTGACGGTTAAGACTTGCTGAGCCTTCGTGCTCACAGTTGCAATATTTGAGCTGTGTGCTGGTGAGAGTTATGAGGAGGGATCCGAAGACAAGGCGATGCCCCCGTCGGGGTACACGGCCGAGCTGGAGCCCTGCACGCCGCCGTGATCTCCAATTCCATGCTGCTAGTGTGTAGCGTCCCCGGGCTGGACGGCTGCACTTTTGCATAGCTAGGATGAGAGGCTGTATATGTATGTTACTTCCGCTGTTTGAATAGGTTTTGTAGAAGACTTCCTCTGTTTTATAACAAATAAAAGTTTGTATGTTGTTATTTATTCTTTTCTTGTGTGCTGTTAGGTGCCGCATCGCACGGCACCACCCTATGCGATTTTGGAGTGGGTGAACCACGGGGTGGTCCCCACAGGCGTGGTATCAGAGCCGCATTGGGAATAGCACGCTCGAAAAGAGCCTATTTTGAAAACTTAGCAGTAGTCGAGTGAGGATTAGTCATTAAGCCCACATAAGGCCTATGATAGTACTAGTTATGAAGGTGGAGAAGCTGACTTATGTGTTATACATTCTGTAACGACGCTCCAACATCAGGTAAGAGGTAAGGTACGCCACCGTAGGCGGATCAATTATGGTAACTCGCCATACGAGTAATAGTATGGAAGGATATACCGTGGCTTGGCACGGTAGTGAATATGAGTCTCTGAACCTCTTCATGGTTCTGAGAGCATATGAAAACGCTGTTCTCCAGCGTGCTTTAGGCAAAAGTGAGAATACCCCATCGTGTGGTAAGCAACACGATAGTATGCAACTCTTGAACGTTCAATGTTCAAAGGGCCATACGCAGCGCTCGCCATCGGCGTGCCTCAACTGTCATGAGGCAGTAGGTGGTATCCGTTGGGTTGATAAAATTCCCAACCGTGACGACCCGTTCACGCTCTACTCGGGTTCCCCGTCGTGTGGTGTGAAAACACGACCATGTACCTTGAGACGTGGCTTGACTCAAGGACGATCCGTATGGCAATGATACGGACCGTATGTTTTTATTATGATATGGAACTACCTGAAATGCTAAAACCCTTATGTGCATTATTGTGTGTTTTTATGCTGGTACACTAACCACGTTAGTGCATGACATTTAGAAACCGTTTGTGAGTGACGTTCTTAGTTCCACCATTGGACACCTATATGCCGGAATACCGGGTTAAGAATTTTCATTGGTGAGGAAACGTAGTACCGACTGCATAAAAGTTTATTTTCAAAGAAAAGAGTCACAATGAGGTTTAGGAATTCACTTAGGTGTTAGTAAACTCCTATATTGAACTAAGAGTCAATTGGGAGTATAGATTCCATCTCAAAAAAATAGGAATAATCTCCCCTGTTTTCGGCAGAAATTTTGCTGATCTTGAACAGGGCATAACATAAGATTGGTTGAACCAATGGAGGTGTGGGATACCATTCTGGAAAGGTTTTGAAGTCCTCTAAAACGTTTCTGTAGAGCTCCAGGACAAAATCTCCCTCCAATGGGATGAAAATCTCATATGAGTAGGTACTGTCCAGAAACAGGGCAGACCAAAATGCTCTCTGAAAATTTTATGTATTTCAACCACAACTTCCTGTAGAAAAATTTCTAAGGGTCAAGTAAGACACGGTTGGAAAGTGCAGGAAATGTGCTACAACTTTGTTGTTGAACACTAGTCCAGACTTTGCCTCTATAGAGGTCAAAACTGTTGAATTGTCCGGACTGGTCAGCTGGACCAGAAGCTGGACAGTGAGCACTATGTTGAAGTGTTTCCACCAAAACACTTTGTTTCACCGTTCGACGTCCAGTGGCTGTTGTAAAACATCGAGTTGGAGTCGAAAAGTTTTTGCATTCCACGTATCATTTCGAGCGAGTACATGTTTGGATCCAGTACAATAGCGAGGAATTACGCATGCTAACACAATTAACATCCTGTGGTGACCCCGATGGTCGAAATGAACTTTTAACCCATAAAGATCAATACTTTGGAACTCGATCATGTGATACGGTCCAGGGATGTATATGTTGCATAAAGTTTATACTTTATCCATATGTGTGATTGTTATGCGCATTGTTTATCCCATTCTCGCATTACTATTGTATAGACTGGATGAGCTAAGCCAACATGTGCTGATCGTTTGAATGGTATGAATGCAGAATGGTGCGGACACATTCAACGCAAGAGGAGGGAGGTCCGAGTCAAGTTCGTGGTGATGAGTCTCCACCTCCGGAGCAGACCACGACGCAGCAGCAACCACCTCCTCCACCACCAGAACTTTCAAGGAATCTTGCGGAGGTTCTCGCTGCAGTGCTCGGCTCGAGCGACGAGCAAACCGAGCTGCTGCGGATGTTGGTGCAGCAGAATGCGTCCCATCATGGAGGACGCCAAGACAATAGGCAACGCCAGCCCCAACAAAGTTCGTATTCAGAATTCATGGTGATCCATCCGCCAGTCTTCACGGAGGCCGAAGAACCTTTGGAGGCGGACAGCTTTATCCACACTCTGGAGGCGAAGTTTGGGCTGCTACGATGCACCGAACACCAGAAGGCGCTGTATGCAGGGCAACAGCTTCAAGGAGAAGCCGGTACCTGGTGGGAGAACTACACCGCCTCCTTACCGGCTGGCCATGCCGTCACATGGACGGAGTTCCGGGAGGTGTTCCTGGCCTATCACATACCTCCCGGTGTGATGGAAATGAAGCTCCAGGAGTTCCTGGCGTTACGGCAAGGCGAGAGGAGGGCTCATGAGCACTCCAGGTTATTCAACCGGCTGGCGCAGTATGCGCCAGGATTTGTGGGGACAGAAGACAACAAGCGCAATGCTTTCTTCCGGTGCCTGAATTCAAAGATGAAGGTCCATCTCGCCCAAAGCAATCGCGGCACATTCAACGACCTCGTTAATGCCGCGATTCTACAAGAGAATGCTCAGCACGAGCGCGGTTCTGATAAGAGATGATAACGGTACACTATGGTTTAAAGACCGTATAGTGGTACCCTGTGACATGAAGCTTCAGAGGAAAATCTTGGACAAAGCTCATTTGTCCAAGTATTCTATTCATCCGGGCAGCAACAAGATGTACCAAGATCTGAAAACAAGGTTTTGGTGGACACGGATGAAAAGAGAAATCGCAAAGTACGTATCTGAATGTGATACGTGTCGGCGTGTGAAAGCCGACCATATGCGTAAAGCCAGACAGCTGCAACCATTGAATATTCCGGCGTGGAAGTGGGATGATATCAGCATGGACTTCATTGTTGGTTTACCTCTCACATCTCACAAACATGACTCGATTTGGGTGATAGTCGATCGACTAACCAAGTCGGCTCATTTTATCCCCGTACATACAAAGTAGGTGGCCAAGTAATATGCGGAGCTGTATATTGCAAAGATCTTGTGCTTGCACGGTGTTCCCCGCTCCATTATTTCAGATCGCGGTGCGCTGTTTGTCTCTCGGTTCTGGGAATAGCTGCACGCATCATTGGGGACCAAACTGATCCGAAGCTCCGCGTATCACCTGCAGACAGATG
Source organism: Neostapfia colusana (assembly GCA_030760725.1). Lineage (NCBI taxonomy): Eukaryota > Viridiplantae > Streptophyta > Magnoliopsida > Poales > Poaceae > Neostapfia > Neostapfia colusana. The sequence goes on along the minus strand of JASWHV010000008.1, from coordinate 24,701,186 downwards.
GTCAAACTGAACGGGTGAATCAAGTGCTTGAAGACATGCTACGCGCATGTGCCATCCACCACGGCAAGAATTGAGACGATCATTTGCCGTTGGCGGAGTTTTCTTACAACAATGGCTATCAAGCTAGCATTAAGATGGCGCTGTATGAAGCTCTCTACGGCCGGAAATGTCGCACACCTCTCAATTGGTGCGAGTCCGGCGAGCGAGTTATCTACGGCATTGAACTTGTGAATGAAGCTGAAGAACGAGTGCGAGTAATACAAGCCAATCTTAAGGCTGCTCAATCTCGTCAGAAGAGCTATGGGGATAAAAGACGCCACCCTCTCCACTTCGACATCAGGGACCATGTTTATGTTCGTGTGTCTCCGATGAAGGGAGTTCAGCGTTTCGGAGTGAAGGGTAAACTTGCGCCGCGGTTCATTGGTCCGTTCACCGTCATTGAAAAATGTGGACCCGTGGCCTATCGCTTGGAGTTACCAGTGTCGCTTGCAGGGATTCACAACGTCTTCCATATCTCTCAGCTGAGGAAGTGCCTCAAACCCTCAGCTGAAATCCGCACTGAAAACATAGAAGTTCTCCAACCGGACCTCACGTACACGGAGTATCCAATCCGGATTATCGATGAAAAGACTCGAGCCACAAGAAACCGGACCTTATGGTTCTACAAGGTCTTGTGGAGCAACCATACCGCTGATGAGGCGACATGGGAAAGTGAGGAATATCTACGAACGAATTATCCGGACTTGCTATCATCATATATCCCAACTTTGCTTTTCCTTTGGAATCTCGGGACGAGATTCTTTTTAAGGGGGAAGGGATGTAAAATCTCCAAAAAGTGGTAGCAAGAAAAATTCAGCTCATGTACACTTATGAAAAATGAGGGGAATTGAAACTTTGAATTATAACGGTGTGAGTTCAAAGTTGTGAATCAAACTTCCCAAATTTCCAAACATGGAGATCCAAATGCACAGCTTGGATCTTCATAGTCCAAATATGCACCCTTCCGAATTTCAGCTCATTTGGAGGAGTTTCAATATTTGTTTGGGAATTAAAAGGAGAAGCCCTCTAATCTGAATTTCAAATTCAGTTTCAAATTCTAATTTCCTCAATTTGCATGTTTGGTTCCACAAATGTGTTCTCCACATTTGAATTAACAGAAATGCCAAAAATCAGAAAATTTGGGCCTGGTTTGCTATGTTTTTGGGGCAAGACAAAGGGGAGAATTCAAATTCATTTCAAATTCAATTGACCAAACTCAATTCAAACTTCACACCAGAATTCAAAACAGTTTGGATTCAACTTTTCAAACAATGACTTGGTGTGAAAGTATAGCCTTAATTGTTGAGTAGCTGGGGGAGAAATATCAGTGGAAATTGAATAAAAAATTGAGGTGGTGGCACCCACATGTCAGCCACACAGTTTCCTTTTTCATCTCTGTTTTCCCTTCGGTTGATCATCGAGCTGCCACCGCACTGTGAATTTTCTTCCACCGAGCTGCTTGCACAACTTGCTCCCGAAGACAGCACTCCGTATGTGGATTGCTATCACAGCAGCGGCACAACTCCAGTTTTTTATTATCTGCCTCCAACCGAAGCTTCCCTCATCCTTTGCTCGAGCGCTCACTGAGAACAAGCACACGTGGTGCCTCCTGCTCATCGTTCAGCAGCTTCCCACCATCCCTAGCACCGTTTGAGCCACCCAGCAGCTGCGTCGGCGCCTCCTCAACGTGTTCCACCGCTCCTCAGCTCATCCCCGAGCTCCCCTCGCAGTGCCCAACCTGTTTTTCACAGGGAGGAAACAGAGCACATCGCCCCTCACTGCTCCTCGCGTTCCAGCCGCTCCAACGCCTCTCCTGCACGTCCAGCACCTCCCTAAGGTGTGACAAGGTGTGTAGATCATGATACCGCAGTCCCCTTGCCCTTCCCCATCGCCGGCTCACCGGAATTTGGATTTTGGCGCCGGTACACGTGAAGAACCGACCCACACCAAAACTGAAAATTCTTCCAACGTGGTTGATCATCGGTTCTACAATTCAAGCCACAGAAACTAGTGACTCTAGCGCCCTCCCACGCCAAATACCGAAGCAAACCATCCACCACAGGCTCCGGGCAACGAGAAATCGCCGGCGGCGGCAAAAACGGGTCGGTCCTCCGGTGAACCCCATGTTCCGGCCATTTTCGGCAAGGTTTAGCCTGCGTTCCATGTTCCCCGATCATTGGTGATGCTTTAGGGCAAGGTAGCTCGCCGGGAGAAGCTTCGGACGCGCCATAACGCATTGATGCCGAGCTCCCGAGCCGCCCCACCGGTGCCGGCCTGTTTTCGGCCGTTTTCATGCGTGGAAACCTTGTCCGGCAGCTGCGCCATGTTCCCAGGAGCATGTAGGGCGAAACAGGAGCTAATTTGGTGGAGAAATGAGGGAGAACGAGCCATGCCACGATTTGATCTGGTGTGCATGCGCGTCTCTGGCGGGAGGTTGAAGAAGGACCTGACGAGTGGGCCCCCCTGTTAAGTCTGTGTGTAGATTTTAAACAGAGAGCTATCACAGTTTGAAAAATTCATAACTTTGTGTAGACAACTCCAAAAAGGGTGAGACCAATTTTGTTTGAATCCTTAGGAGGAGTACTTCACACAGAAACAAATTGCATGCTATGAAAATACCCAGGAATTTCTGTAGAATTGTTTTTATAAACACTTTAGGGATTTATTACAGGAGCAATTCTTTATGAAATATTCCCAAATTTGGGAAGCTAGTCCTTTTCATAGTGCCTGACCTCCAGTAAAAATGTGAGCTTCATTGGAGTTCATTTGCTTGGTCAAATTACCTTCCAAAGTTCAGCCTTTATTTGGAAATTCAAATTTAAACAGAAACTTTTCAGAACTCCTGCCCAACTTAAAAAATTCATATCTCTCTGATGGTAGCTCCAAAAATGGTGAAACAAATTTTGTTAGAACCATGGAGATATACCCTAATCAGATCTTCCACTATTAGCTATGTCAAAACTCATGAATTGGGCTCAAAATTCAGAGAAGCATTGTACTTGTAGGAATTTTAAAGACTACATTGTGCAATGACATGTCTCCAAATTTGGCTCAAATCATCCTTAGAGGGTCTAGTATCAAATGTAAAAATCCCAACACCAATTAAGGATCCTAAATAGCAATAGCTATGAATAGTAGTTCAATTCTTATAAGTCCTTAATACTTACACATGTAATTTGTTACATTTCATAATAGTGACCGAAGTTGAGGACGCACCGGAGCCCTTGGACGTCCTCCCACCTGAAGTTGACTTACCATCTAACTCGCAACCAGGCAAGCCCTGGTTTGCACTTAAGTACCTTTTATAAAGTTTTTCATTTGTATCATTTATGTCTAGGTTGAATGTTTGCATTAGAGTTAGGGTGATTGAAACCCCACTTGCATTGTAGGGAAATAGGGATGCGCTACTCTAGCAATTCGACCGTATCACCCAGGAAACATGCGAGTAAGAAGGTCATGGATCGTTACCAATAGACGCACAGCGCAGCGGATCGTAGATGCGCGTCGTAGCCGATCAGCGCAGCAGTAACAGCAGCGCCTCCACGGAGTCCACACGTACAGGGAGGAACGCCGTGCGTCGGTGTGCTAGCACCGTGCGCGCGGCAGGGGTTTCGGCGGCTGACCTGTGAGGGGCAGCGGCTGGGACTGCTATCTGGTGGAGTCCTCTGTCCCTAACCCTACCCCTCATATTTATAGGCGCGCTAATGGGCTTTTAGGTCACATGCCCATTAGTACCCTAATTTCATATGGATCAAATATCCATCAGGCCTTTATCCGAATTGTTATGATTGCCTCTTGGGCATATCACCAACAATCTCCCACTTGCACTAGAGACAATCATATAGCCAAGTTTTCAATATTCCATCCCCTTAAGTATGTGACCCATTAGGTTCATGTACAGTCGGTTATGAATGAAAACCGTTTTCAAACACAAGTCAGTAGAGGTACCTAGCAGGACATACTGACTCCCGAATGTACATAAAGATCATATCGGCTGAACCTAGATACATTCACATGCTAATTCCTTTGCCACACGATACCAGTCAAGCTCAAGGCGAGATACGTGTCATCCTTGTGATAGCTCGACCATTCACTCGATCAAATAGTGGATTCAATCTATTACTAACTTTTAGTCATAATGATTAACTCTTTAATCATTTTGGCATGGCCATGCACTTTCAATCCAACTATCTCGAGGGGCCTAGAGATATCTCTCCTGTTATTTAGGAGGGGCAAATCCCATCTTGATCCGCACACATCTCATTCCATGCTTCATCATGCACCTGAAGACTATTTTTATGACCACCCAGCTACGGAGTAGCGTTTGATAGTTTCAAAGTGCACAACTACACATGGTGAGAAACAATGGCAATCTCAGGTCAAAGAATCTAGCAGGTGTATCACTCAAGACCAACTGATGGCACATATGTAAATAACAATCCCAACAGTGTCTCGGAATGGGTCTATCCAACACCATGTTCACTAACATGTGTTCACATTATTAATTTGATATCTCCATATCTATGATCTGTTGTAAAGGTCCCAAAATTATGAATTCAAAGAAACACTTGTTTGAAAAGTTTTGTTTCATGTGTATGAAATTTGGGACTTGTTAAAACTTTTTCCCACATGTGATAACACACATGAGGGCTTTCTTTACACAAGTCAAATGTTCATTTGAGACCTTGCAACCCTAGAGGGGTCTAAAACAAGGATGGGAAGTTCCCATATGTGTGAGAAAACAAAAATCAGATTTGGAACAATTTGTTCAAACAAACATTCAAATGAGAAAAAACACAATGGAATTCGAAACTGTTGTGCTAAAGTCTCATTTGCAGCAGCCAAAATAAAAATCAGATTTCATATTTGAATTCCTTGAGTCCAAATTAGGGGGTGTGCAAAGTTTCATGATTTATGGAAATAGTTTGCAACCCATTTTGCAAAATGGACTTTAAAAGACAAAGAATTCAAATGCATGTTTGAATTTGGATGAAACTTGCCCAATTATCCAAATGCATACCAGATTTGAATTCCCACAATTGAATTCACTCAACATTCAAACTTGGGAGATATTTGGAGAGGGGATAAGGAGGACTGATCAGTGGGTCCCACATGTCATTGTGTGAACTGAAAACTTGCAAAAGATCCTCAGTGTTGGGTCTCTGTTTTGCCTCCCCGGGTGATCGACACCGAGGGCAGCACCGGTTGACACTGGGCAGCGCCGAGCCACCACCTGCTTCACCGGTGGGCGCCTGGCGAGCTGCTTTCTTCTTCTTATCACCTCGGCCGTGTCCTCTTACCACAGCCCCGAGGAACCACTCCGTTTCTTCTCCCCTCGCACCCTGAACAACACCAACGCCGCCGCCGTCGTTTGCTCGACAGCCGCCTCAAACAGGCGCGAACAACAGCTGGTCAATAGCCAGATAGCACCGGCGCAGCTCCCTCTCCCTCCTCAACGCGTCCCCGACCGATGATCGGTACACCACGGCCGTGCGGCGGCCGAACAAGGATCGATTGGGAGGCGTCCGTGGACAGCTCAATCTGGTGAGTATCACGACCAAGTGCCGGCGCCTCTGGACGCGCCAAGGCACCATGCTGCTCCCCTCCAAAGATCAGACCGTGCCATGCATCACCGGGAGGGAATTTGGAAAAATTGCTCCGGCGTACTCCCTCTGACCTTCCGGCACGGTAATCCCGAATTCCTCTTCAATTCTCAATATTTGTTCATCACAGTTTGCACGAAGGGTCCAAAGTAGTAGGCGATCCTTTGCTCTTCACGTTTCTAGCCTCAAACTACACCTAGAGCGAGTATTTCGGGATTTTCTACCGGCAACCGAACCGGGGGACCGCGGTCGCACGGTGAAAGCAGATTTACCATGGTTCCCGAACGTTTTTGAGGCTAGGCCGAGCTTCCCCATCGTTCACTGGAGCTGTAGCACCATTTTGTCGAACTGTAGGTGCACTAGGATGGCCGGCCGACGTCGCCGATGAAGTGCCAGGCTGCCGCATCGTCGCTAGCTACCATAGAGGTTTTGCCGGCTCGGGGAAACCTTACCATCGTGCTCAGCAGGGCAGGTTAGGCTCTGGTGGAGAGCAAGGGCTCGAGCAGAGGCCGGGAGATCGAGTTCCGGCGATCTCCGGCGAGGGCGGCGGCGCGGGCACCCGGAGCGCGGGAACTGACCCGAGGTAGAAGAAGGGGTCGGCGGGCCCAGTCGTCAGTGAGAGAGAGTTTAAAACCCTGATCCTCTGCGTGGCTGTGGGATCCCATGTGACTGCACAGAGGAATATGTGTGGCCCCGTGTGCCTTTGATTCTGTAAGTGACACGTGCCCCGTGGCCCACAGTCAGGTTTAAACTTTTCTCGAATTTATTCAAATCTCAGATTTTTCCCAAACTTTAGAAGAGCATAACTTTCGCTAGGAACCTCCAAATTTAGTGATTCAAATTGGGTTAGATTGAGATTGACAAACTCTATCCAAATATGAAACCCAATTTGTATGAAAGTCTATATTTAATTCTGGAAAATTCTTTAAAGCTTTTCAGCAAAAGAATTTTAGAGGGAGTTTGGTTTATCCAAAAATCCTCAAATTTTGCCAGAATATTCTATAGGGTGTTATTAGACTCCTGTAAAAGTTTCAGCTCATTTGGAGTTGAATTTATCAGGGTAATTCAGGTTGTAAGTTCCTGTATTCAAATGAATACAGAAACATTTTCAGAGAATTTGCAGAACTTGTAAATTCAGTTCTGGGAAATTCCTAGCTCCAAAAATCCTAGGAAAATTCATGTAGACTCTATAAACTATAATTGAAATTGTGGTTCGCTGAGTTTGACATGAACACGAGTGTTACCTCAGAATTAATTCATCTTTGACTAAACACTTAGAGAATTATTCCGAATAAACCATTCCATGAAATGTGCTAAATTTTGGTCCAGAGAATTTTCTTGTGACAAGGAACTCACATGAAAGTTCTCAGCTCCATTCGAGCTCTGGATCACCACTGTCATGTGTGATCTCTTAAGGTGATCAACACTTAAGTGGGAAGAAGTACTCAACACTTGATCTTAGTGTTTAAGCCCAACCCAAACCACTAGCACCAGTGTCATTTTAAATTCTTAAACAAAGTTCCAGTTTTAAAATGGTCATTAGATCTTATGAGCAAAAGCTTTTCAATTAAATACATATGCATGATCATATCGTGTAGCATATACCTGAAGAAGGTGAGAAGAACTTGAGGTGAAGATCAAGGAGGGAGGAAATCAAGTGATCAAGCTCCAAGTGATCGTCACTAACTGATTGTAACAGTAGTCACCTGCAAACAGGCAAGCCCCGGTTTGCATTTGAACAGTTTTATAAAGCATTTCCATTTGTAGAGGTCATAGCTTTGCATCGTTGATTGCATTACGTCAAGATGATATTGAAAACCCCACTTGCATGACCAAAAACACCTAAGAGAGAAAGGGTAGAATAGCAACTCCTCGAGGGAATTTGGCTACGCTAATGTTAGTAGGAAAAGTCTGGTAGAAGACGAGTAGTTGGAATCTACTCGCGAGTTTAGGGCTGGTTTACTCGGAACGGGTCCGAATTAGAAAAGATGAGGAAAGTTCACATTTAAGAAATGGATACTGGGCAGGGAGGTTTAGATGCAGCAGGTTGCAGGCCGTGCGTGCATAGCCCTGCCTGTGTCGATTAAGGCCCGTCCGTGCTTGGCCCTGTTGGACAAGTTTGAGTTGTGTACCGGGCACATACTGGCTATATGGGACCCAGGAAACCGATGTACCTTGGGAGATCCATAGTGGAACTTTTCCAACTGCCTTAGGCTTTCGGCGTCAGGGTAGCAGGAGGTAACTCGCTCAAGAACATACCACAGCGGGTATGTACCTTGAGGGAGCTTGCGTACTCGGGGCAGTTGGACTGCATCCAATGTGGAAGATCTTGGGAAAGGTGGCCGCGTATAACGTCAGTCGAGGTTGCTGCCGGCAACTCGGAGTACGGGTGTACGTGTCGTGTAGTCCGGGCGTGTACTGATTCGAATCACTGTCGCTTGCGGTCATATGAGCATACTTGCCCACTGCGTCTTGACGTAGTAACAACTGGAATTGTTTATCTTTGAACTTGATAAGGCGGTGCTATAACTTGTATTGCAACCATGATTGAATTAGAGATAGGCTCATTAAAGTTTACTTTCACTTTGCGCAAGGAGCATCGTAACAAAGCGTTTCTTGTTTTCGGCTCAAGGTTTGCACAATGAGGCTTAAAATCTGAAAGTCCTTTATGCAAATCTAGCCAACCCAATTGCAACCGTCGTGCATGTAGAGTTTCTTGCTTAGGAGAGACGGGTCAGACTTGCTGAGCCTATGTGCTCACGCTTGCTATATAAGTGGTTTTGCAGGTTAACAACGATGTTGAAAAGAAGGTTGTCCGGTGAGACTCGGGGACTCCCGAGTCAGGTAACACATGGAGAACCCAGCCGCTGCTGCTTGTCTTCGTGTTGCTAGCGAGAGAAGTCCGCGGGCTGGACTTCATATCGAGTGCTCTTAGTTATTCGACGTGAGTTGATATAGACTTCCGCTGTAGTTACTTGATGTAAAGTATTTACAAAGAAAAACTTGTAAGCTTCCGCTATTGTTTTATGTAATACATTATTCTGCATATGTGTTCTGTTGGGCGCCGCACAACACAGCACCACCCAATGCGATTCCCGGGCAAGTGGCCTGTCTCGGTTGAGCGGGTCGCGTCAGCGTGGTATCAGAGCCGCATTGGTAATAGCACACGGAATAAGGAAGGTATTACGACAAAAATTTAGGTTACGGTGAGGATACGGTACTAGGCCCACATAAGGATTACTATTAGCTTAATATGAAGGTGGCAACCTAACTTATTTGTTATGTCGGAAAATCGTGCATCTCGGGATGCTTCATGTCTTGGGGGGTGCACGTAAGCGCTGTCCACCAGTGCGCACAAGCTGAAGGGTGGAGCCCCACGGGTGGCAGGTAACCCGATCCGCTTTAGTATCCTCTACGACTTTTCATGTCGTTTGGGGTACTCGAGCAACGTCTGTCCCAGGCGCGCGTGGTGCAATTTGGGAAACCCCATTACGTGGTTAGTAACGTGAACACGTAGCTCAAGGCGTGTTTGGCTTGAGAACACCTGTGCGAGTGATGACGGACAGGTGTAGGAACTGTATGGATACCGGGTTCGGTGTGCAGCCGGACCTGACGATTGAGTGTGACTTGTGCAGGGTTAACCACGAAATCGTAGTACGAATAGTGCACGTTTGCGAGTGACCGTTTTAGTGCCACCTAATATACGTTATACCGGTATAATCCGGTTAGGATTTTCTTTTGGTGAGGCCACGTAGTACCGACATGCTTCTTACGGTGCATCGACGCCGTACTAAACTTAATAACCCCTTTTCTTTGAAGAAATGAGTCATGGACTAACTTTCAACTAAAAACGGAAGTTGAAACAAATATTAGTTACTGAACTCTTATTTTGAGCTAAGATTCAAATAAGAGGAAGACTAGGCTTCAAAGATTTCAAAAACAGAGTGCTCTGTTTTCGGTAGGAATTCTTGCTGGACTTTAACAGAGCATAACTCTGAGTAGCTTGACCCAATTAAGGTGTATGGTACAGTTCTGGAAAGGTATTCAAGTGATCTACAACTTATTTGTAGAGCTCCAGAGCCAAATCACATGCTAAATGGGCAGAAAGTTCAGAGGAAGGTGAATTGTCCAGAACCAGGACAGCAACAAAACCTCTCTGGACCTTTCAAGTTTTAAGCCATAACTTTCTGTAGAAAACCCCTTAATAAGCCTATAGTACACCATTGGAAAGGTTATGAAATGTGCAACATTGTTGTAGTTCAAAGTTTGTTCAGGTTCTTATTGTATTTACATATACAACTGTGATAAAATCAGCTACGTACAAAGGAGGTGCTGGCAAATTTTATCCAGGAATTATGTCAAACTTGAAGAATCATAACTTTTAATCCGGAGATGATCTGGGGGCATATGAGTACTAGTTGGAAAGATACTGAAGTTAACTTTAACTTTGGTATTCAACTTGAGTTATGAAAATGCACTTAATTAGATCAAAATCTGGAGATAGTGCATAATGGTCTGTCCTGTACTGATAGGCTGGATAGTTATGCCTACTAAGGAGTTTTGTAAACATGAATTTTGTTACTGCTTTCATAAAGTTTTGACATAATCATGTTTCCATTAGTCTCACGTACTGCTGAGTTCTTGTTTAACTCATCTCAACTACATTTTGCAGTAAGGTTCGTACTCACTCTAGTAGTAGGGCCGGAAGTTCTCGTCGAGGCGGTGATGCTTCCATTCCACCATCGGAACCACCCTCCACGGGATGGATGGATCTTATGACTCGAGTCATCGAGTCTAACCAAGAGAATACTAGGCTACTCCAATAAGCAATGCAAGAACACACACGCTTACTCCAAGCTTTGGTACAGCAAGGCGTACTCCAGAACACGCAACAAGTCGTTCCGTCTCGGGACGCTTATCTGGACTTCTTGGCGACTCAACCGCCAATTTTTACTGAAGCCACCGAACCTGTGGAAGCAGATCAATGGCTTCGTGTCATGGAGTCTAAATTTGGAGTATTCAAGTGTGATGAATACCATAAGACAAAGTTTGCCGCTCAACAACTCCATGGAGCCGCCGGAAACTGGTGGGTGGATCATATTGCCACCATTCCGGAGGGCCATCAAGTGACATGGAGAGAGTTTTGTGAAGCCTTTCGTACTCGTTACATACCATTAGGTATTGTCAAGGCAAAACGGGAGGAATTTTTGGGCTTGAAGCAAGGGGACATGAGTGTCCTCGAGTATGTCAGGAGATTTAATCTTTTGGCCTATTATGCTCCCGAGTATGTGGCGAAAGAAGAGGCACGGTGTGACCTATTCTTCCATGGCCTGAGTGCCATATTACGGGAGAAGCTGACCGTACATAATAACGGCAGTTACACCGACATGGTCAATGCGGCTTTCATACAAGAGAAGCCGACACTTGAGTGGCAAGCGGAGAAGAGAAAGATGAGTAAGATCGAGCAGGCTAGCACAAGTTATGTGCCTCAGAAGTACCGTTTGGTGTATCAAACGCCACCCGGTGAAAGATGGAGGCCATCTGTACGATCAACTCCACAGAGATTGATTGCTGGTCAAGTTCTACAACTTGCACCACCTCCACAGCCGCAGCATCAGACGGTGGTTTGTGCTCCATCGCTGCAGCCATATGTACCTAGCAGTCCACCGCAATTCCACGAAGAACCGCAGAGACATCCGTGTCTTACTTGTGGGCGTAAGGGCCATTATGCTAGGCAATGTCCGGAGGGACCTCGAGACTACGGGTCATCATATTTATAACAATACGACCCGTACCTTAATCTGCATATAGGAGGGCAGATAAGGGGCAACATTCACTATACTGTGATTGATGATGTTCCGGAAGGAGAAGCCGCTTTAGCATGGATGTTTTCTCTGAGTCAGCTACCGGTTTTAGTTCTCTTTGATTCTGGTGCCACACACAACTTCATTAGCCAATCTTTCGTGGCTCAACATCAGCTCCAAACAGTTTATACAAAGAGGCAATACCTCATATCTTCGCCCGGGGGCAGCAGTACCGCAAGCGAGGTTGTCTCCCGAGCACCTCTTTGTTTGGGGGGTAAAATATACCCTACGACTCTCATTATCCTTGAGGGTCTGAAGATCGACATCATTTTGGGGATGTCGTGGTTGAATTACCACAGAGCGGTTCTTAACATCAGCTCCAGGACCGTTGAGCTCAACTCCCCATAACACGGTCTTCATATATTAATTCTGGGCGCCAGACGGCAGCAGATTGCAACAGTGAACCACACAGAAGCTGTCAAGTTAGAGGACATTCTGGTGGTACGTGAGTACCCGGATGTGTTTCCCGACGATTTACCGGGCATGCCGCCCGAACGAGACGTTGAGTTCAAGATCGAACTTATACCGGGAACCACACCGATATCACGAAGGCCGTACAAGATGGCACCCAATGAACTGGCAGAATTGAAGACACAGCTGAATGACCTAATGAGCAAGGGCTTTATACGACCAAGCTCGTCACCTTGGGGTTGTTCAGCATTGTTTGTCAAGAAGAAGGACGAAACACTACGGCTTTGTGTTGATTATCGTCCTTTGAACGCCGTTACCATCAAGAACAAGTATCCACTACCTCGCATTGATATGCTCTTCGATCAATTAGTGGGTGCGAAGGTATTTTCAAAAATGGATCTTCGGTCCGGATATCATCAGATTAAAATCCGGGCAGAAGATATTCCGAAGACGGCATTCTCAACGAGATACGGGCTGTATGAGTATCTCGTTATGTCTTTTGATTTGACCAACGCCCCGGCACACTTTATGTACCTGATGAATTCAGTGTTCATGCCGGAGTTGGATAAATTCGTCGTGGTCTTCATCGATGATATCTTGGTGTACTCCAAGTCAGAGGAAGAACATGCTGAACATCTGCATATTGTGCTACAAAGATTGCGAGATCATCAGCTCTATGCAAAATTCAGCAAGTGCGAATTCTGGATTAATCAAGTACCTTTTCTCGGACACATCATTTCAGCGGAGGGCATCGCTGTAGATCCGAGTAAGATTATCCAAGTGCAGAAGTGGGAGTCACCAAAGTCAGTACATGAAATCCGAAGCTTCCTCGGTTTAGCAGGTTACTACCGGAGGTTTATTCCAGTTTCTCCAAGGTTGCTAAACCGATGACGGAATTATTAAAGAAGAACACCAGATTTATGTGGGGTGCTGCGTGTGAACAAGCTTTCAAGACCTGAGTGAAGCATCTCACAACAGCCCTAGTTCTTGCTCAGCCGGATACAACGAAGCCATTCGACGTTTATTGCGATGCATCTGGCATCGGTCTTGGCTGCGTGCTGATGCAAGAGAGACGAGTGGTCGCTTATGGATCCCGTCAACTCAGAACTCACGAGCAGCATTATCCAACTCATGATCTTGAGTTAGCTGCCGTGGTCCTTTCTTTAAAGATGTGGAGGCATTACTTGCTCGGAAATCTTGTACACCTCTACACCGACCACAAGAGCTTGAAGTACATCTTCACTCAGAAAGAATTGAACATGAGGCAACGAAGATGGCTAGAGCTCATTAAGGATTATGAACTAGAGATTCATTATCATCCAGGAAAGGCGAATGTGGTCGCCGATGCACTTAGTCGTAAGGCGCATATCCATCACCGAACTATTGCTGAAATGGGTGATAAAGAACTAAGCCTCCGTGTCATCCCGTATGGAGCTCTCTTTAATCTCGCTCTCATTCCTACCATCCGAGAGGAGATCATTGAAGCTCAACGGAAAGACAAGGGTATGTCTCACATACGGCGAAGGATAGACAACGGAGAAATGAAGTGCTTCCGGAAGGATGATGAGGGTACTTTGTGGTTTAACGACCGATTGTAGTACCCCGGGATATGGGACTATGGAAAAAAATTTTGGATGAAGCTCATTTGTCCAAGTTTTCCATTCATCCGGGCAGTAATAAAATGTACCAAGATCTCCGGAAGAAGTTTTGGTGGGCACGCATGAAACGCGAAGTTGCAAAGTACATTTCAGAGTGTGATACGTGTCGAAGAGTCAAGGCCGACCATATGAAGAAGTCAGGCCTGTTGCAGCCATTGCAAGTACCGGCATGGAAGTGGGAAGACTTGAGTATGGACTTCATCGTCGGGTTGCCGATGACCTCCCACAACCATGATTCGATTTGGGTAATTGTGGACCGGTTAACCAAATCAGCACATTTCATCCCTGTGCATACTAGGTACAACGCAAAGCAATATGCGGAGCTGTACATAGCACGGATCTTGTGCTTACATGGAGTTCCCCGCACCATCGTGTCAGATAGAGGATCGCTGTTTGTAGCCCGTTTCTGGGAGCATCTACACGCATCCTTGGGTACCAAACTAATTAGAAGCTCTGCGTATCACCCTCAAACCGATGGGCAAACTGAAAGGGTGAATCAAATACTAGAGGATATGCTGAGAGCGTGTGCCATCCACCACGGTAAGAGCTGGGATGATCACTTACCGCTGGCGGAGTTCTCGTACAACAACGGATATCAGACGAGCATTAAGATGGCACCATATGAAGCTCTATACGGCCGGAAGTGCCGTACACCATTGAATTGGTGTGAATCCGGTGAACGAGTAACATTCGGGGTTGATCTTGTCAATGAAGCCGAAGAGAGTTCGGATGATACAAGAGAACCTCAAAGCTGCCCAATCTCGTCAAAAGAGCTACGCGGACCAGAGACGTCGACCGCTGCATTTTGAAGTCGGAGAGCACGTGTATCTTCGTGTGTCTCGGATGAAGGGGATTCATCGGTTCGGTGTCAAGGGGAAACTTGCTCCCCGATTCATCGGTCCATTTACTATCACGGAGAAGTGCGGAACTGTAGCCTACCGGCTGGGACTACCGGCGAGCCTTGCCGGTATTCACGACATATTTCACGTGTTCCAGCTGCGGAAATGTCTCAAGTTTACCGCTGCCATCCGCACCGAAGACATCGACGAGTTGAAGCCGGATCTCACCTATGTCGAGCAACCTGTACAGATTATCGATGAAAAGACCCGGACCACCAGGAACCGGACTTTGAAATTTTACAAAGTCCTGTGGAGTAATCATACCCCGGAGGAGGCGACGTGGGAATCCGAAGATTACATCCACAAAAATTATCCGGAGCTTTTGTCATAAACCTTGTAATTACCTCCCACCTCGTTCCTCTTTTGAATCTCGGGACGAGATTCCTTTTAAGGGGGGAGGAATGTAAAGGTCCCAAAATTATGAATACAAAGAAACACTTGTTTGCAAAGTTTTGTTTCATGTGTATGAAATTTGGGACTTGTTAAAACTTTTTCCCACATGTGATAACACACATGAGGGCTTTCTTGACACAAGTCAAATGTTCATTTGAGAACTTGGAAACCTAGAGGGGTCTAAAACAAGGATGGGAATTTCCCATATGTGTGAGAAAACAAAAATCAGATTTGGAACAATTTGTTCAAACAAAAATTCAAATGAGAAAAACACAATGGAATTCGAAACTGTTGTGCTAAAAATCTCATTTGCAGCAGCCAAAATAAAAATCAGATTTCATATTTGAATTCCTTGAGTCCAAATTAGGGGGTGTGCAAAGTTTCATGATTTATGGAAATAGTTTGCAACCCATTTTGTAAAATGGACTTTAAAAGACAAAGAATTCAAATGCATGTTTGAATTTGGATGAAACTTGCCCAATTATCCAAATGCATACCAGATTTGAATTCCCACAATTGAATTCACTCAACATTCAAACTTGGGAGATATTTGGAGAGGGGATAAGGAGGACTGATCAGTGGGTCCCACATGTCATTGTGTGAACTGAAAACTTGCAAAAGATCTCAGTGTTGGGTCTCTGTTTTGCCTCCCCGGGTGATCGACACCGAGGGCTGCACCGGTCGACACCGGGCAGCGCCGAGCCACCACCTGCTTCACCGGTGGGCGCCTGGCGAGCTGCTTTCTTCTTCTTATCACCTCGGTCGTGTCCTCTTACCACAGCCCCGAGGAACCACTCCGTTTCTTCTCCCCTCGTGCCCTGAACAACACCAACGCCGCCGCCGTCGTTTGCTCGACAGCCGGCTCAAACAGGCACGAACAACAGCTGGTCAATAGCCAGATAGCACCGGCGCAGCTCCCTCTCCCTCCTCAACGTGTCCCCGACCGATGATCGGCTCTCCTACCCCGGGTACACCACGGCCGTGCGGCGGCCGAACAAGGATCGATTGGGAGGCATCCGTGGACAGCTCAATCTGGTGAGTATCACGACCAAGTGCCGGCGCCTCTGGACGTGCCAAGGCACCATGCTGCTCCCCTCCAAAGATCAGACCGTGCCATGCATCACCGGGAGGGAATTTGGAAAAATTGCTCCGGCGTACTCCCTCTGACCTTCCGGCACGGTAATCCCGAATTCCTCTTCAATTCTCAATATTTGTTCATCACAGTTTGCACGAAGGGTCCAAAGTAGTAGGTGATCCTTTGCTCTTCACGTTTCTAGCCTCAAACTACACCTAGAGCGAGTATTTCGGGATTTTCTACCGGCAACCGAACCGGGGGACCGCGGTCGCACGGTGAAAGCAGATTTACCATGGTTCCCGAATGTTTTTGAGGCTAGGCCGAGCTTCCCCATCGTTCACTGGAGCTGTAGCACCATTTTGTCGAACTGTTGGTGCACTAGGATGGCCGGCCGACATCGCCGATGAAGTGCCGGGCTGCCGCAGCGTCGCTAGCTACCATAGAGGTTTTGCTGGCTTGGGGAAACCATACCATCGTGCTCAGCAGGGCAGATTAGGCTCTGGCGGCGAGTAAGGGCTCGAGCAGAGGCCGGGAGATCGAGTTCCGGCGATCTCCGGCAAGGGCGGCGGCGCGGGCACCCGGAGCGCGGGAACTGACCCGAGGTAGAAGAAGGGGTCGGCGGGCCCAGTTGTCAGTGAGAGAGAGTTTAAAACCCTGATCCTATGTGGCTGTGGGATCCCGTGTGACTACACAGAGGAATATGTGTGGCCCCGTGTGCCTTTGATTCTGTAAGTGACACGTGCCCCGTGGCCCACAGTCAGGTTTAAACTTTTCTCGAATTTATTCAAATCTCAGATTTTTCCCCAAACTTTAGAAGAGCATAACTTTTGCTAGGAACCTCCAAATTTAGTGATTCAAATTGGGTTAGATTCAGATTGACAAACTCTATCCAAATATGCAACCCAATTTGTACGAAAGTCTTTATTTAATTCTGGAAAATTCTTTAATTCTTTTCAGCAAAAGAATTTTAGAGGGAGTTTGGTTTATCCAAAAATACTCAAATTTTGCCACAATATTCTTTTGGGTGTTATTAGGCTCCTGTAAAAGTTTCAGCTCATTTGGAGTTGAATGGATCAGGGTAATTCAGGTTGTAAGTTCCTGTATTCAAATGAATACAGAAACATTTTCAGAGAATTTCCAGAACTTGTAAATTCAGTTCTGGGAAAATCCTAGCTCCAAAAATCCTAGGAAAATTCATGTAGACTCTATAAACTATAATTGAAATTGTGGTTCACTGAGTTTGACATGAACACGAGTGTTACCTCAGAATTAATTCATCTTTGACTAAACACTTAGAGAATTATTCTGAATAAACGACTCCATGAAATGTGCTAAATTTTGGTCCAGAGAATTTTCTTGTGACGAGGAACTCACATGAAAATTCTCAGCTCCATTAGAGCTCTGGATCACCACTGTCATGTGTGATCTCTTAAGGTGATCAACACTTAAGTGGGAAGAAGCACTCAACACTTGATCTTAGTGTTTAAGCCCAACCCAAACCACTAGCACCAGTGTCATTTTAAATTCTTAAACAAAGTTCCAGTTTTAAAATGGTCATTAGATCTTATGAGCAAAAGCTTTTCAATTAAATACATATGCATGATCATATCGTGTAGCATATATGTGAAGAAGGTGAGAAGAACTTGAGGTGAAGATCAAGGAGGCAGGAAATCAAGTGATCAAGCTCCATGTGATCGTCACTAACTGATTGTAACAGTAGTCACCTGCAAACAGGCAAGCCCTGGTTTGCATTTGAACAGTTTTATAAAGCATTTCCATTTGTAGAGGTCATAGCTTTGCATCGTTGATTGCATTACGTCTAGATGATATTGAAAACCCCACTTGCATGACCAAAAACACCTAAGAGAGAAAGGGTAGAATAGCAACTCCTCGAGGGAATTTGGCTACGCTAATGTTAGTAGGAAAGGACCGGTAGAAGACGAGTAGTTGGAATCTACTCGCGAGTTTAGGGCTGGTTTACTCGGAACGGGTCCGAATTAGAAAAGATTAGGAAAGTTCACATCTAAGAAATGGATACTGGGCAGGGAGGTTTAGATGCAGCAGGTTGCAGGCCGTGCGTGCATAGCCCTGCCTGTGTCGATTAAGGCCCGTCCGTGCTTGGCCCTGTTGGACAAGTTTGGGTTGTGTACCGGGCACGTACTGGCTATATGGGACCCAGGAAACCGATGTACCTTGGGAGATCCATAGTGGAACTTTTCCAACTGCCTTAGGCTTTCGGCGTCAGGGTAGCAGGAGGTAACTCGCTCAAGAACATACCACAGCGGGTATGTACCTTGAGGGAGCTTGCGTACTCGGGGCAGTTGGACTGCATCCAATGTGGAAGATCTTGGGAAAGGTGGCCGCGTACAATGTCAGTCGAGGTTGCCGCCGGCAACTCAGAGTACTGGTGTACGTGTCGTGTAGTCCGGGCGTGTACTGATTCGAATCACCGTCGCTCGCGGTCATATGAGCATACTTGCCCACTGCGTCTTGACGTAGTAACAACTGGAATTGTTTATCTTTGAACTTGATAAGGCGGTGCTATAACTTGTATCGCAACCATGATTGAATTAGAGATAGGCTCACTAAAGTTTACTTTCACTTTGCGCAAGGAGCATTGCAACAAAGCGTTTCTTGTTTGGTTGTGGAGTTGCGATGCTTTTCGGCTCAAGGTTTGCACAATGAGGCTTAAAATCTGAAAGTTAAGGATCGACTTTAGGCGAGTCCTTTATGCAAATCTAGCCAACCCAATTGCAATAGGCGTGCATGTAGAGTTTCTTGCTTAGGAGAGACGGTTCAGACTTGCTGAGCCTATGTGCTCACGCTTGCTATATAAGTGGTTTTTCAGGTTAACAACGATGTTGAAAAGAAGGTTGTCCGGTGAGACATGGAGTACACAGCCGCTGCTGCTTGTCTTCGTGTTGCTAGCGAGAGAAGTCCGCGGGCTGGACTTCAT
Organism: Neostapfia colusana; assembly: GCA_030760725.1. Classification (NCBI taxonomy): domain Eukaryota; kingdom Viridiplantae; phylum Streptophyta; class Magnoliopsida; order Poales; family Poaceae; genus Neostapfia; species Neostapfia colusana. The sequence continues at coordinate 24,682,288 of JASWHV010000008.1, read as the reverse complement.
CTCGAGTGCTCTTAGTTATTCGACGTGAGTTGATATAGACTTCCGCTGTAGTGACTTGATGTAAAGTATTTACAAAGAAAAACTTGTAAGCTTCCGCTATTGTTTTATGTAATACATTGTTCCACATATGTGTGCTGTTGGGCGCCGCACAACACGGCACCACCCAATGCGATTCCCGGGCGAGTGGCCTGTCTCGGTTGAGCGGGTCGCGTCATCCGTGAAACGTGATCATCAATTAATACATGTGCTGGTCTGCGTACTATCATTACTCATATAACAATGTAGACTAGGGATCATTTTGAGTAACATTATAATTAACAAAGAGTCTCACGAACAAGTCACATACTTGATGATCAATGTGAATAATAGTTACTCAAATAGTACATAAACATAGCTATGACACATGTCTCCCACTACACAGTAGGATCACTGATGTAAGTATCTAATACCCATAGATCTCGTGTGCGTCTCATGCTTTGATTGTGGAAGAGGCTTTGTCAACGGATCTGCCATATTCAAATCCGTATGCACCTTGCATATATTCACATCACCTCGGTCGATAATCTCTCGAATCAGATGATAGCGTCGTAGTATATGTTTGGATCTTTTGTGTGATCTAGGCTCCATTGCCTATGCAATGGCTCCATTATTGTCGCAATAGAGATCCACAGGTCCGGACGCACTAGGAACAACACCCAACTCAGAAACAAATTTTCTGATCCAAACAACTTCCTTTGCAGCTTCAGAAGCTGCAATATACTCCGCCTCCGTCGTTGAATCTGCTACTATGTCTTGCTTGGAACTTTTCCAGCTCACTGCCCCCTCCATTGAGGCAGAACACAAAACCGGATTGCGATCTAGAGTCATCCTTGTCTGTTTGGAAGCTAGCATGGATGTAACCTCTTACAACGAGCTCTTCTTCACCTCCAAACACTAGAAATACATCCTTAGTTCTTCTCAAGTACTTCAGAATGTTTTTGACAACTGTCCAATGAGCCTCACCATAATCTGATTGATACCTGCTCGTAACACTTAGATCATAGGATACATCTGGGCGTGTACACAACATGGCATACATGATAGATCCAATAGCCGAAGCATAAGGAATCGCTCTCATCCTCTTTTGCTCATCAGGCGTCGAAGGACACTGACTTTTGCTTAGAGTGATGCCATGTGACATTGGCAAGAAACCTTTCTTAGAATCTTGCATATTGAACCGATTCAATATCTTGTCAATATATGTTTCTTGGCTTAATCCAATTAACCTTTTAGATCTATCTCTATAGATCTTTATGCCCAAAATGTACGCTGCCTCTCCTAAATCCTTCATTGAGAAACTTTTCCTTAATGAGGATTTAACAGCATCTAGTACTGGAATGTCATTTCCGATCAACAATATGTCATCTACATATAGGACCAGAAATATAAGTGCGCTCCCACTAACCTTCTTGTAAATACAAGGTTCTTCTACGTTCTTGATGAAACCAAACCCTTTGACCACTTCATCAAAATGTAGATTCCAACTCCGAGATGCTTGCTTCAATCCATAGATGGACTTTTGAAGTTTGCATATTTTTTTAGCATTTTTAGGATCGACAAAACCCTCAGGTTGTGTCATGTACACATCCTCAGTCAGACTCCCATTAATAAAGGCTGTTTTGACATCCATCTGCCATATTTCATAATCAAAATATGCAGCAATTGCTAGGAGAATCCGAACAGACTTTAGCATAGCGACGGGCGAAAATGTTTCATCATAATCAACACCTTGAATTTGTTTGAAACCTTTCGCCACCAATCATGCTTTATAGATGTGAAATTTTCCATCCATATCAGTCTTTTTCTTGAAAATCCATTTGCAATTGATCGGTCTCACACCATCGATTGGATCAACCAAGTTCCAAACTTGATTCTCATGCATGGATTCTATTTCAAATTCCATGGCTCCAAGCCATTTCTCAGAGTCGGGTCCCATTGTTGCTTTAGTGTAGGTCACAGGCTCATTATTGTCCAACAATACCATGTCCTGTGGTTACGTGGTTAGGAGTGTCAACTTTTCAGTTGCACGACATACTCTTGTAGACCTTCGTGGGGCTGGTGTTTCATGAAGTGGTTGTACAACATCTTGTACATCCTGTATAGGATTAGAGGGTGCCGAAACATTTCCAGATATTTCTTGAATTTCTTCAAGATGCACCTTGCTCCCACTAACTCCTTTTGAGAGAAACTCTTTCTCCAAGAAGACACCATTGCGAGCAATAAACACTTTACCCTCCGTTTTATTATAAAAATAATATCCTTTGGTTTCCCTAGGATATCCCACAAAGAAGCATTTGTCTGATTTGGGAGTAAGTTTGTCTGACGTCAAACGTTTGACATAAGCATCACATCCCCAAACTTTGAGGAAAGACAATCCGGGACGTTCCCGGTCCACATCTCATATGGTGTCTTCTCAACAGACTTAGTTGGGACTCTGTTTAGTGTAAACGCAGCAGTTTCAAGAGCATAACCCCAAAAGGATAGTGGAAGATCAGTCTGGCTCATTATCGACCTAACCATGTCTAACAAGGTTCGGTTCCTCCGCTCGGACACCCCATTCCATTGGGGCGTTCCAAGTGGAGTCAACTGTGGAACAATTCCACATTGTTTTAAATAATCATAAAATTCATGGCTCAAATATGCACCCCCAAGATCAGATCGTAGAAGTTTAATTGTCTTGCCCAACTGATTTTGTACTTCATTCTAAAATTCTTTGAACTTTTCAAAAGATTCAGACTTGTGCCTCATTAGATAGACATATCCATATCTACTAAAGTCATCGGTAAAAGTATGAAATACTGAAAACCATCTCTAGCTACCGAACTCATTGGTCCACATACATCAGTATGTATTAGTCCCAACAAGTCACTTGCCCTCTCACTTTGACCAGTGAAGGGTGCTTTGGTCATCTTCCCAAGCAAACAAGACTCGCATGTGTCAAGTGATTCAAAATCAAATGAACTTAACAAACCATCTTTATGGAGTTTCTCAATGTGTTTCTCATTTATATGACCTAAGCGACAATGCCAAATAAAAGTGGGATTTAGATCATTTCGTCGAGCCCTTTTTGTATTAATGTTATAGACTGTTTTATCCTCAAGATCAAGAACATATAATCAATTCACTAATGGACATTGAGCATATAAAATATTATTATAATAAATAGAACAACATTTGTTCTTTATTATAATCTCATAACCATTAACTTCTTCCAAACATGAAGAAGATATAATGTTCTTGCTCAAAGAAGGAATGCAATAACAATTATTTAATTCCAAAACTAATCCTGAGGGTAATGACAAGTGATAAGTTCCGACAGCTATGACAGCAACCTTTGCTCCATTGCCGACCCGAACATCCAACTCGCCTTTTGCAAATCTTCTAGTCTCACTTAGACCCTGCAACGATTTGCAAGTGTGAATCATTGATCCGGTATCAAATACCCATGATTCACTAGAAGATGTAGCAATATTGATTTCTATAACATTTATACCTGAAGTGGAAGTCTCACTCCCTTTCTTCTTCTTATCCTCCAAGTACTTCTTGCAGTTCCTAGACCAAGGCCCCTTAGCATGACAGTGGAAGCATTCATCATTAGGAGAAGGGCCTGATTTGCCCTTTGGCTTTGAGCTTGAAGACTCATTGGGAACCTTTCCCTTGCCTTTAGGATGCATCACACGCTTCCTCTTTTTATTCTCCTTTTGAACCATCATCACATGAGTGGTGTTTTTCTTAATGCTTTCCTCGGCTGTTTTAAGCATCCCATGCAATTCAGCCAACGTTTTCTCCATGCCATTCATTTGATAATTCAATATAAATGGCTCATAGCTCGGTGGGAGTGACTGGAGAATAACGTCAATAGCCAGGTCATCCTTGAGTTCAGAACCAAGTTTGTCCAAAGTCTCAATGTAACCAATCATCTTGATTACATGTGGACTGACCGGGCTACCTTCTGCCAGCTTGCATGAGAACAAGGACTTTGAGATGTTGTACCTCTCAGCCCTTGCTTGGTTCTCAAACATTCCACGTAGTCCCTGAATCATAGAATAAGCATTTGCATGCTCATATTGTTTCTGTAGATCAGGGGACATTGTGGCAAGCATGAGGCAGCTTGCATTAAGCGCATCATTGCAGTGCTTCTCATAAGTTATGTGAGTTGCGGCATTTGCATCATCGGGGAGGTCATTGGGGTATGGTTGCTCAAGAACATACTCAATTTTCTCTTGCCTGAGAACAATTCTCAGGTTGCGGTACCAATCAATAAAGTTAGCTCCATTGAGCTTTTCTTTCTCAAACACAGATCGCAAATTGAAACCGGAATTGTTACTAGCAGACATGATCTACAATAGAAAATAAATATGCAAGGTTTTAGCACTATGTTATGTACCAATCTTTTATTAACAGTTTAATAAAAGACACCACCACTGATCCTCCCTCTAACGACATATAGTGGTCCAAGATCCATATTCACTAATTCCTATTGAGCTTTGGCTTCACTGCTAGAAAATTAGTGACATAGGTAAACAACCATTGTTAATCATATCTCTATATGATTCTTGTTTGTTGGGTGACATCCAATGCCCCGGCTCCCAACACTATGCTATAAAGCCCAAAACCGTTTTGATAGCTTTGTTGAGTAAACCAATACTATGCATGTGAATGTCCAACATTCACCCTATTCATTATGATAGATGACGGTATTTTGCTTTGGCAAACCTACCATACAACGATCAAAACAACATAGGTGCAGCTATAGGTAAATGGCATCAAATACTCAACTTTTCAGAGGGAAGCTATTCTATCATGACAAAACATCCACCGTATGAAAAGCATGAAAAGAATAGTAAAACATCACAGGCATACGATCATATCATATATGTGAATAGTATGGCCTTTAGGATCATAGTGGTCTCCATCACCATGGTTCCATCATGATCTACACCGCCATGTCTCCCTTCTTATGGTGATCACCATCGCCATCATGCTTGAGGTTTCTCAATGAATATAAAAGAAGCTAATACATCTAATAGCTATCAAATAAATTACATGAGAGATCAGGCATCACGGGGCGACACGCAGGTCGTTATACAAATATGTGACAACCTCAACCCGGTTTGTGTTAAATTTGCAACACGCAGGCTGCACGAATTTTACACACAGATTATCACATCATATTTAGGCCATACCATTCACATCATTCCCTGCAAAAACATGTTAAGCGTAGAACGATGTCTATCGTGAAACAACTTAATGATGTCACTATAGCAGATAGCAACCGCGGGTTTCAGGGCAGCGCCCTGAACACCAAACGGAATTACATAGATCGCATCTATGAAATCACTATGAAAATCTCATCGAATTGATCAGATCAACCCGAATCTGAGGCATTCAGAATGCCTCACTTTTCATTGTGACTGGCTATCCACGAGAAGATCGCGACACATGACCGTGATCTGTTGGCTCAATCTGTTAGCTATGTACACTATTAGTCCCGATGGTGATTCCAGCCGGTAGGGACAGGTTGCGCACACAGCAGAGAAGGAGCACGAACTAATCCTTTAGTCATATGATGGCAATCTACTCTAACCAATTCCAAACCCCAAAAGCCGAACTATAAAAATTCATCATATGAACTTGTCTGCAGTAGATCGCATCTAAGATCCAGACCAAAAACTACGCAAGTCGGCTCTGGTACCACTGTAGGGAAATAGGGATGCGCTACTCTAGCAATTCGACAGTATCACCCAGGAAACATGCGAGTAAGACATAGCCATGCTAATGTATAGGATCTCGGTAGAAGTCGAGTGGTTGGAAGCTACTCGCGAGATAGTACTTATCACCCGGAAAGAAAAGAGGTAGATAATGGCTTGAGTTATAAAAATGAGACCCAGCAGGGGGGATAGGATGCAGTGAGCAGAGGTCTCACATGCGTAGCCCTGTTGGTGTCGGTTGAGGATCGTCCGTGTGCGGCCCTGCTGGACAAGTATCTTACAGTACCGGATGCATACTGGCATATGGGAACCAGGAAACCGATGTAATTGGTTAACCTGGGTGCCGAGGCTTACCTAACCGTAAATAGGAGTGGGTTGAGGGTAGCAAGGTGTAAATCTGCCGGTGGGCACAGTCACGCTCCACGTGGGGACCTCCTGCCCGTTACAGATGGACCGGTTCGGCATTTGGGTTGCCTTTGAAAGGTTGTTGCATACAACAGAGTAGGAAGGGGTGTGGAATCACGCTTCTGAAAGTGGGTGTATGTGACGTGTTATCCGGGTGTGTCTTGATTGCAATCACCGTCCCTCGCGGTTATTTGAGTACCCGCTTGTTCACTGCGCTGTGACGTAGTAAGAAGTGAAATAAGCCAACTGAAAATGCTGTATTGAACTATTAAATGTCTTGAAACCTTGTATGCTGTAGTTATAGAGCAAATTAAGTTTATATTCCACTTTGGGCATCTCCACATCGGGGGAAAGCGTTTCTTGTTTGATTGTGGACTTCCGATGTGAGGGCTGCCTAAGGCACATGAATCTGCTGCTATAAAACTGAAAGTAAGGATCAACTTATAGGCGTGTCTTTATTGCAAAGTTCTTTCCTACCTTACACATCCGTGCATGTAGAGTTCCATGCCTAGGGTTGACGGTTAAGAATTGCTGAGCCTTCGTGCTCACGGTTGCAATATTTGAGCTGTGTGCAGGTGAGAGTTATGAGGAGGGATCCGAGGACGAGGCGATGCCCCGTCGGGGTACACGGCCGAGCTGGAGCCCTGCACGCCGCCGTGATCTCCGGTCCCATGCTGCTAGTGTGTAGCGTCCCCGGGCTGGACGGCTGCACTTTTGAATAGCTAGGATGAGAGGCTGTATATGTATATTACTTCCGCTGTCTGAATAGGTTTTGTAAAAGACTTCTGCTGTTTTATAACAAATAAAAGTTTGTATGTTGTTCTTTATTCTTTTCGTGTGTGCTGTTAGGTGCCGCATCGCCGGCACCACCCTATGCGATCTTGGAGTGGGTGAATCAGGGGGTGGTCCCCACATCTCTAAACAATTATGGAGTGAGAATTTGGCGGATTCGCACCCAAAGGTCGGTCTGCGCTGAGTGAAAGGGAAAACTTAAATTCGTCGCCGTTGATCAAACACTCGGGCTGTGGTTTGGGGGTGAGCAGCACCAGTCTCTAACGCGTCCGAGGACGCCTTAGCTTGGGCGTGACACTCTCCCATTTGGGCTGTCCACGGGAGCCCGAGGTGCGACGAACTTAGGTCACCGGAAAGAACTTTCGGTATGGGCGAGATCACCCGAGTTCAGCTAATTTCCTAAGACGGGGAAGGAAGAGGAGATCCTCTAGTACCGTTTTGCAGCTTAGAGAGAGAGGCTGTGATCGTGGGCTTTTCCAATCAATCCCGAGAGAGCGGCGGCGAGGCAACGCTTTTCTTGCGAGAGAGGCGACGACTGCTGCCTTGGGTCGGTTCGGCTGCGGAGATAAGAAGGGCAGCGAGGCGGTTCAGTGGCTAGGAGCGGCTACCAGCTGCTGTCCTTGCCGCTGCTCGCCGTGGCGGCTGCTGGATCACGCGCAAGTAACTGAGCTCGACTCTTCAGTCGGTTGATTTTGCTGCTGAGGCTGACATGTGGGTCCCACCTGAGCTTTAACCTCTGAAATTAAATTTTCCCCACTGCTCTAAACAGTAGAGACCCAAACACCCTCTCATTTTTGAATTATCAACCACAAGCCCATTTGAAGTTGATAGAATTCAAATTATGAAGTGTTTGAATAAATTTTCAGCACATATGCAGTTTGAAATTCAAATTGAGTTTGAATTTGCTAAACTTAGCTCATGTCAAGATTAACTCCAAATGGAGTAAAAATTGGTGTGTGTGATCACAAAAATGTGCTGAGTAAGAATATGCATCCCACTTTTGAATTCATGGGATGGAAGTAGTTTTGAATTTTAATATGAGTTCAAACTACCCTCTTTCTAGTTATACCCAAAAAGACCTCAAAAGGTTTTGGATTTGGGTGAAATTTGGCATGGACATTCCTAGCAAGGTGTAGGAGTTTTTCATATGCCAAGCCCTTATATGATGCATGTGGGAAATGCCACTTTTGCATTTTGTGAGTTTATTCTTTAATGAGCGTGTTGATGGTGTTTACTTGCTCTTATAATGTATTCAAAAAGTTTCTTCAAATGAAGTGTGAGTGTGGTGATGAACACTTTGAATATGTGCCAAAAACTTAGGCCGTTACACGACATTGATATTGGAAGTGATGAAGATGAAGACGCCATGGCAAATGCGTGTTTCATGGCGAGCAAATCCAGTTCAAGCTCGGAGGAAGACAAACAAATCAGCAACAGTGAGGAGGTAAATCCCTCTTATGATGAATCATTTGATGCTCTTTATCGTGCCACTACCGTACTTAAGAAAAAGGACAAAAAACTTAAGCAAAGTGATGTTAGAATTGAATCACTAGAATCTGAAATTAAACATTTAAAAATTTTGATTCCTAGTGATAATTCTTGTTCATCTTGTGATCTGATTTATGAACATTTGTTCTCTTTAAGAAGTGCCCACGGCTCCACACTTGATAGACTTGAACTTGAAATTGAAAAGAACAAAAAAGCTTGCTGCACTTAATGATAAAAACATGAAATATGCTAGTTATTACAATTGATTTGCATTGTTCTGGCTGTGATGATCTTAATAAGAAACTACATGATGCTACGGGTGAAAATTATTGCTTTGAACAATATTTTACGTGTTCATGAAGTTAATTCTTGTTCTAATTGCAATTGCAACAGCTTGTTATGTTTCAAACCACGTTTTCTTGAGAGCTAAGCTAGGAAAAACACCATATGAGCTTCGGTTTGGATATAATCCTAGTGTCACACATCTTAGGGTCTTTGGTTGAAAATTCTTTGTTAAGAAACATGGTAATATTGATAAATTTGAAGCTAGATTTGTTTATGGCATGTTTCTTGGTTATCCATCTCATACTAGAGGCTATCGTGTGCTTTTACTTGACACTAACAAAATTGTGGAGACTTGTGAAGTTTCTTTTGATGAAGCTAGACCAGGTACTAGCTCTATTACTGCAGGTCTAGATGCATATCCGCGGGGGGAGAGTATTTTCATTGAAGATGAAGAAGGAGTGGAGCTGCTGCCCGAAACTACAGAAATAAACAATGACATTCCAGATCTTGATCTCGCTCCACAATCAGCACCAACGACCACTACTGCTGGTCCAGATATTCCTCAAGCCACAAGTTCTTTGATTTGTGATGAACATGAAGAAGAAGGAGCTTGTGAAGTGTCTACTCCCCTCCGCGTCATAAAAAATCATCCTCCACAACAAATTATTGGAAGCTTGCACGAACGGGTCACACAGTCCAGGTTTTGCGATCTAAACTCTCATGCTCATTCTGCTTTTGTTGCTTCTTTTGAACCCAAAGATATATCACACACACTCACTAATTAGTCTTGGATTATTGCACGCAAGAAGAGTTAGAAACTTTTGAAAGAAATAATGTTTGAAAACTTGTACCTCCACCTAAAGGTCACTCTTTAATTGGAACTAAATGGGTGTTCAAAAATAAACAAAGTGAGGTTGGGGTTGTGATTAGGAATAACGTTAGGTTCGTTGCTCAAGGTTTCACACAAGTTGAAGGTTTACATTTTGATGAAACTTTTGCTCCCATTGCTAGATTATAATCCATAAGAATTTTGTTAGCATTTGCTGCATCTAAAGATTTCAAGTTATATCAAATGGATGTTAAAAGTGCTTTTCTTAATGGCTACATAGATGAGGAGGTTTATGTTAAGCAACCACCAGGTTTTGAAAATCCAAATTTTTCTAATCATGTTTACAAACTGTCCAAAGCTTTGTATGGTCTTAAACATGCCCCTAGAGCATGGTATGATAGGTTAAAAACATTTTTACATGAAAAGGGGTTTACCATGGGCAAGGTTAATAAAACTATTTTTGTTCTTAAGTATGGCAATGTCTCACTATTCGTTCAAGTGTATGTGGATGATATTATCTTTTGGCGTGCTTCTCATGATCTTCTGTCCAAGTTTTTAACTATGATGACTTTGTAATTTGAAATGAGTATGACGGAAGAACTCACGTACTTTTTGGGGCTGCAAATCAAGCAAACCAAGGAAGGAACTTTTGTGCATCAAACGAAGTATACGAAGGATGTCCTTAAGCGCTTCAACATGGAAAAAAGCAAGCCTCTTTGGACACCAATGGGAACTACAACAACACTTGAACTTGACGAAGATGGTGAACCTGTGGATCAAAAATAATATAGAAGCATGATCGGGTCACACGGAATCAAGATCGAACATACAATTCAGCGTATGTCTTTATGCACATTTTCAATCTTCCCCACGTGCTTCACATCGTCAAGCCGTCAAAAGGATTCTCAGGTACTTGCATGGAACTCAAGAATTTGACATTTTTCTTCATTATTCCTCAACCATTACTTTGAAAGCATTTTCGGATGCTGATTTTGAGGGTTGTAGGATTGATAGGAAAAGTACTTCGGGTGCTTGTTATTTTCTTGGTAATTCACTTGTTGCTTGGTATTCTAGAAGACATAATTCAGTTGCACAATCCACGGCCGAATCTGAATATGTAGCTGCTGCTAGCGCTTTTGCTCACAAATTCATTGGATTGTTCAAACACTTAAGGACTATGGGGTTGATATAGGTAGTGTTCCACTATTTTGTGATAACACTAGTGCCATTTGCATTGTTAAAAACCCCGTGCAACATTCTAGAACAAAGTACATTGACATTATGTATCACTTTCTCCATGATAATGTTAAAAAATGAAACATTGTGCTTCACCATGTAGATACCAAACAACAATTGGCTGTCATTTTTACAAAATCCTTGTATTTGACTCGTTTTTGTTTCATTCATAGTGAAATAGGGGTTATGCATCCTCATGGCTTAAATTGAGGGGGAGTTTTGAAACTTGGGAAGTCTATGTATGAATCTGATTTTAAAATAATATGAGAAAAGTATTTCATACATATATGACTTTGTGATTCCTTTTACATACTGAAAGTTTTTACTACATTAATCGTGTTATATATTTTATAGTTTTTGCCATGACTAGTAATTAGAAAAATACTTACACTAAATCTGGTCATGATCAAACTTACGTGCTATTTTGAACTTTTGCATGCTCACAAGTGCTTTTAATAATGGGAAATTAATCAATCAACTATCCACATGTTGAGATTTTATGATCAAATGGAAAATGAGATAAGATCAAGAAAATATGCATGCATCGCACTTCTTTTGAGATGGTTTATCATTGCACTTAGATATGAACTTGAAAGAAGTTGTGTATGACTAAAACATGTCCTTAAGCTTCTGATTGTCAAATGACATAGGCTTGGCTTGGTTGGTTAGAATAAGACTTATGCGGCATATAATCTCTTGGAAATGTCATATGATCTGAACTTGTGCTTTAAAAGATAATGAAAAATGCAGCAACATATGTCATGCTTTCAGGTTTTGAAATAGTTAAGTTTGTGAGATCATGACTTGCTTAAATTGAAAAATTACACTTGATCTCTAGCAAAGTTTACACTATTTTATGTATCTCATTGATATGATAGTGTAAGTTACTTGAAAGTATGACTTGGATGAGCTTTTTTTATATGTATACGTCAAATTATGCTCATAATAAATTGAAATTTCTCTTTTGAACCTTGATTAATACATTGTCGAAGGGGGAGAAATATGTCACATATTGCACATTCACGAGTTTTTACAAGTTCTTCGCAGGGGGAGAATTTGTTTATTTTTGAAATTTCTTTCTCATTTGATTTTTGATTTCAAAAAGGGGGAGAAATTTGCTTTCAAAACTTTTTCATGTGAATGAGCCCATGTTCGGATTCTAAGTGGTGTTGCCAATGTATTCATCAAGGGGGAGATTGTGAGACCTATATGTGCTGAATACATTGGCAATTAGAATAAAAGTGAGGATTTACATTCGAAGTTTTGAATATTGCCGAAATACCCGCTTTGGAGTGTCCGAACTTTCACTCACATGAGCTTCACGTGAGTAGACAAAGTTGATCTCTACAAATGTGTTTTTGGGAGTAACTGTTACTCTTTACTCAGTTCAGATTGTCCGGTCTTGACATGAGCTATTTGGCTAAATTCAAATCAAATAGGAATTTCAACTACACCTTTGCTGTAAATTTGATCAAATCAAATTCCACTTTGAATTATTCAAAATCGAGTGGCCATTTGGAAATTCGATCAACTCACCAAGGTTTTAGTCTCTCTACTGTTTAGAGCAGTGGGGAAAATTAAATTTCAGGGGTTAAACTAGGGGGTGGGGCCCCCTTGTCAGCCCCTCATTGAGCCAACCGACTGAAGAACAGAACACTTGGGTTCTCGGGCTGCAGCCACGGTCGCCACGACGCCAAGGCCTTGGCGCAAGCAGCTGTTTCGCTCACGCCGCGGTGGAGCCGCTGTTCGTCGTCTATATCCTTCCCCGAGCAGCTCAAAGCCGGGTTCTCCTCCGTTCTCACGCGCCCACTCGTCTTCATTGCTGCTCTCACGATAAACGTCACCGCCACCTTGCTCTCGGTGTTGCCGATCGCACACCGCCACCACACTCCGGTTGAACGAGCCCTCCACTGCAAAAGCAGTCGCCATCTCGTGCTCTACCGTGCTGTCACCTCACACCAAGGGTTCCCTGTGATGTTTGGCGGCAAATTGAAGATTTTCACTGAGCTCTCATGAGTACCAGCGGAACTGCATTTTGGGTCGCCGTCGACAGAGCGCCACAGCCATCGTCGTCATCCGCTTGCTACACAAGAAAGGTGTACTTTACTTCCTAGATTGTGTAGCTGCAAGCCTTGTAGAAAATGATCAACCATGAGTAGATAATTTCCAAGAATCCTGAAACCTAGAGGAAACTAGCCGAGCTTGTTCTAAACCCAAATTCGGGTTACACGGTTCCCCAATGCTCGAGCCAGTTTGCACATAGTTGGTACATGTCCTAGCGCGCCTCCTCGAAGAAGAAACGAATGAAACCATCCCTAATCGGCCTAGTTCTAGCCATTGTTCGTGTGGCCGGCCATCAGAAAAGCGCCTTGGGTTGTCGGTGAGGTCGATGTTGCGTCCATTTCCACCGTCGGCTAAGCTCATATCCCTGATTCCCGAGGGCTACCGGTGCTCTCGGAGAACACGGTTGAGCATTTGGGGTTTTCCCGAGCTCTCTACACATTTCCAGAGTGTAAAGGTCCCAAAATTGTGAATACAAAGAAAACTCTTGTTTACAAAAGATGGTTTCATATGTATGAAATTTGGGACGTGTTAAAACTTTTCCACATGTGATAACCCACATGAGGGCTTTCTTCACACAAGTTCAAATGTCCGTTTGAAAACTTGGAACCCAAGAGGGGTCTAAAAACCAAGATGGGAAGTCCCATAGTTATGGGAAGGTTAAAAATCAGATTTGGAACAAATTTGTTCAACTAAAAATTCAAATGAGAACAACACAATGTATTTCCAAACTGTTGTGCTAAAAATCTCATTTGCATCAGCCAAATTTAAAATTAGATTTCATATTTGAATTCCTTATGTCCAAATTAGGGTATATGCAAAGTTTCATGATTTATTGAAATGATTTTCAACTCACTTTTAAAAATGGACTTTAAATAGCAATGAATTCAAATGCCTATTTGAATTTGGATGAAACTTGCCCAATTATCCAAAAGCACCTCAGATGAACTCCCACAATTTGATTTCACCATTTACAAATTTTGGGAGATATTTTACAGAGAGATAAGGAGGGGCTGGGACCCACATGTCATGGAGGATTTAAAATGTGCAAAAGATCTTCAACTGTGCAGTGTTTGGTCTCTGTTTTTCACCTCCCACGCGAAGCAACCGGCAGACCGACGTTCTCTCCGGGCGACACCGAGATCAGCTGGCTCCACCTCCTGTTGAATCTCGTCGCGCTAGATAGCTTCCTAGACATCTTTACCCACTGCTGTGCTCCCTTTCGCCCTCGTCACCGAAGACTCGGCGCTGCTCCTTCTTCCCGTGCGCGAGAAACAGACCCGAGCGCTGCCGCTGCATTCCAATCACTTGGCCACACCGTAGCCCATGTGCAAGCCCAAGCAGAGCAGAAAAACGGCACCACAGACCCTTCCATGACCTCCTCGCGCCTTTACTGAGTGAGTTCGTGCCTTCTGCACCGAGATACACCTGTTTCCGCGGCGGCCGCCATAGCACCAAGAGAAGTTGCTCTCATGGATAGCCTCACCCGAGACTTGTCACGGCCAAGCTAGGCCACTGGTGGACGCGCAAGAGCTCCCTGAAGCTTCCATCCTAAGCTCAGCCCTAGCCATTGCCTCTTGCCGACGAATTTCAGGAATTGCCTCCGGCCGGTGTAAACGGACCTGCGGGTACGAATCCTTTAAATTCTCAAGCTATAATTGTTTAGAGCGCTGCAAATTGCACTCACATGACGTAGCCTTGCTTAGCAACAACTTCCCTTTTGAAACCTAGCATGAAACACACTCTGCACGGTGTATTTTCGATCTTTCCGATGGCGGTTTTAGCGGGACGGTTCAGGCGCACGATGAACCCCAGTTTGGAGCCGTTCCCGAGCCCATGTGCGGCCATGCCGAGCTTCTCCAGCCATCACTGGTGCTGTAGGACCTTTCCAGGGAGCTTTTGGCTGGCTAGATCATCGGGGCAACATGGCCGGAGTTCCACCGAGCCGTTGTGCCGTCGTGGGCTACTTTGGGGGCTCTGCCAGCTCGGAAAAACCACACCAGCGTGTTCCTCGCACAAAACTAGGGCTTACCGGCGAGTTTGGGTGTCGGAGGTGGCCGGACGACCGAGTTCGAGGTTGCTCCGGTGAGCCCGGCGGCGATATCGCGCGGGGGCGGGAGGTAGATGGAGGTGCTGCCGGCCCCACGTGTCAGTCACACAGATACAGTGACCGGATCCTCTGTGGCGCCGGATTAACTGTGGCAACGCGAGAAACAGCTCTGTAGCCCCGTGTGGCGTGTTCCAGTGCATAACACGTGTGCTCCCCGGACCTGCAGTGAGTTTTAAACTTTTCCATGATTTATTCAAATCCCAGATTCTCCCCAAACTTTAGAAGAGCGTAACTTTTGTTAGCAACCTCCAAATTTAGTGATTCAAAATGGGTAAGATTCAGATTGACAAACTCTATCAAATATGCAACCGAATTTGTATGAAAGTCTTTATTTAATTCTGGAAAATTCTTTAAAGCTTTTCAGCAAAACAATTTTAGAGGGAGTTTGGTTTATCCAAAAATCCTCAAATTTTGCCAGAATATTCTTTAGGGTGTTATTAGACTCCTGTAAACGTTTCAGCTCATTTGGAGATGATTTGATCAGGAAAATTCGGATTTTAATTTGCTGTATTCAAATGAATACAGAAACATTTTCAGAGAATTTCCAAAACTTGGAAATTCAATTTTGGGTAATTCTTAGCTCCAAAACTTCTAGGAAAATTCGTGCAGACTCTATGAACTATATTTGAAATTTTAGTTCACTAAGTATGACATGAACATGGGTGTTACCTCAGCATTAATTCCTCTTTGCTTAATAACTTAGAGAATTGTTCTGAATAAACCACTCAATGAACAGTGCTGATTTTTGGTCCAGATGACTTTCTTGTGACAAGGAACTCACATGCAGATTTTCAGCTCCATTGGAGCTCTCGATCAAGACTATCATGTGTAACCTCTTAAGGTGATTAACACTTAAGTGGGAAAAGCACTCAACATTTGATCATAGTGTTTAAACCCAACCCAAACCACTAGCACATTTGATCATTTTAAATTCTTAAACAGAGTTCCAGTTTTAAAACTGTCATTAGATATTATTAGCAAAAGCTTTTCAATTAAATATATATGCATGATCATATCGTGTAGCATATGAGTGAAGAACGTGGGAAGGACTTGAAGTGAAGATCAAGAAGGGAGGAAAGCCAGTGATCAAGCTCCAAGTGATCGTCACTAGCTGATTGTATTCTTAGTCACCTGCAAAATAGGCAAGCACCGGTTAGCATTTGAACAGTTTTATAAAACATTTCCATTTCTAGAGATCATAGCTTGAATTGTTTGATTGCATTAAGTCTAGCTGTATTGAAAACCCCAGTTGCATGACCAGAAATACCTAAGAGAGAAAGGGTAGAATAGCACCTCCTCGAGTGAATTTGGCTACACCAATGTTTGTAGAAAAGGTTTGGTAGAAGTCGAGTAGTTGGAATCTACTTGCGAGTTTAGGGCTGGTTTATTCGGAGCGGGTCAAGAATAGAAATGATGAGGAAAGTTCACCCGAAAGAAATGGAGACCGGGCAGGGAGGTTTAGATGCAGCAGGCTGCGCACCGTGCGTGCATAGCCCTACCAGTGTCGGTTAAGGCACGTCCGTGCTTGGCCCTGTTGGACAAGTTTGAGTTGTGTACCGGGCACATACTGGCTATATGGGACCCAGGAAACCGATGTACCTTGGGAGATCCATAGTGGAACTTTTCCAACTGCCTTAGGCTTTCGGCGTCAGGGTAGCAGGAGGTAACTTGCTTAAGAACACACCACTGCGGGTATGTACCTTGAGGGAGCTTGCGGACTCGGGGCAGTTTGACTGCGTCCAATGTGGAAGATCTTGGGAATGGTGGCCGCGTACAACGTCGGTCAAGGTTGCTGCCGGCAACTCGGAGTACAGGTGTACGTTTCTTGTAGTCCGGGCGTGTACTGATTCGAATCACCTCGCTCGCGGTTATATGAGCATACTTGACCACTACGTCTTGACGTAGTAACAATTGAAACAGTTTTCTTTTGAACTTGATAAGGCTGTGATGTAACTTGTATTGCAACCATGATTGAATTAGAGATAGGCTCATTAAACTTTACTTTCACCTTGTGCAAGGAGCATCACGACAAAGCGTTTCTTGTTTGATTGTGGAGTTGCAATGCTGTTCGGCTCAAGGTCTGCACAATGAGGCTTAAAATCTGAAAGTTAAGGATCTACACTAGGTGAGTCCTTTCTGCAAATCTAGCTAACCCAATTGCAACCGTCATGCATGTAGAGTTTCTTGTTTAGGAGAGACGGATCAGTCTTGCTGAGCCTATGTGCTCACGCTTGCTATATAAGTGGTTTTGCAGGTTAACATCGATGCTAAGAATAATGTTGTCCGGTGAGACTCGGAGACTTCCGAGTCGTGTAACACATGGAGAACCCAGCCGCTGCTGTTGTCTTCGTGTTGCTAGCGAGAGAAGTCCGCGGGCTGGACTTCATCTCGAGTGCTCTTTAGTTATTCGACGTGAGTTGTTATAGACTTCTGCTGTAGCTACTTGATGTAAATTATTTACAAAGAAAAACTTGTAAGCTTCCGCTATTGTTTTATGTAATACATTGGTTCTTATATGTGTGCTGTTGGGTGCCGCACAATACGGCACCACCCAATGCGATTCCCGGATGAGTGCCACGTCCCCATGACTGAACGGGCGGCGTCGGGCCATCTCAGCGTGGTATCAGAGCTGAGTTGGTAATAGCGCACGGAATAAGGATCGTATTACGACAAAAACTTAGGTTACGGTGAGGAATCGGTATTAGGCCCACATAAGGACTATAGTAGTATAGTTACTTAAAGTGGCATGACTAACATACTTGTTATAATTCTGAATTTTGATTATGTAACGACGCACCTACGCTCTGTTAAGCAAGGTAAGGAACGCCACCGAAAGCGGTTCAATTTCGGTTAGCTCTCCTGACGAGGAAAGTGGTTCAGGGATAGGTCTCACAGCTTGGTGTGAGACGTTAATATAAAACTCTTGAACTCTTCACGTTCCTGAGTTCATATGAAACGCTGATCCCTAGCGTGCATTAGGCAAGTAAGTGGAGACCCCGTCGTGTGGTCAGTAACACAATAGTGTGTTCTTCTGGAAATAGCCTAGGAGGACATATGCAGCGCTTGCCATCGGCGTGCCCTGCAGGGCAGTAGGTGGTATCTGTTGGGTTGATAAAATTCCCACCCGTGACGACCTGTTCGTGCTCTACTCGGGTTTCCCCGTCATGTGGTGTAAAAACACGACCATGTACCTTGAGATGTGGCTTGACTCAAGGACGGCCCATATGGAAATGATATGGGGCGTATGTTTTTAGTATAATATGGAACTGCCTGAAATGAGTAAACCTATGTGTGCACCACCACTGAGTGTTCTTCTGCAGGTACTAACCACGTACGTATCCCGAGTAGTATACGTGTGCAAGAGACCGTTTTAGTGCCACTGGAAAAACGAATATGCCGGTATAGTCCGGTTAGGATTTTCTTTTGGTGAGGTTACGTAGTACCGACATGCTTCTCACGGTGCATTGACGCTGTACTAAACTTAATAACCTCTTTCCTTTGAAGAAATGACTCAAGAACTAACTTTCAACTAAAAATGGAAGTTTGAAATCAATATTAGTTATTGAACTCTTATTTTGAGCTAAGATTAAAATGAGAGGATGACTAAGTTTCAAAGATTTCAAAAACAGAGTGCTGTGTTTTCGGCAGGAATTCTTGCTGGAATTTAACAGAGCATAACTCTGAGTAGCTTGACCCAATTAAGGTGTATGATAAGTTCTGGAAAGATTTTCAAGTGATCTACAACTTCTTTGTAGACCTCCAGAGCAAATTCATAAGCTAAATGGGTAGAAAATTTAGAGGAATGTAAGCTGTCCAGAACCAGGACAGTGGCAAAACCTCTCTGGACCTTTCTGTTTTTAAGCCATGACCTTCGGTAGAAATATCCTTAAGAAGCCTATGATACACCGTTGGAAAGGTTATGAATTGTGCCACATTTTTGTAGTTCAAAGTTTTTTCAGATTCTTATTGTATTTGCATATACAACTGTGATAAAATCAGCCACATACAAAGGAGATGCTGGCAAATTTTATCCAGGAATTCTGTCAACTTTGGAAAATCATAAATTTTAATTCAAAGATGATCTGAAGGCATATGAGTACTCGTTGGAAAGTTAATAAAGTTAACTTTAACTTTGGTATTCAACTTGAGTTATTAAAATGCTTTTAACTAGATCAAAATCTGGATATAGTGCATAAAGGTCTGTTCTGTACTGATAGGCTGGATAGCTATGCCTACTAAGGAGTTGTGTAAACATGGATTTTGTTACTGCTTCCATAAAGTTTTGACATATTCATGTTTTCATTAGTCTGACATACTTATGAGTTCTTGTTTAACTCATCTCAACTACATTTTTGCAGTATGGTTCGTACTCGCTCTAGGAGTAGGGCCGGGAGTTCTTGCCGAGGCGGTGATGTTTCCACCACCGTCGGAACCACCATCCACGGGATGGATGGATCTTATGACTCGAGTCGTCGAGTCTAACCAAGAGAACACTAGGCTACTCCAAGAAGCAACGAAAGAACAACACGCTTACTCCAAGTTTTGGTACAGCAAGGTGTACTCCAGAACACGCAACAAGTCGTTCCACCTCGGAACGCTTATCTAGATTTTTTTGGCGACTCAACCGCCAATCTTTATTTAAGCCACCGAACCTGTGGAAGCAGATCAATGGCTTCGGGTCATGGAGTCAAAATTCAGAGTATTCGAGTGTGATGAAGGGCAAAAGACAAAGTTTGCCGCTCATCAACTCCATGGAGCCGCCGGAAACTGGTGGGTTGATCATCTTGCCACCATGCTGGATGACCATCAAGTAACATGGAGTGAGTTTTTTGAAGCCTTTCGTACTCGTCACATACCACTAGGTATTATCAAGGCAAAGCGAGAGGAATTTTTGAGCTTGAAGCAAGGGGACATGAGTGTCCTCGAGTATGTCAGAAGGTTTAACCTTTTGGCCCAATATGCTCCCGAATATGTGGCAAAAGAAGAGGCACGGTGTGACTTATTCTTCCATGGCCTGAGTGCCATATTACAGAAGAAGTTGGCCGTGCACAATAATGGCGGTTACACCAACATGGTCGATGCGGCTCTCATCCAAAAGAAGCTGACACTTGAGTGGTAAGCTGAGAAAAGAAAGATGAGTGAGATCGAGCAGGCCAGCACAAGTTATGCGCCTCAAAAGTACCGTTTGGTGTATCAAATGCCACCCGGTGAAAGATGGAGGCCACCTGTACGATCAACACCTCACAGATTGATTGCTGGTCAAGTTCTACAACTTGCACCACCTCTACAGCCGCAGCATCAGACGGTGGTTTGTGCTCCATCGCTGCAGCAATGTGTACCTAGCATCCAATCACAAGTCAACGAAGAACCAGAGAGACATCCGTGTTTCACTTGTAGGCGTATGGGCCATTTCGCTAGGCATTGTCCAGAGGGAACTCAAAGCTGTGGGTCATCATATTTACATCAATACAACCCGTACCTCAATCTGCAGACAAGAGGGCATATAAGGGGCAATATTAACTATACTGTGATTGATGATGTTCCGGAAGGAGAAGCCGCTTTAGCAGGGATGTTTTCTTTGAATCAGATACCGGTTTTAATTCTCTTTGATTTCGGTGCCACACACAATTTCTTTAGCCAGTCTTTTGTGGCTCAACATCAGCTCCAAACAGTTTATACAAAGTGGCAATACCTCATATCTTCAACCGGGGGCAGAAGTACCGCAAGCGAGGTTGTCTCCCGAGCACCACTTTTTTTGGGGGGTAGAATATACGCTACGACTCTCATTATCCTTGAGGGTTTGAAGATCGACATCATTTTGGAGATGTCGTGGTTGAATTACCACCAGGCGGCTCTTAACATCAGCTCCAGGACCGTTGAGCTCAACTCCCAACAGCACGGTCTTCATATATTAATTCTGGGCGCCAGGTGGCAACAGATTGCAACAGTGAACAACACGGAAGCTGTTAAGATAGAGGACATTCCGGTGGTACGTGAGTATCCGGATGTATTTCCCGATGATTTACCAGGCATGCTACCCGAGCGAGACGTTGAGTTCTAGATTGAACTTGTACCGGGAACAACGCCGATATCACGAAGGCCGTACAAGATGGCACCCAATGAACTGGCAGAATTAAAGACACAACTAAATGACCTAATGATCAACGGCTTTATACGACCGAGTTCGTCACCTTGGGGTTGTTCGGCATTGCTTTGTGTTGATTATCCTCCCTTGAATGCCGTTACCATCAAGAACAAGTATCCACTACCTCGCACTGATATGCTCTTTGATCAATTAGTGGGTGCGAAGGTATTTTCGAAGACAGATCTTTGGTCCAGATATCATCAGATTAAAATCCCGGTAGAAGATATTTCGAAGACGGTATTCTCAACGAGATACAGGATGTATGAGTATCTCGTTATGTCTTTTGGTTTAACCAACGCCCCGGCACACTTTATATACCTGATGAATTCAGTGTTCATGCCAACAACAGCAACAACAACAACAACAACAACGACAACAACCAAGCCTTTGTCCCAAGCATGTTGGGGTCGGCTAGACATGAAACCCAATATCAATGAAGTAAAAGAGAGGAAGAGATATAAGAACAAGAAAAAAGAAAAATAAAAAAATAGAAAAAAGGAAAAAAAGGAAAAAAGGGGGAAAAGAAAAAAAAAAGTAAAAAGAGAAAAAAAGAGAAAAAAAGAAAAAGAAAGAAAAAAAAGAAGAAAAAAAAGAAAAAAACAAGACTAGGGTTCTAGCACATGAATTGCTACTTTCCATGCGGTCCTATCTTGAGCTAAGTCTCTGGATACATTCCAATCTCTTAAATCTCGTTTTACCGCCTCCTCCCAGGTCAACCTTGGTCGTCCTCTACCCCTCCTAATATTTTCTCTACCTCTTAAAATCTCACTGTTAACCGGTGCTTCTAGAGGCCTCCGGTGGATATGTCCAAACCACCTAAGTCGATGTTGGACTAACTTCTCTTCAATCGGCACCACCCCTAACTTATCACGAATCGCCTCATGCCTTATTCGGTCTCTTCTCGTGTGCCCGCACATCCACCGTAGCATGCGCATCTCTGCGACACTCATTTGTTGGACATGTTGCCGTTTAGTTGGCCAACATTCCGCCCCATAAAGCATCGCGGGTCTGATCACCGTCCTATAGAACTTCCCTTTTAGCTTTTGTGGGACCTTCCTATCACATAGGATTCCAGAGGCTTGTCGCCATTTCATCCACCCTACCTTGATCCTGTGGCAAACATCGTTATCAATATCGCCATTGCTTTGTAACATTGATCCTAAGTATCGGAAAGAGTCCTTTCTAGGTACTACTTGTCCTTGTAGACTAACATTTCCCTCTTCACGAGCAACACCACTAAAGTCACACCTCATATACTCGATCTTGGTCCTACTAAGTCTAAACCCCTTGTACTCTAAGATTTGTCTCCATAACTCTAATTTCTTATCAACACCATCCCTAGTTTCATCTACCAGCACTACATCATCGGCAAAGAGCATGCACCAAGGGATATCCCCTTGTATATCCTTCGACACCTCATCCATCACCAAGAAAAAGATGTATGGGCTCAAAGCTGATCCTTGATGTAGTCCTACCGTGATAGGAAATGCATCAGTCTCACTATCACTTACGCGCACACTTGTCCTAACAATATTGTACATATCCTTGATAAGGGTAATGTACTTTGTTGAAACTTTATGTTTCTCTAGTGCCCACCACATGACTGTCCTTGGTATCTTGTCGTACACCTTCTCCAAGTCAATGAGCACCATATGCAAGTCCTTCTTCTGCTCCCTATATCTCTCCATAAGGTGACGAAGCAAGAAAATTGCCTCCATTGTAGACCTCCCAGGCATAAAATCAAACTGGTTTTTAGTGACATTGGTCACTTTCCTCAGGCGGTGTTCAATCACTCTCTCCCAAAGCTTCATAGTATGACTCATAAGCTTAATCCCTCGATAATTAGTACAACTTTGGATATCACCTTTATTTTCGAAGATAGGTACTAATATACTTTTCCTCCATTCTTCGGGCATCTTGTTTGACTGAAAAATGTGGTTGAATAGCTTTGTGAGCCATACTATTGCCACGTCCCCAAGGCATCTCCACACCTCAATAGGGACATCATCAGGGCCGAGAGCCTTTCCTCCTTTCATCCTTTTTAAGGCATGTTTAACCTCAAACTCTTGTATCCTCTGCACGAACTAACTGTTGGAGTCATCAAAGGAGTCATCCAACTCAACCATAGTGCTCCCATTCCCATCATTGAATAGTCCATTATAGTAATCCCGCCATCTATTCTTAATCTCTTCATCCTTCACTAGAATGTGGTCAGTCTTATCTTTGATGCATTTAACTTGATTGAAATCCCTCATCTTTCTCTCGCGGATTTTTGCTATCTTGTTATGTCCTTTTCACCTTCTTTTGTCTCTAGTCTCTCATATAACTCATCATATGCCTGTCCTCTTGCCCTACTCACAGCCCGCCTTGCATTTTTCTTGGCCTCTTTGTACTTAAGCATGTTGCTTGCGCTTCTATCATTATGCCAACTCTTGAAACACTCATTCTTCTCCTTAATGGATTTTTTGTACATCCTCATTCCACCACTAAGTGTCTTTATCTACAAGTTTCCTTCCTTTTTTAACACCGAACACCTCACTAGCTACCTTCCTAATGCAAGTTGCCATCTTCACCCACATACTATCTGCATCTCCATTTTCTGCCCAGGGTCCTTTTGTGATCACCCTATTTTTAAAGGGTTCTTGTGGTTCCCCTTTCAACTTCCACCACTTTGTTCTTGTGATTTTGACACCTTTGTCCCGCAAAGAACATGTATGGAAGCGAAAGTCAACTACCACAAGCTTATGTTGTGTAACAACACACTCCTCGGGGATCACCTTACAATCTGGACACTCCCATCTATCCCTTCTAGTGAGGACAAAGTCAATCTGGCTAGAGTGTTGGGCACTACTAAAGGTCACTAGGTGAGATTGCCTCTTCCTAAAGAGGGTGTTAGCTACTAACAGATCATAGGCTACGGCAAAGTCTAGGATGTCCTTACCCTCTTGATTTCTATCGCCGCATCCAAAGCCTCCATGTACTCCCTCAAATTCTAGGTTAGTTGCACCCACATGACCATTGAGACCTCCTCCTATGAGGAGTTTCTCGGTTATCGGTACACTACTAACCATATCCTCCAAGTCCTCCCAAAATTGCCTCTTAGCGCTCATGTTGAGTCAAACTTGTGGGGCATAAGCACTAATGACGTTCAAGACAATGTCCCCAATTACTATCTTGATTAAGATGATTCTATCCCCTCGTCTTCGAACATCCACTACTCCATCCTTAAGACTCTTATCTATTAGAACACCTACGCCATTTCTAGTCCCAGCCGATCTAGAATACCAAAGCTTGAAACTGGTATTCTCGACTTCTCTCGCCTTCTGACCCGCCCATCTAGTCTCTTGTACACAAAGGATATTTACTCGTCTTCTAATGGCAACATCTACTAACTCACGTAGCTTCCCCGTCAAGGATCCTACATTCCAACTACCCACCCGAAATCTATGTTCCTCGGCTAGCTTTCTTACCCTTTGCACCTGTCAAGTAAGATGCAAAGACCCTTGCTCACTTATCACTACATCCGGGCGATGATGTAGTGCGCCACTAAGTTTGTGGCGATCCGGCCCTTGCTCATTTAACACCATATCAGGGTTCCGATATGGCGCGTCACTAAGGCGGTGGCGACCCGGCCCTTGCCCACTTAACACCATACCCGGGTTCCGATATGGCGCGTCGCTAAGAGGGTTACGCCCCAACGAATTTCTATTGTGTTTCATTTCCATGAGAATGGCTAAATGTAGTTGTTGGCTCGCCAAACCTATCACAACCCCCTCCTCCTCATGCCAGAGTTAGATAAATTCGTCGTCGTCTTCATTGATGGTATCTTGGTGTACTCCAAGTCAGAGGAAGAACATGCTGAACATCTGCATATTGTGCTATAAAGATTGTGAGATCATCAGCTCTATGCAAAATTCAGCAAGTGTGAATTCTGGATTAATCAAGTACCTTTTCTCGAACACATTATTTCAGCAGAGGGCATCGCTGTAGATCCGAGAAAGATTATCCAAGTACAGAGATGGGAGTCACCAAAGTCAGTGCATGAAATCCGTAGCTTCCTCGGTTTAGCTGGTTTTTACCGGAGGTTCATTCCGGGTTTCTCCAGGATTGATAAACCGGTGATGGAATTACGAAAGAAGAATACCAGATTTGTGTGGGGTGCTGCGTGTGAACAAGCTTTCAAGACATTAGTGAAGCATCTCACGACAGCCCCAGTTATTGCTCAGCCAGATACGACGAAGCCATTCGACATTTATTACGATGCATCTGGCATTGGTCTTGGCTGCGTGCTGATCCAAGAAGGATGAGTGGTCGCTTATGGATCTTGTCAACATAGAAATCATGAGCAGCATTATCCAACTCATGATCTGGAGTTAGCTGCCGTGGTCCTTGCTTTGAAGATGTGGAGGCATTACTTGCTCGGAAATCTTGTACACCTCTACACCGACCACAAGAGCTTGAAGTACATCTTCATTCAGAAAGAAATGAACATGAGGCAACGAAGATGGCTGGAGCTCATTAAAGACTATGAACTTGAGATTCATTATCATCCAGGAAAGGCGAATGTGGTTGCCGATGCGCTCAGTCGTAAGGCGCATATCTATCACCTTAGTATTGCTGGAATTGATGATGAATAACCAAGCCTCCGTGTCATACCATATGGAGCTCTCTATAATCTCGCTCTCATTCCTACCATCCGAGAGGAGATCATTGAAGCTCAACGAAAAGACAAGGGTATGTCTCACATACGGTGGAGAATAGACAACGATGAAATGAAATGCCTCTGGAAAGATGATGAAGGTACTCTGTGGTTCAACGACCGGATTGTAGTACCCCGGGATATGGGACTACGGAAGAAAATTTTGGATGAAGCTCATTTGTCCAAGTTTTCCATTCATCCGGGCAGTAATAAAATGTACCAAGATCTCCGGAAGAAGTTTTGGTGGACACGTATGAAACGTGAAGTCGCAAAGTACGTTTCAGAATGTGATACGTGTCGAAGAGTCAAGGCCTACCATGTGAAGAAGTCAGGCCTGTTACAGCCATTGCAAGTACCGGCCTGGAAGTGGGAAGACATTAGTATGGACTTCATCATCGGGTTTCTGATGACCTCCCACAACGATGATTCGATTTGGGTAATTTTTGATCGGTTAACCAAATCAGAACATTTTATCCCTGTGCATACAAGATATAATGCAAAGCAGTATGCGGAGCTGTGCATTGCATGGATCTTGTGCTTACATGGAGTTCCCCGCACCATTGTGTCCGATAGAGGATCGCTGTTCGTAGCCCGTTTCTGGGAGCAGCTACATGCATCCATGGGGACGAAGTTGATTAGAAGCTCCGCGTATCACCCTCAAACCGATGTGCAAACTGAGAGGGTGAATCAAATACTGGAAGATATGCTAAGAGCATGTGCCATCCACCACGGTAAGAGCTGGGATGATCACTTACTGTTGGCGGAGTTCTCGTACAACAACAGATATCAGACGAGCATCAAAATGGCACCATATGAAGCTCTATACGGCCGGAAGTGCCGTACACCATTGAACTGGTGTGAATCCGGTGAACGAGTAACATTCGGGGTTGATCTTGTCAATGAAGCCGAAGAGAGAGTTCGGATAATACAAGAGAACCTCAAAGCTGCCCAATCTCGTCAGAAAAGCTACGCGGATCAGAGGCGCCAACCGCTGCATTTTGACATCGGAGAGCACGTGTATCTTCGTGTGTCTCCAATGAAAGGGATTCATCGGTTCAGTGTCAAGGGGAAACTTGCTCCCCGATTCATCGGTCCGTTTGCCATAACGGAGAAGTGCGGGATTGTAGCCTACCGGCTGGAACTACCAGCAAGCCTTGCTGGTATTCACGACATATTTCACGTGTCTCATGTGCGTAAGTGTCTCAAGTTTACCGCTGCTATCCGCACCGAAGACATCGACTAGTTGAAGCCGGATCTCACCTATGTCGGGCAACCTATTCGGATTATCGACGAAAAGACCCGGATCACCAGAAACCGGACTTTAAAATTTTACAAAGTCCAGTGGAGTAATCATACCCCAGAGGAGGCGACATGGGAAAGTGAAGGTTACATCCACAAGAACTATCCGGAGCTTTTGTCATAAACTTTGTAATTACCGTCCGCATCTCATTCCTCTTTTGTAATCTCGGGACGAGATTCCTTTAAGGGGGGAGGAATGTAAAGGTCCCAAAATGGTGAATACAAATAAAACTCTTGTTTGCAAAAGATGGTTTCATATGTATGAAATTTGGGACGTGTTAAAACTTTTCAACATGTGATAACCCACATGAGGGCTTTTTTCACACAAGTTCAAATGTATGTTTGAAATCTTGGAACCCAAGAGGGGTCTAAAAACCATGACGGGAAGTCCCATAGGTGTGGGAAGGTTAAAAATCAGATTTGGAACAAATTTGTTCAACTAAAAATTCAAATGAGAACAACACAATGTATTTCAAAACTATTGTGCTAAAAATCTCATTTTGCAGCAGCCAAATTTAAAATCAGATTTCATATTTGAATTCCTTATGTCCAAATTAGGTGATATGCAAAGTTTCATGATTTATTGAAATGATTTGCAACTCACTTTTCAAAATGGACTTAAAATAGCAAAGAATTTAAATGCCTATTTGAATTTGGATGAAACTTGCCCAATTATCCAAAAGCACCTGAGATTTGAACTCCCACAATTTGAAATCACCACTTGCAAATTTTGGGAGATATTTTACAGAGAGATAAGGAGGGGCTGGGACCCACATGTCATGGAGGATTTAAAATGTGCAAAAGATCTTCAATTGTGCAGTGTTTGGTCTCTGTTTTTCACCTCCCACGCGAAGCAACCGGCAGACCGACGTTCTCTCCGGGCGACACCGAGATCAGACGGCTCCACCTCCTGTTGAATCTCGTCGCGCTGGAGAGCTGCCTAGACGTCTTTACCCACTGCCGTGCTCCCTTTCGCCCTCATCACCGAAGACTCGGCGCTGCTCCTTCTCGTGCGCGAGAAACAGACCCGAGCGCTGCCGCTGCCTTCCAATCACTCAACCACACCGTAGCCCGTGTGCAAGCCCAAGCAGAGCAGCAAAACGGAACCACAGACCCTTCCACGACCTCCTCGCGCCTTCACCGAGTGAGTTCATGCCTTCTGCACCGAGATACCCCGGTTTCCGCGGTGGCCGTCATAGCACCGAGGGAAGGTGCTCTCGTGGACAGCCCCACCCGAGGCTTGTCATGGCTGAGCTAGGCCACCGGTGGACGCGCAAGAGCTCCCTGCAGATTCCATCCGAAGCTCAGCCCTAGCCGTTGCCTCTTGCCGACGAATTTCAGGAATTGCCTCCGGCCGGTGTAAACGGACCCGCGGGTACGAATCCTTTAAATTCTCATGCTATAATTGTTTAGAGCGCTGCAAATTGCACTCACATGACGTAGCCTTGCTTAGCAACAACTTTCCTTTTGAAACCTAGCATAAACACACTCTGCACGGTGTATTTTCGATCTTTCTGACGGCGGTTTTAGCGGGACGGTTCGGGTGCACGATGAACCCCAGTTTGGAGCCGTTCCAGAGCCCATGTGCGGCCATGCCGAGCTTCTCCAGCCTTCACTGATGCTGCAGGACCTTTCCAGGGAGCTTTTGGTGGGCTAGCTCATCGGAGCAACATCGCCAGAGTTCCACCGAGCCGTCGCGCTGTCGCGGGCTACTTTGAGGGATCTGCCAGCTCGGGAAAACCACACCAGCGTGTTCCTCGCACAAAACTAGGGCTTAGCGGCGAGTTTTGGCATCGGAGGTGGCCGTACGACCGAGTTCAGGGTTGCTCCGGCGAGCTCGGCGGTGATATCGCGCGGGGGCGGGAGGTAGACGAAGGTGCTGCCGGCCCCACGCGTCAGTCACACAGAAACAGTGACCGGATCCTCTGTGGTGCTGGATTAACTGTGGCAATGCGGGAAACAGCTCTGTAGCCCCGTGTGGCGTGTTCCAGTGCATGACACGTGTGCTCCCCGGACCCAGAGTCAGTTTTAAACTTTTCCACGATTTATTCAAAAACCAGATTCTCCCCAAACTTTAGAAGAGCATAACTTTTGTTAGGAACTACCAAATTTAGTGATTCAAATTGGGTTAGATTCCGATTGACAAACTCTATCAAAATATGCAACCCAATTTGTATGAAAGTCTTTATTTAATTCTGGAAAATTCTTTATAACTTTTCAGCAAAAAATTTCAAAGGGAGTTTAGTTTATCCAAAAATCCTCATATTTTGCCAGACTATTCTATACGGTGTTATTAGACTCCTGTAAAAGTTTCTGCTCATTTAGAGTTGATTTGATCAGGAAAATTCAGATTTTAATTTGCTATATTCAAATGAATACAGAAACATTTTCAGAGAATTTCCAAAACTTGGAAATTAAATTCTGGGTAATTCTTAGCTCCAAAAATTCTAGGAAAATTCATGCATACTCTATGAACTATATTTGAAATTTTAATTCACTAAGTTTGACATGAACATGGGTGTTACCTCAGCATTAATTCCTCTTTGCTTAATTACTTAGAGAATTGTTCTGAATAAACCACTCAATGAACAGTGCTGATTTTTGGTCCAGATGACTTTCTTGTGACAAGGAACTCACATAAAAATTTTCAGCTCCATTGGAGCTCTGGATCACCACTGTTATGTGTAACCTCTTAAGGTGATCAACACTTAAGTGGGAAAAGCACTCAACATTTGATCATAGTGTTCAAACCCAACCCAAACCACTAGCACCAGTGTCATTTCAAAATTCTTAAACAGAGTTCCAGTTTTAAAACTGTCATAAGATCTTATTAGCAAAAGCTTTTCAATTAAATACATATGCATGATCATATCGTGTAGCATATACGTGAAGAACGTGGGAAGGACTTGAAGTGAAGATTAAGGAGGGAGGAAAGCCAGTGATCAAGCTCCATGTGATCGTCACTAGCTGATTGTATTCTTAGTCACCTGCAAAACAGGCAAGCCCCGGTTTGCATTTGAACAGTTTTATAAAACATTTCCATTTCTAGAGATCATAGCTTGAATTGTTTGATTGCATTAAGTCTAGCTGTATTGAAAACACCAGTTGCATGACCAGAAATACCTAAGATAGAAAGGGTAGAATAGCACCTCCTCGAGTGAATTTGGCTACGCTAATGTTTGTAGGAAATGTCCAGTAGAAGTCGAGTAGTTGGAATCTACTCGCGAGTTTAGGGCTGGTTTATTCGGAGTGGGTCAAGAATAGAAATGATGAGGAAAGTTCACCCTAAAGAAATGGAGACCGGGCAGGGAGGTTTAGATGCAGCAGGCTGCGGACCGTACGTGCATAGCCCTGCCTGTGTCGGTTAAGGCCCGTCTGTGCTTGGCCCTGTTGGACAAGTTTGAGTTGTGTACCGGGCACATACTGGCTATATGGGATGCAGAAAACCGATGTACCTTGGGAGATCCATAGTGGAACTTTTCCAACTGCCTTATGCTTTCGGCGTAAGGGTAGCAGGAGGTAACTCTCTTAAGAACATACCACTGTGGGTATGTACCTTGAGGGAGCTTGCGGACTCGGGGCAGTTGGACTGCATTCAATGTGGAAGATCTTGGGAAAGGTGGCCGCATACAACGTCGGTCGAGGTTGCTGCCGGCAACTCGGAGTATGGGTGTACGTGTCGTGTAGTCTGGGCATGTACTGATTCGAATCACCGTCTCTCGCGGTTATATGAGCATACTTGCCCACTGCATCTTGACGTAGTAACAATTGAAACAGTTTTCTTTTGAACTTGATAAGGCTGTGATGTAACTTGTATTGCAACCATGATTGAATTAGAGATAAGCGTTTGTTGTTTGATTGTGGAGTTGCGATGCTGTTTGGCTCAAGGTCTGCACAATGAGGCTTAAAATCTAAAAGTTAAGGATCTACATTAGGTGAGTCCTTTCTTCAAATCTAGCTAACCCAATTGCAACCGTCGTGCATTTAGATTTTCTTATTTAGGAGAGATGGATCAGTCTTGCTGAGCCTATGTGCTCACGCTTGTTATATAAGTGGTTTTGCAGGTTAACATCGATGCTAAGAAGAAGGTTGTCCGGTGAGACTCGGAGACTTCCGAGTCGTGTAACACATGGAGAACCCAGCCGCTGCTGTTTTCTTCGTGTTGCTAGCGAGAGAAGTCCGCGGGCTGGACTCCATCTCGAGTACTCTTTAGTTATTCGACGTGAGTTGTTATAGACTTCCGCTATAGCTACTTGATGTAAATTATTTACAAAGAAAAACTTGTAAGCTTCCGCTATTGTTTTATGTAATACATTGGTTCTTATATGTGTGCTGTTGGGTGCCGCACAACACGGCACCACCCAATGCGATTCCCGGGCGAGTGCCATGTCCCCGTGACTGAACGGGTGGTGTCGGGCCGTCTCACGGAGTTGCTCCGCCTCGGTGTACCGTCGGGGGCTATTTTCTGGTCACCGGCGATCACTGCCGACCTCACCAGTGCTCGTCTTGTTGGACTAGGCCCTAGCTGCGAGTTCCGTGAAGTTTGGCGCAAGAAATCGGCCGGCGGCGAGCTTTGCCGGAGTGTGCCGCCGCGGGACAGCCAGGGGGCCGGGCGGAAGATGAAGCCTACGGCTCCCAGCGGTCAGCCGCTGTACAGAGCGCGTGCGCCGCATTTAAATTAAATAAAGCGGTGGCCCCACTGTCAGCGACCCAGACAACGCAGGAAGGAATTTCAGTTGGAAAATAATTCCGGATTTAGCTCCAACTTCGTAAATTCATAACTTTGGCTAGGAAGCTCCAATTTGAGTGAACCAAATTTTGTTGGATTCATCTCGCTGAGTACTTTCCAGCAAATCAAGTTTCACTTCATGAAAACTTTTATTTCTCCAGAATTAATTCTTCAAATTTAAAATGTTTATATTTTTAACTGAAGAACCCTTTATTGAAAAATTCTGAAATTTTGCCAGGATGTTCCTCATAATATCCGTGAGCTACCATAAAAATTTCAGATCCGTTTGAGCTCATTTGACCCAACTAATGGTGTAATTAATAAAACTTTTCCAGAAAAAATGGAAAATGTCCAGAAACATTTTCAGATTTTCTCTGAAATTGTTTAGCTCATATCTTTGGCTAGGAACCTTTAAATTTAGTGAAACCAACTCCATTAGAACCCTATGAAAATCTAGTTTTCAGAAAGTCATGGCTTGCTTCATAAAAATACCTAGAACACCCTAAGAGCTCTAATTAAGGCCAAATACACATTTATTTGTGGAGGGCTCAAATGAGCTTTGCTGCAAATGAAA
Organism: Neostapfia colusana; assembly: GCA_030760725.1. NCBI lineage: Eukaryota > Viridiplantae > Streptophyta > Magnoliopsida > Poales > Poaceae > Neostapfia > Neostapfia colusana. The sequence goes on along the minus strand of JASWHV010000008.1, from coordinate 24,649,886 downwards.
TTTGGCCAAGTCTCTGATTAGGTTGTATCCACAGCACAGTAAAAATTTCAGAGTCATTGGGCCTGTCTAGCAATACTTATAGTATTAATAAATTGAACTTCAAATTCAAATGCATTCAAATTGATACATGTATGTATTTATCTCATGTAGTCGCTAAAGTTGAGGAGCCTGAAGTCTTATACTTCATAACTCTGGAGGATCAACTAGCCTACGACCAACAGCAGCAAGGCAAGCTCTGGTTTGCATTAGCCTTTTTATAAATTTTACTGTTTTGAGAACTTACTTTGAGCACCCACTTCAATTTTGCATTAGAGTCTTGTTTGAAAACGCAAATGCAGAGCCAAGAAAACCCTGGTTTGGGCTTAAGTGTTTAAACCCCAATTAGCTACTGCAATGCTGAGATAGTGTAGGATTCGGTACAAGTCAAGTAGTTGGAACTGCTCGCGAGAATAGGCTAGAGGCACACTACTCGGGTAAATATAGCAAATGGAACACATGGAAAGAAAAATTAGAAAGATGAGACCGAGCGGAGAGTAAGGGCAGCAGGATTTTGGGGCCTGGGTGTCATAGTTCCGCTTGTATCGATTGAGGACCGAGCCGTGTGCGGGCCTGTTGAACAAGCTAGAACAGTACCGAAGACCTACCGGATATATGGAAACCGGGAAACCGATGTAATTCGGGTAGCTGGGTGTTGAGGCATAGCTGGTCGTTCAGAGGGTAGGTTGAGAGCTTGAGGTGTAAATCGGCTGGCGGCACTGCAGATGCGCGCGCAGAGACATCTTTCTCTGGACGATTGGACTGGCTCAACATTTGGCTGAAGAAAAAAAGGTGGTTACGTACGACGTCCGTGATGGTTGCTGTAGGCAACATCGAGTACGGGCGTACATGAAGGGTTATTCGGGTAACCCTGCAGGTGTAAATCGATTATAATCGCTGTCCCTCACGGTCAGTGAGTACCACTTGTTTACTGTATCATGACGTATAAAGAACAGCATAGATTCATGTTAAAAGTTTGCTGATTCGAAGGATGGACCTCAATTGCTAATGAAGTGCTATAGTTTAGAGCTAATTAAAGTTCTTTTCAACCTTGGGCAAAGCACATGAGAGAAATGCGTGAGGTTCTCCACAACTTTCTGCTAAAACTTGAAAGTAAGTTTCAAATATTTAGTCGAGTCCTTTGCAACTTACATTCTCCATTTCATATAATCCAGCATGTAGAAGTTTCATGTATAGGAAAGACGGGTCAGACTTGCTGAGCCATCATGCTCACTGCTTGTGTTTGAAGCTTTTGTAGGGTGTTATAAGGAAGAGACCCCGAGGAGGAGACGGAACCCCGAGAGGGAAACCCCGTCGAGTGGGAGTTGTGCGCGCCGCCGTGTTAGTGTGCGTGTATGCTAGCGGGGACACGTTCACGGGCTGAACATGAACTTGGTGCGTAGTCTATGCCCGTGAGTGTAGACTGAACATATTTTCTTGTAAAAATGTTCATAAACCCGTTTATGTAATAAAACTTTGCTTCCGCTTTGTACCTTTTATGTGTGTTATCTGGTGCTGTGCAACGCAGCACCCCTCAGCGTGATCTTGGCTCGACAAGGCCGTGACAGCGTGGTATCAGAGCTCGCTTGAGGTTTAACGCACTAAAAAGGTCATCTTTTTCAAAAACTCAGTGAGGAACGAGTTAGTAGCCCATATAAGGATGTTATTAGTGTATAAAATGTGGCAAATCTAACCTATGTGCTTATGTCGGAAAATCATGCATCTCGGGACGTCATATGTCTTGGGGGGTGCATGTAAGTGCTGTCCACCAGTGCGCATAAGCTGAAGGGTGGAGCCTCACGGGTGGCAGGTAACCCGGCCCGCTTTAATATCCTCTACGCCTCTTCTTGTCGTTTTGGATATTCGAGCAACGCCCTTCCCTGGCGTGCTACGGGCGAGTTTGGGAGACCCCATAACGTGGTTAATAACGTGAACATGTAGCTTAAGGCGTGCTTGCTTGAGAACAACCGTGCGAGTGATGACGGACGGTTGTATGAACTGTACTGGGAATGGGCTCGGTGTGCAGCCGAGCCTGATGATTGAGTGGTTTATTTGCAGGTAGTCTAACCGCGAATCGGTAGACGAGTAGCATACGTGTGCGAGAGACGTTTAGTGCCACTGAACTAACGAAGCCGGCTAAGTTTGTATAGGTTTTTCATTGTGAGGGACGTAGTACCGGCATGAATTGGTGATGCTTCGACGTCACACTACACTAAATGATCAACATCATTGTAAAAGTTGAAGGTTTTAATACAGAGTATTAAAACTTTGATATAAACTTTTCCCTTAGTCAGGATGTTCAAAGTTAACAAGTTTTCAACTTATTGGGTATTAAGAACAGAGTCCCCTGTTTTCAGCTGGAATAAGGCTGAAGTTAATCAGAGGTTATAGGTTGAGTTATTTCGAGATTTGGGTCATTTGGAAATCTTTGGAAGAGCTTTACAACTTTTCTGATGATGTCCCGAGGTGTTTCATCCCTTAACCAGTCGAAAAATGCAGTAGAGTTGAAACTGTCCGGAAAACAAGGAAGAGCAAATACTCTCTGTAACTCTCTGTAAATTGAGCATGACTTCCTGCATAAAAATCCAAAAATAGAAAATGAGGTAGTTATGGAAATTTCATGAGATGGGTTACAAATTTTTAACAGAAAGTCTTGTCAAATTCGAAGTAAAATTAACTGGAATTCTTGGATCAAATCAGTACCTCAAGCAGGGAGGTGCTGTCCAATTTTCTCCAGAAATTCTGTCAACTTTGACATCTCATAACTTTAGAACCAAGACAGATCTTAGGCCAAGTAAATACTTTCTGGAAATCTATTGAAGTTAGCTTTAACTTTGATGTTGATTTCCAGAATAGGATTTGCTTTTAGCATGGTCTAAATCAGGTTGAAATGGAAACTGGTCAGGGCTGTAATTTTGGGCAGCAGACCAGCAGTCCAATTTGTCTATGTTTGAATTGTGTTTCCAGGTGTTATGAGTTCAATGACATGTTTTAATGTTATAAATCAATGATTTACTGTAGAAATGAGTATTTGACCTTTTTTCAAATATGTTTCTACAGATGACAGTGGATAAACAACTGGAGAACGGGTGGGTGGTCCCCCACTGTTCTCAACGCAGCGGTTATCCGGAAGTGTTGAAGTAAATGCTTCAATATTTCGGGTATGTGGAGACGCTGCAGTACCTCGCCAAGGAAGAAGGCGAGGAGGGGAACAAGACGTGGACCATCCATGTCAAAGCTCCTGCAGGACCTACGCCACCCGGTTGGGCACCGTTCACTGTCACGGTGAGAGGTAGACAGCCGGAGGAAATGTGGCAAGTGGCAGCCCGCAACACCATGTCGCGTTTCTGCCAACTACATGTGAGAGCTATGGAGGGCACTCCATACGCGCTCATTCCGGTGGAGGGACGAGCTAATCATATGTGGAGGAAAAAGTACTTGGAGGCAACAGATCTGGGTTGCCCAAGGTACAACCCCGCGGAGGCGAACCTCAGCCTCCAGTTGAGGGCAGGGAATGCCGTGATGGACAGCCAAGCTGTTCATACCGATTATCTTGCCGTGAATCTCAAGGAGGTCACCAGCTGTGGAGACCATTTCGAGAGTGCTCACAGTGCACTCCACAATATTCTCCTTCCGACGATAAAGTGACTGAACGAACAACATAATCGGTTGCATCGTCTGAAGAAGGCAAAAAAGAAAAGCCGCGTCGACATCACGGCTCTACAACAGCAAGTGCAGGCCTTGACCCAGCAAAATGAGGTCCTCACTCAAGAGCGTGATGACTTTATTGAGGAGGTGCAAGGATGGGAAGAGGACTACAACCAGACCATGGACTAGGTGCATGCGTTGCAGGACCTCGTGCCTCCGGTAGTAGGTGCTGTACCCGTTCTTTTGGGTATCCCGGCGATAGGGGAACCTGAACCGGAAGAGGAGGACATGGACCCGGAGCTACCAGTAGAGGTAGCGGAGGAGGACGACCCGTAGGAGGTCGAGTTCTACTCCGAGTAGTGGGTTACCGTGCCAAGTAGGGCAGCGAGGGTGGTGTATGAAAACTTTTGTAAACGGTGACATGTCGTGTAGACAGTAGTATATGTATAGGTAGTGACGATATGAGCACGACTTCTCGGAGACCCGAGAATAATGTATCTTGTATAAAATTTATACTTTATCAATACATGTGAATGTTGTGCAAGTTTATTCATGTGTCACTTCAATACCTACTGTTTTATATGGAATTTTAAGAATGATATGTGTTGACAGGTGCTGTTTTGAATTTCAGAATGAACCGCACTCGTGCCAACCTAGACGTTGGGGATTCTAGTCAGAGGGGAGATGCCTCCCAACAGCCTCCCGAGGATTCCTGGGGACAGCAACAGCAGCAAGAGAAACAACAACAACTGCCACCACCAACGGTTCCATTGGTCAACGTCGTTGCGGCTATGGCGGGTTCTCATCAGCAGCACACGGATTTGCTGCAGACTCTTATTGCGAATACGTCTCGACCAGATAGGCGTCAAGATCGCGAGGATTACCAACAAAGCTCCTACTCCGACTTTCTGGCTACTCATCGCTCGGTATTCTCAAGGGCGCATGAACCCCTCGATGCGGACAACTGGCTCCGCACGATGGAGATGAAGTTCGTGCTGCTCCAATTGAGTGAGCAGCACAAGACTCAGTTTGCGGCCCAACAGCTTCAAGGGTCCGCGAGGGCTTGGTGGGCAAACTTCTGTGCCTCGCAACCCACTGAGCAAGTTATGACCTGGGCGGAGTTCCGGACGGCCTTCAGGGCCTATCACATACCGCCAGGTCTTATGAAGAGGAAGACGCAGGAGTTCCTTTGCCTGCAGCAATGAAGCAGAAATGTGCTGGAATACTCCATGTCGTTTAATGATCTCACGCTCTACGCGTCATATCACGCTGATACCGACGAGAAGCAGCGGGATCATTTTTACCAGGGGCTTATTCCGCTACTAAAGGACAAGCTGGCAATGTTCAATCGCGGCAGCCTCAACGACATTATTGATGCTGCGATTGTTCAGGAAGACTCCAGCAAGGAGTTAGCAGTGGCGGAGAAGAAGTGAAGCACGCCGCAGAGCAGTTGAGAGGGAGGTGGTCCTTCTCAAAAATACCGGATGGTGTATCACTCACCATTGGGTCAACACTGGCAGCCACCACAGAGGCCGATGCCATTCCGCAGTCGGCCATATTCTCCACCGGCGTTCAGGCCGGCATTACCAGCACAACCTCTGCAGCAACAACAGCAGCAGCGGGCGATGCCGCGTGCATTTGCACCTCAGCAGCGCATGCCGGGCTTTTGTTCCCCAAGCACGGGCCAGTCATCAACCGCATGCTTCAAATGCGGTCACCCAGGACACTTCGCCAACAACTTTCCTGAGAGGCAAGGCGGCACAGTGGCATCACCGTTTCCGGGGAGGAATCAGCCACGGAACCCCACTAATGCGCGGTGGGCAAATCCTAAGCCCGGCACCGTCCACCAACTCGCCATAGAGGACGTGCCGGAGCGGGAGCCAATCCTTGCGGGTATGTTCCAACACCACCAGCATCCCGCCATAGTGTTATTTGATTCAGGCGCCACACATAGTTTCATTAGCCAAGCTTTTATTGCTAAATACAGCTTGCAACTACTGCCCACTGAAAGTCCTTACATGATTTGTTCGCCGGGTGGCAAAATTTCAGCAAGCATGATGGTTCCAAAAGCGCCATTATGATTAGAGGGTAGAGTATACCCTACGTCTCTCATAGTTTTAGAGGGACAGAAGGTCAATGTCATCCTAGGGATGTCGTGGTTAACCCGCCATGGCGCTGTTTTAGACACCGTCCTCCGAGTCGTGCATTTCCACTCAGAAGTGCACGAGTCTCATTATTTCTGGACAGTCCAGAAATAAAACTTCCAAGTATATACCAATCCACCACCATTAGATTGGAAGACATTCCAGTAGTCTGTGAGTTCCCTGAAGTGTTCCCGGGTGATTTACCGTGGATGCCGCCCAACAGAGAGGTGGAGTTCAAGATTGAACTTGCACAGGGCACTATGCCAATATCCTAAAGGCCGTACAAGATGGCGCCCAAGGAATTGGCTGAACTGAAGACGCAGTTAAGGGACCTGCTGGAGAAGGGTTTTATAAGGCTGAGCTCCTCGCCATGGGGCTGTTCGGCATTATTGTGAAGAAGAAGGATGAGACATTGCGGCTTTGCGTGGACTATCGTAACGTCGTAACCATCAAGAACAAGTACCCGTTGCCAAGGATCGACATGTTGTTTGATCAGTTGGTCGAAGCAAAGATCTTTTCCATGATGGACATAAGATCCGGGTACCATCAGATTAAGATACGGGCTGAGGATATTCCGAAGACGGCTTTCTCGATGAGGTCGGTCATGTCCTTCGGCCTCACCAACGCTCCAGCTCACTTCACATACTTGATAAACTCAGTATTCATGCCGGAGCTGGACAAGTTTTTCGTGGTCTTCATCGACGACGTATTGGTATATTCCAGCTGCGGTATCACAAAATATACGTGAAATTCAGCAAGTGCGAATTCTGGATATCGCAAGTGCCTTTTCTCGGGCATATTATCTCAGCGGAGGGCATCTCTGTAGACCCGAGTAAGATCACACTAGTGCTGAATTGGAAGTCTCTGAGAACTGTTCACGAGGTACTGAGTTTCCTCGGACTCGCGGGATATTACCGGAGGTTCATTCCGAACATCTCGAAGATTGACAAGCCTATGACTGAGTTGCTGAAGAAGGCTACCAAATATGTTTGGAGTCCAGCATGTGAAGCAGCATTCAAGGCATTAGTGAAGCACTTAACATCAGCACCGGTTTTGGCGCAGCCAGACACAAAAAAACCGTTCGATTTGTACTGTGATGCATCCGGCATTGGGCTCGGATGTGTGCTGATTCAAGATTGAAGGGTGGTCGTGTATGGGTCACGACAGCTCAGAAATCATGAGCAAAATTATCCAACTCATGACTTAGAGCTTGCTGCCGTGGTGCTCGCACTCAAAATGTGGAGGCACTACCTACTTGGTAACCTCGTGCATTTATATACCGACCACAAAAGCCTCAAGTACATTCACTCAGAAGGAGCTGAACATGAGGCAGCAAAGATGGTTGGCGTTCATAAGGATTACGAAATAGAGATCCATTATCATCCCGGCAAGGCAAACGTAGTGGCGGATGCGCTGAGTCGCAAGTCACACATCAGCATTTTGACCGTCACACCGTTGGAAGAGAGCGAGCCACCATTGCATGTGACACCACATGGAGCTCTCTACAACTTAGCTTTGATCCCCACAATCCGTGAAGAGATAGCGGCGGCTTAGAAACATGACAAGGGCATGTCTCATTTGCGGAGACGTGTAGACAGTGGGGAGCTGAAATGTTTCCGGAAAGACGGAGACGATGTCCTATGGTTGAAGGACCGGATCGTCGTACCCCATAACTCGGAGTTACGGAAGAAAATCTTTGATGAGGCTCACTTGTCAAAGTTTTCTATTCACCCTGGCAGCAACAAAATGTATCAAGAACTCAGAAACAAGTTTTGGTGGACAGGAATGAAGCGGGAGATCGCAAAGTACGTGTCCGAGTGTGATACATGTCGAAGGGTGAAGGCAGAGCACATGAGAAAACCAGAACTGCTACGACCACTGGGCGTTCCTGCCTGGAAATGGGAAGATGTGAGCATGGACTTCATCGTCGGTTTACCCACCACATTTCAGAAGCATGATTCAGTGTGGGTGATAGTCGACCGGCTCACCAAAGTTGCCCGTTTTTTCCCGGTCAACACCAACTACAACGCCAAGCAGTATGCTGAATCGTACATCTCACGGATCCTATGCTTGTACGGCGTACCCCGCACCATCATATCGGATCGGGGCACATTATTTGTGTCTCATTTTTGGGAGCAGCTACATGCTTCTTTGGGGATGAAACTGATCCGTAGTTCAGCATACCACCCGCAGACGGATGGGCAAACCCAGCGGGTAAATCAGATTCTAGAAGATATGCTACGAGCTTGTGCTATCAACCATGGTAAGAATTGGGATGATCACTTACCGTTAGCCGAGTCCTCGTACAACAATGGGTACCATGCCAGCATCAAGATGGCGCCTTACAAGGCGCTATACGGGAGAAAATGCCGCACACCGCTGAATTGATGTGAGTCTGGAGAAAGGGTCACCTTCATGATTGATCTTGTCAACAATGCGGAGGAAAAGGTTTGGCTGATTCAAGCGAACCTAAAAGCCGCCCAATCCCGACAAACCAGTATGTGGACCGGAGAAGACATCCTTTACAATTCGATGTTGGGGATCACGTGTATCTACATGTGTCTCCGATGAAGGGCATGAACAGATTCGGGGTGAGAGGAAAGTTGGCACCCCGATTCAGCGGTCAATTCCAGATTGTGGAACGATGTGAGTCAGTTGCATACCGGCTAGAATTACCGGCGACACTCTCCAGTGTGCACAACGTATTTCACATATCTCAGCTGAGGAAGTGTCTTAAGCTATCAACTACCATTCAGCTGGGGCATATTGAAGAACTAAAACTGGATCTCACTTATCGGGAGAAACCGGTTCAGATAATTGATGAAAAGGCCTGAACAACACGCAACCGTACGTTGTGGTTCTACAAAGTTCTACGGAGTAATCACTCCATAGACGAAGCGACATGGGAAAGCGAAAGATTTCTTCACGCTAACTACCCTGACTTTTTCACGTCGCACATACGGTAATTTTTCACCGTCCTCTCTCATTTTTCAACTTATAATCTCGGGACGAGATTCTTTTAAGGGGGGAGGAATGTAAGGGCCTGAATTTTTGGCACACATCCAAAGTGTTCATCACACCACACATACCTCATTTGAGGAAAACTTATGAACACATTTGAAGAGCAAGTAAACACAATCAACATGGTCATTAGAGGATAATCTCACAAAATGGAAAAGTGGTACTTCCCACATGCATCATATAGGGGATGAGCGTATGAAAAAATTCTACACTTTGCTAGGAATGCTCATGCCAAATTTCACCCAAATCCAAAACCTTTTTGAGTTATTTTTGGGTATAATTAGAAAGAGGCTAGTTTGAACTCAAATTAAAATTCAAACTCTTTTCATCCTATGAATTCAAAAGTGGGATTCATATTCACACTCAGCACATTTTTATGAGGTCACACACCAATTTCAATCCATTTGGAGTTAATCTTGACATGAGATATTTGGCTAAATTCAAATCAAATTTGCATCTCAACTAAACCTTTGCTGCAAATTTGATCAAATCAAATTCCATTTTGAATTATTGAAAGTCCAGTGGCCATTTGGAAATTTGATAAACTCACCAAGGTTTTAGTGTCTCTACTGGTTATAGCAGTGGGGAAAATTAAATTTCAGGGGTTAAACTAGGGGGTGGGCCCCCCTTGTCAGCCCGTCATTGAGCCAACCGACTGAAGAACAGAACACTTGGGTTCTCGGGCTGCAGCCGTGGTCGCCACCGTGCCAAGGCCTCGAGCCAGCAGCTGTTTCGCCCACGCCCCGGTGGAGCCACCGTTCGGTGTCTATATCCTTCCCCGAGCAGCTCAAAGCCGGGTTCTCCTCCGTTCTCACGCGGCCACTCGTCTTCAGTGCTGCTCTCACGATAAATGTCACCGCCACCTCGCTCTCGGTGCTGCCGATTGCACACTGCCACCACACTCTGGTTGAGCGAGCCCTCCACAGCAAAAACGATCGCCATCTCGTGCTCTACCATGCTGTCACCTCACACCAAGGGTTCCCTGTGGTGTTTGGTGGCAAATTAAGGATTTTCACCGAGCTCTCACGAGTACCGGCGGAACTCTATTTCGGGTCACCGTCGACAGAGCACCACAGCCGGTTTTCGTCATCCGCTTGCTACACAAGAAAGGTGCGCTATACTTCCTAGATTGTGTAGCTGCAAGCCTTGTAGCAAAAGATCAACCATGTGTAGAGAATTTCCAAGAAACCTGAAACCTAGAGGAAACTAGCCGATCTTGGTCTAAACCCAAATTCGGTTTACACTGTTCCCCAACGCTCGAGCCAGTTTGCACATAGTTGGTACACGTCCTAGCGCGCCTCCTCGAAGAAGAACCGAATGAAACCATCCCTAATCGGCCGAGTTCTAGCCATTGTTCGTTCCGCCATGAGAAAAGCGCCTCGGGTCGTCGGTGAGATCGATGTTGCGGCCATTTCCGCCGTCGGCTAAGCTCATATCCTTGATTCCCGAGGGCTACCCGTGCTGTCGGAGAAGACGGTTGAGCATTTGGGGTTTTCCCGAGCTCTCTACACGTTGCAGGAGTTGCTCCGCCTTGGTGTACCGTCGGGGGCTATTTTCCAGTCACCGGCGATCACCGCCGACCTCACCAGTGTGATCCTCATGTCGGACTAGGGCCTCCGACGGCGAGCTTTGCCGGAGTGCGCCGCCGCGGGACAGCCCGGGGGTCGGGAGGAAGACGAAGCCAGCGGGTCCCAGCGGTCAGCCTCTGTATAGAGCGCGCTGCGCGCGCCGCATTTAAATTAAACAAAGCGGTGGTCCCACTGTCAGCGACCAAGGCAACGTGGGAAGGAATTTTCGTTGGAAAATAATTCCGGATTTAGCTCCAACTTCATAAATTCATAACTTTGGCTAGGAAGCTCCGATTTGAGTGAACCAAATTTTGTTGGGTTCATCTCTCTGAGTACTTTCCAACAAATCAAGTTTCACTTCATGAAAACGTTTATTTCTACATAATTAATTCTTTAAAATTTAAACTGTTTAGAATTTTAACTGGAGAACCTTTATTTAAAAATTCTGAAATTTAGCCAGGATGTTTCTCATAATATCCCTGAGCTACCATAAATATTTCAGATCCATTTGAGCTCATTTGATCCACCTAATGGTGTGATTATAAAACTGTTCCAGAAAAAATTGAAAATGTCCAGAAACATTTTCAGATTTTCTCTGAAAAAATAGTTTAGCTCATATCTTTGGCTAGGAACCTTCAAATAAAGTGAAACCAACTCCATTAGAACCCTTTGAAAATCTAGTTTTCAGAAAGGCATGGCTTGCTCCATGAAAATCTCTAGAACACCCTAAGAGCTCTAATTAAGGCCAAATACACATCTATTTGTGGAGGGCTCAAATGAGCTTTGCTGCAAATGAAGTTTGGCCAGGTCTCTGTTTAGGCTGTATCCAAACCACAGTAAAAAATTTCAGAGTCATTGGGCCTGTCTAGCAATACTTATAGTATTAACAAATTCAAATTCAAATGCATTTAAATTGATACATTTATGTATTTATCTCATGTAGTCGCTAAGGTTGAGGAGAAGCCCGAAGTCTTAGACTTCATAACTCCGGATGATTAACTAGCCTACGACCAACAGCAGCAAGGCAAGCTCCGGTTTGCATTAGTCTTTTTATAAATTTTACTGTTTTGAGAACTTACTTTGAGCACCCACTTCAATTTTGCATTAGAGTCTTGTTTGAAAACCCAAATGCATAGCCAAGAAAACTCTGATTTGGGCTTAACTGTTTAAACCCCGATTAGGTGCTGCAATACTAAGATAGTGTAGCATTCGGTACAAGTCGAGTAGTTGGAACTGCTCGCGAGAATAGGCTAGAGGCACACTACTCGGGTAAAGATAGCAAATAGAACACATGGCAAGAAAAATGAGACCGAGCGGAGAGTAAAGGCAGCAAGACTTTGGGGCCTGGGTGTCATAGCTCGCTTGTGTCGATTGAGGACCGAGCCGTGTGCGGGCCTGTGGAACAAGCTAGAACAGTACCAAAGACCTACCTGATATATGGGAACTGGGAAACCGATGTAATTCGGGTAGCTGGGTGTTGAGTCATAGCTGGTCGTTCAGAGGGTAGGTTGAGAGCTTGAGGTGTAAATCGGCTGGCGGCACTGCAGATGCGCACGCAGAGACCTATTGCTCAGGACGATAGGACCAGCTCAACATTTGGCTGACGAATGACAGGTGGTTACGTACGACATCCGTGATGGTTGCTGTTGGCAATATCGAGTACGAGCGTACGTGACGGGTTATTCGGGTAACCCTGCAGGTGTAAATCGATTATAATTACCGTCCCTCACGGTCAGTGAGTACCACTTGTTCACTGTACCGTGACGTAGAAAGAACAGGCTAGAGTCATGTAAAAGTTGCTGATTGAAAGCTATACCTTGATTGTTAATGACTTGTTATAGTTTAGAGCAAATTAAAGTTCTTTTCAACCTTGGGCAAATCACATGAGAGAAATGTGTTTCTTGTTTGATTGCGGCTCTCTTATGTGCCTTAGCGTGAGGTTCTCCACCATTTGCTGCTAAAACTTGAAAGTATGGTTCAAATAATTAGGTGAGTCCTTTGCAACATACATTCTCCATTTCACATAATCCAGCATTTAGAAGTTTCATGTATAGGAAAGACGGGTCAGACTTGCTGAGCCATCGTGCTCACTGCCTGTATTTGAAGCTTTTGCAGGGTGTTATGAGGAAGAGACTCCCGAGGAGGAGGCGGAACCCCGAGAGGGAAACCCCGTCTAGTGGGAGTCGTGCACGCCGCCATGTTAGTGTGCGTGTGTTCTATCGGGGACACGTTCACGGGCTTTATGTGAACTCAGTGTGTAGTCTAGGCCCATGAGTGTAGACTGAACATATTTTGTTGTAAAAATGTTCATAAACACGTTTATGTAATAAAACTTTGCTTCCGCTTTATACCTTTTATGTGTGTTATCCGGTGTTGTGCAACGCAACACCCTCAGTGTGATCCTGGCTCGACGAGGCCTTGAGGCCGTGTCATCCACCAATGTATTTTGTATAAGAAAATTTATTGGAAACGTTCAATGAGAACAATAAATAAATACGTGCAAAGTAAACACTCTATTTAGACAATTGATAAGGTCAGATAATAAATGAACAAGAGAACAATAAATAAATAACACAGTAACAGAACATGCTTTTTGTAAAATAGTTTTTTAGAAACATAATGTCATTAATGCATCCATTTCTAACTAGGTCCGCGTTCCTACGGGCAACCTTGCTCTGATGCCACTTCTATCACACCCGGTTTTCTTGAAGACGAACCGAGTGAATTCCCACATGTATGCTAGGATTTTTCTTTCATACATGTGATGACAAATAGTGATAACATCATATATTACATGCCAAATTAATCGTGTACATAAAGTTTTACATAAATGTCCTTAAAGACTAATAAAGAGTTAGATACATCAATGACAACGCAGTGGAATTAATCTTGTGGAGCTCCATCACAGGCGTTGCTGGGGGGATTCTGCAAGCCTAGTAGAGATCTTCCGGGTCGACGTCGTCTTCGTTGTACTCAAAACCATCTCCGTAGCCTGAGCAGCAATTAAATCCAATAAAAGCAATCTTGAGTACCTAAGGTACTCAGCATGTGTGGGAAAGAAATGACATGGAGGCCAACACAAGGAACGGCTTACATCATAGATTTAGCACCACACATTTATCCTAACACCTTATCTTGAATTAGAACCTACATTACTACATAAATGAATTCATCCTATTCCCATAACCACATCATCAATGTTAAATTTCCACTTAACATTCCCAACCATTTCACTTCACATTCCACTATTCATAAAGAAGTCCGAGCCGCTCTTGACTGTGAGCACGGCTGTCATGACAGTTTCCCAACTCCGCAGAGTGTGTGCCGCTTCACCCACAAGTAGTGATTTCATCTCCCATTTCCGGGTAGACTAAAAGAACCACCATTTTGCCCGTGGCAGCAACCACATTCACACTTTCATGGTGTGCGACCAGGAGATCACTACGAGGCATGTACAAAGGGATTGCCGACTAGCATGAGTGCTCAAAAGACGACGGCCAGAATTATTGACGACGGTCTAGTCGTCAATAAACTTATTGACAACAGCCAGAAAATACCGTCATCAATTAAACATTGATTGATGACGGTTAACCTAGTACCATCATCTATAAGTTCTCGAGAGTTATAGATGACGGTGCCCCGTCGACAATAAAGGCCCGGGATTTCTAGACGACGGTGTAAGCGCACCGTCATCTTTAAGGCCCGATATACTTAGCATCGCCGCTCTCTCTTTCACTCGCGCCACCGCTCTGTCTCACTCGCGCCGCCTCCGCTGACCGCCGCCACCGCAGCCGACCACTGACCTCAGGTACGGCACCTCCCTCCCTCCTCCCCTCCGCCCATGCACGCGCAGTGTCGGCCGCCGCGGCCTCGCCGGCCGTCGCCGCCCTTGCACCCTCGCCAGCCGCCGCTGTCCCGCCGGCCCCGCCGCCCCTGCGCCCTCGCCAGCCCCACCACCTCTGCGCCATGGCTGGCCGCCTCTGCCCCCCCCCCCCCCGACCGCCCCTGCGCCCCCGCCGGCCGCCGCTGCCCATGTGCCCCCGCCGCGAGCCCCTGCACCCACGCCACCAGCCCCTGCGCCCCTGCCGCTGCCCCTGCGCCCCCACCACCGCTGCGCGCCCTGCCAGCAAGCCCCCGCTCCTGCCGTCCGCCACCGCCCCTGGGCGCCCCTGCACCCCCGGCCGCCGCTGCCCCTGCGCCCTTGCCGGCTGCTGCTGCCGCTGCGTGCCCTGCCGGTGGCCGCCCCTGCGTGCCCTGCCGCCGCCCAATGTTTAGAAGTCGTCACAACACCATGGCTTCCCCCCCCCAACCGAGTCCGCCCCCACCCCACCATGGCTTCCCCACCCACCGCGTGTGTCCGCCCCCCACCCCACCGTGGCTGCCCCCTCTCCCCCCACCGTGGCCGCTCCATCCCCATCAGGGTTTAACCATTTGATTGGCAATGTTTAATTAGCAATGTTTTATTAGATACTAATGTTTCATTAGAAATGTTTATTAGAGTTTATTAGAACTTTGATTAGCACCATTTTTGCTTTATTCATGTTCTATAGTTGATGAGGACCATTTTTGCTTTATTAGCACTCTGATTAGCCATTTTTCTCTATAGTTGATTTTTGCATGTATGAGGAACAATGGGCTTAGTTAGGCATTATGATATATATGAGATTTACATTTTTGCTTATTATTATTGTTTAGTATTTATAATTGTTTATTAGTTTGTTATTTTATTAATATGTAAAAATGGTTTTTGCATCGGCCTGGCCTGACCCGACCTGACACGACCCACAATAAATGTGTTTGTGCCATATAGACAGTTGTAGTCATAACGTATGCGTCGAGACGACACGGAAGCGAACGGCGATGGTAAGGACGTCAATCACTTGCGATTGCATGGACGGTGGATTCGGACGTGCAATTGTCATCTAAGACCAACTTTCCTTCTTCTCTTTCTTTCGTTCTTTCCTCTCTTGTAAATGACTTAAAAATGAAAATGAGTAACGTAACCTATAGCAATGCGTCACCCGTTTCGGACAGGCACATCTCACATGCTGTTGGCATGTGAGACGTGAAGGTCCAGAATTATCCCTTTTTGGACAGCCTTAGAGTGACAGAGGGGGCGTGACTTGTGATAAGACGAGGGTCTGGATCTGGACAAAATTTTGACGGTATAACCCTGTTGTTCTCTGCTGCACCATTTTTGGGCGTGCAGTGGAGAACAGCGGGGTTATGCTGGCATAATTTTGTCGAATCTTGACCGCGCGTATCGTCATGAGCACGCTCCGCTCGGTCAGTCTTTGGTGGGTTTTAGTACCTATCTGCCTAGTTGTAGGGCCGTGACATGACATAATAATGAAACTACTAATGATTTGTCTGCTTTGAAGATATACCCTCAAACATTGCTGAATACCGCACTTGGATGCATACTGGTTGGAAAAAGGATGGGAGGCACTTAGAGGAGTGGTTCACCAAGACGAATGCTTTTATAGAATGAGCTTTCTCGTTGTCAAACAATAGCAAGGTGCGGTGCCCATGTATCAAATGTCAAAATGCAAAGTGTTTCGACAAAATGACGTTGATGTATCACTTGTGTGGAAACGGTTTCATGCAACGTTATGAGTTGTGGACATTTCACGGCGAGACACCTTCTCATGTCGTAGAAGATTGAGATGAGGATGACAACACTAGGGTTGATACAATGGACAAGATGCTTGAAGCCATAACTCCTGAATTGACGGAGGACCCTCCTACAACAGAGGTTAAAACGTTCTTCAAGCTTGTTGAAGCTTCTGAACAGCCGTTGCATGAACACATCAAAGTGTCGATCCTCAGTTTCATGACTAGATTTATGACAATTAAGTCTAAGTATTCCTTCTCTAACAACTTCTACAACGATCTCGTCAAATTGATCAGCGATGTCCTTCCACAGCATCATAAATTGCCTAAAGATATGTATCAGTTTAAGAAAATGATTTCTAGGCTTGGTATGGACTATGAGAAGATTGATATGTGCCCAGACAACTGCATGCTTTTCTGGAAAGAGCATGCAAACGAGAACAAGTGTTTAAAATGTGATAAAGCAAGATTTATCAAAGTTGTTAATGACAACGGTACAAAAGTAATGACTGAAGTCGCACATAAGCAACTTTGCTACTTGCCTGTCACACCAAGGTTGAAGCGCTTGTTTCTCTCAAAAAAACAGCCAGCCGTATGAGGTGGCACAAAGAAGGTCTACGTGAGAACGACGAAATGATGGTGCACCCGTTCGATCCAGATTTCGCCAATGGCGCGAGAAATATTCGTATCAGGTTGGCGATAGATGGCTTCTCACCATTCAGTACAAACGCAACATCGTACTCTTGTTGGCCCGTGTTCGATATTCCGTACAACTTACCTCCATCACTTTGTATGAAGTACGAGTTCATGTTCCATTGCCTTATTGTACCTGGACCGAATCCTCCTGGTTCACGATTCAACGTGATGTTGAAGCCGTTGATTGAAGAGTTGAAAATGTTATGGACAGGAATCAACGCATATGACTGTTACAAAAAACAGAACTTCAACCTTCGAGCTGCATACTTGTGGTCTGTCCATGATTTCCTAACTTACGGCATGGTTTCTGGCTAGAGCACTCATGGTCGTTTGACAAGTCCGATATGTGCTTCGGACACGGAATGTTTTTGTTTAAATCATGGTGGCAAGATTTGCTACTTCGATTGCCACAGACATTGGTTACCGCCTAATCACGTATTTAGGCAATAGAAAAATGCCTTCAGGAAGGACCCCATTGTAACAAAAGACCACCGCAACGTCTCAACGGGTCGGAGACTGCTGAACAGTTGAACAACTTAGTGGCAGATGAAGGTCGTCCTAGATATTTTGTTGGTTACGGAGAGGATCACAATTGGACTCATATATGTGCACTGTGGGAGCTACCGTATGTGAATTCCTTAATCCTAATGCATAATATTGATGTAATGCACTAGGAACATAACATGGGCGAAAGCATCATAAGCACATGCTTCGATCTGATGGGCAGAACAAAAGACAATATAAATGCTCGTAAGGATTTGGCAGAGATTTGTAAACGTCCAACTCTTGAGCTAACCGAAGCAGGTGGAAAACCGCGTGCTTCTTTCTGTCTTCCACCAAAAGAAAAGAATGAAGTCTTCGAATGGTTGAAAACGTTGAAATTCCCAGACGGTTATGCTGCTAGCCTGAGACGAGTCATAAATGTTAAGAATGGAAATCTCACAGGGTTGAACAGTCATGATTATCACATAATCATGGAAAGACTTCTACCGGCTATGTTTTGGGGCTACCTTCATGATGCGGTGTGGAAGATTTTAGTCGAGCTTAGCTACTTTTATATACAGCTTTGTGCTAAAGAAATCACACCTAAGATGATGGAGAAGTTGGAATGGGAGATACCAGTGCTTTTATGTAAGATGGAAAAAGTTTTCCCTCCAGTGTTCTTCAATCCAATGCAACATCTCCTAATCCATCTTCCATATGAAGGTAAAGTGGGCGGCCCTATACAATATAGGTGGATGTATCACGTTGAAAGAGCACTCAGGTGTCTTAAACAAATGGTTCACAATCGGTCAAGGGTTGAAGGATCCATCGCCGAAGCATACGCTATTCAGGAGATAGGATACTTTTCAAGTGTCTATTTTGCAGAAGAACACAATGTTAATGTTTCCATGTTGCAGTACATTATGGTTGTAGCACCGCTTGTAGCAGCCTCTCCATTTTTCAAACGAGAGGCACCACCGTTGGTAGTGGCATGAGCTACGATGCTGAAACAGATAAAAAGATGGCTGCTTCGATGTACATGTACGCTAGTATAGAGGGGATGCATGAATATTTTCAGTAAGTGTTTGTTCAACATCTATAATAATTAGCGTGTTCTGTTATACATCTATGCTAATCATTCTGTTTTCCTTATTTAGTGAGTTCCATCAACAAAATTGGAAATCTAAGAAGCAACCTACGAGCAGATAAATACAATCGATGCAATATTATGGAGTAAATGGAGGGCCTAACTTCCTATCCTGGTTTCATGCACATGTAACATGTTCATGTCTTATTTCTCTTAGTAATTACGTGCATAGCATAAAATAGTCTTCTAACTTCATATGTTGAACAGTGGAAAAATGAAGCTGCCGTACACGAAGAATTGCAACAACTGTCCTACGGATAAAAGCTACGGTCGATACGATCTCAACGGGTTTCGATTTCGTTCAACTAAATTTTAAGCTCAACGTTCTTTCAGAGCAACATGTAACACCGGAGTTGTGAATAAATCACTTGACGCCCAAGGACGTGAAAGTAATTATTATGGGATCATTACAAAATCCTTGAATTCAGTTTTACGGGGAATAAGGTCCTTAATGTAGTCTTCTTTTATTGCAATTGGTTTGATCCTAACAATGGAACTCGACAAAACCAATTTGGCATGGTAGAAGTGAAACACAAGGACCGGCTACAAGTCTACGACACCTTGGTCCTTGCATACCAAGTCGAGCAAGTGTATTATCTACATTATCCATGCGAAAATCTTAAAGCTTGGTGGGTTGTACACAAGTTGAATCCTCTTGAGCGGTTATATACACCAGACAATGCTGGATACCTTGATGATGAGGTTGATGTTGTTTACCAAGAACAAGAGTTGCCGGACTCTTTTGTCGTTGAGCCTGATTTAGGACTCGGTGACTTAGTTGGAGATGCAGAAGACATAGAGACTAGTGAGATGAGAAAAAGAAAATGAAAACAGCCAACTACTATGACAGAAGATCGATGGTCCGGTTTACGTAGTAGAGTACATCATGATGCTGATGGATTTTAAAATTGAGTACATGTAACGTTTCTTTCATCTCTTCTTTATTTTCTATACCTTCCATTTAATTCATTACCAAATTTCCCTTTAAACAGGATGTCGTCGAGCAGCAGCGGACGACGACGGGCAGGGGCACGGAGCTTTCTGTCACCGACATACACGAGAGGAGATGAGGTCTTCCACGGCACTCAGCTTAGCGTGGTATACTGGCTAAGTTGTTGAGCCATCTACCTGTACAGCGATCACGACAGGTAAATAACATTTGATTACATAAATGATATAACTAATCCTTTATTCTATAATATGAATCTTTAAAATTGTCAGGACGACTCTACGTCCAAGGACTTAGAGGCTAGGGTGCCTGTTTTAGAGCCTCTTTTTTCAAGCCTGCTTCAGAGCCTCTTTCTTCATAGCCTGCTTTAGAGCCACTTTCTTCGGAGCCTTTTTTGGAGCCGGTTCCACAGCGGCGGACTAGGAGGAGCCACTACGTGGCTCTTCCTCCGGCTCCTGCAAACCCAAACGATAGGATTGTTATTCATCCAATTGGCGATAGGTAAGTAAATCTCTAATATTCAACTTAGATACTTTTAGACTTATATATATACTAATTGAGAATCATGTATCAGGACTTGGGACGATGCTTCGTTCATGGGCCAGAGATGCCACTCGCTGGTGAACGGTGTCTTGGGCCGTCTAGTCCATTTGCACTACCCCGGTGTAGTAAAAGGACGCGCTGCCACGTCTTGGGACGACTACTTTACGGTCCAGGACGTTCTTCACGGCAACCACCAGGAGGCTGTTTGGCACGACTTCATGGTAAATATAAACAATACTTGTGTAATACAAATTTATTATAAGTTACATAAATTTAGTTGTATATTTCTTTTTTTCAGGCACAGTATCGTTTGGAGAACGAGGCCGAGCAGACAGATCATGCTCGTCTCATCTTCCATAACTGCGCCAGGAAGATCATGACGCAGTCACTATCGACGGCTTGCATTCAAGCTACGAACGTGTACTTCAAGTTACATCTAGACGAGGCTGAGCCGGGGAAGGAATTGTGCGACACGTACTTGACGGGGACGCAGTACGCAGAGGTAAAGTTTTTAGTTTACTTTGCTTCATTATCTGATCGTGATCAATGTTTTCATTCAATAATAAATGTGTTCAGGTCGGCGTAGCGTGTCTTGACAGCCGTCCGGACTCCTACTGTGCCCTGTGTGCTCTTTGGGCGAGCAAGGGCTTCCAGGCAGTTTCCAAAACCCGTCGAGAGAGTAGAGGGACGGGCGGAAAACATCGTTTGGGTGGGGACGACTACATACGCCTCGCTAAACGGATGGTATGTGCTACTTGCATTCTATTAAGTAATTTTATAATCCTAATTGTACTAACATGTATCGATAGGAGCACGAGAGCCATTAGCAGCCGACCCCTATCGAGGTGTGGAAGTGGGGTCACATGGGAAGTGACCCGTCGCAGCCTGACCAGCTGTCTTCTCAAACGGCAACAGAGACTTTGGTGAGTTATTTTTTCAACTTAATTGAATTCTCTTCAATAGTTCTAATGACGTAATTTTTCGGTATTTTCAGGCAAAGTATGGGGAGGAGGCACGGAGGATTCAAGGCGAAGAGTTCAATTCGCAGAGCGCGCCAATCGTCCCCAAAGCCACGTACGCAAGCGGTGGTGGGAAATCTCACGGACCGTGAGCTTTTTTATTTTTAATTTACTATTACGAACTTCGAGATACAAAAATTTAATGATCTTACTTCCTTGTGCAGGTTAGCCATCTTCGATGGAGTGGTCGACTCGAGACAGTCACAGGCTTCCTCGAGAGCCTCTTCATCGCATCAGGGCGGGTCCAGCAGCAGCCGTGCGAGCCGATATCTGGAGCTCTAGAGTCTTCGAGAGGAGCTCCAGAGGACGCAAGAAACGCTCAGGGCTAGGGACGAGATGCGGGCAGTGGAGATCAGGGCTAGGGACAAGGCGCAGAGGGCTAGGGACGAGTATCAAAACTCGTTCATGCAACAGATGCAAACTGCCGTGCAGGTAAATTCTAGATGATGCACTTAACATTTTTAATATATAAATGACATGTATAATAATTTGCTTTGTGTTTGCAGGCTATTAGTGCAGGACAGCCAGTTGTCTTTCCGCAATGGGCGCCGCCGGCGATACAGCTACCACCGGTGCCGACGACAGCAGCCTAGGTACAAAATTATTTAAAATAGCTTAAACTTGTTCAACTTGTTCAAATTTAGTAAAATATGCATTTTTTACTTCTAACATGTCTAACCACACTTGCACATCACAGGGATCGGAAACTGAGGCTCAAACTCCGTCGCCTCAGATTCCGGCGCTTGGACGACTGCGGGAGGATGACTTTCCAAACTCCGGTTGCAGCGGACAGGGTAGCGTCTGATAGTCACGAACTCGCAAAGTTTGTAGTGGCATGTATATAGTGTTTTGAAATGCTTAATGTGATAGATATGCCTGTGTGATGTCTATTTTCATATGCCTGTGTGATCTGGCCATCGAGCCAGGGTTGGCCTCGAAGCCAGGACAGCATTTTCAGTTTTCTAAAAAAACTGCAAAACCTTATCGACGACGGTTCTCTGGCAGCCTTCGTAGATACTGGACTGTTATCGTTGATGGCTTTCAGACACCGTCGATGATATCAGTCCAGTGTTGATGACAGTACCCTATAAACCATCATTGATAACAGTCCAGTATCGACGGCGGTACCCTATAAACCGTCGTCTATAAGTTTCCCCCGCCGCCACGTGGAAGGAGTCTCTTATTGACGACAGCTAAATCTGGTCGTCGTCAATTAAGTTATAGACAACGGTTACCGTTGTCAATAAGCTTATAGATGACAAAAAATGTAGGCAGCCGCAAACCGTCGTCGATAAGCATATACCGTCGTCCATAAGCTATAGACGACGGTTTGGTCCTTATAGACGACGTTTTCTGGCCGTCATCTATTATCACGATTTCTGTAGTGAGCCCACTGAGGTTTCACCCCTAACAGTATCCAGGATGCTACAACCTCCGCTGCAGTGGCCCCCTCTTGAGCCTTGTGGTTCTCTAGATAGTCCGACTGACTCCTATTCCCCTCACCTTCCAAACACCTATACCACGTTGGAAATGCACCTAATTACTTGGCGAAGCTGCCCCATCTCAGCATGTGGTGGCACGCTAAAGCTTGGTTAAATGTTCCATGAACCGGTCCATAGAATCTAGACAGCACCATTCACTAGCCCAAGTTCTCGTGCACATAGCACCAACCAAAGTCGTTCCAATATGTCTATATTCCTAACTCTACAACAATTCATCATGTATCATCAAGTTTCATAGAATCAAGTTATACTCCATATTTTAGATTTTCCATAAATCCAGCATGACAAAGCATAAACATTTATGTACCAATAAGAACCCCCACCATGGCTACAAGGGATAAATAATAGAAAACTAGGGAAGAATATCCCAGCATTTGGTTTCACAATTTATGACATATGCAATTAATCTCTAGTTAATATCCTAAAGTAGGTGCAAGGTTATCAAGGACACTTGCCTTTCTTCTTGTGGATGCTCAGGGATGTTGAAGTTTTGCTCTTGGAGATTTAGAACCCGCTCTGGGGATGGTTCTACCCAAGCAACCATACACAAAACAAATGCAACAATACACCATAATAACTCATCCAACATGAACAATTCAAGCAAGTGAACATGCATAGGACATAGCTCCTAATACTCTGGCCTAAAGTTACTAAATATACAATATATATGTCTACTTTTGGTTCCTTTTGATAAAACACAAACTTTTGACATCAGATCATCCTTATACTACATTTTGGTGTGTGTATATGTGGATATATATTGCATTTTAACTTTACTTTAAGCCAAAATTTACACTATATGTGTTGTACATATGTAAAAGCCCAAGAAAAGGGACTTGCAAAAACTTTTCATCACCTCACAACACCACAGTTTTTATTGTGGATATCTTAGGAAAAATTGTGAAGAGCAAGTAACCTCCATCAAAAGAGTGATTAGAGGGGAAAGCCTTCACTTTCACAAAGTAGGATTTCTACACATGAACATGAGAGGTTGAGCTCACCCCTAGGACTTAAAAAGTCTTGGGAAGGTTCAAGCCAAGTTTCATGCAAATCCAACACTTTTGGAGGCACTTTTGGAGGTATTTGAAAAAGAGGCCAATTTGAATGTAAATTCAAATTGCAGCAACTTTCATCCCTCAAATTCAAAAGTTAGCTTCATATTCAAACTCAGCACATTTTTCTGAGTTAGCCCACCAATTTTCATCATCATTGGAGTACATTTTGTCAAGATCTAAATTTGCAAGAATTCAAAACTGAATTTGAATTCCAGTTCAAACATGAAGCAAACTTAGCCAAACAAAGTTCAAATTTGAGATCTCAAATTCAAATCAAAACTTGGGGGCTAAGTCTCACATTCAATTGTGAGTAGCTGAGGATATTTTGGCACAAACAGAATTGAGAAAAATTGGAAAAAGAATAAAAGGGGGAGGCCCACATGTCAGCAGTCTTAACAGAGAAGTCTCCTCGGGTGATTTTTCCTCGGCCGAACTCGAGCACGACAGCGCGACCTCGCTCCGACCGCCAGCAGCGGTCGAACGGCCACCTCACGGTGCAAAAGTCGCGGCTCAAAGGCCAGTGCACATGCTACGCCATCCCTTCTCCCGTTTTCCGAACGAGAACAACCACCACCCGAGCTCCTTCCTCGGTTCCGCGCAAGAACAGAGCACCGACCTCCATTGATTGCCGGCGTCTGAGCAACACAGGCGCTCTCGTGCCCAACGAGCAACACAAGAAAGAACCGCCTTGAGGTGCTGATCCTTCTGGTCCAAACCGTTCTTCATTTCGTGTACTGTCGGGGGAGGATTTCGCCGGGGAAGTCTCGGTAGTCTTAAGACCAGGCCACCACCAAATCCAAAAATTCACGGGTATTGGCTCATCACCGGGCATACCGAGCTACACACACGATCTACACCCTGCCACGACCACCTGGGATCAAAAACCAGCAAGAACCATGGGCTAGGGTTACGGTTCTTTGAAGTTTTCTGAGCACAGCCGTTATCGGGCTTAGGTCGACGGTGAGGTCCTAGTTCCGGCCATTTCCAT
Source organism: Neostapfia colusana (assembly GCA_030760725.1). Lineage (NCBI taxonomy): Eukaryota > Viridiplantae > Streptophyta > Magnoliopsida > Poales > Poaceae > Neostapfia > Neostapfia colusana. The sequence continues at coordinate 24,625,474 of JASWHV010000008.1, read as the reverse complement.
GGCCAACCGAGCTCATATTCGTGCTCAGCATGCCACGGCAGGTCTGTAGGAGCAAACCGTTTGAAGAATAAAGACCTGAGTAGCCCGGGCGACATCGCCGGAGTAGAGAGAGCCACTGTCACCGTCACGGGCATGGTTCCGGCCATCGCCGAGCTTCGGTGAGGGCACCAGCGTGTTCTTCGAGTCGAGTTAGGCACAGGCAGCAAGTTTCGTCGATGGTCAGGCGGTGGAACGGCCAGCGGCGAGCGCTCCGGCGAAGCGCCGCCGCGGGAGCTGCCGGAGGGCGCGAGGTAGACGAAGGGGGGCCAGGTCCACCGGTCAGCCCCTGGTCTCGCACGGGGATCCGGTTGCGGCCGGGATTCGGTGCGGCAGCGCGGGTAAAACCACGTGGGCCGCGGTGTGGCCGAATTCTTAGTGGGCCGGCTTGAGGAATGGGCCCCACCCGCAGAATTTAAACATTTTGGGAATTTCCAGTTTTAGTCCAAACTTTAAATGAATAGAATTTTTGCTAGGAAACTCCAAATTCAATGAACTAAATTTTGCTGAACTCAGAATTCTGAGTACTTTCCAGCAATACCAATTTCAGCTGATGAAACCTAAGATTTTTCCAGAATTAATTCCCTAAACTTTAAACTGTTGGGAATTTTATCTGGAGAATTACTTTATGAAAAATGCTGAAATTTAGCTGAGAGGGTAATTGGAAAATCCTGGAGTCACAGTAAAATTTTCAGACTCATCCAAGTTCATTTAGTCCCCCTAATTGGGTGATTAAGAGAACTGCCCTGAGAAAATAGAAAAATGTACAGAAACATTTTTCAGTTTTTCTTAAATTTTAATTAGCGCATAACTTTCAGTAGAATTCTTCAAATGACATGAAACCAATTCCATTACAACCATCTTAAATTCTAGTTTCCAGAAAGAAATGGTTGGAGCCATGAAAACCCCTGGAATTGCATAGAGGCTCAAATATTGACCAAATGGGCTTTTATTTGTACAAGGTTCAAATGAACTTTATTTCAAATGAAACTTGGTCAAGATTCTATTTAGGACCCTACCATGCCACCATAAAAATTTCAGAACCAAAGGGGAGTGTTAGCTAGAGTTATTAGTAATTAAGTATTCAAGTTTACACATTGCATTTAAATTGACATGTAGTATTTCATTAACGTGTAGTCGCTGATGGTGAAGAGAATCCGGAAGTGTTGGACTTCCTCCTTCAGGAAGAAGAACTAACTACTGACCAACAGCAACAAGGCAAGCCCCGGTTTGCATTAAGCCTTTTATAAAGTTTTTACTTTGTTTACATATGTAGGGTGAAGTATGTATGTGCATTAGGTGTAGGATGGATGAATACCAACTGCATAACCAGAATTTTCCCCAAGAGTGAGGGTAGTGTCTAGGGCCTCGAATAGACAGGCTATGCTTAGATTCATAGGACTTCGGTACAAGTCGAGTAGTTGGAATCTACTCGCGAGTTAGTTTTGGGACACACGGGTTTGGTTCTGGTGATGTGAGATCACTTTAGTAATGAAAATGAGACTAGGCAGGGGCTAGGGCGCAGCAAGAGGAAGTCTTGTGTGCGCAGCCCTGTCCTGTCGATTGAGGACCGATCCGTGTGTGGCCCTGCTGAACAAGTATTGAACGTACCGAAGGCATATCGGATATATGGGCCCTGAAAAACCGATGTAGCCTAAACCTCCAGGCGTCGAGGCATAGCACACTGATTTATAGGTGTAGGTTGAGGGCAGCAAGGTGGAAATCTGCTAACGGGCATAGAGAGATGCTATGTGTAGGGAACCTCCTGTCCGTTTCGGTGCGACCGGTTCAACGTTTGGGCTGTTGGGTGAAGGGTTGTCCCGTACGACATCGAGTGAGCGTGCTGTGCAGCTCCACGGGTGGGCGTACGTGACGTGCTCTTTGGGTCTCCCTGCAGGTGTATATCAAGTCGATTCGCCGTCCCTCATGGTGACGAGTACCGCTTGTTCACTGTGTCGTAACGTAGATAATTTATGGAATGTTATGATTCAATACTGCTGTTATGATATAATTGTATTGCTACATGTGTGCCACCAAATATTGCTTACTAAATTTCAGATTCCCGAACTGTTAACTTGTTGCTAAAAAGATGAATTAGGATGAACTGGTAGGCTTGTCCATTTGCTGCAATGTTACAATCCTATGTTCATTGTACACCTCATGTAAAGTTTCGTGCCTAAGTGAGTCGGTTATGTCTTGTTGAGCCATCGTGCTCACGGTTGCTTCTTAAGTGTTTTTCAGGTGAGGAGCCACCCACGGACTTGGAGTACAAGTCCACCGGCGAGGGTTACCCTCCGTCGGGGACCACGGCTGAGTGGGTGCCATACACGCCGCGCTGATCTGAGGAGTGCAGCCAGTGTTGGCTGCCTTAGGGCTGGGCAGCCAACTTTTGCTAGATAGGAGGGTCTGAGTTGTATAGTGTAGACTTCCGCTGTGTAATAGAAACAATAGTTTGTAACTGAAGTTTGTACCTGTTTGTACATTCAGATTGTTTTCCCATGTAATATAATGTGCCCTTATGACGTGTGCTGTCGGGTGTCGCATCGTGCGGCACCACCCTCTGAGATCCTGGATGAGTGGATTCCGGTCCGCCACAGCCTGGTATCAGAGCTGCTTTGGGGATAGCATAGTACTTAAGGACTGTATTACGGGAAAAACTTAGGCTTACGGTGAGGATTCAGTAGTTGCCTGAGTAAGGACTATATTAGCATTTTAAAGTGGCAAAGACTAACCTATGTGTTATAATTCTGAATTTTAATTATGTAACGATGCACCTACGCTCTGGATTGAATGGTAAGGAACGCCACCGAAAGTGGTTCAATTTCGGTTAGCTCCCCTGACGAGGAACGTGGTTCAGGGAGAGGTCTCACAGTTTGGTGTGAGACGTCAATATGAAACTCTTGGACTCTTCATGTTCCTGAGTTCATATGAAACGCTGATCCCTAGCGTGCATTAGGCAAGTAAGTGGAGACCCCATCGCGTGGTCAGTAACGCGAGAGTGTGTTCATCTGGAAATAGCACAGGAGGACATACGCAGCGCTTGCCATAGGCGTGCCCTGCAGGGCAGTAGGTGGTATCTGTTGGGTTGATAACATTCCCAACCATGAAGACCCGTTCATGATCTACTCGGGTTCCCCATCATGTGGTGTTGAAACACGATCACGTACCTTGACACGTGACCTAACTCAAGGACGGCCGTATGGCAATGATACTGGCGTTTGTATTTACTTTTAAATATGGAACTGCCTGAAATGAAACAACCATTGAGTGCATCACTATTGTGTGGTCTTTTGCAGGTACTAATCACGTATGTATCCGTGTAGTAAACGTATGCGAGAGACTGTTTAGTGCCACACTTGAGACGTATATGCCGGTATAATCCGGTTAGGATTTTCGTTTGTGAGGAACGTAGTACCGACATATCATAAGCATGTGCATGAAAGATAATGATAACAAGGAATTAAAATCACTAGGTTCAACATCTAGGACCCTGGTTGGGTAGAAAAATTGGATAGTATTGAGTGTAGTTCCAAAAGATTGAAAAACAGAGTGCTCTGTTTTGAGCAGCAAGTCTTCTGAACTTTAACAGGGCATAAATCACAGATCATTTAGTCAATGGAAGTGTGGTATATAGTTCTGGAAAGCTATTTAAGTACTCTACAACTTTGTTGTAGATTTCCAGAGCTGAATCACATATGAAGATGGCGTAAATCCCAGAGGAATGTAAACTGTCCAGAATCAGGACAGGGTTAAACACTCTCTGGACTGTTCTGTTTTTCAAACATAACTCCCAGTAGAAAAATCTAAAATGTTCATATGATACATATTTAAAAAGGGTAGAAGATGTGTTACATCTTTGCAACTCAAAGTTTCTGAAATTTCAGCACAGAATTCAGTGGGAATCAGAGTTGAAAACAGCAACATCCCCAGGGAGGTGCTGTTAAAATTCTTCCAGAAATTCTGCTGATTTAAATTACCATAAATTTTTAACCAGAGCTGATCTGAGGGAAAGTGAGTACTCGTTGGAAAGATACTGAAGTTAACTTTAACTTTGGTATTCAGCTTGAGTCATGAAACTGCCCAGAACCAGACCAAAACCTGGAATATGTAGAAACTGGTTATTCTGACAGAGGGAGACAACGTGCTGGCGGGTACGTTTACTCTCAACAATCAAGCCATCATCATACTGTTTGATTCTGGTACAACCCACAGCTTTATAAGTGCATCCTATGTGGCTAAGAATCAAATGCAAGTCCTCTCAACCGACTGCACCTATATGATCTGCTCACCGGGAGGGAAGATCTCAGCAAATATGATGATCCCAAAGGCACCGCTGTGCTTAGGTGCGAAACTATATCCCACCACTTTGATAATCCTTATGGGGCAAAAGATTGATGCAATCTTAGGTTTGTCATGGATACAATACCATGGCGCTATCCTGGAGACTTGTACACAGACGGTTCATTTAAACTCTCCATTTCACCGTCCACATTCCATGGGGTTAGACACGCCAGTCCAAGAAATTTCAGCAATTAATAATGCTGAAGCTCTCAAGTTAGAGGACATCCCCGTAGTCCGGGAGTACACCGACGTGTTTCCGGATGATCTTCCGGGCATGCCACCTGAGCGGGATCTCGAGTTCAAGATTGAACTGGCCCATATCATGGAGACCATACAAGATGGCTCCAAACGAGCTGGCTGAATTAAATGAACAGCTCAATGATCTGTTGAGCAAAGGTTTCATTAGGCTGAGTTCCTCGCCTTGGGGATGCTCGGTGCTATTTGTGAAGAAGAAAGGATGAAACCTTGAGGTTGTTTGTGGATTACCGGCCGCTCAACGCCATCACCGTCAAGAATAAGTACCCACTGCCCCGCATCGACATATTGTTTGATCAACTTGTGGGTGCAAGTGTGTTCTCCAAGATGGACCTTCTCTCTGGATATCATCAGATCAAGATCCAGGCAGAGGATATCCCGAAGATGGCCTTCTCGACGAGATATGGATTATATGAATACCTCGTCATGTCCTTTAGTCTCACAAACGATCCAGCCCATTTCATGTATCTCATGAACTCAGTGTTCATGCCGGAGCTGGACAAGTTCGTGGTAGTGTTCATCGATGATATCTTGGTTTACTCCAAGACAGAAGCCGAACATGCCGAACACTTGAGGATCATTCTTCACCGATTGCGTGACCACAAGCTATACGCCAAGTTCAGCAAATGTGAGTTTTGGATCAGCCAAGTGTCATTCTTGGGACATATCATCTCAGCAGAAGGCATTGCGGTTGACCCAAGCAAAATAGAGCAAGTGCTGAAATGGAAAGCCCCCACCTCGGTTCATGAAGTCAGAAGCTTCCTCGGGTTAGCGGGATACTATCGGAGATTTATTCCCAGTTTCTCCAAGCTTGATAAGCCAATGACAGAATTGCTGAAGAAGGGAACGAAATATGTTTGGAACAAGGCGTGTGAAAGAGCGTGTGGGGACCACCCCGTGGTTCACCCACTCCAAGATCGCATAGGGTGGTGCCGTGCGATGCGGCACCCAACAGCACACACGAAAAGAATAAAGAACAACATATAAACTTTTATTTGATATAAAACAGCGGAAGTCTTTTACAAAACCTAATTAACAGCGGAAGTTATATACATAGTTGCTCTCAAACCCTAACTAAGCAAAAGTGCAGCCGTCCAGCCCGGGGACGCTACACACTAGCAGCATGGAACCGGAGATCACGGCGGCATGCATGGCTCCAGCTCGGCCGTGTACCCCGACGGGGGCATCGCCTCGTCCTCGGAACCTTCCTCATAACTCTCACCTGCAAATAGCTCAAATATTGCAACCGTGAGCACGAAGGCTCAGCAAGTCTTAACCATCAACCCTAGGCATGGGACTCTACGTGCAAGGATATGTAATATGGGAAAAGGAATTTGCGACAAAGACACGCCTATAAGTTGATCCTTACTTTCAGTTTTATAGCAGCAGATTCATGTGCCTTAGGCAGCCCTCACATCGGGAGTCCACAATCAAACAAGAAACGCTTTCCCCTGATGTGGAGATGCCCAAAGTGGAATATAAACTTAATTAGCTCTATATCTACAGCAATCCAGGTATTCCAGACATTAAGGTCAATACAGCATTTTCAGTTGGCTTATTTCACTTCTTACTACGTCACAGCGCAGTGAACAAGCGGGTACTCAAATAACCGCGAGGGACGGTGATTGCAATCAAGACACACCCGGATAACACGTCACATACACCCACTTTCAGAAGCGTGATTCCACACCCCTTCCTACTCTGTTGTATGCAACAACCTTTCAAAGGCAACCCAGATGCCGAACCGGTCCATCCGTAACAGGTAGGAGGTCCCCGCATGGAGCGTGACTGTGCCCACCGGCAGATTTACACCTTGCTACCCTCAACCCACTCCTATTTACGGTTGGGTAAGCCTCGACACCCAGGTTAACCAATTACATCGGTTTCCTGGTTCCCATATGCCAGTATGCATCCGGTACTGTTCGATACTTGTCCAGCAGGGCCGCACACGGACGGTCCTCAACCGACACCAACAGGGCTACGCACGTGAGACCTCTGCTCACTGCTTCCTATCCCCCCTGCTGGGTCTCATTTTCATAACTCAAGCCATTATCTACCTCTTTTCTTCCCGTGTGATAAGTACTATCTCGCGAGTAGCTTCCAACCACTCGACTTCTACCGAGATCCTATACATTAGCATGGCATTCTCTACTCGTCGGTTTGTAAACTACCCAACCCTTTATAGGATTTAAAGAGGCTATGCAAGTGGGGTTTCAATCACCCTAACTCTAATGCAAACATTCACCCTAGACATAAATGATACAAATAAAAAGCTTTATAAAAGGTACTTAAGTGCAAACCGGGGCTTGCCTGGTTGCGAGTTAAACGGAAAGTCAGCTTCTGGTGGGAGGACGTCCAAGGGCTCCGGCGTATCCTTAACTTCGGTCACTATTATGAAATGTAATAAAATACATGTATAAGTATTAAGAATTTATAAGAATTGGACTTCTATTCATAGCTATTGCTATTTAAAATCCTTAATTGGCTTTGGGATTTTTACCGTCGATACTAGACTCTCTACGGATGATTTGAGCCAAATTTGGAGATATGTCATTGCACAATGTAGTATTTAAAATTCCTACAAGTACAATGCTTCTCTGAATTTCGAGCCCACTTTAGGAGCTTGGACATAGCTAATGGTGGAAGATCTGATTAGGGTAAGTCTCCATGGTTCTAACAAAATTTGTTTCAACATTTTTGGAGCTACCATCAGAGAGATATGAATTTTTGAACTTAGACAGGAGTTCTGAAAAAGCTTCTGTTTAAATTTGAATTTTCAAATAAGGGCTGAACTTGAGAAGGTAATTTGACCTAGCAAATTACCTCCAATGAAGCCCAAATTTTTACTGGAGATCAGTATCTATGAAGAGGATTTGCTACCCAAATTTGGGAATATTTCATAAAGAATTGCTCCTGTAATAAATCCCTACAGGATTTAATAAAAACAATTCTACAGAAATTCCTGGGCATTTTCATAGCCTAAAATTGGTTTCTCTGTGAAGTACTCCTCATGAGTATTTCAACAAAATTGGTTTCACTCTTTTTGGAGTTTTCTACACAAAGTTATGGGCTTGCAAAGATCAGCTGATTTCTGGAATTATTTCTCTAATAGAAACTTTAAATAATTGGGCTGGGCCCACTGGTTTAATTCGGACCAGTCAGATTTGAGCAACACCGGGGGCTACGGGGTTATTCCCGCGCAGCCGCACCAGATCCGGTGCCACAACCGATCCTCGCGCGCACCCGGAGGCTGACCGGTGGGACCGGCCCTCCTTCGTCTTCCTCGCGCTGCCCGCGCCTTCCGCGGCGGCGCACGCCGGCGAGGCTCGCCGGGACGGGGTTCCCGTGGTCTAAACTTCGTCAAACTCGCCGCCTGTGAGTTCTATACCGTGCTGAACACGATGGTGGGGTCGGGGGCCGATGACAACGGCCGGAACGGTGCTTGCACCGGCGACCATGTCGAACCTTACTTCGGCGACCTCGCTCTCCCTCAACAGTGGGTCTTTCACATGGACATCCTCGACCCATAGCTCGCTCTCCCTGAAACCCACCGGAGATGGGACCTCACCGGCGACCTGAGCCCGTAAAACTCCGGCGGCGACAAAAACTCGATACCTGGCATCTCTACTTGCTCATTTGAGCTGCTAGAACTTCGGGGAGATGCGCAAGCCTGTGCTGGAGCTACTGTAAGCTTATCTAGAGCGGAGCTACCCCGAGCACAACGAATTTCTTCGAAGGGTCCTCGGGTTTCTAAAGAACCTCCGGCGCCAAACTTCAAAATACTCGGTACCGGAGCGAAGAAAACAGGAACTGGTGGAAAGGAAGGAGGAAGGGTTCCTCACGCACCTCAGGGACCTTTCTGTTGATCGGGAGGGGCTGCAAAACCGTCGGGCGACGGTGTGGCGTACAGGCGATCAACACCGGAGCTCCGAAAGGAATTCCAGCTCGTAGGCGCCAACCACCGGTGCTGGTGTTCACTTGAGGCTGCGGGGAGCAGGAGAGGAACCTGGCGCAACGATCCCGTGGCTCAGCCGCACAAGAGGCACGCCGAGCTCACCGGGCGTCGATGAACCGAAGGTTTCTTCCGCAGGGCGGGGGAACTGGGTCCGTGAGGATCGAGCAGAGCGCGGAGAGGCTGCGGGGTAATGAGGATGAGGTCAGATACGGCACTCGGCGGTCGCTTTAAGCACCCACGCGCCTGAACCGACGTCGGGGCGGCGGGGAAGCAGCTCGGTGGAGCATCGGCCGGCGGGTTTGATCGGGAGCTGGCGCCCTCGCGTGAACAGCCGAGTGAAACAGAGAGGTTTTGCATCTATGGTGACTGACCAGTGGGCCCCATCTCCTTATTTCTCAGTAAATTTTTTTCTGATATTTCCCACCAGCAACTCAACATTAAATACTTGACTTCAACCCCAAGTCATGGTTTGAATTTGCTGAATTCAAATAGTTTGAATTCTGGTGTGAAATTTGGATGTAGTTTGGTCATTTAAATTTGAAAATGAGTTTGAATTCTCCACTTTGTATTGCCTCAAAAATATAGCAAAACAGTTCCAAAATTTCCAATTTTTGGCAAGGCTGCTTATTAAAAGGTGGAGAACACATTTGTGAAACCCAATTTTCAAATTGAGGGAATTGGAATTTGAAACTGAATTTGAAATTCAGATTAGAGGGCTTCTCCTTTTAATCCCAAACAAATATGAAAACTCCTCCAAATGAGATGAAATTTGAAAGGGTGAATATTTGGACTATGAAGATCCAAGTTATGGATTTAAATCTCCATGTTTATAAATTTTGGGAAGTCTAAACCCTTACTTTGAACTCACACTTATTATAATTCAAAGTTTTAATTCCCCTCATTTTTCATAAGTGTACATGAGCTGAATTTCCTTGCTACCACTTTTGGGGATTTTACATCCCTCCCCCTTAAAAAGAATCTCGTCCCGAGATTCCAAAGGAAAAGTAAAGCGGGGCAAACCTTACAGGGTATATGACGATAGCAAGTCCGGATAATACGCTCGTAGATAATCCTCGCTTTCCCATGTCGCCTCATCAGCGGTATGGTTACTCCACAAGACCTTGTAGAACCATAAGGTCCGGTTTCTTATGGCACGAGTCTTTTCATCGATGATCCGGATTGGATACTCCGTGTACGTGAGGTCCGGTTGAAGAACTTCTATGTCTTCTGTGCGGACTTCATCCGAGGGCTTGAGGCACTTTCTCAGCTGAGAGATGTGGAAGACGTTGTGAATGCCTGTGAGCGACGTTGGTAACTCTAGGTGATAGGCCACGGGTCCGCATCTTTCAATGACGGTGAACGGACCAATGAACCGCGGCGCAAGTTTACCCTTCACTCCGAAACGGTGAATTCCTTTCATCGGAGACACACGGACATAGACATGGTCCCCGATGTCGAAGTGGAGAGGGCGGCGTCTCTTATCCGCATAGCTCTTCTGACGAGATTGAGCAGCCTTGAGATTGGCTTGTATTACTCGCACTCGTTCTTCAGCTTCATTCACAAGTTCAATGCCGTAGATGACTCGCTCGCCAGACTCACACTAGTTGAGAGGTGTGCGACATTTCCGGCCGTAGAGAGCTTCATACGGCGCCATCTTGATGCTAGCTTGATAGCCATTGTTGTAAGAAAACTCCGCCAACGGCAAATGATCGTCCCAATTCTTGCCGTGGTGGATGGCACAAGCGCGTAGCATGTCTTCAAGAACTTGATTCACCCGTTCAGTTTGACCATCCGTTTGCGGGTGATACGCGGAGCTTCGGATCAGTTTGGTCCCCAATGATGCATGCAGCTGTTCCCAAAACCGAGAGACAAACAGCACACCGCGATCTGAAATAATGGAGCGGGGAACACCGTGCAAACACAAGATCTTTGCAATATACAACTCCGCATATTGCTTGGCCACGTACTTTGTATGTGCGGGGATAAAATGAGCCGACTTGGTTAGTCGATCGACTATCACCCAAATCGAGTCATGCTTGTGAGACGTGAGAGATAAACCAACAATGAAGTCCATGCTGATATCCTCCCACTTCCACGCCGGAATGTTCAACGGTTGCAGCTGTCCGGCTTTACGCATATGGTCGGCCTTCACACGCCGACACGTATCGCATTCGGATACGTGTTTTGCGATTTCTCTCTTCATCCGTGTTCACCAAAACCTGGTTTTCAGATCCTGGTACATCTTGTTGCTGCCCGGATGAATAGAATACTTGGACAAATGAGCCTCGTCCAAGATTTTCTTCCAAAGCTTCATGTCACGGGGTACCACTATACGGTCTTTAAACCATAGAGTGTCGTGTTCATCTCTTCGGAAGCATTTCATTTCGCCATTCTCCATCCTTCTCCGAATGTGCGACATTCCCATGTCTTTCCTCCGAGCTTCCATGATCTCCTCTCTTATGGTTGGGATGAGAGCAAGATTATATAGTGCCCCATATGGAGTCAAGTACAGACTTGGCTCCTCCTCTTCAGGTGGGGCGATGGACAGATTGTTGACATGAGATTTGCGGCTTAAAGCATCGGCAACCACGTTTGCCTTCCCAGGATGGTAGTGAATCTCGATCTCATAATCTTTGATCAGTTCTAGCCATCTCCGTTGCCGCATATTCAACTCCTTTTGAGTGAATATATATTTCAGACTTTTGTGGTCGGTGTAGAGGTGCACTAAGTTCCCAAGCAAATAGTGCCTCCACATCTTCAATGCCAATACCACAGCAGCGAGCTCAAGATCATGAGTCGGATAGTGCTGCTCGTGGTTACAAAGTTGACGTGAGCCATAGGCGACCACTCTGCCTCCTTGCATCAATACACAGCCAAGCCCGATGCCAGACACATCACAATATACGTCGAAGGGCTTGGTCGTATCCGGTTGAGCCAACACCGGGGCTGTTGTAAGATGCTTCACTAATGCTTGGAAAGCTTCTTCACAAGCTGAGCTCCAAACATATTTGATCCCCTTCTTCAACAGTTCAGTCATCGGCTTAGCAAGCTTGGAGAAGTTCGGTATGAATCTCCGGTAATATCCTGCTAACCCGAGGAAACTCCTGACTTCATGGACTGATGTGGGGGAATTCCATTTCAGCACTTGTTCGATCTTGCTTGGATCAACTGCAATGCCTTCTGCAGAAATGATATGACCAAGGAATGGCACTTGGCTGATCCAAAACTCGCACTTTCTGAACTTGGCATAAAGCTTATGGTCTCTTAATCGTTGAAGCACGATATGCAAGTGTTTGGCGTGTTCTTCCTCAGTCTTGGAGTAAACCAAGATGTCATCTATGAACACCACCACAAACTTGTCCAACTCCGGCATGAACACTGAGTTCATGAGATACATGAAGTGTGCCAGGGCGTTGGTGAGACCAAAGGACATGACGAGGTATTCATACAACCCATATCTCGTCGAGAAGGCCGTCTTTGGGATATCCTCCGCTCGGATCTTGATTTGATGATATCCGGAGCGAAGATCCATCTTGGAAAATACACTCGCACCCACAAGTTGATCGAAAAGGATATCGATGCGGGGCAGTGGATATTTATTCTTGATAGTGACGGCGATGAGAGGTCGGTAGTCCACACACAACCTCAAGGTTTTATCCTTCTTCTTCACAAACAGCGCCGAGCATCCCCATGGCGAGGAACTCGGTCGAATGAAACCCTTCTTCATCAAATCGTTGAGCTGCTCCTTCAGTTCAGCCAGATCGTTGGGAGCCATCTTGTATGGTCTCCGTGATATCGGCGTCGTCCCAGGTACAAGTTCAATCTTAAACTCGACATCTCTTTCGGGTGGCATGCCCGGAAGATCATCCGGAAAGACCTCCGGGTATTCACGGACCACACGAATATCCTCAAGTTTCGTGGCTTCCATGTTATATGTGGCTAGGGTTTCTTGAACCAAATGGTCAAGAATAAGAACATGTGGTTCATGAAGTGGAGAGTTTAAACGAACCACACGTGGAATGATGTCAAGAACAGCACCATGGCGATGTAGCCATGACATTCCTAAAATGACATCGAGTTTTTGACTTTCTAACATGATTAGAGAAGTCGGATATAGATTCCCACCCAACTGTAATGGTGCTCTATAGACCATTCTATCAGCTGTTATTTTCCCACCCGGAGAGCATATCAAATATGAATTATTTGTGGGAATGATAGGCAGTTGATATTTAATAACAAAAGACTGACTTATGAAATTATGGGTGGCACCAGAGTCAAAAAGTATGACTACGGGATGACCTAGGTAAGAGAACGTACCCGCGAGGACGGGTTCGCCTTCCGGTACGTCTTCGATAGCTAAGTGGTGGACTTTGCCGGGTTTTGGTGCTGGTTTCTTGGGCTGATTAGCACCCTGATATGGTGCTGCACCCCTGCCCTGTCGCGGCTCGGGGGCAGTCCCTCGAAATGTGCCCGACACGGCCACACGTATAGCACGTGTAAGGTGTCGGGGTCCCGCCGACTTGAGGACGGAATCCCGGTGCACGCTGTTGAAACTGAGGCGCACGCGGGACCATCCTTTGCTGCTGCTGTTGCTGCGGTGGATACGTCGGTCGAAGACCCGGCGCATTATATTGCCGCCCGCGAAACTGAGGCGGTCGCGCCGGTGGCTGCCATCTCTGACCGGATGGTGAGCGATACACCACGCGGTATTTCTGTGGCGTCCCACCACTGCTGCTCGTCAGCGCGCTGCGTTTCCTCTTGTCAGAACCGCGCTCGCGCTGAGCATTCTCCTGTAGAATCGCGGCATTAACTAGGTCGTTGAATGTGCCGCGATTGCTCTGGGCGAGATGGACCTTCATCTTGGAGTTCAGGCCCCGGAAGAACGCATTGCGCTTGTTGTCTTCCGTGCCCACAAATCCTGGCGCATACTGCGCTAGCCGGTTGAATAACCTGGAGTACTCATGAGCACTCCTCTCGCCTTGTCGTAGCGCCAGGAACTCCTGGAGCTTCATTTCCATCACACCGGGAGGTATGTGATAGGCGTGGAACGCCTCCCGGAACTCAGTCCATGTGACGGCATGGCCAGCCGGTAAGGAGGCGGTGTAGTTCGCCCACCAGGTACCGGCTTCTCCTTGAAGCTGTTGCGCTGCATACGGCGCCTTCTGGTGTTCGGTGCATCGTAGCAGCCCGAACTTTGCCTCTAGAGTGCGGATAAAGCTGTCTGCCTCCAAAGGTTCTTCGGCCTCCGTGAAGACCGGTAGATGGGTCGCCATGAATTCCGAATACGAGCTTTGTTGGGGCTGGCGTTGCCCATTGTCTTGGCGTCCTCCCTGATGGGACGCATTCTGCTGCACTAGCATCCGCAGCAACTCGGTTTGCTCGTCGCGCGAGCCGAGCACTGCGGCGAGAACCTCTGCAAGATTCCTTGGAAGTTCTGGCGGCGGAGGAGGTGGTTGCTGCTGCGTCGTGGTTTGCTCCGGAGGTGGAGACTCATCACCATGAACTTGACTCGGACCTCCCTCCTCTTGCGTTGAGCGTGTCCGCACCATTCTGCATTCAGATCATTCAAATGATCAGCACATGCGGGTTTAGCTCATCCAGTCTATACAATAGTAATGCGAGAATGGGATAAACAATGCGCATAACAATCACACATATGGATAAAGTATAAACTTTATGAACCATATACATCCCTGGACCGTGTCATACGATCGAGTTCCAAAGTATTGAACTTTATGGGTTAAAAGTTCATTTCGACCATCGGGGTCACCACGGGACGTTAAGTGTGTTAGCATGCGTAATTCCTCGCTATTGTACTGGACCCAAACCTGTACTAACTCGAAGTGATATGTCAATGCATCAACTCTTCGACTCCAACTTGCGGTTTTACAACAGCCACTGGACGTCGAACGGTGAAACTAAGTGTTTTGGTCGAAATACAGAAAATTCCAGAGAGCATTTGGTCTGCCCTGTTTCTGGACAGTACCTACTCATCTGAGATTTTCACCCCTTTGGAGGGAGATTTTGTTCTGGAGCTCTACAGAAGAGTTGCAGAGGGCTTCTAAACCTTTCCAGAATGGTATCCCATACCTCCATTGGTTCAACCCATCTTAAGTCATGCCCTGTTCAAGTTCAGCAAAATTTCTGCCGAAAACAGGGGAGATTATTCCTAAGTTTTTGAGATTGAATCTATACTCCCAATTGACTCTTAGTTCAATATAGGAGTTTACTAACCCCTAAATGAATTCCTATACTTCATTGTGATTCTTTTCTTTGAAAATAAACTTTTATGCAGTCGGTACTACGTTTCCTCACCAAAGAAAAATCCTAAACCGGTATTCCGGCATATACGTGTCACATGGTGGAACTAAAGTCGTCACTCACAAACGGTTTCTACACGTCATGCACTAACGTGGTTAATGTACCTGCAGAAGAACACACAATAATGGTGCACACAAAGGTTTTTAACATTACAGGCGGTTCCATATCATATTAAAAACATACGGTCCGTATCATTGCCATACGGATCGTCCCTGAGTCAAGTCACGTCTCAAGGTACATGGTCGTGTTTTCACACCACACGACGGGGAACCCGAGTAGAGCGCGAACGGGTCGTCACGGTTGGGAATTTTATCAACCCAACGGATACCACCTACTGCCTCATGACCGTTGAGGCACGCCGATGGCAAGCGCTGCGTATGGCCCTTTGAACATTGAACGTTCAAGAGTTGCATACTATCGTGTTGCTTACCACACGATGGGGTATTCTCACCTTTGCCTAAAGCACGCTGGAGATCAGCGTTTTCATATGCTCTCAGAACCATGGAGAGGTTCAGAGACTCATATTAACTACCGTGCCAAGCCACGGTATAACCTTCCATACTATTACTCGTATGGGGAGTTACCGTAATTGATCCGCCTACGGTGGCGTACCTTACCTCTTACCTGACGTCGGAGCGTCGTTACAGAATGTATAACACATAAGTTAGCTTTTCCACCTCAGTAACTACTACTATCATAGACCTTATGCGGGCTTAAAGACTAATCCTCACTCGACTACTTCTATGTTTTCAAAATAGCTCTTTTCGAGCATGCTATTTCCAATGCGGCTCTGATACCACGGCTGTGGGGACCACCCCGTGGTTCACCCACTCCAAGATCGCATTGGGTGGTGCCGTGCGATGCGGCACCCAACAGCACACACGAAAAGAATAAAGAACAACATATAAACTTTTATTTGATATAAAACAGCGGAAGTCTTTTACAAAACCTAATTAACAGCGGAAGTTATATACATAGTTGCTCTCAAACCCTAACTAAGCAAAAGTGCAGCCGTCCAGCCCGGGGACGCTACACACTAGCAGCATGGCTCCAGCTCGGCCGTGTACCCCGACGGGGGCATCGCCTCGTCCTCGGAACCTTCCTCATAACTCTCACCTGCAAACAGCTCAAATATTGCAACCGTGAGAACGAAGGCTCAGCAAGTCTTAACCGTCAACCCTAGGCATGGGACTCTACGTGCAAGGATATGTAAGATGGGAAAAGGAATTTGCGACAAAGACACGCCTATAAGTTGATCCTTACTTTCAGTTTTATAGCAGCAGATTCATGTGCCTTAGGCAGCCCTCACATCGGGAGTCCACAATCAAACAAGAAACGCTTTCCCCCGATGTGGAGATGCCCAAAGTGGAATATAAACTTAATTAGCTCTATATCTACAGCAATCAAGGTATTCAAGACATTAAGGTCAATACAGCATTTTTAGTTGGCTTATTTCACTTCTTACTACGTCACAGCGCAGTGAACAAGCGGGTACTCAAATAACCGCGAGGGACGGTGATTGCAATCAAGACACACCCGGATAACACGTCACATACACCCACTTTCAGAAGCGTGATTCCACACCCCTTCCTACTCTGTTGTATGCAACAACCTTTCAAAGGCAACCCAGATGCCGAACCGGTCCATCCGTAACGGGTAGGAGGTCCCCGCGTGGAGCGTGACTGTGCCCACCGGCAGATTTACACCTTGCTACCCTCAACCCACTCCTATTTACGGTTGGGTAAGCCTCGACACCCAGGTTAACCAATTACATCGGTTTCCTAGTTCCCATATCCCAATATGCATCCGGTACTGTTCGATACTTGTCCAACAGGGCCGCACACGGACGGTCCTCAACCGACACCAACAGGGCTACGCACGTGAGACCTCTTCTCACTGCTTCCTATCCCCCCTGCTGGGTCTCATTTTCATAACTCAAGCCATTATCTACCTCTTTTCTTCCCGTGTGATAAGTACTATCTCGCGAGTAGCTTCCAACCACTCGACTTCTACCGAGATCCTATACATTAGCATGTCATTCTCTACTCGTCGGTTTGTAAACTACCCAACCCTTTATAGGATTTAAAGAGGCTATGCAAGTGGGGTTTCAATCACCCTAACTCTAATGCAAACATTCACCCTAGACATAAATGATACAAATAAAAAGCTTTATAAAAGGTACTTAAGTGCAAACCGGGGCTTGCCTGGTTGCGAGTTAAACGGAAAGTCAGCTTCTGGTGGGAGGACGTCCAAGGGCTCCGGCGTATCCTTAACTTCGGTCACTATTATGAAATGTAATAAAATACATGTACAAGTATTAAGAATTTATAAGAATTGGACTTCTATTCATAGCTATTGCTATTTAAAATCCTTAATTGGCTTTGGGATTTTTACCGTGGATACTAGACTCTCTACGGATGATTTGAGCCAAATTTGGAGATATGTCATTGCATAATGTAGTATTTAAAATTCCTACAAGTACAATGCTTCTCTGAATTTCGAGCCCACTTCAGGAGCTTGGACATAGCTAATGGTGGAAGATCTGATTAGGGTAAGTCTCCATGGTTCTAACAAAATTTGTTTCACCATTTTTGGAGCTACCATCAGAGAGATATGAATTTTTGAACTTAGACAGGAGTTCTGAAAAAGCTTCTGTTTAAATTTGAATTTTCAAATAAGGGCTGAACTTGAGAAGGTAATTTGACCTAGCAAATGACCTCCAATGAAGCCCAAATTTTTACTGGAGATCAGTATCTATGAAGAGGATTTGCTACCCAAATTTGGGAATATTTCATAAAGAATTGCTCCTGTAATAAATCCCTACAGGATTTACTAAAAACAATTCTACAGAAATTCCTGGGCATTTTCATAGCCTAAAATTGGTTTCTCTGTGAAGTACTCCTCATGAATATTTCAACAAAATTGGTTTCACTCTTTTTGGAGTTTTCTACACAAAGTTATGGGCTTGCAAAGATCAGATAATTTCTGGAATTATTTCTCTAATAGAAACTTTAAATAATTGGGCTGGGCCCACTGGTTTAATTCGGACCAGTCAGATTTGAGCAACACCGGGGGCTACGGGGTTATTCCCGCGCATCCGCACCAGATCCGGCGCCACAACCGATCCTCGCGTGCACCCGGAGGCTGACCGGTGGGACCGGCCCTCCTTCGTCTTCCTCGCGCTGCCCGCGCCTTCCGCGGCGGCGCACGCCGGCGAGGCTCGCCGGGACGGGGTTCCCATGGTCTAAACTTCATCAAACTCGCCGCCTGTGAGTTCTATACCGTGCTGAACACAATGGTGTGGTCGGGGGCCGATGACAACGGCCGGAACGGTGCTTGCACCGGCTACCATGTCGAACCTAACTTCGGCGACCTCGCTCTCCCTCAACAGTGGGTCTTTCAGGCTAGGGTTGGCTCTAAAAGCACCAGTGTCCCATGGACATCCTCGACCCATAGCTCGCTCTCCCTGAAACCCACCGGAGATGGGACCTCACCGGCGACCTGAGCCCGCAAAACTCCGGCGGCGACAAAAACTCGATACCCGGCATCTCTACTTGCTCATTTGAGCTGCTAGAACTTCGGGGAGATGCGCAAGCCTGTGCTGGAGCTACTGTAAGCATATCTAGAGCGGAGCTACCCCGAGCACAACGAATTTCTTCGAAGGGTCCTCGGGTTTCTAAAGAACCTCCGGCGCCAAACTTCAAAATACTCGGTACCGGAGCGAAGAAAACAGGAACTGGTGGAAAGGAAGGAGGAAGGGTTCCTCACGCACCTCAGGGACCTTTCTGTTGATCGGGAGGGGCTGCAAAACCGTCGGGCGATGGTGTGGCGTACAGGCGATCAACACCGGAGCTCCGAAAGGAATTCCAGCTCGTAGGCGCCAACCACCGGTGCTGGTGTTCACTTGAGGCTGCGGGGAGCAGGAGAGGAACCTGGCGCAACGATCCCGTGGCTCAGCCACGCGAGAGGCACACCGAGCTCACCGGGCGTCGATGAACCGAAGGTTTCTTCCGCAGGGCGGGGGAACTGGGTCCGCGAGGCTCGAGCAGAGCGTGGAGAGGCTGCGGGGTAATGAGGATGAGGTCAGATACGGCACTCGGCTGTCGCTTTAAGCACCCACGCGCCTGAACCGACGTCGGGGCGGCGGGGAAGCAGCTCGGTGGAGCATCAGCCGGCGGGTTTGATCGGGAGCTGGCGCCCTCGCGTGAACAGCCGAGTGAAACAGATAGGTTTTGCTTCTATGGTGACTGACCAGTGGGCCCCATCTCCTTATTTCTCAGTAAATTTTTTTCTGATATTTCCCACCAGCAACTCAACATTAAATACTTGACTTCAACCCCAAGTCATGGTTTGAATTTGCTGAATTCAAATAGTTTGAATTCTGGTGTGAAATTTGGATGTAGTTTGGTCATTTAAATTTGAAAATGAGTTTGAATTCTCCACTTTGTATTGCCTCAAAAATATAGCAAACCAGTTCCAAAATTTCCAATTTTTGGCATGGCTGCTTATTAAAAGGTGGAGAACACATTTGTGAAACCCAATTTTCAAATTGAGGGAATTGGAATTTGAAATTCAGATTAGAGGGCTTCTCCTTTTAATCCCAAACAAATATGAAAACTCCTCCAAATGAGCTGAAATTTGAAAGGGTGAATATTTGGACTGTGAAGATCCAAGTTATGAATTTAAATCTCCATGTTTAAAAATTTTGGGAAGTCTAAACCCTCACTTTGAACTCACACTTATTATAATTCAAAGTTTTAATTCCCCTCATTTTTCATAAGTGTACATGAGCTGAATTTCCTTGCTACCACTTTTGGGGATTTTACAGAGCGTTCCAAGCATTGGTGAAGCATCTCACAACAGCCCTGGTCTAAGCTCAGCTAGATACAACAAAGCCCTTCGACGTGTATTGTGACGCGTCCGGTATTGGGCTCGGCTGCGTGTTGATGCAGGAAGGACGTGTGGTCGCATATGGCTCACGCCAACTTCGGAACCATGAGCAGCATTATCCCACTCATGATCTTGAGCTTGCTGCAGTGGTTTTGGCGCTGAAAATGTGGAGGCACTATCTCCTGGGGAATTTGGTGCACCTCTACATCGACCACAAGAGATTAAAGTACATCTTCACCCAGAAGGAGCTGAATATGAGGCAACGGAGGTGGTTAGAACTGATCAAGGATTATGAGATTGAGATCCATTACCACCCCGGCAAGGCGAATGTGGTTGCCGACGCGCTGAGTCAGAAATCACATGTCCATCACCTCACCATTACACCGGTGGAGGAGAAAGAGCTGAGTTTATACTTGGTTCCTTATGGATCACTTTACAACCTTGCCCTCATCCCTACTATTAGGGAGGACATAATTGCAGCTCAGAAGACTGATAAAGGCATGGCACATCTCCGGAGACGGATAGACAACGGGGAGATCAAATGTTTCCGGAAGGATGATAAGGGGACGCTATGGTTCAATGACCGCATAGTCGTACCCCGGGACATGGGACTGAGGAAAAAGATCCTCGATGAAGCTCACTTGCCTAAATACTCCATTCATCCGGGCAGCAACAAAATGTACTAAGATTTGAAAAAGAAATTTTGGTGGACACGGATGAAGCGGGAGGTAGCGAAGTACGTATCCGAGTGCGATACGTGTAGACGAGTGAAAGCTGATCGTATGAAGAAATCAGGGCTGCTGCAACCTTTGAAGATCCCGGCATGGAAATGGGAAGATGTGAGCATGGATTTCATTGTGGGATTGCCCATAACTGCCAACAAACATGATTCCATTTGGGTAATCGTTGATCGGTTAACCAAGACGGCTTACTTCATCCTGGTGAATACATGTTACAATGCCGGCAAATATGCGGAGCTGTACATAGCAAAGATTCTATGCTTATATGGGGTACCCAAGACCATCGTCTCAGATCGAGGTGCATTATTTGTATCTCGCTTTTGGGAGCAATTACACGCTGCATTGGGTACTAAACTGATCAGGAGCTCCGCCTACCACCCTCAGACCAATGGGCAAACAGAGAGGGTGAACCAAGTATTAGAAGACATGTTGAGAGCATGTGCCATACACCACGGTAGGAACTGGGATGATCACCTACCGTTGGCGGAATTCTCATACAACAACGACTATCAGGTGAGTATCAAGATGGCACCCTACGAAGCTCTCTACGGTCGAAAATGCCGCACCCCATTAAACTGGCGCGAATCCGGTGAAAGGGTCACATTCGGGGTTGATGTGGTGAACGACGCCGAATAGCGCGTTCAGGCGATTCAAGCTAATTTGAAGGCCGCTCAATCCCGGTGAAAGAGCTACGCTGATAAGATACGTAGACCGCTGCACTTTGAGGTCGGTGAACACGTGTACCTCCACGTGTCTCCGATGAAGGGCGTGCACCGGTTCGGTGTGAAGGGGAAGCTCGTTCCCCGTTTCATTGGACCCTATGCTATCACCGAGAAGTGTGGACCAGCGGCATATAGACTGGAGCTACCGGCATCCCTTTCTGGTGTCCATGACGTTTTCCATGTTTCACAACTGAGAAAATGTCTGAAGCATACAGCTGCTGTTCCTACCGAAGACATCGGCGAGTTGCAACCGGATTTGACATACGATGAATATCCGGTGGAAATTCTTGATGAGAAAGCCCGAACCACGCGTAGCAGAACGTTGTGGTTCTACAAAATACTCTAGAGCAACCACACCGCCGAAGAAGCGACGTGGGAGAGCGAGGAATTCCTTCGCTCAAACTACCCGGAGTTCATGGCGTCTCAGCACGGGTAAGTCCCTATTACATTGCTGTCTCTTCTTTTATAATCTCGGGACGAGATTCTGTTAAGGGGGGAGGGATGTAAAAGCCCAAGAAAAGGGACTTGAAAAAACTTTTCATCACCTCACAACACCACAGTTTTTATTGTGGATATCTTAGGAAAAATTGTGAAGAGCAAGTAACCTCCATCAAAAGAGTGATTAGAGGGGAAAGCCTTCATTTTCACAAAGTAGGATTTCTACACATGAACATGAGAGGTTGAGCTCACCCCTAGGACTTAAAAAGTCTTGGGAAGGTTCAAGCCAAGTTTCATGCAAATTCCAACACTTTTTGAGGCACTTTTGGAGGTATTAGAAAAAGAGGCCAATTTGAATGTAAATTCAAATTGCAGCAACTTTCATCCCTCAAATTCAAAAGTTAGCTTCAGATTCAAACTCAGTACATTTTTCTGAGTTAGCCCACCAATTTTCATCATCATTGGAGTTCATTTTGGCAAGAGCTAAATGTGCAAGAATTCAAAACTGAATTTGAATTCCAGTTCAAACATGAAGCAAACTTAGGCAAACAAAGTCCAAATTTGAGAACTCAAATTCAAACTAAAACTTGGGGCTAAGTCTCACATTCAATTGTGAGTAGCTGAGGATATTTTGGCACAAACAGAATTGAGAAAAATTGGAAAAAGAATAAAAGGGGGAGGCCCACATGTCAGCAGTCTTAACAGAGAAGTCTCCTCGGGTGATTTTTCCTCGGCTGAAGTCGAGCGCGCAAGCGCGACCGCGCTCCTACCGCCAGCAGCGGTCGAACGACCACCTCACGGTGCAAAAGTCGCGGCTCAAAGGCCAGCGCACACGCTACGCCGTCCCTTCTCCCGTTTTCCGAACGAGAACGACCACCACCTGAGCTCCTTCCTCGGTTCCGCGCAAGAACAGAGCGCTGACCTCCATTGATCGCCGGTGTCTGAGCAACACAGGCGCTCTCGTGCCCGACGAGCAACACAAGAAAGAACCGCCTTGAGGTGCTCATCCTTCTGGTCCAAACCGTTCTTCATTTCGTGTACTGTCGGGGGAGGATTTCGCCGGGGAAGTTTCGGTAGTCTTAAGACCGAGCCACCACCAAATCCTAAAATTCACGGGTATTGGCTCATCAACGGGCAAACCGAGCTACACACACGATCTACACCCTGCCACGACCACCTAGGATCAAAAACCAGCAAGAACCATGGGCTAGGGTTACGGTTCTTTGAAGTTTTCTGAGCACAGCCGATATCGGGCCTAGGTCGACGGTGAGGTCCTAGTTCTGGAAATTTCCATGGCCAACCGAGCTCATATTCGTGCTCAGCATGCCACGGCGGGGCTGTAGGAGCAAACCGTTTGAAGAATAAAGCCCTGAGTAGGCCGGGCGACATCGCCGGAGTAGAGAGAGCCACTGTCACTGTCGCGGGCATGGTTCCGGCCATCCTCCGAGCTTTGGTGAGGGCACCAGCGTGTTCTCCGGGTCGAGTTAGGCACAGGCGGCAAGTTTCGTCGAAGGTCGGGCAGTGGAATGGCCGGCGGCGAGCGCTTCGGCGAAGCGCCGCCGTGGGAGCTGCGGGAGGGCGCGAGGTAGATGAAGGGGGGGCCGGGTCCACCGGTCAGCCCCTGGTCTCGCGCGGGGATCCGGTTGCGGCCGGGATTCGGTGCGGCAGCGCGGGTAAAACCCCGTGGGCCACGGTGTGGCCACATTCTGAGTGGGCCGGCTTGAAGAATGGGCGCCACCCGCAGAATTTAAACATTTTGGGAATTTCCAGTTTTAGTTCAAACTTCAAATGAATAGAATTTTTGCTAGGAAACTCCAAATTCAATGAACTAAATTTTTCTGAACTCCTAATTCTAAGTACTTTCCAGCAATACCAATTTCAGCTCATGAAACCTAAGAGTTTTCCAGAATTAATTCCCTAAAGTTTAAACTATTGGGAATTTTATCCAGAGAATTACTTTATGAAAAATGTTGAAATTTAGCTGAGAGGGTCATTGGAAAATCCTGGAGTCACAGTAAAAGTTTCAGACTCATCCAAGTTCATTTAGTCCCCCTAATTGGGTGATTAAGAGAACTGCCCTGAGAAAATAGAAAAATGTACAGAAACATTTTTCAGATTTTCTCAAATCTTAATTAGAGCATAACTTTCAGTAGAATTCTTCAAATGACATGAAACCAATTCCATTAGAACCATCTTAAATTCTAGTTTCCAGAATGAAATGGTTGGAGCCATGAAAACCCCTGGAATTGCTTAGAGGCTCAAATATTGACCAAATGGGATTTTATTTGTACATGGATCAAATGAACTTTATTTCAAATGAAACTTGGTCAAGATTCTAGTTAGGACCCTACCAAGCCACCATAAAAATTTCAGAACCAAAGGGGAGGGTTAGCTAGAGTTATTAGTAATTAAGTATTCAAGTTTACACATTGCATTTAAATTGACATGTAGTATTTCATTAACGTGTAGTCGCTGAAGGCGAAGAGAATCCGGAAGTGCTGGACTTCCTCCTTCCGGAAGAAGAACTAACTACTGACCAGCAGCAACAAGGCAAGCCCCGGTTTGCATTGAGCCTTTTATAAAGTTTTTACTTTATTTACATATGTAGGGTGAAGTATGTATGTGCATTAGGTGTAGGATGGATGAATACCAACTGCATAACCAGAATTTTCCCCAAGAGTGAGGGTGGTGTCTAGGGCCTCGAATAGACAGGCTATGCTTAATGATTCATAGGACTTCGGTACAAGTCGAGTAGTTGGAATCTACTCGCGAGTTAGGTTTGGGACACACGGGTTTGGTTCAAGTGATGTGAGATCACTTTAGTAATGAAAATGAGACTAGGCAGGGGCTAGGGCGCAGCAAGAGGAAGTCTTGTGTGTGCAGCCCTGTCTGTGTCGATTGAGGACCGATCCGTGTGCGGCCCTGCTGAACAAGTATTGAACGTACCGAAGGCATATCGGATATATGGGCCCCGATAAACCGATGTAGCCTAAACCTCCGGGCGTCGAGGCATAGCACACCGATTTATAGGTGTAGGTTGAGGGCAGCAAGGTGGAAATCTGCTAACGGGCACAGAGAGATGCTCCGTGTAGGGAACCTCCTGTCCGTTTCGGTGCGACCGGTTCGACGTTTGGGCTGTTGGGTGAAAGGTTGTCCCGTACGACATCGAGTGAGCGTTCTGTGCAGCTCCATGGGTGGGCGTACGTGACGTGCTCTTTGGGTCCCCCTGCAGGTGTATATCGAGTCAATTCGCTGTCCCTCGCGGTGACGAGTACCGCTTGTTCACTGCATCGTAACGTAGATAATTTATGGAATGTTATGATTCAATACTGCTGTTATGATATAATTGTATTGCTACATGTGTGCCACCAAATATTGCTTACTAAATTTCAGATTCCGGAACTGTTAACTTGTTGCTAAAAAGATGAATTAAGGATGAACTGGTAGGCGTGTCCATTTGCTGCAATGTTACTATCCTATGTTCATTGTACACCTCATGTAGAGTTTCATGCCTAGGTGAGTCGGTTAAGTCTTGTTGAGCCATCGTGCTAACGGTTGCTGCTTAAGTGTTTTTCAGGTGAGGAGCCACCCACGGACTCGGAGTACGAGTCCACCGGCGAGGGTTACCCTCCGTCGGGGACCAAGGCTGAGTGGGAGCCGTACACGCCGCGCTGAGCTGAGGAATGCAGCCAGTGTTGGCTACCTTAGGGCTGGGTAGCCAACTTTTGCTAGATAGGCGGGCGTGAGTTGTATAGTGTAGACTTCCGCTGTGTAATAACAATAGTTTGTAACTGAAGTTTGTACCTGTTTGTACATTAAGTTTGTTTTCCCATGTAATATAATGTGCCCTTATGACGTGTGCTGTCGGGTGTCGCATCGTGCGGCACCACCCTCTATGATCCTGGATGAGCGGATTCCGGTCCGCCACAACATATGCATACATAGGCATTTTGAAAGTATTTATTGCTTCTAAATTTAATTTCAGGCCTGAAACTTACATCTAAACTGAAATTTCAGTTTAAATCAGATTTCTATAGTTTTTACTAAAGTTTTCATCTACAAGATTTGCACAAAATGCATTTTCAGCCTAAAACCAACATTTTATAGCTCTTAATTAAATGTCCTAGTTTTCAAACTGCACCCAAATAATTTGTACCTTCTTTCTACATTATATATACTTTTTATATGAACGCAAAAGTTAATTTTGTGCTTAAAATGCAATCTCAGCATTAAAACAGATATTAAATTGTGTTCTCAGCATTTATTTTTGTCTAAAATACAAATACAGATTATTCCAAGAGTTTCCTGAAGGTTGAACTAACTATAATCAATTTTTATGATTATTTATTTTTGTAATGAGTTTAAATGAATTCCAAACTTCCAAATACAAAAATTCAGTTTTCTACAGGGGTTAAATCACAAATATGCATTGCTGCAGAGTCAAAATCATAATTTCCACAGTTATCAGACGCCTAGACATATAATACAGTGCAATTTCCTAATTTACAAAGTTTCCAGGGGCTAAAACAACTATTTAAATATGTTTCCACAATTTCTGGAAAGTCCAGGGGGTAGCTCAGAAGATTTCAGGGTTTGAATCCAATTTCCTAAAGTCCCAGGGCGTAGATAATAAAAATTCTGGTGGTAAAAGGGTGGGTTCAATTTGGGCTGTCAAGTTTAAAGAGGAGGGCTCAGATTAAATGAAACAAAGGGGTATGGCTGATCTATTCGTGGCCGTACGATTTAAAATGAACGCTCCACAGCGGGCCATGTCACACCGTCGGGTGTGGGCGGCGCGATCCGGCGACGCACTCGCTGGGAGGCGGCGAGCTCACCAGATTTTTGCGAAAACCTGTCTACAAGACCTAAACCTTCACTTTCTTTGCACATTTCGAAGGAGGGGAGGTAGGGGAATACACCAGGGGCGTTTTTGAAGATCCGAAAAGCTTGGAAGGTGCTCGGCTTTGGCGTTTGGTAGTGGGGTTCACCGGCGATCGTCGGGAGGACGTTCGACTGCGGGATCTCCGGAGTTTTGTTGCTCGAGAGCTGTTCTGCGACACACCAAAACCCATAGGACGTACAGAGAGGACGAAGGAAGGAAACTTTGTCGGGGCGACGGCGAGGGGCGGCGGGTTCTCAGCGGCGCACGTCGACTTTGGGTTTTCCGGTGCCAATTCATCGTGGGATGGCTGCCAACGGGTTGAGCACGATCCTGTCAAGCAGCATGGCTTGTTAAACCAAAGAAAACGGCAATGGTTGTGGCTAATTTCAGAGGGCAGCGGCGATACTCACCGGTGAAGGAAATGCGCGAGCGGGGGAGGAAAATGGGAGGGTTTTCGGGAGTTTACATCGTGGCCGAGGTTGGGGGAGGTTGTGGGCGTATGGAATGGGCGCGAGTGGGGCGGAACGTGCAGCTGCGCGAGTGGAATTGAGATGCGGGGGCGGACGCTCAGCCGCGTGAAGAGCGGTGGTGGTTGGAGGAAGGAGGAGCTGATGGCTGGGTCCCACATGTCAGCGAGAGGGAGGGGGGCTGGGCTGCGGGCTGGGTGGGCCGGCTGCTGTAGTTTTGGCGCAAGGTAAGTTTTCCTTTTTATTTTGTCTTTTCTTTTCTGTTTCTTCTTTCAAATTCAAATTCTGTTTTGAATTTTCAAAATTTTGCACATGCACAACATCACTTCTTCATGATTTCAATATTTAAAAAATTTGGGTGTTACAACTCTACCCCCTTAAAATGAATCTCGACCTCTAGATCGAAAACTCATAGGGGAATAGATTCGGAAACTATGACTTGAGTTCGTCTTCTCTTTCCCAAGTGGCGTCTTCCTCTAAATGATATTTCCACTGCACTTTTCACATACGAATCCTCTTGTTCCTCATGATGTGTTCCATCGTCTCAAGAATTTCAATCGGGTACTATGTATACGAAAGGTCTTCTTGTACGTCCAACTCATTCATCGGCAACTTTTCCTCTGTTGTTCACAAACATTTCTTGAGTCATGATACATGTAACACATCATGCACATATGATAGACGAGGGGGTAATTCCAAACGATATGCAACTTCTCCCTTTCGCTATAGAATCTGGAAGGTTCTGATGTACAGAGGTGCTAGTTTTCCTTTCACTTTAAATCGATAAAGTCTTCTGATAGGAGACACTTTGAGGTATATAGTGTCTCCTACTTCAAAGGTTAATTCTCATCGTCTTGTATCCGCATAGCTTTTCTGCTGGATCTGAGCTACTTTCAAATTGTTGCGGATTTCTTTTACTTTTCTCTCGGCATCTCGTAACACCTCTGGCCCAAACACCTGACTCCCTCCTGTTTGATCCCAGAACAGAGGAGTCCTGCATTTTCTCCCATATAACGCCTCAAAACTAGACATCTTCATGCTAGCCTGGTAACTGTTGTTATAGGAGAATTCTGCATAGGGTAAATTTTTCCCAACTTCTGCTAGTCTTGAGCGCACAAGCTCTTAGCATGTCCTCGAGGATTTGATTTATTGTTTCGTCTGTCCGTTAGTCTGCGGGTGATAAGCTGAACTGAAATTGAGACGAGTCCCCATTGATTCATGCAATTTCTGTCAGAACCATAAGGTAAATTGTGTTTTTCGATCTGACACTATCTTCTTAGGCACCCCGTGTAAACACACGATAATGAACATGTACGATTCAGCCAATTTGGAGCCATTGTACTGTTCTTTTACGGAAATAAAGTGAGCTACCTAGGTTATTTGATCGACTATTACCCATATCAAATCATATCCCGATTGGGTTGTAGGTAGCCCTACTATGAAATTCATGCTTATCTCTTCCAATTTCAATTCCGGTACTTTCAGTGGCTGAAATAATCCTGCAGGCCGTTGATGCTCTGCCTTTACTAATTGACATGTGTCACATAAAGTCACATGTTCAGCGACATCTCACTTCATACCATACCACCAGTACCTATTTTTAAGATCTTGATACATCTTAGTACTCCCAAGATGAATGGAGTAGTCAGAATCATGAGCTTCTCTCAGGATCAATTCACGAATTTCCTTCACATCTGGCACTCTCTCCTGTAGTTTCATCGTAGTTCTTAGGAGTAGCTTGTAGTTTGTAGTTCTTTGTTGCTTTGCCGAGTAAAGCATACAGAATCTCTCCACGTAAGTGAGACTTACCACGTTCCTGCCTCAGGAACCACGGTTTCATCTAAGTTTCAGTGAATAACGCCGAAACCATCTACCAAAGGCGACTCCTACGATATGTTAGCCAACAGGAGGCGGTTGGTTTTCTGGGACATGGACTACGGTCATCAGGCCAAATCAGCGCCACAAGGCAGAAACCGCGTGCCAGGCCAGCTTCATCGGCAGAGTGGATGAGACCGCTCAGGTCCTGCAGTTTTTCACAGACAGGGGCTCTCCTGCATATCTAGAATCTCATTAGTCTAATTAATCATTGATTTATGTTTCGATAATTTTTGTAGTCAATAAAGTTAAGAGATTCCTGGTGCGGATTTAGACAAATTTTGACAAAATTGCAAGAATTTGGAAATTAATAGATATCATTTTTATGTTTAGTGTAACACTCCAAAATTTAAAATGCACACCTCTGAAATCGTGAGGAATGTAAATTTCTAATTCAAACGTGAATGTAACTCAAATCAGTGAGAAGCCATCCAAATTTTGAAACTTTTGCATGTAAACTAAATGAAATAAAAACCTCACCTAAAATGATGTCAATTTAGGGATGTATTACATTTGCTCATGAAAGTTTCTAATTTTGTTAGGTATTTACTTATTTAAATATATTGATCAATGAGAGAAATTACAATTCACAAAATTAGATTTAAATTTAAAGTTTTCTTCAGTAATATAAAATCTTTTAATGGAAGACGGCTCTGCAAATGTTTGCCATTTTTCGTGCTTCTTAGTATTTAATTTTTGAACGTAGAAAGTGAAGACGGAAATAAATTCAGGAAGATGAAAATCCTCATTGAGCCCACCTGTCAGTGACTGCCTTCACCTTTTTCTTCCCTGGGGCAGCCGCCTACCCGCCCCCCATAGTGGCTGCCTGAGTGAGGCGAAGACCAAAGATAAGACCCATTACTCGGCGTAGTCGTCTTTTTCTCGGTCACTCCACCCCCCTCATTTTCTCATCACATACAGCCGAACTCCTGAGTGCCACCATTGCCGTAGGGCGCCAACCTATTTGCACCATACCATTGCAACCCCCACCGCAGCCTAGACCAAAGATGGGTGCGCGCGCATCCTTGCTTTGCCACCCAGAAGCGACCGAGTCCCATTTTCTCCTTCAAGTAGCATGCATTCTAGTAGTGAGTATGAACTTAAAATCACACCACCAATGTATTTTTATCAGAAAATTTATTGGATACGTGCAAAGTCTTGTACAACATAACATTCCAGATTGACAATAAAGAAAGCATAACCATAGACTCCAATATACTATCCCGTGTAAGACCCATTGAAATATGTTATTCTCTCTAATCTCATACAGGCTGGGAGTTGCAATTCCATGGCTATTTACGCTGGTGGCGGGGTCGCTGTCACGGGAGCTTCCCTCAAAACAGTGAAGTAATCCGTGCTCATGTAGGTCGATGGAAGTGGGCGGCGGATCGCTGGTAATAGTGTCTGGTCCTGTAGTAACCTTCCTCAGCACCAAGAAATCCCCCTTGGAACATTGAAGTCATCTGTACTCACATAAGTCGATGGAGGCGGCGGCGGATCGCTGGTAATAGGGTCTCGTCCTGTAGGAACCTTCCTCAGCACCGAGAAGGCCCCCCTCAGGACAGCGAGGTCATCCGTACTCACATGACCCGATGGAGGGTGGAGGCGGATCGCTGGTAAGGGTCTGGTCCATTGGGAACCTTCCTCAGCACTGAGAAGGCCCCCATGTTCAGCAGTGGTGGTGGTGAGCGGTGAGCTGACGACATGGATGGGAGGATGAGCTGCAGCAGGAACAGAGCCAAGAGCAACACAATAGTTTTTTTGTTTGACCCCATAACAATTTTGGCTAGGTTATGATTTCTGTACTGCTGCTGCCACACTCTCCTGTATTGAGGGGGATTCTTAGCAGCAACTATTTAATTACTTACTATAGTGGTCTATTTTTTATGGAGTTTTTCCTTTGAAAAAGTTTGATATAACTCCTTTAAACTACGCCCAACATTCAAATAACATCCTATACTAATTTTGTTTCGCTTATACTCCTGATCTGTTGCGCCAGGTCTTAATACACCTTTATTTGCTACTCTAATACAATTTTGATGACATGTGTAATTGTTTGACTGACTAATCCACTATGTATGGTGTGCAACATGGCAAGCATTCCGTGCTTGCAATTTAAAAAAGGGAAAAGTTAGGAGATGGTTGGTTTTGGGGCAATGGGATAGGGTCATCAGACCGAAACGGCAAGAATTTTTAAATTAACAAAGGTCATTTTTTATGTTTAGTGTAACATTCCAAAATTTTAAATTCACACCTTCGATATCATGAGGAATTTAAATTTAAAATTCAAATATGAATGTAACTCAAATCAGTTAATAGTCATCCATATTTTGAAAATGTTGCATGTAAAGTACATGAAATGAAAACCTCACCTGAAATGATATAATGTAGGGATTTATTACATTTCCCCATGAAAGTCTTGAAATTGTTTAGGTATTTTCTTAATTAAATATGTGAGACCTATGTGTGCTGAATACATTGGCTTTGACGATAAAAGTTCTGAATACTACCAAAACACCTTTTTAACAAGGTCCGACTCTAGGTCCGAGCTCCTGCAAGGTCCGACGATAGATCCGACTTGTTTTGGGTAGCTCCGGCAAGGTCCGACGTAAGGTCCGACTTGCTTTGTCTAGGTCTGTCTTATTTTTGCTAGGTCCGACTTGTTTTTACTAGCTCCGGTGCTAGGTCCGACTAGCTTTGGTAAGTTCCGTGCTAGGTCCAACTAAGCTTTAGTAAGCTCCGGCGCTAGGTCCGACTAGCTTTGGTAAGCTCCGGTTCAAGGTCCGGTTAGTTTTGGTAAGGTTCGGAGCTTGATTGCAATGGTTCTGCTTTTAACTTGCAATGTTTCGAACTTGCTTTACTCTTATGGAAAGTTTGCTTAGATTTATTTTACTATGTTTTTGGTGTGTTTTGGTGGTTATGGCTGATGTCATTTTGCTATGGTTTACAATATGCTTATGTGAGATGCTCACGTAAGATGTTGTAGTTTCGGAACTAACGACAGTCAAGTCGAGGACTTGTGCTCGGAAGTATTGGTTGTTTATTCATGTGCAGGTGTTGCTTGAGTTCAATACATGGCTGGTGACGGGATCCATTGAACTAGTCGTAGGGAGAAGATGAGGTTCAACAACCAAGTTCGGAAGGAATTGTGGTTGAGTTGATCGGGAGGTCGCACAGCATGTTTGGATCAAGAACAATGCATATGAAGGTATCGTGGATGTTGTTGGAAGGTGTTTGCACGTGTACAAGGAGTGCATGGACGTGGAAACATGGTTCCAAGGCGTGGTGAAGAGATATGGAAGTGGAGATATGGTTGAAAAGGTTCAACCGGCTGGATTTTGCACTTAGGCTGCGGCTGAGGCGGTTATGGTTTGTTTATGGAAAGTTTCGAGTTGGTTATAACAGGATTTCGTGTTAGGCATGAATTAGAGATGTTTTTAGGAATGTTTGGGACGTTCCTAAGGTGTTTGGAATTCTTAAGATTGCTTCTATCTGCGTATAGAAGAGTCTTGAGCAGTATTGGAAAGTTACAGTTTGAATCCAAGTAGGAGTAGGAGTCCTAGTTTGAATTGGATTGGCCATAGAGCTGGTTCGCCAGAGCTCGTGGGGCACGACTTTGGGGCTGTTCCTCTTGTGTTATAAATAAAATTCATATTCTAAAGGAACTTTTGTGACTTGTTCGTCCGACTTGTTTCAGACAAGTTTTTCTCGTCGAGTTTCTGTTCAGCACTACCTTGCTTCGGTGGTTTTATCATAACTCGAGTTTTACAGATCCAATTGATGTGATTCTTTTTGGGTTGTCTTCACAACTTGATTATCTATCATCCGTGAAAATTTCACGGTCATTGAATTTGTGGTTTCTGATCTACACGAGTTTCTTTGCAGTATTCCAGAACTGTTTTTCTCGCGTAGGACAGATTGACCTTTGTTCGATCTTTCGATCGTAACTTGAGTTTCTCTCAACGAATTTTCATGAATTTTGTTGTGAAGTCTTTGTGACTTGATTCTCTACAATCTATACTAGTTTTGTCACAGTTGAAAACGTTAGATTAGTCGCACACACGGTTTTTTTAACAGATCGGTTTTCTGCTGAGGGGTGTTTTGTTGCTTCCGCTGAAAAGTTTTTATCTACCATTCACCCCCCCTCTGGTAGCTTTACACGTGTACTTCGATCCTACAATTGGTATCAGAGCCAGGCTGCTCTAATATTTGTGATTTGCACGTGTTTTGACTAATCATCATGGAGAAATACTCCGCCAAACCTTTTGTGTTTAGTGGTATTGATTTTCAGGTTTGGAAGGCACGCATGGAAGCTTTCATCCAGGCGCAAGGCTTTGCAATATGGGAAAAGGTGTACAAGCCTTACGATGTGCCTTCAAACGATCAAGTCACGGCTACAAACATGAGAGATGTCGACAACAACAACAAGGCTCGGAACTTGATCATACAAGGACTAACTCAGAGCGACTTCGACCGTGTTGCACACCTCCGATCGGCGTACGATGTGTGGAGAGCACTTTGTGACTACCATGAAGGATCCAACACGATCAAGGAGGTAAGACAGGATATGTTCAAGAAAGAATACATGCGCTTTGAGATGCAACCCGGTGAGTCCATTGATGACCTCTTTGCTCGCTTTAATAAAATTCTCAGCAACTTGCGTAGCGTCAATGTTAATTTTTCAGATGCTGAAAATGCTAGGCAATTACTAAGTGCATTGGACATGTCAATTTTGAGAGATGAAAGTAGCATCATACGTGAATCCACTGTCATGAGTACTCTTACATTAGATGTGCTTTATTCTAAGCTAAAAACTCATGAAATTGATATTATATCACGTAAGAACCCAAATAATACTATTGCAGTTGTCTCACAACGTGATATGCCTAGCTCCGGCCAATCATCTAGCAATACACTTGCTTTGCTGTCTTCACTAACCCTGGAACAGATTGAGGAGTTTCCAGAGGAGGAGCTAGTACTTCTTTCTACTAGGTTCTCAAAAGCATTGCAAAATGTGAGAACTAGAAGGAGAGGAAGCTCCGGACCTCAATGATGCTTTGAATGTGGTAAGATAAGACACTTTCGTACAGACTGCCCTAACCTTTCAGGTCCTTCTAACCGTGATGAAAAGCAGAATAAAGTCAAGTCCTCTTTTGGCAACACCAACAAGAAAAAGAAGGGTTTTATAGGACGCAAACTGATAAACAGTTTCATCACCGCACTTCAAGAACTTGGCTCGAGTGATGTAGACATTGGAAGTGATGAAGATGAAGATGATCTGGCAAACTCGTGCTTCATTGCGGGCAAATCAAAATCAAGTATGGAGGATGCAGAACACAACAGTGACAACGAAGAGGTATGTCCTACTTGCGAAGAAGTGTATGATGCTATTTCTCGTGCCACTATTATTGTTAAGAAAAAGGACAAAAATCTTAGGGACAATGATGTTAAAATTGAGTCACTAGAATCTGAAATTAATCATTTAAAATCCTTGATTCCTTGTGATGATTCTTGTTCTTCATGTGATTTAATATATGAACAATTGTCCCTCTAAGAAGTGCACACACCTCCACACTTGATAAACTTGAACTTGAAATCGAAAAGAACAAAAAGCTTGCTGCACTTAATGATGAAAACTTGAAATATGCTTGTTGTTCTACAATTGATTTGCATTGTTCTACTTGCAATGATCTTGATAAGAAACTACAAGATGCTATGAAAGAAATTTCTATATTGAACAATGCTTTACGTTCTCATGAAGTTAAATATTGTTCGAATTGCAAATTAAAAGGAAAAACTTCATGTGAAAATTTTCTTGATCTATAAAATAAACTTGATAACATGCATAGGACATTAGATCGGTTTTGTAATGGGAATAAGAACCTAAACTTACTGCTGAATTCTTCCAAGTCTTGCAATGATAAAACTGGTTTAGGTTTTGATTCACATGCTCATGCTAAGGAACATCCACCTAAAATTGTAAAATCATTAGGAAGTGGTTTGATTCAAACAGTTCCTAAACAAAAAGAAGTGGTTGTTAAATCTGCAGGTGTGTTGTCTCATTCGGGTTCAAATAAGCATACTGCATGCTCATCTAGACATGAACACAAAGTTAAATTTTATTGTACCTATTATGGTAGAGATGGTCATGTCATAGATTTTTGTTATAGACTAGCTAAACAACATAAAAAGGAAAGAATGCAAGCTAGATCTTATAACTCTCATGCAAAATTTGCTGCACGTACTAAACCGAATGTCAGAAACATGCAACCTGCTGTTATGAGTCAGAAATATTCAAAGTTTACCTCCGGAGCTTCAGTTTTTGCCTCCGGAGCTTCAGTTTTTGCCTCCGGACCTTCTGTTTTTGCCTCCGGAGCTACTAATTTTCATGCTACACAAGTAACACTTCATAGGTCAGTAGTTAAGAACAAAAAATCTCAAACTTTGACTCATAAACCTGCTGTTTTATCTCAGCTTTCGCATGTTATTCCTGCTGGACGTTGTGTGACTCAGTACTGGATTCCTAAATGCCTTTTAACTAACCCCAGTATTGAGTCATCGACGTATTGTGCTTCTATGTAGGTTACATGCTTGAGGAAGGAGAACATTTAGATTGTGGATTCAGGTTGCTCACGCCACATGACCGGTAACAAAGAATGGTTCTCCTCTCTCTCTTTTGTGTCACGTGTAGAGAATGTTACTTTTGCCGATAATTCTTCAACTCCTATAATTGCTAAGTGTTCGGTTAGAGTAAATGATCACTACACTTTGAAGGATGTGGCACTTCTCAAAAATTTGAAATACAACTTGCTTTCTGTTTCACAATTGCTAGATGAAAATCTGGAAATTATTTTCAATAAAAACTGCTGCAAAGTTGTAGGTTCAAATAGTGAGCTTATTTTTAACATGTCTCGGTTTGGAAAGTTTTTAAAGCTGATTTTGATATGTCTTCCTCTAAGCATAGATGTCTAGTTGCAAATGATTCCAAATATTTATATTTTTGGCATCGTAGACTTGGTCACGTAGGCTTTGATCATCTCACGCGTGTTAGTGCTCTTGATCGCATACGTGGGCTGCCTAAGCTTAAAGGGGACAAAGAAATTGTGTGCTCTTCTTGTAGACATGATAAGATGGTTACAGGTTCACATGCTGCTTTCACAATGACCATGAAAACTGAACCGGGTCAACTTTTACACCTTGACACCGTAGGACCTTCACGTGTTCAATCCTTTGGAGGTAAATGGTATGTTCTCGTGATTGTTGATGACTATTCTAGATACTCTTGGGTTTACTTTATGGCATCTAAGAATGAAGCTTTTAGTCACTTTATAACTTTATTTCTTATATTATCAATTGATCACCCAGGATCTTTAAGAGCAATTAGAAGTGATAATGGAACCGAATTTAAAAATCAATCGTTTGATCACTTTTGTGCTGAAAATGCAATAGATCATCAATTTTCTTCACCATATGTACCTCCACAAAACGGTGTTGTATAGAGAAAGAACAGAACCTTAGTTGAGATGGCTAGGACTATGCTTGATGAATATCAAACTCCTAGGAAATTTTGGGCTGATGCAATTGCAACCGCTTGTTATGTCTCAAATCGTGTTTTATTGCGTGCTAAGCTAGGTAAAACACCATATGAGCTCAGGTTTGGACATAGGCCTAGTGTCACACACTTTAGGGTCTTTGGTTGCAAATGCTTCGTTAAGAAACATGGTAATCTTGATAGAAGCTAGATCTGTTGATGGCATGTTTCTTGGTTATCCATCTCATACTAGAGGCTACCGTTTGCTTTTACTTGATACTAACAAAATTGTGGAGACTTGTGAGGTTTCTTTTGATGAAGCTAGCCCAGGTACTAGTTCAAATATTGCAGGTCCGGATCCATATCCGCAGGGGGAGAGTATTTTCGTTGAAGAAGTGGAAGAAGTGGTGCTGCTGCCTGAAAATTCAGCAGCTAATGACATTGTACCAGCTCCTGATCTTGATTCACAACCAGCACCGACGACCACGTTGCTGGTCCAGATCCTCCTCACGTCACAAGCTCATCTATTTGTGATGAACATGAAGAAGAAGAAGCTTGTGAAGTGTCCACTCCCCTCCGGATTCTCAAAAGGCATTCTCCACAACAAATTATTGGAAGCTTGCATGAACGAGTTACAAGATCCAGGTTTTTCGACCCCAATTCTCATGCTCATTCTGCTTTTGTTGCTTCTTTTGAACCCAAAGATATATCACACGAACTCACTAATGAATCTTGGATTATTGCCACGCAAGAAGAGTTAGAAAATTTTGAAAGAAATAATGTTTGGAAACTTGTACCTCCACCTCAAGGTCACACTTTAATTGGAACTAAATGGGTGTTTAAAAATAAACAAAGTGAGGATGGGGTTGTGGTTAGGAATAAGGCTAGGTTGGTTGCTGAAGGTTTCACACAAGTTGAAGGTCTAGATTTTGATGAAACTTTTGCTCCTGTTGCTAGATTAGAAGCCATAAGAATTTTGTTAGATTTTGCTGCATCTAAAGGTTTTAAGCTATATCAAATGGATGTTAAAAGTGCTTTTCTTAATGGCTACATAGATGAGGAAGTTTATCTCAAACAACCACCTGGTTTTGAAAATCCAAATTTTCCTATTCATGTTTACAAACTGTCCAAAGCCTTGTACTGTCTCAAACAAGCCCCTAGAGCATGGTATGATAGGTTAAAAACATTCTTACTGGAAAAGGGGTTTACCATGGGCAAGGTTGATAAAACTCTTTTTGTGCTTAAGCATGGCAATGCCTCATTATTCGTTCAAGTGTATGTGGATGATATTATCTTTGGTTGTGCTTCTCACGATCTTGTGTCCAAGTTTTCAGCTATGATGAGTTCAGAATTTGAGATGAGTATGATGGGAGAACTCACGTACTTTTTGGGGCTGCAAATCAAGCAAACCAAAGAAGGGTACCTTTGTGCATCAAACAAAATACTCTCCTAAGGCGCTTCAACATGGACAAAAGCAAACCTCTTCGGACACCAATAGGAACAGCAACAACACTTGAACTTGATGAAGATTGTGATCCCGTTGATCAAAAAGAATATAGAAGGATGATCGGATCACTTTTGTATCTCACGGCATCAAGACCGGACATACAATTCAGCGTATGTCTTTGTGCACGGTTTCAAGCCTCCCCACGTGCTTCACATCGTCAAGCCGTCAAAAGGATTCTCAGGTACTTACATGGAACTCAAGAATTTGGCATTTTTCTTCCTTCTTCCTCAACCATTACTTTCAAAGCTTTTTCCGATGCTAATTTTGGGGGTTGTGGGATTGATAGGAAAAGTACTTCTAGTGCTTGTCATTTTCTTGGTAATTCACTTGTTGCCTGGTCCTCTAGAAAACAAAGTTCAGTTGCACAATCCACAGCCGAATCTGAATATGTAGCTGCTGCTAGTGCTTGCTCACAAATTATTTGGATTGTTCAAACATTTAAGGACTATGGGGTTGATCTAGATAGTGTTCCACTGTTTTGTGATAACACTAGTGCCATTTTCATTGCTAAAAACCCCGTGCAACATTCGAGAACTAAGCACATTGACATTATGTATCACTTTCTCCGTGGTAATGTCAAAAAAGGGAACATTGTGCTTCACCATGTAGATACCGAACAACATTTGGTTGACATTTTTACAAAGCCGTTGGATTTCACTCGTTTTTGTTACATTCATAGTGAAATAGGGGTTATGCATCCTCATGGCTTAAATTGAGGGAGAATTTTGAAACTTGGGAAGTCTATGCGTGAATCTGAAACTAAAATAATATGAGCATATTATTTCATGCATATATGACTTTGTGATTCCTTTTTCATGCTGAAAGTTCTTACTAGATTACTCGTGTTATACATTTTGTAGTTTTTACCATGTCTAGTAATTGGAATAATTACTTACACTAAATCTGGTCATGGTCGAACTTTCTTGATGTTTTGAACTTGTTACATGTCCACAAGTGCTTTTAATCATAAAGAATTAATCAAGTAATCAACTCACATGTTGAGTTTTTATGTTCAAATAAAAAAATGAGAAAAGATCAAGAGAATATGCATGCATCGCAGTTCTTCTTTTGAGATGGCTTATCATTGCACTTAGATATGAACTTGAAAGGAGTTGTGTATGACTAAAACCATGTCCTTAAGCTTCTGACTGTCAAATGACATAGGCTTGGCTTGGTTGGTTACAATAATGCTGATGCTGCATATAATCTCTTGCAAATGTCATAAGATCAAAATTTGTGCTTTCAATGTTAAATAAAATACAGCAACAACTGTCATGCTTTCAGGTCTTGAAATAGTTAAGTTTGTGAGATCATGACTTGCTTAAATTGAAAATTACACTTGATCTCTAGCATGGCTTACACTACTTTATGTATCTCATTGATGTGTTAGTGTAAGTTACTTGAAAGTATGATTTGGATGAGCTTTGTTTTATATGTATATGTTATAATGTGCTAATAACAAATTAAAATTTCTCTTTTGTACCTTGCTGAATACATTGTCAAAGGGGGATAAATTGATCACGCATTGCACACATTCACAAGTGTTTTGGCACGATTCTTCTCAGGGGGAGAATTTTTGGTATTTTTGTTTTTCTTCTCATTTTATTTCTGATTTACAAAGGGGGAGAAATTATTTTGAAAACATTTCATGTGAATAAGCCAATGTTCGGATTTTAAGTGGTGTTGCCAATGCATTAATCAAGGGGGAGATTGTGAGACCTATGTGTGCGGAATACACTGACTTTGATGATAAAAGTTTTGAATACTACCAAAACACCTTTTTAACAAGGTCCGACTCTAGGTCCGAGCTCCTGCAAGGTCCGACGATAGGTCCGACTTGTTTTGGGTAGCTCCGGCAAGGTCCGACGTAAGGTCCGACTTGCTTTGTCTAGGTCTGACTTATTTTGGCTAGGTCCGACTAATTTTTGCTAGCTCCAGTGCTAGGTCCGACTAGCTTTGGTAAATTCCGTGCTAGGTCCGACTAAGCTTTAGTAAGCTCCGGCGCTAGGTCCGACTAACTTTGGTAAGCTCCGGTTCAAGGTCCGGTTAGTTTTGGTAAGGTTCGGAGCTTGATTGCAATGGTTCTGCTTTTAACTTGCAATGTTTCGAACTTGCTTTACTCTTATGGAATGTTTGCTTAGTATTATTTTACTAAGTTTTTGGTGTGTTTTGGTGGTTATGGCTGATATCATTTTGCTATGGTTTCATGCTTATGTGAGGTGCTCACGTAAGATCTTGTAGTTTCAGAACTAACGAGAGTCAAGTCGAGGACTTGTGCTCGGAAGTATTGGTTGTTTATTCATGTGCAGGGGTTGCTTGAGTTCAAGACATGGCTGGTGACGGGATCCATTGAACTAGTCTTAGGGAGAAGATGAGGTTCAACAACCAAGTTCGGGAGGAATTGTGGTTGAGTTGATCAGGAGGTCGCGCAACATGTTTGGATCAAGAACAATGCATATGAAGGTATCGTGGACGTTGTTGGAAGGTGTTTGCACGTGTGCAAGGAGTGCATGGATGTGGCAACATGGTTCCAAGGCATGGTGAAGAGATATGGAAGTGGAGATATGGTTGAAAAGGTTCAACCGGCCGGATTTTGTGCTTAGGCTGCGGCTTAGGCGGTTATGGTTTGTCTATGGAAAGTTTCGAGTTGGTTATAACAGGATTTGGTGTTAGGCATGAAGTAGAGTTGTTTTAGGAATGTTTGGGACGGTCCTAAGGTGTTTCAAAGTCTTAAGATTGCTTCTATCTGCGTATAGAAGAGTCTTGAGCAGTATTGGAAAGTTACAGTTTGAATGCAAGTAGGAGTAGGAGTCCTAGTTTTAATTGGATTGGTCATGGAGCTGGTTATATAAGCAAGGGAGGCCAGAGCTCGTGGGGCACTACTTTGGGGCTGTTCCTCTTGTGTTTTGATAAATAAAATTCGTATTCTAAAGGAACTTTTGTGCCTTGTTCGTCTGACTTGTTTTAGACAAGTTTTTCTCGTCGAGATTCTGTTCAGCACTACCTTGCTTCGGTGGTTTTATGATAACTCGAGTTTTACAGATCCAATTAATGTGATTCTTTTTATTTTATCTTCAAAACTTGATTATCTATCATCTGTGAAAATTTCAAGGTCATTTAATTTGTGGTTTCTGATCTACACGAGATTCTTTGCAGTATTCTAGAACTGTTTTTCTCGCGTAGGACAGATTGACCTTTGTTCGATCTTTCGATCGTAACTTGAGTTTCTCTCAACGGATTTTCATGATTTTTGTTGTGACGTCTTCGTGACTTGATTCTATATAATATATACTAGTTTTGTTACAGTTGAACACGTTTAGATTAGTCACACACACGGTTTCTTTAACAGATCGGTTTTCTGCTGAGGGGTGTTTTGTTGCTTCTGCTGAAAAGTTTTTATCTACCATTCACCCCGCCTCTGGTAGCTTTACACGTGTACTTTGATCCTACAAAATACATTATTCATTGAGAGAAATTACAATTTAAAAAAATTCAAATTTAAATTTAAAGATTTCTTCAGTAATATAAATTTTTTATAATGGAAGACCGCTCTGCAAATGTTTACCATTTTTCATGCTTCTTTGTATTTATATTTTAATTTAGAAAGTGAAGGCAGAAATAAATTCAGGAAAATGAAAATCCTCATTGATCCCACCTGTCAGTGACTGCCTTCACCTTCTTCTTCCTTGGGGCAGCCACCTACCCGTCGACCATAGTGGCTGCCAGAGTAAGGCGAAGACCAAAGATAAGACCCATCACTCGGCGAGCTCATCTTTTTCTCGATCGCTCCATCCCCATCATTTTCTCGTGACACACAGCCAAACTCCTGAGCGCCACCATTGCCACAGGGCGCGGACCTCTTAACACCATACCATTACCACCCCGCCCCCCCACAGCCGAGATGAAACATGGACGCGTGCATCCTCGCTTGGCCACCTAGAGAAGTGACCGAGTCCCATCTTCCTCTTCGAGTAGAGTGCATTCTAGTAGTGGGTATGAACTTATATCACACCACCAATGTATTTTTATCTTAAAATTTATTGGATACGTGCAAATTCTTGTACCACATAACACTCCAGATTGACAATAAAGTCAAGCATAACCGCAGACTCCAATATACTATCAAGTGTAAGACCCATCAAAATAAGTTATTCTCTCTAATCTCATACAGGCCGGGAGTTGCAATTCCATGGCTATTTATGCTGGTGGCATGGTTGCTGTCATGGGAGCTTCCTTCAGAACAGTGAAGTCGTCCGTGCTCGTATAAGTCGATGGAGGTGGCGGCAGATCGCTGGTTGTAGGGTCTGGTCCTGTAGGAATCTTCCTCAGCACCTAGAAATCTCCCCTTGGAACATTGAAGTCATCCATACTCACATGAGTCGATGGAGGCGGCGGAGGATCGCTGATAATAGGGTTTGGTCCTGTGGGAACCTTCCTCAGCACCGAGAAGGCCCCGCTCAGGACAGCGAGGTCATCCGTACTCACATGACCCGGTGGAGGTGCCGGCGGATCGCTGGTAATAGGTTCTGGTCCATTTGGAACCTTCCTCAGCACTGAGAAGGCCCCCATGCTCAGCAGTGGTGGTGGTGAGCGGCGAGCTGACGCCATGGATGGGAGTATAATCTGCAGCAGGAACAGAGCCAAGAGCACCGCAATAGTGTTTTTGTTTGACTCCATAACAATTTTGGCTAGGTAAGGCTTTCTGTAGTTCTGCTACCACATTCTCCTGTTCTTCTATGGCCTATTGTGTCATTCAAGTGGTAGCATTTATAGGACTGCGCTCTGGCCATAAGGCACTGTGCAGGCTAACAAAATCATATATGGCAGTATATCACAACACTAAGGCTCATTACATGTAAGAAATAATATAGATACTCATTACAGGAATCATGAGAATATACGACGGCCAAAATATTGATGACGGTGCCATCGTCAATAAACATATTGACGACGGCTAGAATCCACCGCTGTCAATAAGTCATTAATTGATGACGGTTGACCTGAAGCCGTTGTCTATAAGGTTTCGGGCCTTATGGACGACGGCCCGCCGTCGACAATAAAGACCCTCGTCAACATAGGCCGAAATTTGGGCCTGCCCAGACTTTATAGACGACGGTTAAACGGTACCATCGTCAATAGGGCGTTGTAGACGACGGTACAAGTATACGGTCGTTTATAAGGACCGATATACCCGGGCGGCGGCCGCCACTCGGCTCGATTTTTTCCTCACTCGCCAGCGCCGCCGTTGTTTCGTCGGACCGCCACCGCTTTGTCAGCTTCGTCGGACTGCCACCGCTTCATCGGTCCACCGCCACCGCCGGCGACCGCCTACACCGCCGCCGCCGACCACCATCATCCTGAAACACATGGCAAGAAAAATAAGAAAAATAAGACCGAGTGGAGAGTAAGGGCAGCAGGACGGTGGGGCCTGGGTGCCACAGCTCCGCTTGTGTCGATTGAGGACCGAGCCATGTGCGGGCCTGTTGAACAAGCTAGAACAGTACCGAAGACCTACCGGATATATGGGAACCGGGAAACTGATGTAACTCGGGTAGCTGGGTGTTGAGGCATACCTGGTCGTTCAGAGGGTAGGTTGAGAGCTTGAGGTGTAAATCGGCTGGCGGCACTGCAGATGCGCGCACATAGACCTCTTGCTCGGGACGATTGGAACGGTTCAACATTTCGCTGATGGGTGAAAGGTGGTTGCGTACGACGTCCGTGATGGTTGCTGTAGGCAACATCGAGTACGGGCGTACGTGACGGGTTATTCGGGTAACACTGCAGGTGTAAATCGATTATAATCACCATGCCTCACGGTCAGTGAGTACCACTTGTTCACTGTACCGTGATATAGAAAGAACAGGCTAGATACATGTTAAAAGTTTGCTGGTTGAAAAGCTATACCTTGCTTGTTAATAACTTGCTGTAGTTTAGAGCTAATTAAAGTTCTTTTCGACCTTGGGAAAAGTACATGAGAGAAATGCGTTTCTTGTCTTATTGCGGCTCTCTCATGTGCCTTACCGTGAGGTTCTACACAACTTGCTGTTAAAACTTGAAAGTAAGGTTCAAATAATTAGGCGAGTCCTTTGCAACTTATTTACCTTATGTACCCTGAATCCCTCATGTAGAAGTTTCCTGTATAGGAGAGACGGGTCAGACTTGCTGAGCCATCGTGCTCGCTGCTTGTGTTTGAAGCTTTTGCAGGGTGTTATGAGGAAGGGACTCCTGAGGAGGAGACGGAACCCCAAGAGGGAAACCCCGTCGAGTGGGAGTCGTGCACGCCGCCGTGTTAGTGTGCATGTGTGCTAGCGGGGACACATTCACGGGCTGAACGTGAACTCGGTGCGTAGTCTATGCCCGTGAGTGTAG
The DNA here is from genome assembly GCA_030760725.1 of Neostapfia colusana. Lineage (NCBI taxonomy): Eukaryota > Viridiplantae > Streptophyta > Magnoliopsida > Poales > Poaceae > Neostapfia > Neostapfia colusana. Next base: position 24,581,145 of record JASWHV010000008.1, on the reverse strand, counting down.
ACTGAACGTATTTTGTTGTACAAATGTTGATACACTTGTTTATGTAAAAAAATTTTGCTTCCGCTTTGTATCTTTGATGTGCGTTATCCGGTGTTGTGCAACGCAGCACCCCTCAGCGTGATCCTTGCTCGACGGTGACGTGGGGCCCTCGCAACACATTGTAAGTGTTCATCACACCACACACACCTCATTTGAGGAAAACTTATGAACACCTTTGAAGAGCAAGTAAACACCATCAACATGGTCATTAGAGGATAAACTCACAAAATGCAAAAGTGGAATTTCCCACATGCATCTTATAGGGGTTGAGCATATGAAAAACTCATACACTTTGCTAGGAATGCTCATGCCAAATTTTACCCAAATCCAAAACTTTTTTGAGGTATTTTTGGGTATAATTAGAAAGAGGCTAGTTTGAACTCAAAATCAAATTCAAACTCCTTTCATCCCATGAATTCAAAAGTGGGATTCATATTCACACTCAGCACATTTTTGTGAGCTCACACACCAATTTTCACTCCATTTGGAGTTGATCTTGACATGAGCCAATTTAAGCAAATTCAAATCCAATTTGAATTTCAAACTGCATATGTGCTATGATTATAGTGAAACACTTCACAATTTTAATTCTACCAATTTCAAATGGGCATTTGGTGGATAATTCAAATTGCAAAGGGCATTAGGGGCACTACTTTTTAGAGCAGTGGGCAAAATTAAATTTCAGAAGTTAAACTAGGTGTGGGACCCTCCTGTCAGCCTCCTTGTTGATCAACCGACTGAAGACTACCGGGGCTCGGTTTCTCGGGCCACTGCTGTGGTCGCCACCGAGCTAGATGCTGCTGCCAGCTCCTGCTCGGCGTGCGCTCACGCTCAGCCGACGTCCACCCTCCTTATCTCCGAGCCCGAGCCGGCAAAAAGCAGTTCGCTCATTCATCTGCTCCCTCGCGCAAGAAACGCTGCCATCACCTCCGCCACCTCGGGTTCGATCAGGGAACCGGCAAACACCACACCCACACTCCCTCTGAGCTGCTAAACCGCACCACCACATCTCCTTTGATCGTTCAGCCATGAGTACGAGCTGAAATCACCGCTCCTCAAGCCGCCCCAGATTGTTGCGCGGCAAACCAAAACTCACCGCCGTTCGGTGCTCTCGTGGACAGCCCAACTCAGAGGCTTCCACACATGATCAAAGCCAACCTTAGCAGCATTGCACATCCGCGCTGATACACCCCAACTCACAGCTCAAGCCGTGAACCATTGCCGGTGAATTTGGCGATTTTCTCCCAGACGCAACAGAGTGACCTTTCGGTACGAGTTTAGCAAATTTGAGCTCAGTTCTTGTTCTGAGCTCACCAAAACACGCACAAAGGAGCTAGACCGGCAAGCGGTCAATTCTTCTTCACAACCCGAGCTTGAAACTTCATGTAGGAAGGCCATCTCCAAGCTTTCCGAACATGAACACGAAGAACACCCTCGGGCGCACGGTGACAACCTAGTTGGAGCCATTCCTCAGAAAATTTAAAGCCCAGTCAATGATCCTCGAGGTCCACTGGTGCTCTAGAGCCATTTAGCCAAGATTTTGGTGGGCTAGGTCAGTCGGCCGACAGGCTGAAGTTTTACCGAAGCCGCCGCACGCCGCCGACGGTGTTCCGGCCGCCGGTAGCTCTCACTCGTGCCATAGACGGGTTGCTTGCCCTCCCAAACGCACATGCGGCGAAAATTAGGCCGAGAGGTGGATGGAGTAGAGAGATTCATCGAGCTCCGGCACGGCCACGCGTGCGGGCGCGAGAGGTAGAAGAAGAACTATGCGTGGGACCCACCAGCAGGGATTTAAACATTTCCCGATTTTCAGATTTAGTTCAAACTTCAAACCCACATAACTTTGGCAAGGAAACTCCAAATCGAGAGAACCAAATTTTGTTGGATTCAGCTCTATGAGTAATTTACAACAAATCAAGTTTCACTTCATGAAAACCTTTATTTCTCCACAATTAATTCTTCAAAATTTAAATTGTTTATAATTTTAACTGAAGAAACCTTTGAAGAAAAATTCTTAAATTTGGCTAGGATGTTCCTCACAATATACCTGAGCTGCCATAATAAATTTCAGATCCATTTGAGCTCATTTGATCTACTTAATGGTATGATTAATAAAACTGTTCCAGAGAAAATGGAAAATGTCCAGAAACATTTTCAGATTTTCTCTGAAATTGTTTAGCTCATATCTTTATCTAGGACTCTTGAAATTAAGTGAAACCAACTCCATTAGAACCCTCTGAAAATATAGTTTTCAGAAAGTCAGGGCTTGCTCCATAAAAATCTCTAGAACACCTTAAGAGCTCCAATTAAGGCCAAATACACATTTATTTGTGGAGGGCTCAAATGAGCTTTGCTGCAAATGAAATTTGGCCAAATCTCTGTTTAGGTTGTATCCAAACCACAGTAAAATTTCAGAGTCATTGGGCCTGTCTAGCAGTACTTATAGTCTTATCAAATTCAACTTAAAATTCAATTGCATTCAAATTGACATATACATATGTTTATCTCATGTAGTCGCTAAGGTTGAGGAGGAGCCAGAAGTCTTAGACTTCATAACTCCAGAGGAACAGCTAGCTTACGACCAACAGCAGCAAGGCAAGCTCCGGTTTGCATTAGCCTTTTTTAAACTTTATTGTTTTGAGAACTTACCTTACGTATCCATCTTATTTCTGCATTAGATTATTGTTTAGAAACCTAAATGCATAGCCAATAAAACCCTGGTTTGGGCTTAGTTCTTTAAACATCAATTAGCCACTACAATGCTAAGATAGTGTAGGATTTGGTACAAGTCGAGTAGTTGGAACTGCTCGCGAGAATAGGCTAGAGGCACACTACTCAGGTAAAGATAGCAAATGGAACACATGGCAATAAAACTGAGACCGAGTGGAGAGTAAGTGCAGCAGGACGTTGGGGCCTGGGTGCCATAGATCCGCTTGTGTTGATTAATGACCGAGCCGTGTGCGGGCCTGTTGAACAAGATAGAACAGTACCGAAGACCTACCGGATATATGGGAACCGGGAAACCAATGTAAATCGGGTAGCCGGGTGTTGAGGCATTGCTTGTCATCCAGAGGGTAGGTTGAGAGCTTGAGGTGTAAATTGGCTGGCGGCACTGCAGATGCGCGTGTAGGGACCTGTTGCTCGGGATGATAGGACCGGTTCAACATTTGGCTGACGGATGAAAGGTGGTCGTGTACGACGTCCGTGATGGTTGCTGTAGGCAACAACGAGTACGGGCGTACGTGACGGGTTATTCGGTTAACCCTGCAGGTGTAAATCGATTATAATCGCTGTCCCTCACGTTTAGTGAGTACCACTTGTTTACTGTAACATGATGTAGAAAGAACAGGCTAGATACATGTTAAAAGCTTGCTGATTTGAAGGATGGATCTCGATTGCTAATGAAGTGCTATAGTTTAGTGCTAATTCAAGTTCTATTCAACCTTGGACAAAGAACATGAGAGAAATGCGTTTCTTGTTTGATTGCAGCTCTCTTATGTGCCGTAGCGTGAGGTTCTCCACAACTTGCTGCTAAAACTTGAAAGTAAGGTTCAAATACTTAGTCGAGTCCTTTGCAACTTACTTTCCCATTTACACTGTAATCCAGCATGTAGAAGTTTCATGTATAGGAAAGAACGGGTCAGAATTGTTGAGCCATCATGCTCACTGCTTGTGTTTGAGGCTTTTGCAGGGTGTTATGAGGAGGGGACTCGCAAGGAGGAGACGGACCCCTAAGAGGGAAACCCCGTCGAGTGGGAGTCATGCACGCCGCCATGTTAGTGTGCATGTGTGCTAGAGGGAACACGTTCACGAGCTGAATGTGAACTCTGTGAATAGTCTACGCCCATGAGTGTGGACTGAACATATTTTATTGTAAACATGTTCATAAACTCTTTTATGTAATAAAACTTCGCTTCTGCTTTGTAATTTTTATGTGTGTTATCCAGTGCTGTGCAACGCAGCAGCCCTCAGCGTGATCCTAGCTCGTCGAGGCCGTGAGGCCCTCACAGCGTGGTATCAGAGCTCGCTTGAGGTTTAACGCACTAAAAAGGTCATATTTTTCAAAAACTCGGTGAGGAACGAGTTAGTATCCCATATAAGGATGTTATTAGTGTATAGAAAGTGGCAAAATCTAACCTATGTGCTTATGTCGGAAAATCATGCATCTCGAGACATCATATGTCTTGGGGGTGCATGTAAGCGATGTCCACCAGTGCGCACAAGCTAAAGGGTGCATCCTCACGGGTGGCAGGTATCCTCTACGACTCCTCATGTCGTTTGGGGTATTCGCGCAACGCCCTTCCCTGGCGTGCTACGGGCAAGTTTGGGAGACCCCGTCACGTGGTTAGTAACGTGAACACGTAGCTCAAGGCGTGTTTGGCTTGAGAACAACCGTGCGAGTGATGACGGACGGTTGCATGAACTGTATTGGGACCGGGCTTGTTGTGCAGCCGAGCCTGACGATTGAGTGGTTTATTTGCAGGTAGTCTGACCATTAATCAGTAGACGAGTAGCTCCGTGTGCGAGAGATGTTTAGTGCCACTGAACTAACGAAGCCTGCTAAGTCCGGTATAGGTTTTTCTTTGTGAGAAACGTAGTACCGACAATAACTGGTGACGCTTCGACATCACACCCCACTAAATGTTGTACCTCATTGTAAAACTTGAAGGTTTGATCCAGAGCACAAATACTTTGATGTAACTTTTTCCCTTAATCAGGATGTTCAAAGTTAACAAGTTTTCAACTTATAGGATACTAAGGACAGAGTCGTCTATTTTCAGCTGAAATAAGGCTGAAGTTAAAAAGAGGCTAGAGGTTGAGTTCTTTCGAGGTTGTGGTCATATGATACATTTCTGGAAATCTTTGGAAGAGCTTTACAACTTTTCTGTTGATGTACATAGAAGTTTTGTGGGGAACCCCTTCTGGGATCCACACTCCAGGATACACATTGGATGGTGCCGTGCGATGTGGCACCCAATAGCATACACGAAAAGAACCACAAAGTACAAAGTCTTTTATTTCCCAATATAGTGTCATGTACAAAATAATGTACCACGAGGGTACACGCAGCGGAATATACATACACACTTACTCTCGGTCCTAACTATGCAAAAGAGAAGACGTCCAGCCTGCGGACGCTTCTTACTAGCTTCCACAAAGATGAGTTCAGCGGCAGGGTTTCCGGTGAGTCTCTGATGGCTCACCGAACAACTATCTTCATAGCAAATTATATAACCTGCAAAACACTAATAATGCAACCGTGAGCACGATGGCTCAGCAAGACTTAACCGACACTCCTAACCATGAAACTTTACATGCAGGGATTACTAACATAGGAAAAAATATGATGCAACAATGACACGCCTAAATGTTGATCCTTACTTTCAGGTTTATAGCAGCAGATTATTATGCCTTAGGCAGCCCTCACATCAGAAGTCCACAATCAAACAAGAAACACTTTCCTCCGATGTGGTGATACCCAAAGAGGAAAATAAACTTAGTGAGCTCTACAACTATAGCATAAATGGTTGGCAATATAATAAATTTAACAACTTCCTGCTGCTACTCTCTGCTCGGTCTCATTTTCATTTCCAGAACATTCATTCTCTAGAATCAAACCCCACTGAACCAATATCCTAAACTCGCGAGTAGCTTCCAACTGTCCGACTTGTACCGGATCCTACACAACTTAAGCCTAGCCGAAGCTACACAAAGGTAACCTATTCTACCCTTTAACTCCAAGGGTTTGTGTGTCATGCATTTGGAGTATCAATCACCTTGACCTAATGCACAATACATACTAGACCCACATAAGTGATACAAAGCAAAATATAACTAAAAAGTTGTTAAATGCAAACCGGGGCTTGCCTTATGTTGCTGCAGGTTTATTTGTACTTTTAAGTCAGTAGCTTTGCAACGAGTAAGGCTTCAACTTGTTGCTCCGAGTTGAGTTCCTCGTCGAACTCCTTCGTCTTGTTTCCTACCGATATAAATATGCACAGTTTTAATACGAGTAACTGAATTATAAAACAAATGTGTTTTAGGAACTAAGAATGGTTTAGACCAACTCTAAAGTGAGTGAAGAGCTCTGTTATGGAAAAAAAACAGAGGATATCTTTAGGTGGGCAGTGGATGTTTGTTCAAGAAAATGCAAAGATCTATTTATAATGGACCTAAGAAAGGTTGTAGAAGGAACCAACAGAAACCTGGAGAAGATGATCTCAATTTGCTCTGAAATTTTTACAGTGGACCATAGATCATACAGAGGTATGGCTTGCAAAATTTCAGACAAAGTTGATGGAAGATGGGGCCTAGGGGATTTTCTTATTATTTGGCTTCTCTGGATTCCTATGGCAATTATAGTGTCTTGTCATGCTCCAAATATGGTTTTTAAGAAACTTTAGAGTCTTATGAGTCCATAGGACTTGGGTTCACCATTTCTGGAGCTTCCTACACAGAGATATGGATTTTAGAAGTTGGAGCTAAAAGATGAAAACCTTTCTGCTATTTTTCCTAATTTTCAGAGACATACAAGATTGAATGAACATTTGGCCAAGCAAATGAAGTCAAATGCCTATGAAAATTTTACTGGGGTTCAATGACCTTTGGAAGAGTGTGCTGCCCAAATTTGGGAATTTTCCAATAAACAGAACTCCTGTAAAAATTCCTACAAGATTTTCCTTAAATGAATTAATGAGCCAAAACCATGAATTTTCATAACTATTGGGCTACACCTCTGTATAGTACTCTTTGAGAGGAATCCAAAAAAATTGTTTCACAATTTTTGGACAATCCTACATAAAGTAATGGCTCTCCAAAGTTTGTACTGAATTAGGAAAATCTGGAAAATGTTTAAGTGACAACAGTGGGTCCCACTCGTCATCCCTAACCTCCAGCCTCGCGCCAAACAGAGCAGTGGCGGCTCCCTCCGGCGAATTTTTGCAAGTTCAAGTTTAGACTTTGAGCTCACACCTTTAAATTGAAAAGTTTAAATTCCCTCACATTTTCTCTGTGTGAATTGTTGCCCCACTTGCTAAAATTTTGGGATTTCACATCCCTCCCCCCTTAAAAAGAATCCCGTCCCGAGATTCATAAAGAAGAGACGAAGTGGTAAAGAAGGAATTACCGGATATAAGCGGACAGAAAGACCTGATAGTTTGAACGGAGGTATTCTTCACTCTCCCATGTTGCTTCCTCCGTGGTATGATTGCTCCATAATACCTTATAGAATTGGAGCGTCCGATTCCTTGTCGACCGAGACTTTTCATCAATAATCCGGATTGGATGCTCGGTATAGGAGAGATCCGGTTGCAATGTCTCGAGATCTTCAGTGCACACAGCGGTGGTATTCTTGAGACATTTTCGAAGCTGAGAGACGTGAAAATATCATGCACCCCAGCGAGATTCGTCGGTAGCTCAAGCCGGTAAGCTACGGGTCCACATTTCTCCGTGATAGCAAATGGACCAATAAACTGGGGAGTGAGCTTCCCTTTTACACCGAATCGGTGAACTCCCTTCATTGGAGATACGCGGAGATATACGTACTCTCCGACGTTGAAGTTCAACGGTCGACGTCGCTGGTCTGAATAACTCTTCTGTCGAGATTGAGCAGCATTTAAATTTGCTTGTATGATCCGAACTCGTTCTTCGGCGTCATTGACAAGGTCAATCCCGAATGTCACTCTTTCACCGGATTCACACCAATTCAGCGGTGTACGACATCTACGGCCATAGAGAGACTCATACGGTGCCATCTTGATACTCGTTTGATAGCTGTTGTTGTATGAGAATTCCGCCAACGGTAGATAAGCGTCCCAATTCTTACCTGTAAAGGTCCCAAAAATGTGAATATAAAGAAACATGAGTTTGCACAAATGTTGGAGTCATGTGTATGAAAAAGGGGCTTAGTTGAAACTTTTTCCACATATGATATCATAGGTGAGATTCTTCTAAACAAACTTAGGGTTTCTGCATGGATGGACCTCATGTGGATTAAAACCACAGAAGTGAAGAACTCAAGTGCAATGGGAGGGTTTAAAAATCAGAGTTTGAACTAAATGTTAAACTCAAACTTCAAATGAGGGGAGCACACAATGGAAATTCAAAACTGTTGTGTTCAAACTCTTGTTTGCAGCAGCTAACCCAAGAATCAAATTACATATTTGGATTCCTTAGGTCCAAAGTAGTGGGTAGGCAAAGTTTCATTAATTTTTGAAAAGATTTGCTACCCATTTTTCCAAATGGAGTTAAATGTGCAAGGAATTCAAATAAACATTTGAATTTGGATGGGATTTGTCCAACTATGCAAATGCATCTCAGTTTCCAACTTTCAAACATTTGGGTTGGATAATTGTCAAACTTTGGTGATCTTCTGAGGAGAAGGGGTACTGACTAGTGGGGCCTACATGTCATAGGGAGGAATAGTGTGGCGGTCCGGAATCCGCTCATTCAGGATCGCAGAGGGTGGTGCCGCACGATGCGTCACCCGACAGCACACGTCATAAGAACACATTATATTGCAAGGGAAAACAAACTGAAGGTACAAAGTAGTACACTTCTCAGTTACAAACTAGAGTCTTTATTACACAGCGGAAGTTTCTATTGTACAACTCACGCCCGCCTATCAAGCAAAAGTCGGTTGCCCAGCCCTAGGGCAACCCACACTAGCTGCACGTCTCAGCTCAGCGCGGCGTGTACGGCTCCCACTCAGCCGTGGTCCCCGACGGAGGGTAACCCTCGCCGGTGGACTCGTACTCCGAGTCCGTGGGTGGCTCCTCACCTGAAAAACACTTAAGCAGCAACCGTGAGCACGAAGGCTCAGCAAGGCTTAACCGACTCACCTAAGCATGAAACTCTACATGAGGTGTACCATGACATAGGATAGCAGTGTTGCAGCAAATGGACACGCCTACAAGTTCATCCTTAGTTCATCTTTTAGCAACAAATTAACGGTTCATAAAGCTGAAATTTAGTGAGCGATATTTGGTGGCACACATGTAACAATACAATTATATCATAACAGCAATATTGAATCATAACATGTAATTCATTAATCTACGTTACGACGCAGTGAACAAGCGGTACTCGTCACCGCGAGGGACGGCGAATCGACTCGATATACACCTGCAGGGAAACCCAAAGAGCACGTCACGTACGCCCACCCGTGGAGCTGCACAGCACGCTCACTCGATGTCGTACGGGACAACCTTTCACCCAACAGCCCAAACGTCGAACCGGTCGCACCGAAATGGGCAGGAGGTTCCCCACACGGAGCATCTCTCTATGTCCGTTGGCAGATTTCCACCTTGCTGCCCTCAACCGACACCTATAAATCGGTGTGCTATGCCTCGACGCCCGGAGGTTTAGGCTACATCGGTTTATCGGGGCCCATATATCCGATATGCCTTCGGTACGTTCAATACTTGTTCAGCAGGGCCGCACACGGATCAGTCCTCAATCGACACGGGCAGGGCTGCGCACACAAGACTCCCTCTTGCTGCGCCCTAGCCCCTGCCTAGTCTCATGTTCATTACTAAAGTGATCTCACATCACTCAACCGAACCCGTGTGTCCCAAGCCTATCTCGCGAGTAGATTCCAACTACTCGACTTGTACCGAAGCCCTATGACTCATTAAGCATAGCGTGTCTACTCGAGGTCCTTGACACTACCCTCACTCTTTTAGGAATCTTTGGTTATGCAAGTGGGGTTTCATTCATCCTATACCTAATGCACATACATACTTCATATGACACGTATAAACAAAGTAAGACTTATAAAAGGTTAATGCAAACCGGGGCTTGCCTGGTTGCTGCTGGTCAGGGGTTAAGTCTTCGTCCGGAAGAAGGAAGTCCAGCACTTCCGGAGTCTCTTCTTCAACGGCTACACATTAATGAAATACTACATGTTAATTTAGATGCAAATGTCAGTTTTAGAGTAAGACTTCTACTATTAGTTCTAATAACCAGCCTCTAACACCTGGAACTTTGTTCAAGAATTTAAAGATGAACTGGTGTTGGTGGTTTGGCTTGGACTTAATCACATGGTTAAATGCTAAGTGGTTTTTCCATATTAATCCCTTAAGTGGTTAAACAGGACAGGGATGATCTAGAGCTCCAATAGAGCTGAGAATTTTTGTGTGAGTTCCTTGTCACAAGAAAACTCTCTGGACCAAACATTAGCACTTTTCATGGAGTGGTTTGCTCAGAATAATTCTCTTGGCAAATCAGCAAGGAAGAATTTATTCTGAGGTAATACCCCTGTTCATGCTCAACTTAATGAACTACAATTTCAATTATAGCTCATAGAGTTTGCATGAATTTTCCTAACATTTTTGGGGTTAAGATTTGCCCAGAACTGAATTTCCAAGTTTTGGAAATTCTCTGAAAATGTTTCTGGATTCAAATGAACACAGCACCTTCCAATTTGAATTGCTCTGACCAAATCAACTCCAAATGGTCTGAAACTTTTACAGGGGTTTACTAATGTCCTAAAGAACATTCTGGCAAAATTTGGGGATTTTTGGATGGACCAAATTCCCTCTAAAATTATTTTGCTGAAAAGATTTAAAGAATTTTCCAGAATTAATTAATGGTTTTCATACAAATTGGGTTGTATATCTGGACAGAGCTAGGCAAGATGAATCCAACCCAATTTGAATCACTAAATTTGGAGCTTCCTAGCAAAAGTTATGGGGTTCTAAAGTTTGCACTAAAACTGGAAATTCCAGAAATGTTTAAATCCTGCGGGTGGGTCCACGTACACGTGTCGACCGCTGGAGCCGAGCCACACGGGGCCACAGACTCCTTCCCGCGCGGCCGCACTGGATCCCGGACCACAGAGAATCCCACCCATTTATCTCCAGCCGCTGACGCGTGGGGCTACCCCTTCGTCTTCCTCCGGCCACACGCGCGACCCCGCCGCCAAGCTCGCCGGAGCTCTCGCCGGAGAGGGGTTCCGGTCCTCGGAGCTTGCTGAATCTCGCCGCCAGTGCCTATCTCGGCCTGAGGAACACGGTGGTGCCCTCCCCAGAACTTGACAACCACCGGAACAGTGCTCCCGACGGCAACAGCGGCCGGGAGCTCACCGGCGACGTCCAACTCGGCATCCCACGCACCTTTTTCGATGCGGTTTGCTCGGGAAGCTCCGCTGACACCTGCTGGTCACGGACATGGACACCGATCCCCGTGAAAACAGCGGTAACTACGACCTCACCGGCGACCTAGGCCGGATATCGGCTGTGCTTCAGAAAACTTCAAAGAACCGTAAACCTAGCCCACGGTTTTTACTGGTTTTCGATCCTAGGTGGTCGTGGCCGTGTATAGAGCGTGTGCATGACTCGGTTTGCCCGGTGATGAGCTAACCCCCACGAATTTTGGGATTTTGTGGGAGCTCGGTCTCAAGACACCCGAAGCTTTCCCGGTGAAATACTCCCTCGACAGCCCATGAAATGAAGAACGGTAGGGACTAGAAGAATCAGCACCTTAAGGCGGTCCTTTCTTGTGTGGCTCGTCGGGCACGAGCGCGCCTGTGCTGGCCGGACGCCGGTGATCAGAGAGGGCGACGTTTCTGTGCTCGTGCGGAAACGAGGAAGGAGCCCGGTAGGGGGGGGTTCTCGTTTTGGAAAGCAGGAGGAAGGCGGCGTGGGCTGTGCGCTGGCCTTTAAGCCGCGGTTTGGCACCGTGAGGTGGCCGATTGCTGCCTCGGTGGCTCGCCGCCGTTCCCTGGCTTGCGCGCGAAGTCGGGGTCGGCTGCAGCAACCGACTGCCCCTCATGTGTGCCACTGACCTGTGGGCCTCCCCCTTTCTTCTTTTTCCCTAATATTTCTTTTCTGTTTTGTTAATTATCCCACCAGCTACTCACAATTTAATGTGAGACTTAGTTCCCAAGTCTTTGTTTGAATTTGAATTCTCAAATTCAAACTTTGTTTGGTTAAATGTGCTTCATATTTAAACTGAAATTCAAATTCAGTTTTGAATTCTTGCAAATTTAGCTCTTGACAAGATGAGCTCCAATGGGGATGAGAATTGGTGAGCTTACTCAGAAAAATGTGCTGAGTATAGATATGGAGCTAACTTTTGAATTTGGATGATGAAAGTTGCTGCAATTTGAATTTACATTCAAATTGGCCTCTTTTTGAAATAACCCAAAAGTGCCTCAAAAATTGTTGAATTTGCATGAGCTTTGGACTGAACCTTCCCAAGACTTTTAAAATCCTAGGGGTGAGCTCAACCTCTCATGCTCATGTGTAGAAACCCTACATTGTGAAAGTGAAGGCTTTCCCCTCTAATCATTCTTTTGATGGAGGTTACTTGCTCTTCACAACATTTCCTATGGTGTCCACAATAAAAACTGTGGTGTTGTGAGGTGAAGAAAAGTTTTTGCAAGTCCCTTTTCTTGGGCTTTTACATCCCTCCCCCCTTAAAAGAATCTCGTCCCGAGATTACAAAAGAAGAGATAGCAATGAAATAGGGACTTACCCGTGTTGAGAAGATATGAACTCCGGGTAATTTGAGCGAAGGAACTCCTCGCTCTCCCACATCGCTTCTTCGGCGGTATGGTTACTCCAGAGTATTTTGTAGAACCACAACGTTCTGCTACGCGTGGTTCGGGCTTTCTCATCAAGAATGGCCACCGGATACTCATCATATGTTAAATACGGTTTCAATTCGCCGATGTCTTCGGTAGGAACAGCAGCTGTATGCTTCAAACATTTTCACAGTTGCGAAACAAGGAAAACATCATGGACACCCGCAAGAGATGCCGGTAATTCCAATCGATACGCCGCTGGTCCACACTTCTCAGTGATAGCGTAGGGTCCAATAAAACGGGGAGCGAGCTTCCCCTTCACACCGAACCGGTGCACGCCCTTCATTGGAGACACGCGGAGGTACACGTGTTCCCCGACGTCAAAGTGCAACGGTCTACGCCTCTTATCAGCATAGCTCTTCTGTCGGGATTGAGCGGCCTTCAAATGGGCTTGAATGGTCCGAACGTGCTCTTCGGCGTCGTTCACCACATCAACCCCGAATGTGACCCTTTCACCAGACTCGCACCAATTTAGTGGGGTGCGGCATTTACGACCGTAGAGAGCTTCGTAGGGTGCCATCTTGATACTCGCCTGATAGCCGTTGTTGTACGAGAATTCCGCCAATGGTAGGTGATCATCCCAGTTCCTACCATGGTGGATGGCACATGCTCTCAACATGTCTTCCAGAACTTGATTCACCCTCTCTGTCTGGCCATCTGTTTGAGGGTGATAAGCGGAGCTCCTAATCAACTTAGTACCCAATGCAGCATGTAGCTGCTCCCAAAAGCGACATACAAATAATGCACCTCGATCTGAGACAATGGTCTTGGGTACCCCGTATAGGCATAGAATCTTCGCTATGTATAGCTCCGCATATTTGCCAGCATTGTAACGTGTATTCACCGGAATGAAGCGAGCCGTCTTGGTTAACCGATCAACGATTACCCATATGGAATCATGCTTGTTGGCTGTTAGGGGTAATCCCACAATGAAATCCATGCTCACATCTTCCCATTTCCATGCCGGGACCTTCAGGGGTTGCAACAGCCCTGATTTCTTCATGTGATCAGCCTTCACTCGTCGGCACGTATCGCACTCGGATACGTACTTAGCTACCTCCCGCTTCATCCGTGTCCACCAAAATTTCTTTTTCAAATCTTGGTACATTTTGTTGCTGCCCGGATGAATGGAGTATTTAGACAAGTGGGCTTCGTCGAGGATTTTCTTCCTCAGTTCCACATCTCGGGGTACGACTATGCGGTCATTGAACCATAGCATCCCCTCATCATCCTTCCGGAAACATTTAATCTCTCCATTGTCTATCCGTCTCCGGAGATGTGTCATGCCTCTATCCGTTTTCTGAGCTGCAATGATGTCCTCCCTAATAGTAGGGATGAGGGCAAGGTTGTACAGCGATCCATAAGGAACCAAGTATAAACTTGGCTCTACCTCCTCCACCGGTGTAATGGCAAGGTGATGGACATGCGATTTCCGACTCAGCGCGTCGGCAACCGCATTCGCCTTGCCAGGGTGGTAGTGAATCTCAATTTCATAGTCCTTGATTAATTCCAACCACCTCCGTTGCCTCATGTTCAGCTCCTTCTGGGTGAAAATGTATTTCAAGCTCTTGTGGTCGGTGTAGAGATGCACCAAATTCCCCAGGAGATAGTGCCTCCACATTTTCAACGCCAAAACCACTGCAGCCAGCTCAAGGTCATGAGTGGGATAATGCTGCTCATGGTTCCAAAGTTGGCGTGAGCCATATGCGACCACACATCCTTCCTGCATCAACACGCAGCCAAGCCCAATACCGGACGCGTCACAATACACGTCGAAGGGCTTTGTTGTATCCGGCTGAGCTAACACCGGGGCTGTTGTGAGATGCTTCACCAATGTTCGGAACGCTCCTTCACACGCCGTGTTCCAAACATATTTCGTCCCTTTCTTCAGCAACTCTGTCATCGGCTTAGCGAGCTTGGAGAAGCTTGGAATGAATCTCCGGTAGTATCCCGCTAACCCGAGGAAACTTCTGACTTCATGAACTGAAGTGGGAGCTTTCCATTTCAGCACTTGCTCTATTTTGCTTGGGTCAACCGCAATGCCTTCAGCTGAGATGATATGTCCCAAGAATGGCACTTGGCTGATCCAAAACTCGCATTTACTGAACTTGACGTAGAGTTTATGGTCTCGCAATCGTTGAAGAACGATCCGCAAGTGTTCGGCATGTTCGGCTTCTGTCTTGGAGTAAACCAAGATATCGTCGATGAACACTACCACGAACTTGTCCAGCTCCGGCATGAACACCGAGTTCATGAGATACATGAAATGGGCTGGAGTATTTGTGAGACCAAAGGACATGACGAGATATTCATATAAGCCGTATCTCATCAAGAACGCCGTCTTCGGGATATCCTCCGCCCGGATCTTGATCTGGTGATATCCAGAGCGAAGGTCCATCTTTGAGAATACACTTGCCCCCACAAGTTGATCAAACAAGATATCAATACGGGGCAGTGGGTACTTGTTCTTGATGGTGACGGCGTTGAGCGGCCGGTAGTCCACACACAGCCTCAGGGTTTCATCCTTCTTCTTTACAAACAGCGCCGAGCATCCCCAAAGCGTGGAACTCGGCCTAATGAAACCCTTGCTCAACAGATCATTGAGCTGTTCTTTCAGTTCAGCCAGCTCATTTGGAGCCATCTTGTATGGTCTCCGTGATATGGGCGTAGTCCCGGGTGCAAGTTCAATCTTGAACTCGACATCCCGCTCAGGGGGCATGCCCGGAAGATCATCCGGGAACACATCAGGATACTCCCGGACTACAGGGATGTCTTCTAACTTGACAGCTTCAGCGTTATTAATTGCTAAAACTTCCCGGACTGGCGTATCTAACACCATGGAATGTGGACGGTGGAATGGAGAATTTAAGTGAACCGTCCGTGTCCGAGTCTCTAGGACAGCGCCATGGTATTGTAGCCATGACATCCCTAAGATTGCATCAATCTTTTGTCCCATAAGGATTATCAAGGTGGTGGAATATAGTTTCCCACCTAAGCACAGAGGTGCCTTTGGAATCATCATATTAGCTGAAATCTTCCCTCCCGGTGAGCAGATCATATAAGTGCAGTCGGTTGGGAAGACTTGCAATTGATGTTTAGCCACATAGGATGCACTTATAAAGCTGTGGGTTGAACCAGAATCAAATAATATGACGATGGCTTGATTGTTGAGAGTAAACGTACCCGCCAGCACGTTGTCTCCCTCTGGGGCGTCCTCATTGTCGAGGTTGCGGACGCCTCCAGTCCGCTGACCAACCTTCTTCACCGGAGGTCGGCCTCGAGCACCGCCCTGGAGCTGGGCTTGCCCGCTGCTCTGCTGCCCCTGGGGACAGTCCTTCGCGAAGTGGCCCGCCTGGCCACACGTGAAGCAGGTGAAATGGGGTGGTCCCCCGCTGATCGGTGGACGGAAACCCGGGGCGCGCTGTGGCGGTGGAAACGCTCGGGGTACCGTCTGCTGCTGCTGCTGCTGCTGTCTTGGTGGTGGCATCGGCGGACGGAACGGGGGTGCCTGAAAGGGACGTCCCCCGAACCGTTGCGGTCGCGCCGGTGGTTGCCACTGCTGCCCGGATGGTGTCCGATACACCATACGGTACTTCTGGGGAGCGCCACTCCCACCGCTGCTAGGTGGAGCGCTGCGCTTCCTCTGCTCAGCTGCTAACTCCCGCTGAGCGTCCTCTTGCATGATTGCGGCATTGACTAGGTCGTTGAATGTGCCGCGGTTCCACTGTACGAGGTGGGTCTTCATTTCGGGGTGTAACCCCCGATAGAAGTGCTCCCTCTTCTTCTCCTCCGTGGAGATGTAGTCTGACGCATACTGCGCCAGATGGTTGAAGGCACGGGAGTAGTCGTGGGCACTCCTCCCGCCCTGCTTCAGTTCCAAAAATTCTTGGAACTTCCTCTTCATTATTCCGGGAGGGATGTGATAGGCGCGGAACGCCTCCCGGAACTCTTGCCATTCCACGGCATGGCCAGCCGGACGTGAGGCGACATAATTTGCCCACCACGCACCAGCGGCACCGTGGAGCTGCTGTGCTGCGAACAGGGTCTTCTGCCGCTCCGTACACTGGAGCAGCCCAAACTTGGACTCGATGGTTCGCAGCCAGTTGTCCGCCTCCAGTGGTTCCTCAGCTTCGGTGAACACTGGAGGGTGCGTACTCATGAAATCCGAATACGACACTTCGCGGGGCTCACGAGGCCCTCGCTCTTGACGTCCCCCCGCCTGGGACGTATTCTGCACGATCGTGCGGAGCAGGTCGGTCTGCTCCTCACGACCTCCCACCAGTGCCGCTATCACATCCGCTAGAGTAAGCGGAGGCGGCGGTGGTGGCTGCTGCTGCGGGGTGCTGCGGGTGGCTGGGAGTCATCACCTCCACCTTGGCTAGAGCCACCAACCTCGTGTGTGGTCCTAGTGTGAACCATCTGCAACCATACGACAATAACATCAGTCCCGCAAGAGAGTACATGCAGTCCAAATGGAATAGGTGTCCAACATAATGACAATAACACATGCTATACATCTCGTAAGTAAATAGTGTAATAACTTTACACAAGCTACACCATTACCAGACCAAACACAAGCTAGTTTAATCCAACTTGATGAACCTCCACTTTGGAAGCTCAACATAACTAGGTTTGGTCACTACGAGACATTACTATTGCGTTGTCATCACGTATACCACCCTTAGGGTACAACACCCTCTCCAAAGAGTTCAACTGCCATCCTTCTGTCAGAATGACCAGTTTCTACCTATTCCAAGTTTTGATCTGGTTCTGGGCATTTTCATGACTCAAGTTGAATACCAAAGTTACAGTTAACTTCAGTATCTTTACAAAGAGTACTCATTTGCCCTCAGATCAGCTTTGGTTAAAAAGTTATACTAATTCAAAGTCAACAGAATTCCTGGAAGAATTTTAACAGCACCTCCCTGGGAAGTGGCTGTTTTCAACCCTGATTTCCACTAAACTCTGTGCTGAAATTTCAGGAACTTTGAATTGCAAAGATGTCACACATCTTCTAATCTTTCTAAGGATGTATTATATGATAATTTTAGATTTTTCTACTGGGAGTTATGTTTGAAAACAGATCAGTTCAGAGGATGTTTTACTCTGCCCTGGTTCTGGACAGTTTTACCCTCCTCTGGGATTTCAGCCATCTTAAGGCGTGTTTCAGCTCTGGAAGTCTACAACAAAGTTGTAGAGTACTTCAATACCTTTCCAGAACTATATAGCACACCTCTCTGGGCTAAAGGACCTGTGAGTTATGCCCTGTGGAAGATCAGCCACTTGCTGCCCAAAACAGAGCACTCTGTTTTCCAGTCTTTTTGGAACTACACTTACCACTATCCCATTCTTATACCTAACCAGGGTCCTAAATGTTGAACCTATAGATTTTAATTCCTTGTTATCATTATTTTCATGCATATGCCTACAATATCTCGGTACTACGTTCCTCACAAAAGAAAAATCCTAACCGGATTATACCGGCATATACGTCTCAAATGTGGCACTAAACGGTCTCTCGCACACGTTTTCTACACGGATATACACGTGGTTAGTACCTGCAGAAGATAACACAATAATGGTGCACTCAGAGGTTGTTCATTCCAGGCAGTTCCATATCTAAAAGTAAATACAAACGCCCGTATCATTGTCATACGGCCGTCCTTGAGCTAAGTCACGTCTCAAGGCACTTGATCGTGTTTCAACACCACACGACGGGGAACCCGAGTATGTCATGAACGGGTCGTCACGGTTGGGAATGTTATCAACCCAACAGATACCACCTGCCCTGCAGGGCACGCCGATGGCAAGCGTTGTGTATGTCCTTCTGGGCTATTTCCAGACGAACACACTCTCGCGTTACTGACCACGCGATGGGGTCTCCACTTACTTGCCTAATGCACGCTAGGGATCAGCGTTTCATATGAACTCAGGAACATGAAGAGTCCAAGAGTTTCATATTGACGTCTCACACCAAGCTGTGAGATCAATCCCTGAACCACGTTCCTCGTCAGGGGGAGCTAACCGAAATTGAACCGCTTTCGGTGGCGTTCCTTACCATACTTACCAGAGCGTAGGTGCGTCATTACATAATTGAAATTCAGAATTATAACACATAAGTTAGTCTTTGCCACTTTAATTAACTATACTAGTATAGTCCTTACTTGGGCAACTACCGAATCCTCACCGTATACCTAAGTTTTTCCCATAATGCAGTCCTTAAGTACTGTGCTATCCCCAATGCAGCTCTGATACCAGGCTGTGGCGGTCCGGAATCCGCTCATCCAGGATCGCAGAGGGTGGTGCCGCGCGATGCGTCACCCAACAGCACACGTCATAAGAACACATTATATTGCAAGGGAAAACAAACTGAAGGTACAAAGTAGTACACTTCTCAGTTACAAACTAGAGTCTTTATTACACAGCGGAAGTTTCTATTGTACAACTCACGCCCGCCTATCTAGCAAAAGTCGGTTGCCCAGCCCTAGGGCAACCCACACTAGCTGCACGTCTCAGCTCAGCGCGGCGTGTACGGCTCCCACTCAGCCGTGGTCCCCGACGGAGGGTAACCCTCGCCGGTGGACTCGTACTCCGAGTCCATGGGTGGCTCCTCACCTGAAAAACACTTAAGCAGCAACCGTGAGCACGAAGGCTCAGCAAGGCTTAACCGACTCACCTAAGCATGAAACTCTACATGAGGTGTACCATGACATAGGATAGCAGTGTTGCAGCAAATGGACACGCCTACAAGTTCATCCTTAGTTCATCTTTTAGCAACAAATTAACGGTTCATAAAGCTGAAATTTAGTGAGCGATATTTGGTGGCACACATGTAACAATACAATTATATCATAACAGCAATATTGAATCATAACATGTAATTCATTAATCTACGTTACGACGCAGTGAACAAGTGGTACTCATCACCGCGAGGGACGGCAAATCGACTCGATATGCACCTGCAGGGAAACCCAAAGAGCACGTCACGTACGCCCACCCGTGGAGCTGCACAGCACGCTCACTCGATGTCGTACGGGACAACCTTTCACCCAACAGCCCAAACGTCGAACCGGTCGCACCGAAACGGGCAGGAGGTTCCCCACACGGAGCATCTCTCTATGCCCATTGGCAGATTTCCACCTTGCTGCCCTCAACCTACACCTATAAATCGGTGTGCTATGCCTCGACGCCCGGAGGTTTAGGCTACATCGGTTTATCGGGGCCCATATATCCGATATGCCTTCGGTACGTTCAATACTTGTTCAGCAGGGCCGCACACGGATCGGTCCTCAATCGACACGGGCAGGGCTGCGACACAAGACTCCCTCTTGCTGCGCCCTAGCCCCTGCCTAGTCTCAAGTTCATTACTAAAGTGATCTCACATCACTCAACCGAACCCGTGTGTCCCAAGCCTATCTCGCGAGTAGATTCCAACTGCTCGACTTGTACCGAAGCCCTATGACTCATTAAGCATAGCCTGTCTACTCGAGGTCCTTGACACTACCCTCACTCTTTTAGGAATCTTTGGTTATGCAAGTGGGGTTTCATTCATCCTATACCTAATGCACATACATACTTCATATGACACGTGTAAACAAAGTAAGACTTATAAAAGGTTAATGCAAACCGGGGCTTGCCTTGTTGCTGCTGGTCAGGGGTTAAGTCTTCGTCCGGAAGAAGGAAGTCCAGCACTTCCGGAGTCTCTTCTTCAACGGCTACACGTTAATGAAATACTACATGTTAATTTATATGCAAATGTGAGTTTTAGAGTAAGACTTCTACTATTAGTTCTAATAACCAGCCTCCACCTGGAACTTTGTTCAAGAATTTAAAGATGAACTGGTGTTGGTGGTTTGGCTTGGACTTAATCACATGGTTAAATGCTAAGTGGTTTTTCCCCTTTTCCATATTAATCCCTTAAGTGGTTAAACAGGACAGGGGTGATCTAGAGCTCCAATAGAGCTGAGAATTTTTGTGTGAGTTCCTTGTCACAAGAGAACTCTCTGTACCAAACATTAGCACTTTTCATGGAGTGGTTTGCTCAGAATAATTCTCTAGGCAAATCAGCAAGGAAGAATTTATTCTGAGGTAATACCCCTGTTCATGCTCAACTTAATGAACTACAATTTCAATTATAGCTCATAGAGTTTGCATGAATTTTCCTAACATTTTTGGGATTAAGATTTGCCCAGAACTGAATTTCCAAGTTTTGGAAATTCTCTGAAAATGTTTCTGGTTTCAAATGAACACAGCACCTTCCAATTTGAATTGCTCTAACCAAATCAACTCCAAATGGTCTGAAACTTTTACAGGGGTTTACTAATGTCCTAAAGAACATTCTGGCAAAATTTGGGGATTTTTGGATGGACCAAATTCAGTCTAAAATTCTTTTGCTGAAAAGCTTTAAAGAATTTTCCAGAATTAATTTATGGTTTTCATACAAATTGGGTTGTATATCTGGACAGAGCTAGGCAAGATGAATCCAACCCAATTTGAATCACTAAATTTGGAGGTTCCTAGCAAAAGTTATGGGGTTCTAAAGTTTGCACTAAAACTGGAAATTCCAGAAATGTTTAAATCCTGCGTGTGGGTCCACGTACACGTGTCGACCGCTGGAGCCGAGCCACACGGGGCCACAGACTCCTTCCCGCGCGGCCGCACTGGATCCCGGACCACAGAGAATCCCACCCATTTATCTCCAGCCGCTGACGCGTGGGGCCTACCCCTTCGTCTTCCTCCGGCCACCCGCGTGACCCCACCGCCAAGTTCGCCAGAGCTCTCGCCGGAGAGGGGTTCCGGTCCTCGGAGCTTGCTAAATCTCGCCGCCAGTGCCTATCTCGGCCTGAGGAACACGGTGGTGCCCTCCCCAGAACTAGACAACCACCGGAACAGTGCTCCCGACGGCAACAGCGGCCGGGAGCTCACCGGCGACGTCCAACTCGGCATCCCACGCACCTTTTTCGATGTGGTTTGCTCGGGGAGCTCCGCTGACACCTGCTGGTCACGGACATGGACACCGATCCCCGTGAAAACGGCGGTAACTACGACCTCACCGGCGACCTAGGCCGGATATCGGCTGTGCTTCAGAAAACTTCAAAGAACCGTAAACCTAGCCCACGGTTTTTACTGGTTTTCGATCCTAGGTGGTCGTGGCCGTGTATAGAGCGTGTGCATGACTCGGTTTGCTCGGTGATGAGCTAACCCCCACGAATTTTGGGATTTTGTGGGAGCTCGGTCTCAAGACACCCGAAGCTTTCCCGGCAAAATACTCCCTCGACAGCCCATGAAATGAAGAACGGTAGGGACTAGAAGAATCAGCACCTTAAGGCGGTCCTTTCTTGTGTGGCTCGTCGGGCACGAGCGCGCCTGTGCTGGCCGGACGCCGGCGATCAGAGAGGGCGGCGTTTCTGTGCTTGCGCGGAAACGAGGAAGGAGCTCGGTAGGGGTGGTTCTCGTTTGGAAAGCAGGAGGAAGGCGGCGTGGGCTGTGCGCTGGCCTTTAAGCCGCGGTTTGGCACCGTGAGGTGGCCGATTGCTGCCTCAGTGGCTCGCCGCCGTTCCCTGGCTTGCGCGCGAAGTCGGGGTCGGCTGCAGCAACCGACTGCCCCTCATGTGTGCCACTGACCTGTGGGCCTCCCCCTTTCTTCTTTTTCCCTAATATTTCTTTTCTGTTTTTGTTAATTATCCCACCAGCTACTCACAATTTAATGTGAGACTTAGCTCCCAAGTCTTTGTTTGAATTTGAATTCTCAAATTCAAACTTTGTTTGGTTAAATGTGCTTCATATTTAAACTGAAATTCAAATTCAGTTTTGAATTCTTGCAAATGTAGCTCTTGACAAGATGAGCTCCAATGGGGATGAAAATTGGTGAGCTTACTCAGAAAAATGTGCTGAGTATAGATATGGAGCTAACTTTTGAATTTGGATGATGAAAGTTGCTGCAATTTGAATTTACATTCAAATTGGCCTCTTTTTGAAATAACCTAAAAGTGCCTCAAAAATTGTTGAATTTGCATGAGCTTTGGACTGAACCTTCCCAAGACTTTTTAAATCCTAGGGGTGAGCTCAACCTCTCATGCTCATGTGTAGAAACCCTACATTGTGAAAGTGAAGGCTTTCCCCTCTAATCATTCTTTTGATGGAGGTTACTTGCTCTTCACAACATTTCCTATGGTGTCCACAATAAAAACTGTGGTGTTGTGAGGTGAAGAAAAGTTTTTGCAAGTCCCTTTTCTTGGGCTTTTACAAATAGACTTAACCCTTAAGTCTTTTCTCTCTGTTCCTCACTCCACCGAAGCTTCAGCCCGGGCGACACCGAGCTGCTCGCGCCATCTCCCGTGAGCCACCTCCTGCTCCCCTCTCGTGTTGGCTGCCGTGTGATTATCTCCCTCCTCACTCAGCGTAATCCCTTCTCCGCAGACCGAGCCGATCGTGTTTTTGCCTCCTCCTCACGAACAGCACCGCACCGAGCTCGACTCTCCCCACCGGCGCCGCTCCTCGATTTTTTTCCACTGCACCCCGGCAGCGTTCGGCCTTTGCTCGAACCATCAACACAAAAAGGAAGCGCATACATGTGTAGGAGTCGTTCCCCTGCTCAGCGTCGGTGCTCGGTGTCTCTGTTGGCTGGAACCTGAAGATCAGCGAGAAGCACCGAGGTGCAAACGGCGGAACCGCAACCGGCTCACCGTGGGTAGCGAGCTACGGCTCTTCTCAAAATCCATCCTCAACATGAAAAAGGTGCGCCATGATCCCTAGTTCGTGTAGCCGCAACCCGTGTAGCGTTTGATCGACCGAGCTCAGAGAATTTCCAAAGTTCCCGAAGAACGGTGCATGGGGTTAGGGGTCGGTCTAACCCAAAATTCTAGCGGCACAGTCCACCCAAGCTTGGGCGAGCTTACACATGGCCTCTATACCTCGTAGCGGTCCTCCTCGAAGAAGAACCGAGCGAAAACACCTAGAATCGACCGAGTTATAGCTGTTTTTATTGCCGCCATGAAGAAATCATCTCGGGTCGCCGTGGAGCTCTATGCTGCCGGCCTTTTCACGAGGTTTGGCGCCCATTTCCAACACCCTCAAGCTCCCACGGTACTCTCCGAGCCGTTTCCGACCGTTTTGATGCGGTGTAGGCGACTTCTGAGCTCGCCGGAACCCTAATCGTTGCTGACCCCGGTGCGCAAGGTTTTCCAGCGATCTATGGCCGCCGGCGAACCTCTCAATGTGTTCAGCAGGTCAGGATATGGTGGGGCGGTGAGCAGGGGGTTGGGAGATGGCAGGTAAGGCCGTTCCGGCGACGCTCGCCGGAGGGCGCCGCGGCCTCTGTTCGGCCGAAGGTGGAAGATGACCTAGTGGGTCCCGCATGTCAGCAACAGGGAATCAAATTTCTGATCGGCTGCGGCGCTGGGATCTAGTGTGGCTGCACGGGAAATGTCCAGTAGCCCCGTGTGGCTCGTCCCAGCGAGTGACACATGTCCCCTGGACCCACAGTCAGCATTTGAACATTTTAGGATTTTTAGGTTTCAGTTCAAAGTTCAAACAGCCACAACTTTGGGTAGGAGAATCCAAAAATTGTGAAACAAATTTTGTTGGATTCCTCTAACAGAGCACTATACAAATATGAAACCCAATTTGTATGAAACCCATTATTTAATTCTGGAAAATTCTTTAAACTTTTCAGCAAAAGAATTTTAGAGGGAGTTTGGTTAATCCAAAAATCCTTAAATTTTTCCAGAATAGTCTTTAGGGTGTTAGTGAACCCCGGTAAAAGTTTCAGCTCAGTTGGAGTTGATTTGATCAGGGCAATTCAGATTTGAAGATGCTGTGTTCAATTGAATACATAAACATTTTCAGAGAATTTCCAAAACTTGGAAATTCAGTTCTGGGCAGATCTTAGCTCCAAAAATGCTAGGAAAAATTCATGCAAACTCTATGAGCTATAATTGAAATTGTAGTTCACTAAGTTTGGCATGAACATGGGTGTGATCTCAGAATTAATTCTTCTTTGCTTAATTGCTTAGAAATATATTCGGAACAAACCACTCAATGAAAAGTGCTAATTTTTGGTCCAGAGGGTTTTCTTGTGACAAGGAACCCACATGAAAATTCCCAGCTCCATTGGAGCTCTGGATCACCCCAGTGCTGTTTAACCTCTTAAGGTGATCAATATAGAAGAGGGGGAAACCACTTAGCACTAATCATGTGCTTAGATCCAAACTCAAAACCCTAGCACCAGTGTCATTTCAAATTCTTGAACAGAGTTCCAGTTTTGAAATGTGCGTTAGAACTTTTAGCAAAGTTTTACAATTAAACATATATGCTTATTCATCACGTGCAGTATCTACGTGGAGGAGTTGAAGTCATCGGAGTAGAGATCAAGGAAGGAGGAAAGAAGTTGATCAAGCACCAAGTGGTCTTCACTAACTGAACTTCATATATATATAAGTCACCTGCAAAACAAAGGCAAGCCCCGGTTTGCATCAAAACTTACAAGTTTTTATTTGTATTCACGTTATACGTTTAGCATTTTATTTAGTGCATTAAGTCTAGGTGGTATGAAACTCCAAATGCATAACCCAGAAAACCCTGAAGGATAATGTAGAGTAGATTTTATCAATTGATTATAACTGCTGATCTCAAGTCAACAATAGTGGATTAAAAGAAGCAAAACTCGAGTGGGCAGTTTCCTACTCGTGAACCAGGTTTAAGGGGGATCAATCGGAAGAGTTGGGAATTGATCCTCATAGTGGGGATGGAGACCGGGCAGTGGATGGAAGGATCAAGGACGTGGTCCTGTGAGCCAAGTCTATGTCTGAGTCGATTAAGGCCCGTTCTCATGTGCGGCCCTGTGAGACAAGTTTGAGATGTGTACCGGATGTATAGTGGCAATATGGGACCCAGGAAACCGATGTAACATGTTAACCTGGGTGTCGAGGCATACCTCACCGTCTGATGCCGATGCTGAAAGGATAGAGAAGTCGGCTCTACGAGGGTTTTCCGTAGAGAGACTTAATCCCAGTCGGTGGGACCGGTTCGACACTTGGGTGTCGTGTGAAAGGTTGCCACGTACGACGTCAGTGACGGTTGCTGTGTGCAACGTCGAGTACGGGCGTACGTGTCGTGTCAGCCGGGTGTTTTTGATTGCAATCACCGTCGCTCGCGGTAGGGAGCATACTTGTACACTGAGTCGTGACGTAGTAATAAACCGGGGAAACATTTAATACGCTTCATGATTAATCCTCATAATGGAGATGAGGAACGATCAACACTTCACTAAATTTAATTTCCACCTTGGGCTAGTAGCGTCGAGGCAAAGCGTTTCTTGTTTGATTGTGGAGTCTCGACGTTGATGGCGCAAGGTCCGTATGAGTCTAGGGTAGCTCACTAAAGTTATTTTCACCTCAGGCAAGTGACATCGAGATAAAGCGTTTCTTGTTTGATTGTGGAGTCTCGACGTAAATTGCATGAGGGCTATAAAAGCTGCTTAAAAACGGAAAGTAAGGACTCTCCTTTAGCTCAAGTTCATCGTTTGTGCAAACTGCTATAATCAGCCCTCTATTTCCATCATGTAGAGTTTCATGACTAGGGTGACGGGTCAGTCTTGCTGAGCTTCATGCTCACGGATACTGCATAAGTTGTTTTGCAGGTAATAATGATACGCTGATAAGTACGGGTGACTAATGAGACTCGGAGCTCTCCGAGTGGTGAACTCATGGCAAACCCTGCCGCTGTTACTGTGATAGTGTTGCTAGTGAGAAGGGTCCGCGGGCTGGACACCTTCTCTGTTACTTAGCATAAGTATGAGCCGTGAATTGTAATAGTCTTCCGCTAAGAGTATTTTGGAAAGTATTTGTAAGACTTACACTTTGTAAGCCTCCGCATGAATTATGTAATATGATGCTTTATTATGTGTGCTGTTGGGTGCCGCATCGCACGGCACCGCCCAATGTGATTCCTGGTGTGATACCCCATGCGATGCGGCACCCAATAGCATACACGAAAACAACCACAAAGTACAAAGTCTTTTATTTCTCAAGATAGTGTCATTCACAAAATAATGTACCATGAGGGTACACGCAGCGGAATATACATACACACTTACTCTCGGTCCTAACTATGCAAAAGAGAATACGTCAGCCCGTGGACACTTCTTACTAGCTTCCACAAAGATGAGTGCAGCGGCAGGGTTTCCGGTGAGTCTCTGATGGCTCACCGAACAACCATCTTCATAGCAAATTTTATAACCTGCAAAACACTAATAATGCAACGGTGAGCACGATGGCTCAGCAAGACTTAACCGACACTCCTAACCATGAAATTCTACATGCAGGGATTACTAACATAGGAAAAATATGATGCAACAACGACACACCTAAATGTTGATCATTACTTTCAGGTTTATAGCAGCAGATTATTATCCCTTAGGCAGCCCTCACATCGGAAGTCCACAATCAAACAAGAAACACTTTCCTCCGATGTGGTGATGCCCACAGAGGAAAATAAACTTAGTGAGCTCTACAACTATAGCATACATGGTTGGCAATATAATAAATTTAAGAACTTCGCATCAACAATGATTCATCACCCTTTATCTGGAAACAATTACTACGTCACAACTCAGTGAACAAGTGGTGCTCATATAACCGTGAGGGACGGTGATTGCAATCAGGACACACCCAGAATATATGACACATACACCCGCCTCGAAAGACTCACGCGAGCACTTTCTTACGTTGTATGCAGCAACCTTTCACCCGTCACTCCAATGCCGAACCAGTTCCCCCGACCCATCAGAAGGGCCACTACACGGAACACGTCGAAGTTGCTCCGCTAGCGGGTTTACACCTCTGAGACCAACCCCAAAGGACGGCCGTATAAGTTTCGACACGAGAGTACCCGAGTTACATCGGTTTATCGGGTCCCACATATCCGATATGCATCCGGTACTGTTCAAACTTGCTCAGCAGGGCGGCATACGCATCAGTCCTTAACCGACACAAACAGAGCTATAGCCACACAGGCCCAACGTCCTGCTGCTCCTACTCTCTGCTCGGTCTCATTTTCCTTTCCAGAACTTTCATTCTTTAGAATCAAACCCCGCTGAACCAACATCCTAAACTCGCGAGTAGCTTCCAACTACCCGACTTGTACCAGATCCTATACAACTTAAGCCTAGCCGAGGATACAAAAAGGTAACCTATTTTACCCTTAACTCCAAGGGTTTGTGGGTCATGCATTTGGAGTATCAATCACCTTGACCTAATGCACAATACATACTAGACCCATAAAAGTGATACAAAGCAAAATATAACAAAAAAGTTGTTAAATGCAAAACGGGGCTTGCCTTATGTTTCTGCAGGTTTATTTCTACTTTTAAGTCAGTAGCTTTGCGACGAGTAAGGATTCAACTTGTTGCTCCGAGTTGTGTTCCTCGTCAAACTCCTTCGTCGTGTTTCCTACCGATATGAATATGCACAGTTTTAACAGAGTAACTGAAATATAAAACAAATGTGTTTTAGGAACTAAGAATGGTTTAGACCAACTCTAAAGTGAGTGAAGATCTCTGTTATGGACAAAAACAGAGGATATCTTTAGGTGGGCAGTGGATGTTTGTTGAAGAAAATGCAAAGATCTATTTATAATGGACATAAGAAAGGTAGTAGAAGGAACCAACAGAAAACTAGAGAATATGATCTCAATTTGCTCTGAACTTTTTACAGTGGACCATAGATCATACATAGGTATGGCTTGCAAAATTTCAGACAAAGTTGATGGAAGATGTGGCCTAGGGAATTTTCTTATTATTTGGCTTCTCTGGATTCCAATGGCAATTATAGTGTCTTGTCATGCTCCAAATTTGGTTTTTAAGAAACTTTAGAGTCTCATGAGTCCATAGGACTTGGTTTCACCATTTTTGGAGCTTCCTACACAGAGATATGGATTTTAGAAGTTGGAGCTAAAAGCTGAAAACCTTTCTGCTATTTTTCCTAATTTTCAGAGACATACACGATTGAATCAACATTTGGCCAAGCAAATGAAGTCCAATGCCTCTGAAAATTTTACTGGAGTTCAATGATTTTAGGAAGAGTGTCCTGCCCAAATTTGGGAATTTTCCAATAAACAGAACTCCTGTAAAAATTCCTACAAAATTTTCTTTAAATGAATTAATGACCCAAATCCAGGAATTTGCGTAACTATTGGGCTGCACCTATTGATAGTACTCTTTCAGAGGAATCCAACAAAATTCGTTTCACGATTTTTGGACACTCCCACACAAAGTTAGGGCTCTCCAAAGTTTGTACTGAATTGGGAAAATCTGGAAAATGTTTAAATGCCGATAGTGGGTCCCACTCGTCATCTCTAACCTCCAGCCTCGCGCCAAACAGAGCAGTGGCGGCTCCCTCCGGCGAGGTCCCCGGAAAGTCAGTTCCCAGCCACCTCTGGACCCCTGCTGGCCGCCCCCCATTTTCCCCCACACTGAACATGTTGGTGAGGTCGCCGGCGGCTGAAACTCGCCGGAAAACTGGGCGCACCGGCAACAGCAAACCCTAGGGCTCCGGCAAGGTCGTGCACGGTGAATTCTGCACCAAATGGTCAGTTCTTGGGCTCTAAAGTACCAGGAATCGTGTAGAAGACCGACATGAGGTCTAAACAAGCCGGGGAGAGCTCCAAACCTATCGGCACCGTGCGCCCGATATGGCCCAGCGGTATACTCTCGAAAAGTACTCGAATTCCTCGCTCTACACTCGATTTCTCGGTCTAAAATTGATGGAGGAGGTGTGCTAGGCAGTTAAGATCTTGTGTGCGGAGTTTGAAACACAACCAACACGAATTGAGGACGAATTTTGCAATTCCTTACCTCAAGGTCAGTTTCGGCCGCCCGGGATCAATGGCTAGGACTGAGCTTCGGAGGTGAGCAACTAGGACTGTAGGTGCACCGATGGGGTGGCTTGCTTGGGCGTGATCACTTTTGGTTTGGGCTGCCCACGGTGATCAATTCCGGTTTTTCAGCGTTTACCCGAGAGCTGCAGATTCTTTGCTGATTTCCGGTGCTAACGGGCTCGGGGCCGTGGGGGAAAGTTGCTGGCCGGCTAGAGCACCTTTGGGCGCAGCTCTTTGCTGTTGGGGGCTCAAGCAGTCGGGCTCTTGTGGTGGCTGTGTGACAGGGAGAAGAACAGAGCGGCTGCTGTGTTGTTCTCGGGAGAGCGTCGCGTGAGCGAGGGAGAGGAGTGGAAGTTCGATTGTGCAGCCTTGGTGGGAGATATAGATCGAGGTAAACCGGCCCGGAGAGCCAGTAAGTGGCACCGGCAATGGATTTCACCGAGCTGCTGTCGTGCTCTCAACCGAGGAAACAGAGGAGAGTCGGTTCATTTCAGTGTGTGTATGACATGTGGGGTCCACCTCTCCCCCTTATCCCCAATTCCGTTTAAAATAGCAAACAAGCTCCAAATTTGATGAAACTCGGAGGGTAGGCCAAAAGAAATGTGAGCAACACAATGGTGCACTCAAATTTGAATTTCGGTGAAGTCAGAATTTGAAACTGAGATTTAAATTCAAACTCGAATTTTTCTGTTGTTTAAATTCCAACAAATAGGAAATCCTTTTCAAATGCTGTGAAAATTTGCCGGGCTATTATTGGATGTGGGGAGAACCAAATCATAGCTTTAGATCTCCGTGTTCAGGAATTTTTGTAAGTTCAAGTTTAGACTTTGAGATCACACCTTTAAATTCAAAAGTTTAAATTCCCTCACATTTTCTCTGTGTGAATTGTTGCCCCACTTGCTAAAATTTTGGGATTTCACATGTTTCATCCCTTAACCAGTCGAAAAATGCAGTAGAGTTGAAACTGTCCAGAAAACAGGGTAGAGCAAACACTCTCTGTAACTCTCAGTAAATTGAGCATAACTTTCTGCACAAAAATCTAAAAATAGAAATGAGGTAGTTATGAAAATTTCGTGAGATATGTTACAACTTTGTAACATAAAGTTTTGTCACATTCGATGAAGAATTAATTGGAATTCTTGGATCAAATCAGTACTTCAAGCAGGGAGGTGCTGTCCAATTTTCTCAAGAAATTCTGTCAACTTTGACATCTCATAACTTTTGAACCAGGACAGATCTTAGGCCAAGAAATTTTTTTCTGGACAGCTATTGAAGTTGGCATTAACTTTTATGTTGAGCTTCAGAATTGGTTTTGCCTTTAGCATGGTCTAAATCAGGTTGAAATGGAAACTGGTCAGGCTGTCAATTTGGACAGCAGACCAGCAATCAATTTTGTTCTATTTTTGAATTGTGTTTCCAAGTTTTATGAGTTTAATAACATGTTTTATTGTTATAACTCAATGATTTACTGTTGAAATGCATATTTCACCTTTTTTCAAATATACTTCCACAGATGACAGCGGATGAACAACTGGAGAACGGGTGGGTGGCATCCCACTGTTCTCAACGCAGCGGTTATCCAGAATTGTTGAAGCAAATGCTGCAATATTTCAGGTATGTGGAGATGCCACAGTACCTCTCCAAGGAAGAAGCAGAGGACGGGAAGAAGACATGAACCATCCATGTCGATGTTCTAGCAGCACCTACGCCACCTGGTTGGGCACCATTCACCGTCACGGTGAGAGGTAGACAACCGGAGGAGATGTGGGAAGTGGCAGCCCGCGACACCATGTCGCATTTCTGCCAACTACATGTGAGATCTATGGAGGGCACTCCATACGTGCTGGTCCTGGTGGAGGGCCGAGCTAATCACGTGTGGAGGGAGAGGTACTTGGAGGCAACAGATCCGGGTTGCCCAAGGTACAACCCGGCGGAGGCGAACCTCAGCCTCTAGTTGAGAGCAGGAAAGGCCGTGATGGACAGACAAGCTGTCCATACGGATCGTCTTGCCATGGAGCTCAAGGAGAGCACAAGCCACCGAAACTATTTTGAGAGTGCTCACAGCGCACTCCGTAATGTTCTCCTTCCGACGATAAAACGACTGAATGAACAACACAATCAGTTGCGTCGTTCGAAGACGGCGAAGAAGAAAAGTCGCGTCGACATCACAGCTTTACAGGAGCAAGTGCAGGCCTTGACCAAGCAAAACGAGGTCCTCGCTCAAGAGCGTGATGACGCCATTAAGGAGAGCCAGGGCTGGGAAGAGGACTAAACCAGGCCATGGACGAGGTGCACGCATTGCAAGACCTCGTACCTCCGGTAGTGGGCCTACCGATGGTAGGTGCCGTACCCATGGTTTTGGGTATCCCGGGGATGTGGGAACCTGAGCCAGAGGAGGAGGTCATGGACCCGGAGCCACCAGCAGATGTGGCGGAGTAGGACGACCTGCAGGAGGTCGAGTTCTACTCCGAGTAGTGAGTTACCATTGCCAAGTAGGGCAGCGAGGGTGGTGTATAGAAACTTTTGTAATTGGTGACATGTCGTGTAGACAGTAGTATATGTATAGGTAGTGACGACATGAGCACGACTTCTCAGGGACCCGAGAATAATGTATCTTGTATAAAGTTTATGCTTTATCAATGTATGTGAATGTTGTGCAAGTTTATCCATGTGTCACTTCAATACCTACTGTTTTATATGGAATTTTAAGAATGACATGTGCTGATCACTGCTGTTTTGAATTTCAGAATGACTCGCACTCATGTCAACCCGGAAGTTGGGGGTTCTAGTCAGGTGGGAGATGCCTCCCAACAGCCTCCCGAGGATTCCTTGGGACAGTAACAATAATAACCGCCACCGCCACCGCCAACGGTTACATTGGCTGACATCGTTACGGCTATGGCGGGTTCACATCAGCAGCACACGGAGTTCCTGCAAACTTTAATTGCGAATACGTCTTGACCAGAGAGGCGTTAAGACCACGAGGAGCGCCAACAAAGCTCCTACTCCGACTTTCTGGCTACTCATCCCCGGTATTCTCAAGGGCAGATGAACCCCTCGATGCGGACAACTGGCTCCGCACGATGGAGATGAAGTTCGGACTGCTCCAACTTAGTGAGCAGCGCAAGACTCAGTTCACGGCCCAGCAGCTTCAAGGGTCCGTGAACGCTTGGTGGGCAAACTTTTGCGCCTTGCAACCCGCCGAGCGAGTACTGACCTGGGCGGAGTTCCGGACGGCCTTCAAGGCCTATCACATACCGCCGGGTCTAATGAAAAAGAAGACAAAGGAGTTCCTTCGCCTGCAGCAAGGCAGCAGGAACGCGCCGGAATACTCCAGGGCGTTCAACGATATCGCGCTCTACGCTTCATATCATGCTGATACCAATGAGAAGCGGCGAGATCATTTTTAACAGGGGCTTAACCCGCTCCTGAAGGACTAGCTGGCAATGTTCAATCGCGGCAGCCTCAACGACATTATTGATACTGTGATTGTTCAGGAGGACTGCGGCAAGGAGTTAGCAGCGGCGGGGAAGAAGCGAAGTGCTCCGCAGAGCAGCAGAGAGGGAGGTGGTCCTTCCAAAAATACCGAATGGTGTATCGCTCACCATCGGGTCAATGCTGGCAGCCACCACAGCGGCCGATGCAATTCCGCAGTCGGCCATATTCTCCACCGGTGTTCCGGCTGGCATTACTAGCACCACCCCTGCAGCAACAACCGCAGCAGCGGGTGATGCCGCATGCGTTTGCACCTCAGCAGCGCATGCCGGGCTTTTGTCACCCAAGTACGGGCCAGTCGTCAACCGCATGCTTCAAATGCGGTCGCCCAGGACACTTCGCCAACAACTGTTCTGGGAGGCAAGGCGGCGGAGTGGCACCACAGCTTCCGGGGAGCAGTCATCCCCGGAACCTCATTAATGCGGGGCGGGCAAATCATAAGCCCGGCACCGTCCACCAACTCGCCATAGAGGACGTGCAAGGGGGGGAGCCAATCCATGCCGGTATGTTCCAACTCCACCAGCATCCCGCCATAGTGTTATTTGATTCAGGCGCCACGCATAATTTTATTAGCCAAGCTTTTATGGCTAAACACAGCTTGCAAATACTACGCACTGAAAGTCCATATTTGATTTGTTCACCGGGTGGGAAAATTTCAGCAAGCATGATGGTTTCGAAAGCACCATTATGCTTAGAGGGTAGAGTATACCCTACGTCTCTCATAGCTTTAGAGGGAAAAAAGTTCGATGTCATCTTAGGGATGTCGTGGTTAACCCGCTGCGGCGCTGTTTTAGACAACGTATTTCGAGTCGTGCATCTACACCCAGAAATGCACGAAGTTCACTCATTATTTCTGGACAGTCCAGAAATAAAACTTCCAAGTGTGGATCAATCCACCACTATCAGGTTGGAAGGCATTCCAGTAGTCCGTGAGTTCCCAGACGCGTTCCCGGATGATTTACCGGGGAGGCCGCCCAACCGAGAGGTGGAGTTCAAGATTGAACTTGCACCGGGAACTATGCCAATATCCCGAAGGCCATACAAGGTGGCACCAAAGGAATTGGCGGAATTGAAAACGCAGTTGACGGACCTGCTGGAGAAGAGTTTTATTAGGCTGAGCTCCTCGCCATGGGGCTCTTCGGCATTATTTGTGAAGAAGAAGGATGAAACGTTATGGCTTTGCATGGACTATCGTCCACTAAATGCCGTAACTATCAAGAACAAGTACCCATTGCCACGGATCGACATGTTGTTTGATCAGTTGGTCGAAGCAAAGATCTTTTCCAAGATGGACTTAAGATCCGGATACCATCATATTAAGATACGGGCTGAGGATATACGGAAGACAGCTTTCTCGACGAGGTACGGGCTTTATGAGTACCTGGTCATGTCATTCGGCCTCACCAATGCTCCAGCTCACTTTATGTACTTGATGAACTCGGTATTCATGCCACAGCTGGACAAGTTTTTCGTGGTATTCATCGATGATATTTTGGTATATTCCAAGTCGGAGGAAGAACACACGAAGCATCTGCTTATAGTCTTGCAACAGCTGCAGGATCACAAGTTATACGCGAAATTCAGCAAGCGCGAATTCTAGATATCACAAGTGCTTTTTCTCGGGCATATTATCTCAGCGGAGGGCATCACTGTCGTGGTACTCGCACTCAATATGTGGAGGCACTACCTACTCGGTAACCTCATGCATTTATATACTGACCACAAGAGCCTCAAGTACATATTCACTCAGAAGGAGCTGAACATGAGGCAACGAAGATGGTTGGAGTTGATAAAGGATTACGAAATAGAGATCCATTATCATCCAGGCAAGGCAAACGTAGTGGCGGATGCGCTGAGTCGCAAGTCACATGTCAACAATCTGACCATCACACCGTTGGAAGAGAGCGAGCCACCATTGCATGTGATTCCACATGGAGCTCTCTACAACTTAGCTTTGATCCCCACCATCCGTGAAGAGATAGCGGCAGCTCAGGAACATGACAAGGGCATGTCGCATTTGCGGAGACGTGTAGACAGTGGGGAGCTGAAATGTTTCCGGAAAGACGGAGACGGCGTCCTATGGTTCAAGGACCGGATCGTCATACCCCGTAACCCGGAGTTGCAGAAGAAAATCTTTCATGAGGCTCACTTTTCAAAGTTTTCTATTCACCCTGGCAGCAACAAGATGTATCAAGAACTATGAAGCAAGTTTTGGTGGACACAGATGAAGTGGGAGATCACGAAGTACGTGTCCAAATGTGATACATGCCGAAGGGTGAAGGCAGACCACATGAGAAAATCGGGACTGCTACAACCACTGGGCGTTCCTGCCTGGACGTGGGAAGATGTGACCATGGACTTCATCGTCGGTTTACCCACCACATTTCAAAAGCATGATTCAGTGTGGGTGATCGTCAACTGGCTCACCAAAGTTGCCCATTTTATCCTGGTGAACACCAATACAACGCCAAGAAGTATGCTGAATTGTACATCTCACGGATCTTATGCTTGTACGGCGTACACCGCACCATCATATCGGATCGGGGAACTTTATTTGTGTCTCATTTCTGGGAGCAGTTGCATGCTTCTTTGGGGACGAAGCTGATCCGTAGTTCAGCCTACCACCCACAGACGGATGGGCAAACCGAGCGGGTGAATCAGATTTTAGAAGGTATGGTACGAGCTTGCGCTATCAACAACGGTAAGAATTGGGATGATCACATACCGTTGGCTGAGTTCTCGAACAACAATGGGTACCAAGCTAGCATCAAGATGGCGCCCTATGAGGCGCTATACGGTAGAAAATGCCGCACACCGCTGAATTGGTGTGAATCTGGCGAAAGGGTTACCTTCGATATTGATCCTGTCAACAATATGGAGGAAAAGGTTCGCCTAATTCAAGTGAACCTAAAAGCCACCCAATACTGACAAAACAGTACACGGACCGGAGAAGACGCCCGTTGCAATTCAAAGTCAGGGATCACGTATATCTATGTGTGTCTCCCATCAAGGGCGTGAACAGATTCACGGTGAGAGGAAAGTTGGCAACCCAATTCATCGGTCCATTCCAGATTACAGAAAGATGTGGATCAGTAGCATACCAGCTGGAATTACTAGAAACACTTTCCGGTGTGCACGACGTCTTTCACATATCTTAGCTGAGGAAATGTCTTAAGTTATCAACTACCATTCAGCAGGGGGGTATTGAAAAACTGAAACCGGATCTCACTTATCGGGAGGAACCGGTTCAGATAATTGATGAAAAGGCCCAAACCACATGCAACCGTACATTGTGGTTCTACAAAGTTCTATGGAGTAATCATTCCGTAGATGAAGCGACATGGGAGAGCGAAGGTTTTCTTCGCGCTAACTACCCCGACTTTTTAACGTCGCATATACGGTAATTTTCCACCGTCCTCTCTCTCATTTTCACCTTATAATCTCAGGACAAGATTCTTTTAAGCGGGGAGGAATGTAAGGGCCTAAGTTTTTGCACACATTCAGAGTGTTCATCACACCACAAACACCTGTTTTGAGGAAAACTTATGAACACCTTTGAAGAGCAAGTAAACACCATCAACATGGTCATTAGAGGATAAACTCACAAAATGCAAAGTGGCATTTCCCACATGCATCTTATAGGTGCTGAGCATATGAAAAACTCATACACTTTGCTAGGAATTCTCATGCCAAATTTTATCCAAATCCAAAACCTTTTTGAGGTATGTTTGGGTATAATTAGAAAGAGGCTAGTTTGAACTCAAATTCAAATTCAAACTCCTTTTCATACCATGAATTCAAAAGTGGGATTCATATTCACAATCAGCACATTTTGTGAGCTAACACACCAATTTTCACTCCATTTGGAGTTGATCTTGACATGAGCCAATTTTAACAAATTCAAATCCAATTTGAATTTCAAACTGCATATGTGCTATGAATATAGTCAAACAATTCACAATTTGAATTCTACCAATTTCAAATGGGCATTTGGTGGATAATTCAAATTTCAAAGGGTATTAGGGGCACTACAGTTTAGAGCAGTGGGAAAATTAAATTTCAGAGGTTAAACTAGGTGTGGGACCCTCCTGTCAGCCTCCTAGTTGATCAACCGACTGAAGACTATCGGGGCTCGGTTTCTCAGGCCGCTGCTGTGGTCGCTGTGGGGACCATCCCGTGGTTCACCCACTCCAGGATCACATAGGGTGGTGCCGTGCGATGCGGCACCCAACAGCACACACGAAAAGAATTTAAGAACAACATATAAACTTTAATTTGATATAAAACAGCGGAAGTCTTTTTACAAAATTTAATTATACAGCGGAAGTTATATACATAGATACTCTCAAATCCTAACTAAGCAAAAGTGTAGCCGTCCAGCCCGGGGACGCTACACACTAGCAGCATGGAACCGGAGAATCACGGCGGCGTGCAAGGCTCCGGCTCGGCCGTATACCCCGACGGAGGCATCGCCTCATCCTCGGAACCTTCCTCATAACTTTCACCTGCACACAGCTCAAAATATTGCAACTGTGAGCATGATGGCTCAGAAAGGCTTAACCGACAACCCTAGGCATGGAACTCTACATGCAAGGATGTGTAAAATAGGGAGAAGGACTTTGCAATAAAGACACGCCTACATGTTGATCCTTACTTTCAGTTTTATAGAAACAGTTTAATGAGCCTTAGGCAGCCCTCATATTGGAAGTCCACAATCAAACAAGAAACACTTTCCTCCGATGTGGTGATGCCCAAAGTAGAAAGTAAACTTAATTAGCTGTACATCTACAGCAGCCATGGTTTCCAAAACATTAATATATCATCACAGCATATTATCATTCATTTGGCTTACTTCACTTCTTACTATGTCACAGAACAGTGAACAAGCGATACTCAAATAACCACGAGGGACGGTGATTGCAATCAGAAGACACCCGGACAACACGTTGCATACACCCACTTTCATAAGCGTGATTCCATACCCCTTCCTACTCTGTTGTATGCAACAAACTTTCAAAGGCAACCCAAATATCGAACCGGTCCATCCGTAACGGGCAGGAGGTCCCCGCGTGGAGTGTGACTGTGCCCACCGGCAGATTTACACCTTGCAACCCTCAACCCACTCCTATTTACGGTTGGGTAAGCCTCTACACCAAGGTTGACCATTTACATCGGTTTCCTGCTTATGTCAGTATGCCATCCGGTACTGTTCGATACTTGTTCAGCAGGCCCGGACACGACTCGGTCCTCAATCGCCACCAACAGGGCTACGCACGTGAGATCTCCGCTCACTGCTTCCTATCCCCCCTGCTGGGTCTCATTTTCTCCACTCTTAGGCCATTTTCTATTCTGACCAAACCGTGTGATAAAGCCTTACCTCGCAGGTATATTCCAACTACTCGACTTCTACCGAGATCCTAAGCATATTAGCACGGCATTCTCTACTCGTCGAGTCTGTAAACTACCCAACCTTCCATAGGATTTAAAAGGATATGCAAGTGGGGTTTCAATAACCCTAACTCTAATGAAAGCATTCACCCTAGACATAAGTGATACAAATAAAGAATTTGCAGAAGTACTTAAATTCAAACCGGGGCTTGCCTGGTTGCGAGTCAAACGGGAAGTTAGCTTCAGGTGGCAGGACGTCCAAGGGCTCCGGTGCGTCCTCAACTTCGGTCACTATTATGAAATGTAACAAAATATATGTATAAGTATTGAGGACTTATAAGAAGTAAACTTCTATTCATAGCTACTGCTATTTAGGATCCTTAATTGGCTTTGGGATTTTTACAGTGAATACTAAACCCTCTAAGGATGATCTGAGCAAAACTTGGAGAATTGTCATTGCATAATGTAGTCTCCAAAATTCCTACAAGTACAAGGCTTCTCTGAATTGTGAGCCCAAATCAGGAGCTTTGACATAGCTAAAACTGGAAGAGCTGAATAGGGTAAGTCTCCTTGGATCTAACAAAATTTGTTTCACCATTTTTGGAGCTACCAACAGAGAGATATGAATTTTTTGAAGTTCGATAGGAGTTCTGAAAAGTTTCTGTTTAAATTTGAATTTCCAAATAAAGGCTGAACCTTGGAAGGCAATTTAGCCTAGCAAATGAACTCCAATGAAGCTCAAAATTTTACTGGAGATCAGTAATATCATGAGGAACCTCCTAGCCATATTTGAAGAGATTCCAGAACAGGAATCTTCTGGAATTAATTCCCAAAGATTTAAATTTGATAAATTTTGGAGAAATTTCCAGAGATCCTCAGATCAATTTCTTTGCATTTCTGCAAAGTACTGACTGAGGGGAATCCAGCAAAATTTGTTTTTACAAATTTTGGACATTCCTACTGAGAGTTATGGTCTTTTGAAGTTTGCACTAAATCTGTAAATTGAAGAAATGTTTCAATCCTGGCTGTGGGGCCCACCCGTGGTGCTATCCACTCAGATGACAGCAACACGGAGACCACGGGGTTATTTTCCGCGCAGCCGCACCGGATCCGGTGCCACAGACCGACCCCCGCGCGTATACAGAGGCTGACCGGTGGGACCCGGCCCTCCTTTGTCTCCCTCACGCTGCCCGCGCCTCCTGCGGCGACGCACGCCGGCGAGGCTCGCCGGGACGGGGTTCCCGTGGTCCGAACTTCCTTAACTCGCCGCCTGTGAGTTCTACACCGTGCTGAACATGATGGTGGGGTCGGGAGCTGATGACAACGGCCGGAACGGTGCTCGCACCGGCGACCCTGTCGAACCTCACTTCGGTGACCTCGTTCTCACTCGACACTGGGTCTTTCGGGCTAGGGTTTGCTCTAAAAGCACCAGTGTCGCATGGACAACATCGACTCATAGCCCACTCTCCATGAAAACCACCGAAGAGGGGACCTCACCGGCGACCCGAGTCTGCAGAACGTCACGGCGACAAAAACTTGAAGAACTCCTTCGGTCCTTGATGGTTTCTTGCGCCGTTTGAGCGAGAGGGACCGTAGGGATCTAGCAAAGCTTCTCCTAGACCAGAATGAGCTCTAGCTACTGCTGTGTGATGAATTTGATCATAGACCGAGAGGTGTCGCTATGAACTAGGGTTTGGTAAAATCCAAAATTCTCACTAACCGATTGATCAATTGACATGAGGCTTTCAGCATCACGAACTACGGACAACAACGCACCTTTCTTGTGTAGGGAAGGGGCAGTGACACCAGCCGTAGTGTGCTGTCCACGGTGATCCGAATGTGGTTCCGCCGGGCACCTCCGAACGCTGGCGCCAATTGTTGGTTTGCGCGTAGCACGAGCTAGTAAACTTAGGTGGAAGAACGGTGAAGGCTGGAGCACGCACTTGCGCTTCTTTTTGCTGCTTGGAGCTCGATCATCCGAGCTCGGGCGAGCATGTGCGAGGAAGGAACAGAAACGGCGTCGGGCAGTTTCCTTGCGGGAGAAACCGAGCAGCGGTGAGCGTGCGAGGGAGCAAATGAGCGTTTCCGTGCTGCAGCTTGGGGGACGCGGGGATGATCACGCGGTCGAGAAGCAGGAGCTGGCGCGGTGCGGTCCTCGGGAGAGGGTCGCGCCTGGAGCTGGCGTCACCTCGGCGACCGGCTGAAGCAAAACAGAGGCGGTGGCTCTGTTGTGAGGCTGACTACTGGGCCCCACCTCCCTCTCTTTTAATCAAATTTTTCTCTTATATTTTACCCCATCTACTCAGAATTAAAGTCTATACTTCCACCCCAAGTCATGGTTTAAATTTGTGGAATTCAAATGGTTTGAATTCTGGTGTGGAGTTTGAATTATGTTTGATCATTTGAATTTGAAATGGAAATTCAATTCTCCATTTTGTATTGTTCCAAAAACATAGCAAACCAACTCCAAAGTTTCTGATTTTTGGCATGGCTGCTAAGTCAAATGTGGAGATCACATTTGTGGAACCAAATTGACAAATTGCGGCAATTGGAATTTGAAACTGAATTTGAAATTCAGATTACAGGGCTTCTCCTTTTAACTCCCAAACAATTATTAAAACTCCTCCAAATAAGCTGAAATTTGGAAGGTTGAATATTTGGAATATGGAGATCCAAGTTATGCATTTAGATCTCCATGTTTGGAAGTTTTGGGAAGTTTGAATCCTCACTTTGAACTTACACCGCTATAATTCAAAGTTTTAATTCCCCTCATTTTTCCTAAGTGTACATGAGCTGAAAATTCTTGCTACCACTTTTTGAGGATTTTACATCCCTCCCCCCTTAAAAAGAATCTCGTCCCGAGATTCCAAAAGAAATGCAAAGTGGGGGAAACTTTACAGGGGGTACGATGATAGCAAGTACGGATAATTCGCTTGTAGATAGTCCTCGCTTTCCCATGTTGCCTCATCAGTGGTATGGTTACTCCACAAGACCTTGTAGAACCATAAGGTCCGTTTTCTTGTGGCGCGAGTATTTTCATCGATAATCCGGATTGGATACTCCATGTACGTGAGGTCTGGTTGAAGAACTTCTAT
Source organism: Neostapfia colusana (assembly GCA_030760725.1). Lineage (NCBI taxonomy): Eukaryota > Viridiplantae > Streptophyta > Magnoliopsida > Poales > Poaceae > Neostapfia > Neostapfia colusana. Next base: position 24,539,667 of record JASWHV010000008.1, on the reverse strand, counting down.
GTCTTCAGTGCGGATTTCAGCGGAGGGTTTGAGGCACTTCCTTAGCTGAGAGATGTGGAAGACATTGTGAATTCCTGCGAGTGACGCCGGTAAATCCAAGCGATAGGCCATGGGTCTGCATCTTTCAATGACGGCGAACGGACCAATGAATTGCGGCGCAAGTTTACCCTTCACTACGAAACGATGAACTCCCTTCATCGGAGACACACGGACATAAACCTGGTCCCCGATGTCGAAGTGGAGAGGGCGGCGTCTTTTATCCGCATAGCTTTTCTGATGAGATTGAGCAGCCTTGATGTTGGCTTATATTACTCACACTCGTTCTTCAGCTTCATTCACAAGTTCAATGCCGTAGATAACTCACTCGCCGGACTCGCACCAGTTGAGTGGTGTGCGGCATTTCCGGCCGTAGAGAGCTTCATACGGCACCATCTTAATGCTGGCTTGATAGCCATTATTGTAAGAGAACTCCGCCAACGGCAAATGATCGTCCCAATTGTTGCCGTGGTGGATGGCACAAGCAAGTAGCATGTCTTCAAGCACTTGATTCACCCGTTCAGTTTGACCATCCGTCTGCGGGTGATAGGCGGAGCTTCGGATCAGTTTGGCCCCCAACGACGCGTGCAGCTGTTCCCAAAACCGAGCGACGAACAGCGCACCACGATCTGAAATAATGGAGCGGGGAACACCGTGCAAGCACAAGATCCTTGCAATGTACAGCGCCGCATATTGCTTGGCCACATAGTTTGTTTGTACTGGAATAAAATGAGCCGACTTGGTTAGTCGATATACTATTACCCAAATCGAGTCATGCTTGTGAGACATGAGAGGTAAACCAACAATGAAGTCCATGCTGATATCCTCCCACTTCCATGCCAGAATGTTCAATGGCTGCAGCTGTCCGGCTTTACGCATATGGTCGGCTTTCACATGCCGACACGTATCGCATTCGGATGCGTACTTTGCGATTTCTCTTTTCATCCGCGTCCATAAAAACCTGGTTTTCAGATCCTGGTACATCTTGTTGCTGCCTGGATGAATGGAATACTTAGACAAATGAGCCTCGTCCAAGATTTCTTCCGAAGCTTCATGTCACGGGGTACCACTATACAGTCTTTAAACCATAGGGTCCCGTGTTCATCCCTTCGGAAGCATTTCATTTCACCCTTCTTCATTCTTCTCCGAATGTGCGACATTCCCATGTCTTTCTTTTGAGCTTCCATAATCTCCTCTCGTATGGTAGGGACAGGAGCAAGGTTATATAATGCCCCATGTGAAACCAAGTACACACTCGACTCCTCCTCTTCAAGTGGGGTGATGGACAGATTGTTGACATGAGATTTGCGGCTTAAGGCGTCGGCAACCACGTTTTCCTTACCGGGATGGTAGTGAATCTCGATATCATAGTCTTTGATCAGTTCTAGCCATCTCCGTTGCCGCATATTCAACTCCTTTTGAGTGAATATATACTTCAAACTCTTGTGGTCGGTGTAGAGGTGCACTAAGTTCCCGGGTAAATAGTGCCTCCACATCTTCAAGGCTAATACCACAGCAGCAAGCTCAAGATCATATGTCGGATAGTGCTGCTCGTGGTTACGAAGTTGACGTAAGCCATAGCCGACCACTCTTCCTCCTTGCATCAATACACAACCAAGCCCGATGCCATATGCATCACAATATACATCGAAGGGCTTGGTTGTATCCGGTTGAGCTAACACCGGGGCTGTTCTAAGATGCTTCACTAATGCTTGGAAAGATTTTTCAAAAGCTGAGTTCCAAACATATATGATCCCCTTCTTCAACAGTTCAGTCATCGGCTTAGAAAGCTTGGAGAAGTTCGGTATGAATCTCCGATAATATTCTGCTAACCCGACGAAACTCCAGACTTCGTGGACTGATGTGGGGGGTTTCCATTTCAGCACTTGTTCGATTTTGCTTGGATTAACTGTAATGCCTTCTGCAGAAATAATATGACCAAGAAATGGTACTTGGCTTATCCAAAACTCACACTTGTTGAACTTGGCGTAAAGCTTATGGTATCGCAATCGTTGAAGAACGATATGCAAGTGTTTGGCGTGTTCTTCTTCATACTTGGAGTAGACCAAGATTTCGTCTATGAACACCACCACAAACTTGTCCAACTCCGGCATGAACACAGAGTTCATGAGATACATGAAGTGTGCCGGGGCATTGGTGAGACCAAAGGACATGACGAGGTATTCATACAACCCATATCTCGTCGAGAAGGCCGTCTTCATAATATCCTCCATTCAGATCTTGATTTGATGATATCCGGAGCGAAGATCCATCTTTGAAAATACACTCGCACCCACAAGTTGATCGAATAATATATCGATACAGGGCAGTGGATATTTATTCTTGATGGTGACGGCGTTGAGAGGTCGGTAGTCCACACACAACCTCAAGGTTTCATCCTTCTTCTTCACAAACAGCGCTGAGCATCCCCATGGCGAGGAACTCGGTCGAATGAAACCCTTCCTCATTAAATCATTGAGCTGCTCCTTCAGTTCAGCCAGCTCATTCGGAGCCATCTTGTATGGTCTCCGCGATATAGGCGTCGTCTCAGGTACAAGTTTAATCTTGAACTCGACATCTCTTTCGGGTGGCATACCCGGAAGATCCTCCGGAAAGACATCTGGGTATTCACGGACCACACGAATATCCTCAAGTTTTGTGACTTCCGTGTTATATGTGGCTGGAGCTTCTTGAACCGAACGGTCAAGAATAAGAACATGTGGTTCATGAAGTGGAGAGTTTAAACGAACCACACGTGGAATAATGTCAAGAACAGCACCATGGCGATGTAGCCATGACATTCCTAAAATGACATCAAGTTTCTGACTCTCTAACATGATTTGAGAAGTCGGATATAGATTCCCACCCAATTGTAATGGTGCTCTATAGACCATCTTATCAGCTGTTATTTTCCCACCCGGAGAGCATATCAAGTATGAACTATTTGTGGGAATGACAGGCAGTCAATATTTAATAACATAAGACTGACTTATGAAATTATGGGTGGCACCGGAGTCAAAAAGTATGACTACGGGATGATCTAAGTAAGAAAACGTACCCGCGAGGACGGGTTCGCCTTCCGGCACGTCTTCGATAGCTAAGTGGTGGACGTTGCCGGGTTTTGGTGCTGGTTTATTGTTCTGATTACGGGGCTGATTAGCACCTTGATACGGTGCTGCACCCGTTGCCCTGTCGCGGCTCGGGGCAGTCCCTCGAAATATGCCCGACACGGCCACATGTGAAGCACGTGTAAGGTGTCGGGATCCTTCCGACTTGAGGATCGAATCCAGGTGCACGCTGTGGGAACTGAGGCGCACGTGGGACCATCCTTTGCTGCTGCAGTTGCTGTGGTGGATACGTCGGTCGGAAGCTCGACGCATTATATTGCCGACCGCGGAACTGAGGCGGTCGCGCCGGTGGCTTCCATCTCTGACCGGATGGTGAGCGATACACCACACGGTATTTTTGTGGCGTCCCACCACTGCTGCTTGTCAGCACGCTGCGTTTCCTCTTATCAGAACCGCGCTCGCGCTGAGCATTCTCTTGTAGAATCGCGGCATTAACAAGGTCGTTGAATGTGCCGCGATTGCTTTGGACGAGATGGACCTTCATCTTTGAATTCAGGCCCCGGAAGAATGCATTGCGCTTGTCTTCCTCCGTTCTCACAAATCCTGGCGCATACTGTGCCAGCCGATTGAATAACCTTGAGTACTCATGAGCACTCCTCTTGCCTTGTTTCAACGCCAGGAACTCCTGGAGCTTCCTTTCCATAACACCCGGCGGTATATGGTAGGCGCGGAACGCCTCCCGGAACTCCGCCCATGTGACGGCATGGCCAGCCGGTAATGAGGCTATGTAGTTCACCCACCATGTACCGGCTTCTCCTTGAAGCTGTTGCGCTGCATACAGCGCCTTCTGGTGTTCGGTGCATCGTAGCAGCCCGAACTTCGCCTCCAGAGTGCGGATAAAGCTGTCCGCCTCTAAAGGCTCTTCTGCCTCCGTGAAGACAGGTGGATGGGTCGCCAGGAATTCTGAATAAGAACTTTGTTGGGGCTGGCGTTGCCCATTGTCTTGGCGTCCTCCCTGATGGGACGCATTCTGCTGGACTAGCATCCGCAGCAACTCGGTTTGCTCATCGCGCGAGCCGAGCAGTGCAGCGAGAACCTCCGCAAGATTTCTTGGAAGTTCTAGCGGTGGAGGAGGTGGTTGCTGCTGCGTCGTGGTTTGCTCCATAGGTGGAGACTCATCACCACAAACCTGACTCGGACCTCCCTCATCTTGCGTAGATCATGTACGCACCATTCTGCATTCATATCATTCAAAAGATCAGCACATGATGGTTTATTGCATCCAGTTTATACAATAATAGTGCGAGAATGGAATAAATACTGCGCATAGCAATCACACATATGGATAAAGTATAAACTTTATACAACATATACATCCCTGGACCATGTCACACGATCGAGTTCCAAAGTATTTGAACTTTATGGGTTAAAAGTTCATTTCGACCATCGTAGGTCGCCACGGGATGTTAAGTGTGTTAGCATGCGTAATTCCTCGCTATTGTACTGGACCCCAAACATGTTCCCGCTCAAAGTGATATGTCGATTGCATAACCTTTCGACTCCACTCGCTGTTTTACAACAGCCTCTGGATATCAAAAAATGAAGCTAAATGTTTTGGTTGAAAAACTTCAACATGGTGTTCTGTCCAGTTTCTGGTCCAGCTGACCAGTCTGGATAATTCAACTGTTTGGACCACCTTGGAGGCAAAATCTGGACTAGAGTTCAACAACAAAGTTGTAGCACATTTCCTATACTTTCCAACGATGTCCTGCGTGACCCTTAGAAATTTTTCTACAGAAAGTTGTGGTTGAAATACTGAAAATTCCAGAGAGCATTTTGGTCTGCCCCTGTTTCTGGACAGGGTACACTCATCTGAGATTTTCATCCATTTGGAAGAAGATTTTGTTCTGGAGTTCTGCAGAAAAATTGTAGAGGACTTGAAAGCCTTTCCAGAATGGTATCCCACACCTCCACTGGTTCAACCAATACTAAGTTATGCTCTGTTTATTCTCAGCAAAATTTCTGCCGAAAACAGGGGAGGTTGTTCCTAAGTCTTTGAGGTTGAATCTATACTCCCAACTGACTCTTAGTTCAATATAGGAGTTTACTAACCCCTAAATGGAATCCTAAACCTCATTTTAACTCTTTTCTTTAAAAATATCCTTTTATGCAGTATCGGTACTACGTTTCCTCTCCATAGAAAAATCCTAAGCCGGTATTCCAGCATATACATGTCAAATGGTGGAACTAAGAACGTCACTCACAAATGGTTTCTAAACGTCATGCACTAACGTGGTTAATGTACCTGCAGAAGACCACACAATAATGGTGCACACAAAGGTTTTAACATTGCAGGCAGTTCCATATCATAATAAAAACATACGGTCCGTATCATTGCCATACGGATCTTCCTTGAGTCAAGCCACGTCTCAAGGTACATGGTCGTGTTTTCACACCACACGACGGGGAACCCGAGCAGAGTGCGAACGGGTCGTCACGGTTGGGAATTTTATCAACCCAACGGATACCACCTACTGCCTCATGACCGTTGAGGCACGCCGATGGCGAGCGCTGCGTATGGCCCTTTGAACATTGAACGTTCAAGAGTTGCATACTATCATGTTGCTTACCACATGATGGGGTATTCTTACTTTTGCCTAAAGCATGCTAAAGATCAGCGTTTTCATATGCTCTCAGAACCATTGAGAGGTTCAGAGACTCATATTAACTACCGTGCCAAGCCATGGTATACCATTCCATACTATTACTCGTACGGCAAGTTACCGCAATTGATCCGCATGCGGTGGCGTACCTTACCTCTTACCTGACGTCGGAGCATCGTTACAGAATGTATAACAAATATGTTAGTTTTTTCCACCATTATATCTAGTACTATCATAGACCTTATGTGGGCTTAATGACTAATCCTCACTCGACTACTTCTAAGTTTTTAAAATGAGCTCTTTTCGAGCGTGCTATTCCCAATGCGGCTTTTATACCACGTCTGTGGGGACCACCCCGTGGTTCACCCACTCCAGGATCGCATAGGGTGGTGCTGTACGATGCGGCACCCAACAGAACACATGAAAAGAATTTAAGAACAACATACAAACTTTTATTAGATATAAAACAGTGGAAGTCTTTTTACAAAATTTAATTATACAGTGGAAGTTATATACATAGATACTCTCAAATCCTAACAAAGCAAAAGTGCAGCCGTCCAGCCCGGGGACGCTACACACTAGCAGCATGGAACTGGAGAATCACGGCGGCATGCAAGGATCCGGCTCATCCGTGTACCCCGACGGGGGCATCGCCTCGTCCTCGGAACCTTCCACATAACTCTCACCTGCACACAGCTCAAAATATTGCAACCGTGAGCACGATGGCTCAGCAAGGCTTAACCGACAACCCTAGGCATGGAACTCTACATGCAAGGATGTGTAAAATAGGAAGAAGGACTTTCCAATAAAGACACACCTACATGTTGATCCTTACTTTCAGTTTTATAGTAACAGTTTAATGAGACTTAGGCAGCCCTCACATCGGAAGTCCACAATCAAACAAGAAACGCTTTCCTCCGATGTGGTGATGCCCAAAGTAGAAAGTAAACTTAATTAGCTCTACATCTACAGCAGACATGGTTTCCAAAACATTAATATATCGTCACAGCATATTATCATTCATTTGGCTTAGTTCACTTCTTACTACGTCACAGAACAGTGAACAAGCGGTACTCTAATAACCGCGAGGGACGGTGATTGCAATCAGGAGACACCCGGACAACACGTTGCATACACCCACTTTTAGAAGCGCGATTCCACACCCCTTCCTACTCTGTTGTATGCAACAACCTTTCAAAGGCAACCCAAATGTTGAACCGGTCCATCCGTAACGGGCAGGAGGTCCCCGCGTGGAGCGTGACTGTGCCCACCGGCAGATTTATACCTTGCTACCCTCAACCCACTCCTATTTACGGTTGGGTAAGCCTTGAAACCCAGGTTGACCATTTAGATCGGTTTCCTGCTTATGTCAGTATGCCATCCGGTACTGTTCGATACTTGTTCAGCAGGCCCGCACACGACTCGGTCCTCAATCGACACCAACAGGGCTACGCACGTGAGACCACCGCTCACTGCTTCCTATCCCCCCCTGCTGGGTCTCATTTTCTCCACTCTTAGGCCATTTTCTATTCTGACCACCGTGTGATAAAGCCTTACCTCGCGAGTATATTATAACTACTCGACTTCTACCGAGATCCTAAGCATATTAGCACGACATTCTCTACTCGTCGAGTCTGTAAACTACCCAACCCTCGATAAGATTTAAAAGGTTATGCAAGTGGCGTTTCAATCACCCTAACTCTAATGCAAGCATTCACCCTAGACATAAGTGATACAAATAAAGAATTTGCAAAAGTACTTAAATGCAAACCGGGGCTTGCCTGGTTGCGAGTCAAACGGGAAGTTAGCTTCAGGCGGCAGGACGTCCAAGGGCTCCGGTGCGTCCTCAACTTCGGTCACTATTATGAAATGTAACAAAATATATGTATAAGTATTAAGGACTTATAAGAAGTAAACTTCTATTCATAGCTACTGCTATTTAGGATCCTTAATTGGCTTTGGGATTTTTACAGTGAATACTAGACCCTCTAAGGATGATCTGAGGAAAATTTGGAGAATTGTCATTGCATAATATAGTCTCCAAAATTCCTACAAGTACAAGGCCTCTCTGAAATTTGAGCCCAAATCAGGAGCTTTGACATAGCTAAAAGTGGAATATCTGAATAGGGTAAGTCTCCTTGGTTCTAACAAAATTTGTTTCACCATTTTTGGAGCTACCAACAGAGAGATATGAATTTTTTAAAGTTGGATAGGAGTTCTGAAAAGTTTCTGTTTGAATTTCCAAATAAAGGCTGAAACTTGGAAGGCAATTTAGCGTAGCAAATGAACTCCAATAAAGCTCAAATTTTTACTGGAGATCAGTAATATCATGGGGAACCTCCTATCCAAATTCGAAGAGATTCCAGAACAGGAATCTTCTGGAATTAATTCCCAAAAATTTAATTTTTGATAAATTTTGGAGAAATTTCCAGAGATCCTCAAATCAATTTCTTTGCATTTCTGCAAAGTACTGAATCCAGCAAAATTTGTTTTCACAAATTTTGGACATTCCTACTGAGAGTTATGGTCTTTTGAAGTTTGCACTAAATTTGGAAATTGAAGAAATGTTTAAATCCTGGCTGTGTAACAGCTCTGATACCACGCTGTGGGGGACCACAGGACCTCGTTGGGTGGTGCCGTGTTATGCGGTACCCAACAGCACACGGGTCGATGAACACACATCATATTACATAAATAGTTTAGCGGAAGCGTACAAGAATGTTTTACAAATAGTTATATCAGAGTAAACTACAGCGGAAGACTATCACTCTCACGACTCATATCTAAACTAGCAACAAAGAAACGGTCCAGCCCGCGGACGTTTCTTACTAGAAACACGAAGACAATCTGCAGCGGCGAGGATGCTCTTTGAGTAAGCACTCGGAGGTTCCCGAGTCTCATCGGCATCCCTTCTCATAAGCATCGGGTCAATTACCTGCAAAACAACTCGGATAGCATCCGTGAGCATAACGCTCAGCAAGACTTAACCGTCACCCTAAACATGAAACTCTAGGTGAGGTTATGAACCTAACATAAGATGGCATAAGTATAATTAAACTCGCCTAAAAGTGAATCCTTACTTTCAGTTATTATTGGCAGCATTTTGTGTAACCCTGGGCACGCCACATCGGGAGTCCACAATCAAACAAGAAACGCTTTCCTCCGATGTAAATTGCTCATGGCATAAAAGAATCGAGTTTGCACTAGCCTATTCATCAAGATCCAAGACAAAGCTAGTATGATACTTCACATCAAAATGATTAGTTCCTTTCTCATGCAAGTTCTTGCTACGTCACGACTGTGAGAACAAGTATGCTCGGTCCATTCCTCGAGCGACGGTGATTCGAATCAATAACACCCGGACTACACGACACGTACGCCCGTACTCGACGTTGCCTACAACAACTATCACTGACGTCGTACATGGCAGCCTTTCCCCCGTTTTACCCCTGCTGAATCGATCAAGTTGCCCCGTACAGTAGCTACCCTCATGGTGCACCTTCCGATGTGAGATGTCATGAGAATATTCCCCACATACTGCACACCGGCCGTCCGTCTGAGGTGACCCGAAAAGTCCCAACGACAGCTTCCCGAGGTACATCGGTTTACTGGGTCCCATATAGCCAGCATGAGTCCGGTACACAACTCAAACTTGTTCAACAGGGCCACATACGGATCGGTCCTTGAACGACACGGACAGGTCTACAGCAGCCAGGCCCCTATGTCCTGCTGCCCCTACAACCTTCCGGTCTCAACTTTAACTTGCTAATTCAATTATGAACCAATCCCGTATGCCCCTGTTGTTCCTGAAACTGCGAGTAGCATCTCACCACTCGACTTCTACCGAACCGTACTTAAGCATGGAAGTTCTACACGGTGACAGACACCTACCCAATACTCCATGGGTCATTTGGCTATGCAAGAGGAGTATCAAACACTAGACCTAATGCACAGTTCAAATCTTAACCAAAGGTGAATACAAAATAAAAACTTAACAGCTGTTAAATGCAAACCGGAGCTTGCCTATTATGCAGAGTAGTCGTACATAATCAGTTAGTGTCCTTGCAGATCCACCCTTGACTCTCCGGAGCTTGATCCACTTCGATGAATCACTCCTTTGAGTCCCCTTCGTTGTGGTTCCTACTGAAATGCATATGCATATGTTTTATAGACTGTAATGGAAAGAAGTTATAGAATTCATTTCTTAGGTACAGAGGTTGTGTGGAAAAGCCAAGAATGACTTTGTTGCCTCTGTTGTGCAAAGAAGCAGACTTAAACTAAATTGACCTTAAGGCCTTAGCTATACACTAACCCTTTTCTCTAATGAACATAATAGATAAGCTGAAAAGATTTGAGTGCAACTGAAGAACAAGAACTCCAATGGCCTCAAAACTTTTATAGCAGGTTCTATACTATCTAAGGATTTAGCTTGCCAAATTGCAGCTAATGTGGAGTTAAATTGTGTTCTCCATAATCCTCATAATGTCCCTCATGTATATCCCCACATACATAAGTATGGAGAATAGGAACAGGGAGTTCAAGGACTCATATTGGGCTGATAATTTACATATGAGTTCTTGATCACATGAGAGTAACCTGGTCCAAAATTCATCCCTTTTACATGAGTAGTTCTCCCAGAACAATTCTTTAAGCATTTGTACTCAAAAGAATTAATTCTGTAGTAATGTGCATTTTCATGCCCAATTAAGTGAACTACAACTCCAAGTATGTCTCAGAGAGCTTGCCAAAATTTTCCTATGATTTTTGGAGCTATGGATTGCTCAGAACAGATTTTTGAAGTGGGAAACATTTTCTGAAAATGTTTCTGGACTCTTTTGAACACAGTAGATTGCATATAGAAAATTCCTACTCAAATGATCTTCAAATGAGCTGAACATTTGTTAGTAGGTCAACAATATGCTAAAGAATATTCTGGCAAATTTTGGGGATTTTTGGATAACCCAAACTCCCTTAATAGTTCTTTTTTAGAAAACCTTCAAAGAATTTTCCAGAACATAATATTGACTTTCATACAAAGCTGAGTTCATATATGGATAGAACTCGGAAAGATGAACCTAACCCAATTGGAATCACTCAAATTGGAGTTTTTCTACAGGGAGATATGAATTTCCAAATATTGAGCTAAGTCTGGAATTATTTTCCTACAGCAAATTTGGCTGGACCCACAGTTTTGAATCCCAGCCAATAGAAACAAAGCCACACCGGTTCACAGGATTGTACCGCGTAGCCACAACAGATCCTAGCCACAACAGATCCTCTTTTTAAACTCTTCAGGCACTGACGGCTGGGACCCGCCCATTCTTCTTCTTCCTCCCGTTGTTTTCCCGCGCCCGCGCTGCCCCTCGCCGGCCAGACGCCGGAGCTCACCGGCTCGCCGTCTCCGGCCACAGCGCAAGCTGAGGTTTGCCACCAGAGCGTTTATGATGTCGAGGAAGATATCTGCGGGGTCATCTAGGGCTGCTGGTGACCGGTAACACCCCGGCGACGTGCGGCGGTCTTTGCTGCCCTTCGGCGCCGTCGACCAGGGTTCCTAGTCCTCCAACCAAGCTACAAAAACGTGCTACAGCATCAGTGGTTGATCACCAAGCTCGGTATGGCCCTCAAATGGCTCTGGAACAGCCGCAAACCGGTCGTCACCGTGCAGCCGACTGGTTCTGCCGTGATCACGCTCGGTAGAGCTCAAAATTCATGGTGCCCAGTTAATTTCATGCCAACGATGCTAAAGAGGATATGACCGCCGGCTAGTCCAGCTCCCACGTGCCAAGTTTGACGTGCTAAGAACGAATAGAAGTGGAGAATTTTGGATTGCCGTACCGGATGCTCGGGTTGAAGCCGCCGGAGCAAAAACTTCGAATTCGCCGGCTACGCTCCACGAATTGCTCCAAATTTTGGGTGAGAGCAGTAACACAGCATAACGCCCCTGTGGCCGTGCTTGATCGGGCTTGGAAACTTCTGTGGAGAGCTGTCCACGTGAAGCCGACCGCCGGTTCTTTTGAGGTGGCCGCGAGATGGTTGATTGAGGGCTCGGGAACGCCGGGACTTGGTGGTTTTTGGGTCGGGGGAAGTGAGCAACGGTTGCGCCTCGGTGTTTAGCCGCTCGGAGGCAGTGGGCACGATGGTCTCCACCGGTTTCCCGATCGACCAAGAGCGGACGAGTGGGAACTGGCTGTGCGGCGTTCTCGCGAGGGGAGGAGAACAATTGGGTCTTTGCTCGGCCGAGGGCACGATAACGTCGAAGGAAACCACCTTCGTTGGCCACGCATGGGGGAAAAGGGCAGCAGGAGGTGGCGGGTTCAGTTCCCCGGGGGCGCGGTGGAACCCCTCGGTGGCACCCGAGCAGAACAGAAGCAAAAAATTCATTTGCTTCATGGTTAAGTTAGGTCTCTAGCTCACTGCCATGTGGATCCCACCCCACAGTCTAACCCCCAAATATCTCCTCATGATGACCCTCTTAATAACCACAATTCTGAGTTTAAAGGGTGGCTAGAATTTGAATTCTCCAAATTCAGTTTGATTTGGTGAAAAATTTGAATTTGGCTAGAATTTGCAAATGCTTCTCTTTAACTCCCTTTTTGAGCCCACCCTACAAATGCAAAGTTGGTGATAACACTTTTCCCTATCAATCCAACTATATGGCTGCATGTTTATTCAAAGTTCTTGGTTATCACATGTGTGAACTTTGAATCTCAAATCTGATTTTTAAACTTACATGCAAAGAGTATTTAACTCCTTATTGGTTCAACACTTTTAAATAAAAAGGTGGACCTCATGTTGGATGTTCATCCATGTATTACCTTGCGTGAAGAAAAGTTTTAGCAAGTCCCATTTTTCATGTCTTTGCCACACATATGAACTCAAACCTTGGTTTTTATTCAAACACATTTTTGGGACTTTTACATTCCCCCTTAAAAGAATCTCGTCCCGAGATTACAAAAGAGGAACGAGACGGGAGAGGTAATTACAAACTGTACAAAGCTAAAAATTCCGGATAGTTGGTGCAGAGGTAATCTTCACTTTCCCACGTCGCCTCTTCCGAGGTGTGATTACTCCACAGCACCTTGAAAAATTTGCTCATTCGGTTCCGGGTTACCCGGGTCTTTTCATCTAAAATCTGAACCGGTCGCTCGGTGTAGGTCAGGTCCTGATTCAATTCATCGATGTCCTCAGTGCGAACAGCAGCGGTGAATTTGAGGCACTTCCGCAGCTGTGAAACATGAAATACATCATGAACACCCGCTAGACTTGCCGGTAATTCTAGTCGGTAGGCTACGGGTCCGCACTTCTCCGTGATAGCAAAAGGACCAATAAAACAGGGAGCGAGTTTCCCATTTACACCGAACCGGTGAATTCCCTTCATCGGAGATACACGAAGATATACGTGCTCTCCGACGTCAAAATGTAATGGCCTACGCCTTTGATCAGCGTAGCTCTTCTGTCGGAATTGTGCAGCCTTCAAGTTCTCTTGTATCAACCGAACTCGGTCTTCGGCTTTGTTGACAAGATCAATCCCAAACAGAACTCTTTCGCTGTACTCACACCAATTCAGTGGTGTGCGACACTTCCGGCCGTAGAGGGCTTCATACGGTGCCATTTTAATACTCGCTTGATAACCGTTGTTGTATGAAAACTCCGCCAGCGGCAGGTGATCGTCCCAATTCCTACCGTGGTGGATGGCACACGCTCTCAACATGTCCTCGAGCACTTGATTCACCCTCTCAGTTTGTCCATCGGTTTGAGGGTGATATGCGGAGCTTCTAATTAGCTTGGTGCCCAACGAGGCATGCAGCTGCTCCCAAAAATGAGCAACAAACAGCGCACCTCGATCTGAAATGATGGTCTTCGGGACACCATGTGAGCATATAATTCTGGAGATGAATAACTCCGCATATTGCCTTGCTCGATAATGAGTGTTCACCGGTATGAAATGAGCTGACTTTGTCAACCGGTCGACGATCACCCATATCGAGTCATGCTTCCTGGATGTGAGCGGTAATCGGACGATGAAATCCATACTCACATCCTCCCATTTCCATGCCGGTATCTTCAAAGGTTGTAGCGGTCCGGCTTTCCGCATATTATCAGCCTTGACCCGTCTACACGTATCACACTCGGATACATATTTAGCAATCTCCCTCTTCATCCTCGTCCACCAAAATTTCTGTTTCAACTCTTGGTACATCTTGTTACTTCAGGGATGCATGGAAAACTTAGACAGGTGGGCTTCATCCAAGATCTTCTTTCCGGAGTTTCATATTACGCGGTACCACTATACGGTCATTAAACCATATCGTACCGTTCTCATCCCTCCGGAAACATTTCACCTCTCCGTTGTCTAGTCTTCTCCGTATATGAGACATACCTATGTCTCTTCTTTGAGCCTCAATAATCTCTTCACATATTGTTGGAATGAGTATAAAGCGCGCCATACGGAATGACACGGAGACTTGGTTCTTCTTCTTCCAACTCAGCAGCCGCTAAGTTGTGAACGTGGGCTTTCCGACTAAGCGCGTCAGCAACCACGTTGGCTTTTCCCGGATGATAGTGGATCTCAATTTCATAATCTTTTATGAGCTCCAACCATCTCCGGTGTCTCATATTCAGCTCCTTTTGTGTGAAGATATACTTCAAGCTTTTATGGTCGGTGTAGAGGTGAACAAGATTACCATGTAGGTAATGCCTCCACATCTTTAATGCCAACACCACAGCAGCAAGCTCGAGATTGTGAGTTGGATAATGCTGCTCGTGGTTTCACAGTTGACGAGACCCATAGGCGACTACACGCCCTTCTTGCATCAGAACGCAGCCGAAACCGATGCGGATGCATCACAGTATACATCAAATGGCTTCGTCGTGTCCGGCTGAGCAAGAACTGGAGCTGTTGTGAGATGGTTCACCAAAGTTTTGAATGTGGCTTCACATGCTACATTCCACATGTATTTAGTGCCCTTCTTCAGCAGCTCCGTCATTGGTTTAGCAATCTTTGAGAAGCTCGGAATAAACCTCCGATAATACCCTGCTAAACCTAAGAAACTTCGGACCTCGTGGACTGTTTTGGGAGGTTCCCACTTCAGCACTTGTTCAATCTTGCTGGGGTCCACGGCGATACCTTCTGCTGAAATAATATGGCCTAGGAAAGGCACTTGATCAATCCAAAATTCGCACTTGCTGAACTTGGCATATAACTTGTGCTCCCTCAACCGTTGTAGCACAATACGCAGATGTTCAGCGTGCTCTTCTTCCGATTTGGAGTAAACCAATATGTCGTCGATGAATACCACGGCGAACTTGTCTAACTCCGGCATGAACACAGAATTCATCAAGTACATGAAGTGTGCCGGAGCGTTGGTTAATCCAAATGACATGACGAGATACTCGTAGAGTCCGTATCTCATCGACAAAGCTGTCTTCGGTATGTCCTCCTGTCAGATCTTGATTTGGTGATACCCCGACCAAAGATCCATCTTCTAAAATACCTTTGCACCCACAAGTTGATCGAACAAGATGTCGATGCGGGGCAAACGATACATGTTCTTGATCGTGACAGCATTTAGAGGATGATAATCGACACATAGCTGCAGTGTTTTGTCCTTCTTCTTAACGAACAGCGCTGAGCAACCCCAAGGTGAAGAACTTGGTCGTATGAAACCCTTGCTCATGAGTTCATTCAGTTGCTCCTTCAACTCCGCTAGCTCGTTAGGTGCCATCTTGTAAGGCCTTCGGGAGATAGGCGTCGTTCCCGGCACCAGTTCAATCTTAAACTCGACGTCCGGTTTGGGCAGCATGCCCGGTAAATCATCGGGAAATACGTCGGGATAATCACGTACCACCGGAATATCTTCAAGCTTCAGCGCTTCCGTGTGGTAGGCCTCTACCATCTCTGGGTCTTCACTGTCTAGAAACAGCGTGTGCTGTCCGTGAATCAGCGAGTCAATCTGGACGGTGCGGTTACCGATATTGAAAACGGCACCGTGATGATTTAACCAAGACATCCCCAATATAATGTCTATCTTCTGCCTATCCAACATAATCAGCGATGTTGGGTATATTTTTCCTCCCAAACACAAAGCTGCTCGGGACACAATCTGATTGGCAGAGATATTTCCTCCCGGTGAACGTATAAGAGAACTCGTTGTGGGAGTATTGGTGGATAATTGGTGCTGATTCACGCATGATTTGCTGATAAAATTGTGGGTGGCACCGGAATCAAAAAGTACAAGCACGGGCACGTCTTTGAGAGTAAACATGCCCGCTAACACCGGTGCTCCCTCCGGGACATCCTCAATAGCAAGATGTTGCACACTCCCGGATTGCAATGCTGTTATGTTGACTGGAGCAGGTGGCGGCATACCACCTGATGATGATGGATGTCTGGTGTTCACCAACTTCTCCCGGCATTCTTGCCTAAAATGCCCTGAACGGTGGCAATAAGAACACGGAGGTTTCCCGGGTTCTTCGTTGACTTGTGGTTGAGACGTTGATGTACTTGGTTGCAGCAATGATGTGACAGGTGTCCTTCATTTCTGCGGCAATGGTGTTCCTTCAAGACATGATTCTTGAGCAGGAAATCTGTACAGAGTTGATCTCACTGGTGCTTGCCATCCTTCATCGGATGGTGTGTGATACACCACACGGTATTTGCGAGGAACAACTGGTGTGTCTTCTAGCACATCCTCCCAGTCCCTCTTCTCTGCTTGACACTCAAGTGTCGCTTGTTCTTGCAGCAGAGCAGCACTGATTAACTCGGTGTAACTGCCTTGATTGAACAAAGCTAACTTCTCTTCTAGTATGGCACTCAAGCCATAGAAAAAGTAGTCACACATTGCAGCTTCGCTCGTCGCATAAGCAGGAGCATATTGTGCCAGAAGGTTGAATCGTCTGACATAATCGAGGACACTCATGTACCCCTGCTTCAAGTTTCTGAATTCTTTCTGTTGGGCCTTAATAAAACACATAGGAATGTGACGAGCACGGAATGCTTCACGAAATTCCGTCCATTCCACTTGATGGCCTTCCGGAACGGTGGCAAGATAAGCAAACCACCAATTTCCGGCGGCTCCATGGAGCTGTTGAGCTGCAAATAATGTCTTCTGATACTCATCCACTCAAACACTCCAAACTTGGACTCCATAACTCAAAGCCACTGATCAGCTTCCACTGGTTCATTGGCTTCCGTGAAGATTGGCGGTTGTGTCGCCAAGAACTCCAAGTAGGCGTTCCGAGGTGGAACGTCCTGTTGGGCACGCTGGAGTAAGCCCTGTTGTACCAAGGCTTAGAGTAGTCTTGTGTTCTCTTGACTTGACTCAAACATCTGAGCCATGACATCCGCCCATACCGTTGATGGAGGTACTCGTGGTGGAGTCGAGTCATCAGTCTCGGCGAGAACCTTCAGCCCTACTCGGTGACTGAGTACGCACCATACTGCAAAAGCATAATTTTGAGGGGAGTCAAAGCTTGATCTAGCAGTATGTGAAAGTATGTAAAACATGAACATGCTAAAACTTTATGAAAGTATAACAATACTTCATGTTTACACATCCTTCTAAAGCCAACAGAAACAATCCCCCTTTGCTGTACAGAACCGACCTTTCTGTACTTAACCCAGATTTGGATCCAGTTACCAGCATTTTCAGAACTCAAGTTGAATACGAAAGTTAAAGTTAACTTCCGTATCTTTCCAACGAGTACTCACATGCCTCTGGATAATCCCTTAACCAGAAGTTATGATCGTTCAAAGTTGACAAAATTTCTGGGTAACTTTTGCCAGCACCTCCTTTGTATGTGGTCGTTTTCATCACAGTTTTACATACAAATGGGGTAAAATTCTGAACAAACTATGAACTACAAAATCGTTGCAAGTTTCCTAAAATTTCCAACGTTGTATCATATGACCATTAGAAATTTTTTCTACAGATTGTGACGGCTAATTTACAGCAACCTCCAGAGAAGTTTGCAGCCGCTCTGTTTTCTGAACAGTTTGCATTCATCTGGACATTCAACCAAGTTGGTGTCGGATTTGGCTCGGGAGTTCTACAGAAAAGTTGTAGAGCACTTAATAACCTTTCCAGAACTGTATCAAACACCTCCATTGGGTCAAGCTAATCAGAGTTACGCTCTGTTAAAGCCCAGAAAAATTTCTGTCTGAACAGAGCATTCTGTCTTTGAGATCAAAAGAAGCCTAACAAGTCTCTTCTTTGAGACTTAGTTCAAATAAAGAGCTCAGTAACTAATATGTGCTTTATCACATATATTTTTAGTTTGGAAGTTAGTCATGAATGATTTCTTCTTAGGAAAGAAAACTATCTAGTGTAGTACGGCAACGATGCACCGTAAGACATATGACGGTATTACGTTGCCTCACCAAAGAAAAACCTAACCGGATTACACCGGCATATATGTATCCTTAGGTGGCACTAAAACGGTCACTCGCAAACGTGTTCTACACGCACTAAGGTTTTCGTGGTTAGTACCTACATAAGCCACACTCAATCATCAGGCCCGGCTGCAAACCGAACCCGGTATCCATACAGTTCGTACACCCGGCCGTCATCACTCGCCCCGGTGTTCTCAAGCCAAACACGCCTTGAGCTACGTGTTCACGTTACTGACCACGTGACGGGGTCTCCTAAATTGCACCACGCACGCCTGGGATAGACGCTGCTCGAATAACCCAAACGACATGAAGAGTCGTAGAGGATACTAAAGCGGGTCAGGTTACCTGCCACCCGTGAGGCTCCACCCTTCAGCTTGTGCGCACTGGTGGACAGCGCTTACGTGCACCCCCCAAGACATAAACCGTCCCGAGATGCACGATTTTCCGACATAACAAATAAGTTAGGTTGCCACCTTCATCATATGCTAATAATAGTCCTTATGTGGGCCTAGTACCGTTAACTCACCGTATCCTATGTTTTTGACATAATATGATGCTCAATCCATGCTCTGTTCCCAAGACAGCTCTGATACCACGCTGTGGGGGACCACAGGACCTCGTTGGGTGGTGCCGTGTTATGCGGCACCCAACAGCACACGGGTCGATGAACACACATCATATTACACAAATAGTTTAGCGGAAGCGTACAAGAATGTTTTACAAATAGTTATATCAGAGTAAACTACAGCGGAAGACTATCACTCTCACGACTCATATCTAAACTAGCAACAAAGAAACGGTCCAGCCCGCGTACGTTTCTTACTAGCAACACGAAGACAATCTACAGCGGCGAGGATGCTCTTTGAGTAAGCACTCGGAGGTTCCCGAGTCTCATCGGCATCCCTTCTCATAAGCATCGGGTCAATTACCTGCAAAACAACTCGGATAGCATCCGTGAGCATAACGCTCAGCAAGACTTAACCGTCACCCTAAACATGAAACTCTAGGTGAGGTTATGAACCTAACATAGGATGGCATAAGCATAATTAAACTCGCCTAAAAGTGAATCCTTACTTTCAGGTATTATTGGCAGCATTTTAAGTAACCCTGGGCACGCCACATCGGGAGTCCACAATCAAACAAGAAACGCTTTCCCCAATGTAAATTGCTCATGGTATAAAAGAATCGAGTTTGCACTAGCCTATTCATCAAGATCCAAGACAAAGCTAGTATGATACTTCACGTCAAAATGATTAGTTCCTTTCTCATGCAAGTTCTTACTACGTCAGGACTGTGATAAGAAGTATGCTCGGTCCATTTTGCGAGCGATGGTGATTCAAATCAATAACACGCGGACTACACGACACGTACGCCCGTACTCGACGTTGCCTACAACAACCATCACTGACGTCGTACGTGGCAGCCTTTCCCCTGTTTCATCCCTGCTGAATTGATCAAGTCGCCCCATACAGTAGCTACCCTCATGGTGCACCTTCCGACGTGAGATGTCATGAGAATATTCCCCACATACTGCACACCGGCCGTCCGCCTGAGGCGACCCGAAAAGTCCCAACGACAGCTTCCCGAGGTACATCGGTTTACTGGGTCCCATATAGCCAGCATGAGTCCGGTACACAACTCAAACTTGTTCAATAGGGCCGCATACAGATCGGTCCTTGACCGACACGGACAGGTCTACAGCACCCAGGCCCCTATGTCCTGCTGCCCCTACAACCTTCCGGTCTCAACTTTAACTTGCTAATTCAATTATGAACCAATCCCATATGCCCCTGTTGTTCCTGAAACTGCGAGTAGCATCTCACCACTCGACTTCTACCGAACCGTACTTAAGCATGGCAGTTCTACATGGTGAAAGACACCTACCCAATACTCCATGGGTCATTTGGCTATGCAAGAGGAGTATCAAACACTAGACCTAATGCACAGTTCAAATCTTAACCAAAGGTGAATACAAAATAAAAACTTAACAGCTGTTAAATGCAAACCGGAGCTTGCATGTTTTGCAGAGTAGTCGTATATAATCAGTTAGTGTCCTTGCAGATCCACCCTTGACTCTCCGGAGCTTGATCCACTTCGATGAATCACTCCTTTGAGTCCCCTTCGTTGTGGTTCCTACTGAAATGCATATGCATATGTTTTATAGACTGTAATGGAAAGAAGTTATAGAATTCATTTCTTAGGTACAGAGGTTGTGTGGAAAAGCCAAGAATGGCTTGGTTGCCTCTGTTGTGCAAAGAAGCAGACTTAAACTAAATTGACCTTAAGGCCTTAGCTATACACTAACCCTTTTCTCTAATGAACATAATAGATAAGCTGAAAAGATTTGAGTGCAACTGAAGAACAAGAACTCCAATGGCCTCAAAACATTTACAGCAGGTTCTATACTATCTAAGGATTTAGCTTGCCAAATTGCAGCTAATGTGGAGTTAAACTGTGTTCTCCATAATCCTCATAATGTCCCTCATATATATCCCCATATACATAAGTATGGAGAATAGGAACAGGGAGTTCAAGGACTCATCTTGGGCTGATAATTTACATATGAGTTCTTGATCACATGAGAGTAACCTGGTCCAAAATTCAGCCCTTTTACTTGAGTAGTTCTCCCAGAACAATTCTTTAAGCATTTGTACTCAAAAGAATTAATTCTGTAGTAATGTGCATTTTCATGCCCAGTTAAGTGAACTACAACTCCAAGTATGTCTCAGAGAGCTTGACTAAATTTTCCTATGATTTTTGGAGCTATGGATTGCTCAGAACATATTTTTGAAGTGGGAAACATTTTCTGAAAATGTTTCTGGACTCTTTTGAACACAGTAGTTTGCATATAGCAAATTCCTACTCAAATGATCTTCAAATGAGCTGCACATTTGCTAGTAGGTGAACAATATTCTAAAGAATATTCTGGCAAATTTTGGGGATTTTTGGATAACCCAAACTTCCTCAATAATTCTTTTTGAGAAAACCTTCAAAGAATTTTCCAGAATATAATATTGACTTTCATACAAATCTGAGTTCATATTTGGATAGAACTCGGAAAGATGAACCCAACCCAATTGGAATCACTCAAATTGGAGTTTTCAACAGGGAGATATGAATTTCCAAAGATTGAGCTAAGTCTGGAATTATTTTCCTACAGCAAATTCGGCTGGACCCACAGTTTTGAATCCCAGCCAATAGAAACAAAGCCACACCGGTTCACAGGATTGTACCGCGTAGCCACAACAGATCCTATCCACAACAGATCCTCTTTTTAAACTCTTCAGGCACTGACGGCTGGGACCCGCCCGGTCTTCTTCTTCCTCCCGTTGTTTTCCCGCGCCCGCGCTGCCCCTGGCCGGCCCGACGCCGGAGCTCACCGGCTCGCCGTCTCCGGCCACCGCATGAGCTGAGGTTTGCCGCCAGAGCGTTTATGATGTCGAGGAACATATCTGCGGGGTCATCTAGGGCTGCCGTTGACCGGAAACACCCAGGCGACGTGCGGCGGTCTTTGCTGCCCTTCGGCGCCGTCGACCAGGTTTCCTAGTCCTCCAACCAAGCTACAAAAACGTGCTACAGCATCAGTGGTTGATCACCAAGCTCGGCATGGCCCTCAAATGGCTCTGGAACAGCCGCAAACCGGTCGTCACCGTGCAGCCGACTGGTTCTGCCGTGATCACGCTCGGTAGAGCTCAAAATTCGTGGTGCCCAGTTAATTTCATGCCACGGATGCTAAAGAGGATATGACCGCCGGCTAGTCCAGCTCCCACGTGACAAGTTTGATGCGCTAAGAACGAATAGAAGTGGAGAATTTTGGATTCCCGTACCGGATGCTCGGGTTGAAGCCGCCGGAGTAAAAACTTCGAATTCGCCGGCTACGCTCCACGAATTGCTCCAAATTTTGGGCGAGAGCAGTAACACAGCAGAACGATCCTGTGGCCGTGCTTGATCAGGCTTGGAAACTTCTGTGGAGAGCTTTCCAAGTGAAGCCGACCACCGGTTCTTTTGAGGTGGCCGCGAGATGGTTGATTGAGGTCTCGGGAACGCCGGGACTTGGTGGTTTTTGGGTCGGGGGAAGTGAGCAACGGTTGCGCCTCGGTGTTTAGCCGCTCGGAGGCAGTGGGCACGATGGTCTCCGCCGGTTTCCTGATCGACCAAGAGCGGACGAGGGGGAAATGGCTGTGCGGCGTTCTCGCGAGGGGAGGAGAACAATTGGGTCTTTGATCGGCCGAGGGCACGATAACGTCGAAGGAAACCACCTTCGGTGGCCGCGCGTGGGAGGAAAAGGGCAGCAGGAGGTGGCGGGTTCAGTTCCCCGGGGGCGTGGTGGAACCCCTCGGTGGCACCCGAGCAGAACAGAAGCAAAAAATTCATTTGCTTCATGGTTAAGTTAGGTCTCTATCTCACTGCCATGTGGGTCCCACCCCACACTCTAACCCCCAAATATCTCCTCATGCTGACCCTCTTAATTCCCACAATTCTGAGTTTAAAGGGTGGCTAGAATGTAAGGGCCTCAGTTTTTGACACATATTGGAAGTGTTCATCACCACACCACACACCTCATTTGAAGTAAGTTGATGAACACAAATGAAGAGAAAGTAACCACCATCAACATGCTCATTAGAGAACAAACTCACATATTGCAGAAGTGGTATTTCCCACATGTGATATAGAAGGGCTGGGCATATGAAAACTTCTACACATTGCTAAGGATGTCCATGCCAAGTTTCACCCAAATTCAAAATCTTTTTTAGGTCATTTTGGGTATAGTTAGAAAGAGGGCAGCTTGAAACCATATTAAATTCAAACTGTTTTTATCCCATGAATTCAAAAGTGGGAGACATATTCTTATCCAGCACATTTTTGTGAGCTCACACTCCAATTTTCACTCCATTTGGAGTTGATCTTGACATGAGCTAAGTGGGGCAAATTCAAACTTTATTTGAATTTCAAACTGCACATGTGCTGAAATTCATTCAAACCAAACCCAATTTTAATTCTAATCAATTCAAATGGCTCATGGGTGAATAATTTGAATCACCATGGGTATTTTGGGGCTCACTGTTTACAACAGTGATTAGGAGTGAATTTCAGAGGTTAAAACCCCAGGTGGGACCCACATGTCAGCCACAGAGAGGATTCAACTGACTGACACTTTTCTCACTCGGGTCGCCAAGCCGCCGCTGCGATTGCCACCGAGGGGAACCGCCGCGCCAGCAGCTGCTTGGCCACGCGCGGGCGTGAGGCGGTTCAGAGCCTTCTTAAGGCGTTCCCCCCTCCTCGGCCGAAGCTATCGCCGTTTCTTCCCCCGCAAGAACACAGCGCCGGAAAAGTCCTTCCGCCGCTTTGAACCGATCGGGAGCGCCGATCACAGCCTTCCCGTCCCCTCCAGAGCTACGGCAAGGTATTAGGAACCTTCCTCCTTCTTCCCCGTGGCTAGAGTTCAGCTGAAACCGATCAATCTCGGCTATACCGAGAGCTTAATTCACTAACCTAACGCCGTCGCACCTCGGGCTCCCGTGGACAGCCCAACCGGGGAGTTGTCACGCCCGAGCCAAGGCACTCTTGGGCGCGCTGGTGACCGGTGCTGCTCACCCCCGAGCCACAGCCCGAGTGCTTGCTCACCGGTGGCGAATTTCCAGTTTTCCCCTTTCTGTGTACAGAACGACCTTCGGGTGCGGTTCTATCAAATTCTTACCCTAGGAAGGATTAGAGGACCTCAATCCGCTCTCACATAAACTAGACATGGTAGCGCACAAGTTGCCTTCACAACTTTTGGTCTAAGAACCTCTGCAACCGACGTATTCCGAAGTTTACCGACGGCGGAATATGCGGAAGGCATCGGGCGCACGGTGAGGACCTACTTCGGGCCTCCCCCGAGCTGCCTCAAGCTCGTGTCGACCTTCCCTGAGGTCCACTGATGCTTCCCGAACGATTGCTCGAGTAGTGGAGGTGCTAGGGGAGTCAGCCGACACGACCGAAGCCTTTCCGAGGCGGCGGCTCGTCGCCGACCATGCACCGGCCATTGTCATGACGAGCTGACCCCAGAATCCGGTTCTCCGAGTAAAAGTAGGCAGGGGCGGCCAAGATCATGAAGTTTGAAGCTCCACAGAAGCTGCCAGCGAGCTCTCCGGCGAGGTCCCTCGGCGGCAGAGCGCGGGCGACGGGAGGTTGACGAAGGGGGTGGACCCCAGCTGTCAGCGGGAGATCTTTTGAATCGGGATGGGGCTGCGGCCGAGTTTGGTTGTGCTGGCGCACAAAAACCATGTGGGCCTTGGTGCGCTGTCGGCTCCGCGCTTAACACGTGTCCCCGCGAGCCCCGGCAGATTTAAACTTTTCCCCCGATTTTCAGATTCCATTCAAACTTCAAATCCTCATAACTTTGGCTAGGAAGCTCCAAATCGAGTGAACCAAATTTTGTTGGATTAAGCTCTCTGAGCATTTTCCAGCAAATGAAGTTTCACTGCATGAAAACCCTTATTTCTCCAGCATTAATTCCTCAAAATTTAAACTGTTTGGAATTTTAACTGGAGAATCCTTTGGAGGAAAATCATGAAATTTCGCTGGAATGTTCACCAAAATATCCCTGAACTACCATAAAAATTTCAGATCCATTTGAGCTAATTTGATCCACCTAATGGTGTGATTAGTGAAACTGTTCCAGAGAAAATAGAAAATGTCCAGAAACATTTTCAGGATTTTCTCTGAAATTGTTTAGCTCATATCCCTAGCTAGGAACTTTCAAATTAAGTGAGACCAACTCCATTAGAACCCTCTGAAAATCTAGTTTTCAGAAAGTCATAGTTTGTTTCATGAAAATCCATAGAACACCCTAAAAGCCTTCAATTAAGGTCAAGTACATAATTAATCGTGGAGGGCTCAAATGAGCTTTGCTGCAACTAAAACATGACCTAAATCTCTGTTTAGGTCGTAACCAAGCCCCAGTAAAAATTTCACAGTCATTGGGTCTGTATAGTAAGGGTTATAGACTTCACAAATTTAAATTCAATCAAATGCATTTAAATTAATACATATACTTGTATATCATGTAGTCGCTAAGGTCGAGGAGGAACCCGAAGTCCTAGACTTCATTACTCTGGAGGAACAGCTAGCCTACGACCAAGAGCAGCAAGACAAGCTCCAGTTTGCATTAACATTTTTACAAGTTTTTATTGTTTTGAGCACATACTTGATTACTTTATTCTTTGCATTAGAGTCTTGTTTGGAAACCCAACTGCATAGCCAAGAAAACCATGGGTTGGGTTTAGGATTGCAAACCCCATTAGCTACTGCAATGCTAAGATAGAGTAGGATTTGGTACAAGTCGAGTAGTTGGAACTACTCGTGAGCATAGGCTAGAGGCACTCGACTAGGGTAGAGATAGCACATGATACACATGGCAAGAAAAATGAGACCGAGCGGAGAGTAAGGGCAGCAGGACTTTGGGGCCTGTGTGCTATAGCTCCGCTTGTGTCGATTGAGGACCGAGCCGTGTGCGGGCCTGTTGAACAAGCTAGAACAGTACAGAAGACCTACCGGCTATATGGGAACCGGGAAACCGATGTAACTCGGGTAGCTGGGTATTGAGGCATTGCCCGTCGTTCAGAGGGTAGGTTGAGAGCTCGAGGTGTAAATCGGCTGGCGGCACTGAGATGCGCGTGCAGAGACCTCTTGCTCGGGACGATGGGACCGGTTCAATATTTGGCTGACGGGCGAAAGGTGGTTGCGTACGGCGTCCGTGATGGTTGTTGTAGGCAACATCGAGTACGGGCGTACGTGATGGGTTATTCGGGTAACCCTGCAGGTGTAAATCGATTATAATCGCTGTCCCTCACGGTCAGTGAGTACCACTTATTCACTGTACCGTGACGTAGAAAGAACGGGCTAGTTGAAGGTTAAAATGTTGCTGATTGAAAGATGGACTTGATTGCTAATGATTTCCTGTAGTCTAGAGCAAACTAAAATTCTTTTCAACTTTGGGCAAAGTACATGAGAGAAATGCGTTTCTTGTTTGATTGCGGCTCTCTCATGTACCTTAGCGTAAGGTTGTCCACAACCTGCTGCTAAAACTTGAAAGTAAGGTTCCAATAATTAGGCGAGTCCTTTGCAAATGGTTTTACCTCATGTACCCATCACCCTTCATGTAGAAGTTCCATGTTTAGGAGAGGCGGGTCAGTCTTGCTGAGCCTTCGTGCTCACTGCTTGTGTTTGAAGCTTTTGCAGGGTTCTATGAGGAAGGGGCTCCCGAAGAGGAGACGGAACCCTAGGAGGGGAACCCCGTCGAGTGGGAGTCATGCACGCCGCAGAGTTAGTGTGCGTGTGTGCTAGCAAGGACTCGTTCAAGGGCTGAACGTGGACTTGATGCGTAGTCTACGCCCGTGAGTGTAGACTGGACTTATTTTGATGTAAACATGTTCATAAACCACTTTATGTAATATAAACTTCGCTTCCGCTTGTGCCTTTGACGTGTGTTATCCGGTGCTGTGCAACGCAGCACCCCTCAGTGTGATCCTGGCTCGACAAGACCGTGGGGTCGTGTCAGCGCTGGTATCAGAGCTCGCTTGAGGTTTAACGCACTACAAAGGTCATTTTTTTCCAAAAAAATCCAGTGAGGAACGAGTTAGTAGCCCGTATAAGGATGTTATTAGCATATAGAAAGTAGGATACTAATCTATTTGTCTATGCGGGAAAATCGTGCATCTCAGGACGTTTATGTCTTGGGTGGTGCACGTAAGCGCTGTCCACCAGTGCGCACAAGCTGAAGGGTGGAGCCCCACGGGTGGCAGGTAACCAGAACCGCTTTGATATCCTCTGCGACTCTTCATGTCGTTTGGGGTATTGGAGCAACGTCTGTCCCTGGCGTGCGTGGTGCAATTTGGGAGACCCCGTCACGTGGTCTGAAACGTGAACACGTAACTCAAGGCATGTTTGGCTTGAGAACATCCGGGCGAGTGATGATGGCCGGGTGTACGAACTGTATGGATTCCGGGCTCGGTGTGCAGCCGAGTCTGACGATTGCTTGAGTTTCCTGCAGGTAGCCTGACCACGAAACGGTAGACGTGTAGCATCCGTGTGCGAGTGACGTTTAGTGCCACTGAATTAACGAAGCCGGCTAAGTCCGGTATAGGTTTTTCTTTGTGAGGACGTAGTCCCGACATGCTCTAGTGACGCATCGACGTCACACCTTACTAAATGAAAAACTTCATTGTAAAACTTGAAGGTTTTTAATCCAAAGTAGTAAAAATTGATGTAACTCTTTCCCTTAATCAGGATATTCAAAGTTAACAAGTTTTCAACTTATAGGTTGTTAAGGACAGAGCACTCTGTTTTCAGCTGAATTAAGGCTGAAGTTAGTCAGAGGTTAGAGATTGAGTTATTTCGAGGTTGGGATCATAGGATACATTTCTGGGAAGCTTTGGAAGAGATTTACAACTTTTCTGTTAAGGTCCAGAGGTGTTCCATCCCTTCACCAATCGAAAAGTGCAGTAGAGTTGAAACTGTCCAGATAACAGGGCAGAGCAAACACTCTCTGTAAATTGAGTATAACTTCCAGCATAAAAATCCAAAAATAGAAAATGAGGTAGTTCTGGAAAGCTTATGAGATGGGTTAGAACTTTGTAACAGAAAGTTTTGTCAGATTGATAGCAGAATTAACTGGAATTCTTGGATCAAATCAGTACCTAAAGCAGGGAGGTGCTGTCCAATTGTCTCCAGAAATTCTGTTAACTTTGACATCTCCTAGCTTTTGAACGAGGACAGATCTTAGGCCAAGCAAATACTTTCTGGAAAGCTATTGAAGTTAGCTTTAACTTTGATGTTGAGCACCAGAATTGGTTTTGCGTTTAACATGTCCTAAATCAGGTTGAAATGGAAACTGGTCAGGGCTGTCATGGGAACAGCAGATCAGCAGTCAAATTTGTTTAAAATTTGAACTATGTTTCCAAGTTTTATGAGTTCAATGACATGTCTTATGTTATAACTCAGTGGGTTACTGTTTAAATAAATATTTGACATTTCTCAAATATATTTTTACAGATGACAGCAGATAAACAGTTGGAGAACGGGTGGGTGGTGTCCCACTGTTCTCACCGTAGCGGCTACCCGGAAGCATTGTGGCAAATGCTCCAATATTTCGGGTACAACCAGATGCCGCAGTACTTCACCAAGGAAGAAGGCGAAGAGGGGAACAAGATGTGGACAATCCATGTCGAGGTCCCTGCAGGACCTACGCCACCCGGTTGGGTGCCGTTCACCATCACGGTGGGAGGAAGACAACCGGAAGGGATGTGGCAAGTGGAAGCCCGTGACACCATGTCACGTTTCTGCCAACTACACGTGCAGGCTATGGAGGGCACTCCATACGTGCTCGTTCCGGTGGAGGGATGGGCTCAGCATGTGTGGGAAGAGAGGTACCTGGAGGCAACGGACCCGAGTTGCCCAAGGTACAACCCCGCGGAGGCAAATCTCAGCCTCCAGATGAGGGCGGGAAACGCCGTGATGAACAGCCAATCTGTTCATGCGGAGCATCTCGCCACAAAGCTCAAGGAGAGCACGAGCCGTGGAGACCATTTCGAGAGTGCTCACAGCGCACTCCGTAATGTGCTCCTTCCGACGATCAAGCGACTGAATGAAGAGCACAATCTGTTGCATCGTCTGAAGAAGGCAAACAAGAAGAGCCGTGTCGACATCGCGGCGTTACAGAAACTGGTACAGAATCTGACACAGCAGAACGAGGACCTTGCTCAAGAGCGAGACGACACTATTGAGGAAGGCCAAGGCTGGGAAGAGGACTACAACCAGGCTATGGACGAGGTGCATGCTTTGCAGGACCTCGTACCTCCGGTATTGGGCATACCGGTGGTCTTGGGTCTTCCAGCAATGGGAGAACCCGGGATGGGAGAAGAGATGGTAGATCCAGAGCCACCAGCAGAGGTACCGGAGGAGGACGACCCACAGCAGGTCGAGTTCTACTCCGAGTAGGGGGTTACAGTTGCCATGTTGGGCAGCTAAGGTGGTGTAGCCCAAATTTTGTAATCGGTGACATGTCGTGTAGACAGTAGCGTATGTATAAGTAGTGACGACAGGAGCACGACTTCTCGGAGACCCGAGAATAATGTATCTGGTATAAAGTTTATGCTTTATCAATATATGTGAATGATGTGCAAGTTATTCATGAGTCACTTCAATACCTACTGTTACATATGGAATTTTAAGTAAGACATGTGCTAATCGCTGCTGTTTTGAATTTCAGAATGACACGTACTCGTGCCAACCCTGACGTTGGGGGTACTAGCCAAGGGGGAGAGACCTCCCAATAGCCTCCCGAGGACTTCTCCGGACAGCAGCAGTAACAGCAGAACAGCAACAGCAAACACCGCCACCGCCACTGCCAACGGTTACATTGGCTGACATCGTCGCGGCAATGGCGGGTTCACATCAGCAGCACACGGAGTTGCTGCAGACTCTCATCGCTAATACGTCTCGCCCAGAGAGACTTCAAGATCGTGAGGAGCGTCAACAGAGCTCCTACTCCGACTTCCGGGCTACTCATCCCCCGGTATTCTCAAGGGCGGATGAACCTCTTGACGCGGACAACTGGCTCCGCGCAATAGAGATGAAGTTCGGGCTGCTCCAGATAAGTGAGCAGCGCAAGACTCAGTTCGCGGTCCAGCAGCTCCAACGATCCGCGAGCGCGTGGTGGGCAAACTTCTGTGCTTCACAGCCCACCGATCGAGTTATGACCTGGACGGAGTTCCGGACGGCCTTCAGGGCCTATCACATACCGCCAGGTCTAATGAAGAGGAAGACGCAGGAATTCTTACACCTGCAACAAGGGAGCCGGAACGCGCTGGAATACTCCAGGGCGTTCAACGATCTCGCGGTCTACGCATCATATCACACAGATACTGACGAGAAGCGGCGGGACCACTTTTACCAGGGGCTTAACCCGCTCCTGAAGGACAAGTTGGCGATGTTCAATCGCGGCAGCCTCAACGACATAATTGATGCTGTGATTGTTCAGGAGGACTCCGGCAAGGAGTTAGCGGCGGCGGAGAGAAAGCGAAGCGCGCCGCAGAGCAGCGGAGAAGGAGGCGGTCCTTCTCAGAAGTTTTGGATGGTGAATCACCCACCATCAGGTCCACGCTGGCAGCCACCACAGCAGTCGATGCCGTTCCGCAGTCGGCCGTACTCTTCACCGGCAATCAGGCCGGCACTGCCAGTACCACCTCCGCAACAAAAGCAGCAGCGGGCGATGCCGCGTGCGTATGCACCTCAGCAGCACATGCCGGGCTTTCGTTCCCCGAGCACTACACCAGCAGCAGCCACATGTTACAAGTGTGGTCGTCCAGGACACTTCGCGAGCAGTTGCCCGGAGAGGCAAGGCGGCGGAGTGGCACCGCAGTTTCCGGAGAGGAATCAACCCCGGAACCCTACCAATGCGTGGCGGGCAAACCCTAGGCCCGGCACCATCCACCAGTTTGCCATAGAGGACGTGCCGGAGGGCGAGCCAATCCTTGCGGGTATGTTCCAGCTCCACCAGCATCCCGATATAGTACTGTTTGATTCAGGTGCCACGCATAATTTTATTAGCCAAGCTTTCATTGCTAAACACAGCTTGCCAATACTACCCACCGATAGTCCATATTTAATTTGTTCACCGGGTGGGAAGATTTCAGCAAACGTAATGGTTTCCAAAGCACCATTATGCTTAGCGGGTATAGTGTACCCCACGTCTCTCATTATCTTAGAGGGACAGAAGGTCGATGTCATCCTAGGGATGTCATGGTTAACTGAATGTGGCCTAGAGGGGGGGGGTGAATAGGCCTTATAGAGTTTCCTGCACACTTAAAGTAGTCGTCAAAAACTTGATTGACCGGACTAGTCCGGTTGCGTGAGCGGACTAGTCCGGTGTGCCTGAAGTGTGTAGTTTGTATAAGTGTTGTGCAGAGGAATTAACTTGTTTAGCAGCGGAAATAAGAACAACAATTATTCTATTTTGATTTTACAATGTGAGGTGTGATTATGCCCGTGAATGAGACTTAGCAACTCAAATTATGAAGTTTAGCAACTAGATGTTATAATCAACAATAAACAAGGAGGCATGCGAGACACAAATTTTACCGAGGTTCGATCTCACCAAGAGATCTACGTCCTCGTTGAGGAGGCTCACACAGAGCCGGGTCTCTAACCCTTTCCCTCTTCAAGTCACCACCAAGGCCGACTTGATTCCACTAGCACGGGTAACCACCGAGTTTGTGGGGCAACCTCACACGTTGAGGGCTCCCACAAGAATTACAATGAGAAAGCAATCAAATACACTCAAAAGATTACAATGCAGAATATGAGTGTAGAGAGATCAAACCCCAAGAGCTCACAACGAAGGAACGACGATCTTCCAATCCCAAATCCAAGTGTTTGATTGATTTTCACCTTTTTGCTCCTTAGATGTGTGGGGAGATGTGTTTTTGGGCTCTTGGGACAAGTGGCGGTGCTAGGGTTTTTGTTTCAAGCAGTATGAGTCGTGTCTCGCTCTTGGGAGGCCGTGGATCACCCATTTATATGGTTTCCAAAAGATTGTCGTTGTAAAACCTAATACCGGACTAGTCCGGTATATGATCGGACTTGTCCGGTCTACTTCCAGTGGGTTAACCGGATTAGTCCGGTCTAAAACCGGACTTGTCCGGTGCTATATGAAGTGGGGTTCCAGAAAGTTCAGCGGACTAGTCCTGTCGCTTGGATGGACTAGTCCGCAGTCCTCTAAAGAGGACAACAGAGACATGAGCGGACTAGTCCGGTCCATGAACGGACTAGTCCGGTGTCCAGTGGATTTTAGTTGATTATTAGCCCCTTACCCTTACGAAAAGTCCTGAGCTCTTGGGATGTGTCTCTCACACACACCCTATACATTTACATCTAATTTGCTCTTCTAAATTCCACTAAAGTCTTCCTTTTCGGGCAGCACTTTATTTTTCACCTTTTTGTGTGCACGAGCTAGTTCACTTTGTTTGTCCTGCAATCATTTCATTAGGATCTCATATGCTTATTATCAATTCTCCAAAACCCACAAGGGATACCCTAGATGCACTTTCAATCTCCCCATTTTTGGTGATTGATGACAACCATTTGAGATATCACAATTAAGAGAAAAATTGATTTTTCATAACGTGTGCATATATGAGAATAATGAATAACAAACAAGAAAAACTTCTCTCATATACACACACCTTATGGTGGGGTGCCTAACAAATATGTGATCAACAAAAATGTGATGAACGAGGATAAAAGATAACAACCATAGATGTAAGCATCACACATAGGGTAAATAGTCATATTACAATAGTTTTAAAAATAAGTACAAGTCCTCGATCGTAAGTCCTCGATCACAAGTCCTTAATAACTTATCCTAGATAATCTCTCCCCCTTTGGCATCAAGGCACCAAAAAGGGTAAAATCGAGTGGAATCACTCATCGCCGTTCCCACTTTCACTCTCAGTCCTATCTTCATCTTCCTCTTCACCTTGATCTTCATCATCTTGACCATGCAGAGGGTTAGCAGCTGAACCACCACCAAACCCAAGGGAGCTCAACTCTTGGTCAGTGAAGGTTGGCATTTCATTGAAGTCTTCAGCCGAGTCCTCAGAAACCTCAAGTGACCATTGTGGCTCAATTTCCAGTTTGGCACAGATGGCTTGGATGTTGGTTTTACATATCTTTGATGCTTCTTCCTAGCCAATCTCTCTTCATGTTGCTTAACTTCAATTTTGCGGCAAGAGGCAAAGATAGAAGATAGCATCTTGAAGATGCCACTTGAGGATTCCCGAGTAGAGGAGGTTGCATGAGTGGTAGCTGCAGCCTCAGATCTTGGCTCCTCTTGAGCTCTTTTGGATCTTCTTTCTTCTCCGGGTGAGGCAGGAGCAGAAGGGGCAGAATATATAGTAGGCTTTTGGGGCCTAAGTCTAGTGTGAGCCACATCCTTTACGAGCTCCAATCCTGTCACTTTCTCAATCATGAACATTATGTAGGGTGCATAGCCGCAAGACCGGATGGGATTGATAGAGATATTGACAATGTCATTGTAGATGTACTCAAACACATTGAATTTCCTCTTCTTGCTTATGACCTTCATTAATGTTCTGACGGTGCCCTGAAAAGTCCCTACATCTCCCTCTTTGGGAGCTATAGTCTTCCTCAATATCCGATTGAGGACTACAAAGAAGGGCTTCATGTATTTTGTTGTTGGAGGCCTGAATGGCATTCTTGCATCATAGAGAAAGTCCAGCTGATCCTTCTCCAGTGGTTTCAGGTTGTGAATCACAAGTTCATTGTCCAAAGTATGCTCAAGATGAAGGATCCTTGCAAATTCTTCATATGTGACACTGTACTGAGACCCATGTGTCATCCAGATCATCCTGTCGTTGTCATCACGAGCGAAGTAGAGAGTGGAGTAGAATTGCGTGATGACATCATCATTCCAGTGACACTGGAAAGAGAATAGTTCTTTTAGCCCATGAAGCTTGAGGGCTGCCACAACCTCCTGATAAGCTTGACATCTCTTGGACTGAAGATAATCAATATCAACCCACTGACTTTCGACAACGGGATGCTTCATCTTCTGATACACATGTTCATAGTAGTCAGCATGAAAATTACTCTAAAATCTGGGGTCAGCTGACTCTCTGGGCTGATTATACACTTCTGTTTTTCTGAATTTGTCAACTAGTTCACCCCCTTTTCCAGTGTAATCATTATCTGAAGGTTGCTTGTTGCGATGAACGGGATTTTTCATTTTCAGAGGCCCAATGGGGCCACTAGCAAGCCCTTTTGCTTTATTGAGAGTCCTCTTAGGTCCTGAGGAGCTCTCGGCCATAGCCTTCCCTCGAGGCTTCTATACAATTACTTTCCTCTTCTTAGGCAAATTTTCGTCGAAAGGTGAAGAGTGGACATTGACATCATGTCTTTTCTTCATCAATCCCTCCTTAGCTCTCCTCACTCTTTCACGTTGAACTTCTTCGTCAAGGTGAAAAGAGCCGTCATCTAAGCCTGAAGACATGATGCCTGATAAGGAGTTCAAGGATTAGATGCAAATGGACACATTATCGACTTCAAATGGGAATGTAGGGGTTCAACTGTCAGAGACCGGACTTGTCCGGTTTCAGAGTGCGGATTTGTCCGGTGGACCGGACTTGTCCGCATCTAAGCGCCGGACTAGTCCGGCCTTGCATAAGAAACCTAATGTTTCATTTGAATCAAATCTCCTATCTAAGGACACAAGGGCAGGAAAGTGGTAGGAATACATCTATTTAGGCAATGTACATCCTTTTGAAATCAAAGGAAACTAGCTAGAACTAGAAAAGTTGAGATTTTCGTTTTAAGGGGGGATTTACCAAGATTTGAAGATTCGCGTTGAAGGAGCAAGAGTCTATCCGGATGAGTCCGGAAAGTAGAATCCCCTCGTCGAGAAGAGGCTTTTTCACGGAGAAAACTCTGAGTTTGAGGGCTCAACTCGAAAATCACTTTGGGAGCTAGGGTTTAGGAGAGGGGGTGAGACAAAGTTCTTATGAGTGGAGAGGGAGGGGTTTGGTCCGGCCAACTGGTTCTATATGCGACTGACCGGACTAGTCCAGTCATGGTAGCGGACTAGTCCGGTGCCCCTGAGTTAACCTAATTGTCGTCTGTCCGGACTAGTCCGGTCGACAACCGGACAAGTCCGGTTCTAGCAGACTTGATGCAGATAGTAGAGTTTAGAGGTGATCCAAGGACACTAATTTTTGCAAATAATCTTGGTAATTACGACCAGTAGGCAAACAACAATAAAAAATTGGTCATATTTCGCAAGATTTCTTCATTAAAATAGTTTTCTTAGAAGAAAAAGAGATGAGGAGCAGTTTTTTTTTACAATAAAATGTAACATTTGAGGTTGCAATCAGGTATGCAACGTTTCAAGCCACATTTCGAGAGTCAAGAATATTAAGTTCATTTCTTAGCTCACAAAACCTTTTCTCATCTAATGGTTTGGTAAAAATATATGCTAGTTGTTTTTTAGTTCTAACATGTGAAACCTCAATGTCACCTTTTAATGAGTGATCTCTAAGAAAGTGATGAAGAATATCTATGTGCTTAGTTCTTGAGTGCTCTACTGGGTTGTGTGCAATTTTTATCGCGCTTTCATTATCGCATAGAAGCGGGATATGATTTAGATTGTAGTCATAGTCTCTAAGAGTCTGTCGCATCCAAAGTAGTTGTGCACAACAACTTCCTGCTGCAACATACTCTGCTTCTGCTGTTGAAAGAGCAATAGAGTTTTGCTTTTTAGATGACCAAGAAACTAGGGATCTGCCATGAAATTGACAGGTCCCTGAAGTGCTCTTTCTATCGACTTTGCATCCTGCATAGTCGGCATCGGAATAACCTATCAAGTTAAACTTAGATCCTTTGGGATACCAAAGGCCCAAGTTTCGTGTGTGCACAAGATACCTTAGGATTCTTTTTACAACAATTAAGTGATACTCTTTAGGTGCGGCTTGAAACCTTGCACACATGCATACGCTAAGCATAATAACTGGCCTAGATGCACATAAGTAAAGTAAGGAGCCGATCATTGACCTATATACCTTTTGGTCCACATTTGGACCTTCTTCATTGAGATCGAGATGTCCGTTGATTGCCATGGGTGTCTTGATGGGCTTGGCTTTGTCCATATTGAATTTCTTGAGGATGTCCTGTGTGTATTTGGTTTGGCTTATAAATGTGCCTTCTCTTAGTTGCTTCACTTGGAATCCCAAGAAGAACTTCAATTCGCCCATCATCGACATCTCGAACCTATCTGTCATAATTTTGCTAAATTCCTCACAGAAAGACTTGTTAGTGGATCCAAAGATAATATCATCAACGTAAATTTGACATACAAATAGATGATCATCAAAATGTTTGGTGAAGAGTGTATAGTCAGCTTTACCAATTTTGAATCCATTTTGAGTTAGGAAATCTCTAAGGCACTCGTACCAAGCTCGAGGAACTTGTTTGAGGCCATAGAGAGCCTTACGCAGTTTATAGACGTGGTTAGGATACTCTTGGTCTTCGAATCCTGGTGGCTGCTCCACATAAACTTCCTCCTTTATCGGACCATTGAGGAAGGCACTTTTGACGTCCATTTGATACAACTTGAAATTATGGTGAGTAGCATATGTCAATAAAATACGAATGGACTCAAATCTAGCTATGGGACCGAAAGTTTCATCGAAGTCCAAACCTTCAACCTGAGAATAACCTTTGGCCACCAACCTCGCTTTATTTCTTGTTACTACTCCATGTTCATCTTGCTTGTTCCGAAAGACCCATTTAGTTCCAACGATGTTCGCCCTTGGTCTTTCCACCAGCTCCCACACTTCATTTCTTTTGAAGTTGTTCAATTCTTCTTGCATTGCCATCACCCAGTCTGGATCCCTTAAGGCTTCGTCTACCCTGTATGGTTCCAGAAAAGAGACAAAAGAATAGTATTCACAAAAATTTGCAACGCGAGATCTAGTAGTTACTCCCTTAGCAATATCACCAATAATATTGTTGACAGGATGGTCTCTTTGTACACTCTGATGTACTCTTGGGTGAGGAACTTGTGTAGTTGCTTGTTCTTCATCATCTTCATGTTCATTGTCTCGCCCTAGATCATTGCTTCCATGATTATCTTGATCTTCTTGATCTTCCTCCACTTGATCTTGTCTGAAAGCTCCCCCTTGATCATTGCTTCCTCGTTGAGGTTCACCTTGTGCATTTGAGTCTTGCGTTTGCTCTTGTGGTAGAATATCACCAAGTGCCATTTTCTTCAGCGCTTCACATGGAGATTCCTCTTTATCTAGCATACACTTATCGACTTGCTCCACTTGTGAGCCGTTAGTTTCATCGAACACTACGTCACGTGCTACTTCAACAAGACCGGACACCTTGTTGAAGACACGATAGGCGTAGGCATTCGATTCATAGCCGAGCAAGAACCCTTCATCAGACTTCGAAGCAAACTTCAAAGACCTCGGTTTCTTGTTCAGAATAAAACATTTACAACCACAAACTTTGAAATAAGAAACATTAGGCTTTTTACCGGTAAGGAGCTCATACGGAGTTTTCTTCAGTAATCGGTGAAGGTACAGCCGATTTGTGGCATGACAAGCAGTGTTCACCGCTTCTGCCCAAAATCGATTTGATGTCTTGTATTCATCCAACATTGTTCTCGCCATTTCAATCAATGTTCTATTCTTCCTTTCGGCCACCCCGTTTTGTTGAGGAGAGTAGGGTGCCGAGAACTCATGCTTTATCCCTTCTTCATCGAGATACTCTTCAACTTGTGTATTCTTGAATTCTGTCCCGTTGTCACTTCTGATGTTTTTCACGGTTAATGAGAATTTGTTCTGGGCTCTTTTCAGGAACTTCTTGAGGATTCCCTGAGTTTCTGATTTATCATACAAGAAAAATACACAGGTAAATCTTGAAAAATCATCAACAATTACTAAACCGTATTTATTACCGTCGATACTTATGTAAGCAATTGGACCAAATAGGTCCATATGAAGTAGTTCCAGTGATCTTGTAGTGGTCATTATGTTCTTGGCGGGGTGTGGTGCTCCGACTTGTTTTCCCGCCTGGCAAGCGCTGCACGGCCTGTCTTTCTCAAAAACCACATCCTTTAGACCTCGGATGTGACCACCTTTTAGAAGTTTCTGCAGATTTCTCATCCCAACATGGGCTAGCCATCTATGCCACAGCCATCCCATGTTGGTTTTAGCAACCAAGCAAGTGTAGAGTTCGGCTTTATCTTTGTTGAAATCAACAAGATAAAGCTTTCCCTTCAACATTCCCTTGAATGCAATCGAGCCATCGCTTCTTCTAAAAACGGTCACACCATCATTAGTGAATAAACAGTTATAACCTTTGTCGCATAGTTGAGATATTGACAAAAGGTTTTAATCTAGGGAGTCTACATGTAAAACATTAGATAAAGTGTGTTGAGGAGATATTTCAATGTTACCGCTACCAAGGACCTTTCCTTGGCTGTTGTCTCCAAAGTATATGCCTTCACTTGGATCCTCGTTGTACTCGTACTCCACAAACATATCTCTCTCTCTAGTCATGTGGTTTGTGCATCCGCTATCTAGAATCCACTTAGATCCACCGAAGGAGTAAGCCTGCAAAACAGAATTATTCCTTGGTTTTAGGTACCCAAGCTTGCTTGGGTCCTCTCAGGTTAGTCACAAGAGTCTTGGGCACCCACACACAAGTTTTCGAGTTCCTGTGGCGTGGCCTTGTGTATTTAGCAATAACCTTTCCATATTTGTTTTTCATAAGAACATAGGAAGCATCAAATGTACGAAACAATATTTGTAAATTAGATTCATGTGATTTTTCCTTAACAAAGGTGATTCTTTTCTTTGCATGATTAAGAGTGGATATGTGTTTATTCCTGTCAAACCCAATACCATCTTTGACGTTGGGAGGTCTAGTGATCATATATGCGCTACGTGCATATTTGATCTTCTCCTTATCAAAGATGCCGATTTGGGAAGGATGCACATCATGAGAAGTTGAAGTATTAGAAATGATATTTTTATTACTAGAGCATGTGTAGGTTCCAATTGTTGTCGAACTCATATCTTTGGAGGAAGAGCTCTTGGAGGAAGATGAGTCACTTTGCTTTAGCGACTCAACTTGCACTTCTAGGATCTTGTTAACTCTTGACAAGCTAACAAGCTCATCCTTGATTGTAATATGTGAGTCCTCTAGCTTTGAGTAAGTCTCCTTACTCAAGGCTAGCTCAACCTCAAGTGACTTGTTCTTCTCTTTTTCAAGCTCAAGAAGTTTTTCAACCTCTTGATATCTCTTCCTTTCACGGATGAGCATATCTTCTTGTCGGTTGACAAGTTCCTCCTTTTCAAAGATTTTGTTCGAAAACATTTCCATTTTCTTTAAAGCAGTTTTACTTAATCCTCTAAACATTTCTTCATTATCACTAGAGCTATCAAAGTCATCAATAGAGGTATTTAACGCAGGAGAAGTAAGTCGAACCTTTTTCTTGCCTTCCTTAGCCATAAGGCAAGTATGGTTGTTCATATCCTGTCCTCCCATGTTTGGGAAGAGTGTAGCTCTCATGGTGGGTTCCTTAACGGCAATGGTGGCCATCTCCTCTTCTTCATCGGAGGAGGACTCATCGTTTGAGTCCTACTCCTTGCCAATGTGAGCCTGATGAGCTTGTCCCCTTTTTCTAAAATTTTTCTTCTCATGTGCTTTTGTTGCCTTCTTCTTCTTGTTTTCCTCATAACTACAGTCCACCATGAAGTGACCGTACTCTCTACAATTATAGCAAGTACGTCGGGCCTTGGATTTTCCTTTATCCTTGCTTTTCCCTTCATTTGAGTTGTTGCCATGTCTTCTCCTCATCATGTGCTTGAACTTTTTGATAAAGAGTACCATTTCCTCATCATCTAGGTCGGTACTCACGTCGCTTGTATCTCCGTCATCTTGGTCTTCACGGGATTTTTTGAGTTTGGGTCTGCACGTTGCCTTGAGAGCAACTTCTTTCTTTTTAGAAGATGTGAGCTCGTCTAAGTCTTTGATGTATTGAGCCTCCTTCTCCATCATTTCATGATTTATGATCTTCCCCAATAACTCATCGGGAGTCATTTTGTGAAACCCGGGGCTTTCTCTAATCATTGAGCAAAGTGTGACGTTTCTTGGCATGAAGGCTCTTATCATCCTTTTGACCACCTCGTGATCAGTCCATTTCTTACTTCCATAGGCACGGATTTTGTTAATGAGTGCCTTCATCCGATTGTACATGTCTTGAGGTGATTCGCCTTCTTCAATAGCAAATCTCCCGAACTCTCCTTCAAGCATCTCAATTTTGGCTTCACGTACAGACCTATTTCCTTCATGAGCTGTTTTGAGTGTATCCCAGATTTCTTTTGCACTCTCTAGTCCATCGATCTTGGTAAATTCTTCTCTGCTCAATGACGATGCGATTACTGCAACGGCTTGTGCAATTCTGTGAATCTCTTGTTCTTGTTCCGGAGTGAGTTCTTCATCCGTGTCTGGGATATCTATTCCTGTGCAGACAATATGCCAAAGGCTGGGATTCAAGGATATTAGGTGCATTTTTATGTTGTACTTCGACATGGTATAGTCACTTCCATCAAACTGCGGGGGCCTTCCCATAGGAATGGAGAGATAATGATTATTTGAATTGAGACGGTTGTAGTTGTAAGGATATCGGGAGTAGTCGTGATGACCACTCCCCATCGTCTTTTCTTCCTCTTTTCCCTTTTGTGCCATTAATTTCTTTCTCAGTAATGCCTTTAGCTGTCTCACTTCATCATCGTCACGTGGACTTTCTTTCAGCACATTGAAGGCTTTGGCTTCTTGCTCCTCATCGTTGTTGTTCGTCTTCGGGATATCGTTGTTCTTCTCAGAGGCCATTGATCTCTCCGAGATGTGAGTCTCGTTGATGGAGAACCTTGCTCTGATACCAATTGAATGTGGCCTAGAGGGGGGTGAATAGGCCTTATAGAGTTTCCTGTACACTTAAAGTAGTCGTCAAAAACTTGATTGACCGGACTTGTCCGGTTGCGTGAGCGGACTAGTCTGGTGTGCCTGAAGTGTGTAGATTGTATAAGTGTTGTGTAGAGGAATTAACTTGTTTAGTAGCGGAAATAAGAACAACAATTATTCTATTTTGATTTTACAATGTGAGGTGTGATTATGCCCGTGAATGAGACTTAGCAACTCAAATTATGAAGTTTAGCAACTAGATGTTATAATCAACAATAAACAAGGAGGCATGCGAGACACAAATTTTACTGAGGTTCGATCTCACCAAGAGATCTACGTCCTCGTTGAGGAGGCTCACATAGAGTCGGGTCTCTAACCCTTTCCCTCTTCAAGTCACCACACAAGGCCGACTTGATTACACTAGCACGGGTAATCACCGAGTTTGTGGGGAAACCTCACACGTTAAGGGCTCCCACAAGAATTACAATGAGAAAGCAATCAAATACACTCAAAAGATTACAATGCAGAATGTGAGTGTAGAGAGATCAAACCCCAAGAGCTCACAACGAAGGAACGACGATCTCCCAATCCCAAATCCAAGTGTTTGATTGATTTTAACCTTTTTGCTCCTTAGATGTGTGGGGAGATGTGTTTTTGGGCTCTTGGGACAGGTGGCGGCGCTAGGGTTTCTGTTTCAAGCAGTATGAGTCGTGTCTCACTCTTGGGAGGTCGTGGATCACCCATTTATATGGTTTCCAAAAGATTGTCGTTGTAAAACCTAATACCGGACTAGTCCGGTATATGATCGGACTTGTCCGGTCTACTTCCAGTGGGTTAACCGGACTAGTCCGGTATAAAACCGGACTTGTCCGGTGCTATATGAAGTGGGGTTCCAGAAAGTTCAGCGGACTAGTCCTGTCGCTTGGATGGACTAGTCCGCAGTCCTCTAAAGAGGACAACAGAGACATGAGCGGACTAGTCCGGTCCAAAACCGGACTTGTCCGGTTGCATTCCAGTAAGCTGACCGGACTAGTCCGGTCCATGAACGGACTAGTCCGGTGTCCAGTGGATTTTAGTTGATTATTGGCCCCTTACCCTTACGAAAAGTCCTGAGCTCTTGGGATGTGTCTCTCACACACACCCTATACATTTACATCTAATTTGCTCTTCTAAATTCTACTAAAGTCTTCCTTTTTGGGCAGCACTTTATTTTTCACCTTTTTGTGTGCACGAGCTAGTTCACTTTGTTTGTCCTGCAATCATTTCATTAGGATCTCATATGCTTGTCATCAATTCTCCAAAACCCACAAGGGATACCCTAGATGCACTTTCATTAACCCGCCACGACACCATTTTAGACACCGTCCTTCGAGTCGTGCACTTAAACTCAGAAGTGCACGGGTCTCACTCATTATTTCTGGACAGTCCAGAAATAAAACTTCCGAGTGTCTATCAAGCCACGACCATCAGATTGGAAGATATTCCAGTGGTCCGAGAGTTCCCTGATGTGTTCCCGGATGATTTACCGGGGATGCCGCCTGATAGAGAGGTGGAGTTCAAGATTGAACTTGCATCGGAAACCATGCCAATATCCCGAAGGCCGTACAAGATGGCGCCCAAGGAGTTGGCTGAACTGAAGACTCAGCTCACAGACCTCCTGGAAAGGGGTTTTATCAGGCCAAGCTCCTCGCCATGGAGCTGTTCGGCAATATTTGTAAAGAAGAAGGATGAGACGTTGCGGCTTTGCGTGGACTATCGTCCATTAAATGCCGTAACCATCAAAAACAAGTACCCGTTGCCACGGATCGACATGTTGTTTGATCAGTTGGTCGAAGCGAAGATCTTTTCCAAGATGGACTTAAGAT
Organism: Neostapfia colusana; assembly: GCA_030760725.1. NCBI lineage: Eukaryota > Viridiplantae > Streptophyta > Magnoliopsida > Poales > Poaceae > Neostapfia > Neostapfia colusana. Next base: position 24,497,114 of record JASWHV010000008.1, on the reverse strand, counting down.
CCGGGTACCATCAGATTAAGATAAGGGCGGAGGACATTCCAAAGACAGCTTTCTCAACGAGGTACGGACTTTATGAGTACCTGGTAATGTCCTTCAGCCTGACCAATGCTCCAGCTCACTTCATGTACTTGATGAACTCGGTATTCATGCCGGAGCTGGACAAGTTTATCGTGGTCTTCATCGATGACATCCTTGTATATTCCAAGTCGGAGGAAGATCACAAGAAGCATCTGCGTATAGTCTTGCAACGGCTGCGGGATCACAAGTTATACGTGAAATTCAGCAAATGCGAGTTTTGGATATCGCAAGTGCCTTTTCTCGGGCATATCATCTCAGCGGAGGGTGTCGCTGTGGACCCGAGCAAGATCACTCAAGTGCTGAATTGGAAATCCCCGAGAACTGTTCACGAGGTACGATGTTTCCTTGGACTCGCGGGATATTATCGGAGGTTCATTCTGAACTTCTCGAAGATTGCCAAGCCTATGAAGGAGCTGCTGAAGAAGACTACCAAATATGTTTGGGGTCCAGCATGTGAAGCAGCATTCAAGGCTTTAGTCAAGCACCTGACATCAGCACCGGTTTTGGCGCAGCCAGACACCACAAAACCGTTCGATGTGTACTGCGATGCATCCGGCATTGGGCTCGGATGTGTGCTGATGCAAGACCGAAGGGTGGTCGCGTATGGGTCACGGCAGCTTAGAAACCATGAGCAAAATTATCCAACTCACGATTTGGAGCTCGCTGCCGTGGTACTTGCATTGAAAATGTGGATGCACTACCTACTCGGTAACCTCGTACATTTATATACCGACCAGAAAAGCCTCAAGTACATATTCACTCAGAAGGAGCTGAACATGAGGCAGCAAAGATGGTTAGAATTGATAAAGGATTACGAAATAGAGACCCATTATCATCCGGGCAAGGCAAATGTAGTGGCAGATGCGCTGAGCCGCAAGTCACACGTCAACAATCTGACCATCACACCGTTGGAAGAGAGCGAACCACCACTACATGTGATTCCACACGGAGCTCTCTACAACCTAGCTTTGATCCCCACCGTCCGTGAAGAGATAGCGGTAGCTCAGAAACAAGACAAGGGCATGTCACATTTGCGGAGACGTGTAGATAGTGGGGAGCTTAAATATTTCCGGAAGGACGGTGACGGCGTCCTATGGTTCAAGGACCGGATCGTCGTACCCTGTAACCTGGAATTACGGAAGAAAATCTTTGATGAGGCTCACTTGTCAAAGTTTTCTATTCACCCCGGCAGCAACAAGATGTATCAAGAACTCCGAAACAAGTTTTGGTGGACACGGATGAAACGGGAGACTGCAAAATACGTGTCTGAGTGTGATACATGTCGAAGGGTGAAGGCAGACCATATGCGGAAACCAGGACTGCTGCAACCACTGGGCATTCCTGCCTGGAAATGGGAGGATGTGAGCATGGACTTCATCGTCAGTTTACCCACCACTTTTCAGAAGCATGATTCTGTGTGGGTGATCGTCGATCGTCTCACCAAAGTTGCCCATTTCATCCAGGTCAACACCAACTACAACGCCAAGAAGTACGCTGAACTGTACATCTCACGGATCCTATGCTTGTACGGCGTACCCCGTACCATCATATCGGATCGGGGCACTTTATTTGTGTCCCGTTATTGGGAGCAGCTGCACGCTGCCTTGGGGACGAAGCTGATCCGTAGTTCAGCATACCACCCGCAGACGGATGGGCAAACCGAGCGGGTAAATCAGATCTTAGAAGACATGTTACGAGCTTGCGCTATCAACCACGGCAAGAATTGGGATGATCACTTGCCGTTAGCCGAGTTTTCGTACAATAATGGGTACCAAGACAGCATCAAGATGGCGCCTTATGAAGTGCTATACGGAAGAAAATGCCGCACACCATTGAACTGGTGTGAGTCTGGCGAATGGGTTACCTTCGGGATTGACCTTGTCAACAACGCGGAAGAAAAGGTTCGACTGATTCAAGCGAACCTAAAAGCCGCCCAATCCCGTCAGAAACAGTATGCGGACCGGAGAAGACGCCCATTACAATCTGAAGTGGGGGATCACGTATATCTACGTGTGTCTCCAATGAAGGGCGTAAACAGATTCGGGGTGAGAGGGAAGTTGGCACCCCGATTCATCGGTCCATTTCAGATTACCAAAAGTTGTGGATCAGTGGCATACCGGCTACAATTACCAGAAGCACTTTCCGGTGTGCACAACGTCTTTCACATTGCCCATCTGAGGAAGTGTCTTAAGCTATCAACTACCGTTCAGCTGGAAGATATTGAAGAACTGCAACCGGATCTCACCTATCGGGAGGAACCGGTGCAGATTATTGATGAAAAGGCCCGAACCACACGCAACCGTATGTTGTGGTTCTACAAGGTTCTATGGAGTAATCACTCCGTGGACGAAGCGACATGGGAGAGCGAAGAATTTCTTCGCGCTAACTACCCCAACTTTTTCACATCGCATATCCGGTAATTTTTTCCACCGTCCTCTCTCTCATTTTTACCTTATAATCTCGGGACGAGATTCTTTTAAGGGGGAGGAATGTAAGGGCCTCAGTTTTTGACACATATTGGAAGTGTTCATCACCACACCACACACCTCTTTTGAAGTAAGTTGATGAACACAAATGAAGAGCAAGTAACCACCATCAACATGCTCATTAGAGAACAAACTCACATATTGCAAAAGTGGTATTTCCCACATGTGATATAGAAGGGCTGGGCATATGAAAACTCCTACACATTGCTAAGGATGTCCATGCCAAGTTTCACCCAAATTCAAAACCTTTTTGAGGTCATTTTGGGTATAGTTAGAAAGAGGGCAGTTTGAAACCATATTCAAATTCAAACTGTTTTTATCCCATGAATTCAAAAGTGGGAGACATATTCTTGTCCAGCACATTTTTGTGAGCTCACACTCCGATTTTCACTCCATTTGGAGTTGATCTTGACATGAGCTAAGTGGGGCAAATTCAAACTTTATTTGAATTTCAAACTGCACATGTGCTGAAATTCATTCAAACCAAACCCAATTTGAATTCTAATCAATTCAAATGGCTCATGGGTGAATAATTTGAATCACCATGGGTATCTTGGGGCTCACTGTTTACAACAGTGATTAGGAGTGAATTTCAGAGGTTAAAACCCCGGGTGGGACCCACATGTCAGCCACAGAGAGGATTCAACCGACTGAGACTTTTCTCACTCGGGTCGCCGAGCCGCCGCTGCGATCGCCACCGAGGGGAGCCGCCGCGCCAGCAGCTGCTTGGCCACGCGCGGGCGTGAGGTGGTTCAGAGCCTTCTTAAGGCGTTGCCCCCCTCCTCGGCCGAAGCTATTGCCGTTTCTTCCCCCGCAATAACACAGCGCCGGTAAAGTCCTTCCGCCGCTTTGAACCAATGGGGAGCGCCGATCACAGCCTTCCCGTCCCCTCCAGAGCTACGGCAAGGTATTAGGAACCTTCCTCCTTCTTCCCTGTGGCTAGAATTCAGCTGAAACCGATCAATCTCGGCTATACCGAGAGCTTAATTCACTAACCTAACGCCGCCGCACCTCGGGCTCCCGTGGACAGCCCAACCAGGGAGTTGTCACACCTGAGCCAAGGCACTCTTGGGCGCACTGGTGACCGGTGCTTCTCACCCCCGAGCCACTGCCCGAGTGCTTGCTCACCGGCGGCGAATTTCTAGCTTTCCCCTTTCTGTGTACAGAACGACCTTCGGGTGCGGTTCGATCAAATTCTTACCCTAGGAAGGATTAGAGGACCTCAATCCGCTCTCACATAAACTAGACACGGTAGCGCACAAGTTGCCTTCACAACTTTTGGTCTAAGAACCTCTGCAACCGACGTATTCCGAAGTTTACCGACGGCGGAATATGCGGGAGGCATCGGGCGCATGGTGAGGACCTACTTCGGGCCTCCACCGAGCTGCCCGATCTCGTGTCGACCTTCCATGAGGTCCACTGATGCTTCCCGACCGATTGCTCGAGTAGTTGAGGTGCTAGGGGAGTCAGCCGACACGGCCGAAGCCTTTCCGAGGCGGCGGCTTGTCGCCGACCATGCACCGGCCATTGTCATGACGAGCTGACCCTAGAATCCTGTTCTCCGAGTAAAAGTAGGCAGGGGCGGCCAAGATCGTGAAGTTTGAAGCTCCACAGAAGCTGCCGGCGAGCTCTCCGGCGAGGTCCCTCGGCGGCAGAGCGTGGGCGGCGGGAGGTTGACAAGGGGGTGGACCCCAGCTGTCAGCGGGAGATCTTTTGAATCCGGATCGGGCTGCGGCCGGGATCGGGTGTGCTGGCGCGCAAAAACCCTGTGGGCCTCGGTGCGCTGTCGGCTCCACGCTTAACACGTGTCCCCACGGGCCCCGTCAGATTTAAACTTTTCCCCCGATTTTCAGATTCCATTCAAACTTCAAATCCTCATAACTTTGGCTAGGAAGCTCCAAATCGAGTGAACCAAATTTTGTTGGATTCAGCTCTCTGAGCACTTTCCGGCAAATCAAGTTTCACTTCATGAAAACCCTTATTTCTCCAGAATTAATTCCTCAAATTTTATGTTATTTGGAATTTTAACTGGAGAATCCTTTGGAGGAAAATCCTGAAATTTTTCTGGAATGTTCACCAAAATATCTATGAACTACCATAAAAATTTCAGATCCATTTGATCTAATTTGATCGACCTAATGGTGTGATTAGTGAAACTGTTCCAGAGAAAATAGAAAATGTCCAGAAACATTTTCAGGATTTTCTCTGAAATTGTTTAGCTCATATCTTTAGCTAGGAACCTTCAAATTAAGTGAGACCAACTCCATTAGAACCCTATGAAAATCTAGTTTTCAGAAAGTCATAGTTTGTTTCATGAAAATCCTTAGAACACCCTAAAAGCCTTCAATTAAGGTCAAGTACATAATTAATTGTGGAGGGCTCAAATGAGCTTTGCTGCAACTAAAACTCGACCCAAATCTCAGTTTAGGTTGTAACCAAGCGCCAGTAAAAATTTCACAGTCATTGGGTCTGTCTAGTAAGGGTTATAGACTTCACAAATTTAAAATCAATCAAATGCATTTAAATTAATACATATACTTGTATATCATGTAGTCGCTAAGGTCGAGGAGGAACCGAAGTCCTAGACTTCGTTACTCCGGAGGAGCACCTAGCCTACGACCAAGAGCAGCAAGGCAAGCTCCGGTTTGCATTAACCTTTTTACAAGTTTTTATTGTTTTGAGCACATACTTGATTATTTTATTCTTTGCATTAGAGTCTTGTTTGGAAACCCAACTGCATAGCCAAGAAAACCTTGGGTTGGGTTTAGGATTGCAAACCCCGTTAGCTACTGCAATGCTAAGATAGAGTAGGATTCGGTACAAGTCGAGTAGTTGGAACTACTCGCGAGCATAGGCTAGAGGCACTCGACTCGGGTAGAGATAGCACATGATACACATGGCAAGAAAAATGAGACCGAGTGGAGAGTAAGGGCAGCAGGACTTTGGGGCCTGTGTGCTATAGCTCCGCTTGTGTCGATTGAGGACCGAGCCGTGTGCGGCCCTGTTGAACAAGCTAGAACAGTACCGAAGACCTACCGGCTATATGGGAACCGGGAAACCGATGTAACTCGGGTAGCTGGGTATTGAGGCATTGCCCGTCGTTCAGAGGGTAGGTTGAGAGCTCGAGGTGTAAATCGGCTGGCGGCACTGAGATGCGTGTGCAGAGACCTCTTGCTCGGGACGATGGGACCGGTTCAATATTTGGCTGACAGGCGAAAGGTGGTTGCGTACGGCGTCCGTGATGGTTGTTGTAGGCAACATCGAGTACGGGCGTACGTGACGGGTTATTCGGGTAACCCTGCAGGTGTAAATCGATTATAATCACCGTCCCTCGCGGTCAGTGAGTACCACTTGTTCACTGTACCGTGACGTAGAAAGAACGGGCTAGTTGCAGGTTAAAATGTTGCTGATTGAAAGATGGACTTGATTGCTAATGATTTGCTGTAGTCTAGAGCTAACTAAAGTGCTTTTCAACTTCGGGCAAAGTACATGAGAGAAATGTGTTTCTTGTTTGATTTTGGCTCTCTCATGTGCCTTAGCGTAAGGTTCTCCACAACCTGCTGCTAAAACTTGAAAGTAAGGTTCCAATAATTAGGCGAGTCCTTTGCAAATGGTTTTACCTCATGTACCCATCACCTGTCATGTAGAAGTTCCATGTTTAGGAGAGACGGGTCAGTCTTGCAGAGCCTTCGTGCTCACTGCTTGTGTTTGAAGCTTCTGCAGGGTTCTATGAGGAAGGGGCTCCCGAAAAGGAGACGGAACCCAAGGAGGGGAACCCCGTCAAGTGGGAGTCGTGCACGCCGTAGAGTTAGTGTGCGTGTGTGCTAGCAAGGACACGTTCAAGGGTTGAACGTGGACTTGATGCGTAGTCTACGCCCGTGAGTGTAGACTGGACTTATTTTGATGTAAACATGTTCATAAACCACTTTATGTAATATAAACACTTTTCCCTATCAATCCAACTATATGGCTGCATGTTTATTCAAAGTTCTTGGTTATCACATGTGTGAACTTTGAATCTCAAATCTGATTTTTAAACTTACATGCAAAGAGTATTTAACTCCTTATCGGTTCAACACTTTTAAATAAAAAGGTGAACCTCATGTTGGATGTTCATCCATGTATTACCTTGCATGAAGAAAAGTTTTAGCAAGTCCCATTTTTCATGTCTTTGCCACACATATGAACTCAAACCTTGGTTTTTTTCATACACATTTTTGGGACTTTTACAGGCTGTGGGGCCCACCCGTGGCGCTATCCGCTCAGATGACAGCAACACCAAGGCCACGGGGTTATTTACCGGCAGCCGCACCGGATCCAGCACCACAGACCGATCCCCGCGCGTATACAGGAGCTGACCGGTGGGACCCGGCCCTCCTTCGTCATCCTCGCGCTGCCCGCGCCTCCTACGGAGGCACACGCCGGCCAGGCTCGCCGGGACGGGGTTCCCGTGGTCCGAACTTACTTAAACTTGCCACCTGTGAGTTCGACACCGTGCTGAACACGATGGTGGGGTCGGGAGCCGATGACAACGGCCGGAACGGTGCTCGCACCGGCGAAACTGTTGAGCCTCACTTCGGCGACCTTGTTCTCACTCGACAGTGGGTCTTTCAGGCTAGGGTTTGCTCTAAAAGCACCAGTGTCGCATGGACAACATCGACCCATAGCCCACTCTCCATGAAAACCACCGGAGAGGCGACCTCACCGGCGACCCGAGCCCGCAGAACGTCGACGGCGACAAAAACTTGAAGAACTCCTTTGGTCCTGGATGGTTTCTGGCGCCGTTTGAGCGAGAGGGACCATAGGGATCTAGCGAAGCTTCTCCTAGACAAAAATGAGATTTAGCTACTGCTGTGTGACGAATTTGATCATAGACCAAGAGGTGTCGCTATAAACTAGGGTTTGGTAAAACCCGAAATTCTCACTAACCGATTGATCAATTGACATGAGGCTTTTGGCAAAATGAACCACGGACAACAATGCACCTTTCTTGTGTAGGGAAGGGGCGGTGACACCGGCTGTAGTGTGCTGTCCACGGTGATCCGAACGTGGTTCCACCGGGTACCTCCGAACACCAACGCCAATTGTTGGTTTGCGCGTAGCACGAGCTAGTAAACTTAGGTCGAAGAACGTTGGAGGCTGGACCACGCACTTGTGCTTCTTTTTGCTGCTTGGAGCTCGATCATGGAAGCTCAGGCAAGCGTGTGCGAGGGAGGAACAGAAACGGCGCCGGGCAGTTTTCTTGCGGGAGAAACCGAGCAGCTGTGAGCATGCGAGGGAGCAAAAGAGCGTTTCGGTGCTGCAGCTGGGGGGCGCGGGGATGATCACGCGGCCGAGAAGCAGGAGCTGGCGCGGTGCTGTCCTCGGGAGAGGGTCACGCCGGGAGCTGGCGTTTCCTCGGCGACCAGCTGAAGCAATACAGAGGCGGTTGCTCTGTTGTGAGGCTGACTACTGGGCCCCACCTCCCTCTCTTTTAATCAAATTTTTCTCTGATATTTTACCCCAGCTACTCAGAATTAAAGTCTATACTTCCACCCCAAGTCATGGTTTAAATTTGTGGAATTCAAATGGTTTGAATTCTGGTGTGGAGTTTGAATTATGTTTGATCATTTGAATTTGAAATGGAAATTGAATTCTCCATTTTGTATTGTTCCAAAAACATAGGAAACCAACTCCAAAGTTTCTGATTTTTGGCATGGCTGCTAATTCAAATGTGGAGATCACATTTGTGAAACCAAATTGACAAATTGCTGCAATTGGAATTTGAAACTGAATTTGAAATTCAGATTAAATGGCTTCTCCTTTTATCTCCCAAACAATTATTAAAACTCCTCCAAAAAAGCTGAAATTTGGAAGGTTGAATATTTGGAATATGGAGATCCAAGTTATGCATTTAGATCTCCATGTTTTGAAGTTTTGGGAAGTTTGAATCCTCACTTTGAACTTACACTGCTATAATTCATTGTTTTAATTCCCCTCATTTTTCCTAAGTGTACATGAGCTGAAAATTCTTGCTACCACTTTTTGGGGATTTTACAGTCGCCACCGAGCCAGACGCCGCTGCCAGCTCCAGTTCGGCGTGCGCTCACACTCAGCCGACGTCCACCCTTCATATCTCCGAGCCTCAGCCGGAAAGAGCAGTTCTCTCATTCCTCTGCTCCCTCGTGCAAGAAACGCTGCCATCACCGCCGCCACCTCGGGTTCGATCGGGGAACCGGCAAACACCGCACCCACACTCCCACTGAGCTGCTAAACCACAACACCACATCTCCTTTGATCGTCCAGCCACGAGTACGAGCTGAAATTACCGCTTCTCGAGCCGCCCCGTACTGTTGCGCGTCAAACCGAAACTCACCGCCGTTCGGTGCTCTCGTGGACAGCCCAACTCAGAGGCTTTCACGCGTGATCAAAGCCAACCATAGGAGCGTCGCACATCCATGCTGCTCCACTGCAACTCATGGCTCAAGCAGTGAACCATTGCCTGTGAATTCGGCGATTTTTTCCCGGACCCGACAGAGTGACCTTTCGGTATGAGTTTAGCAAATTCGAGCTTAATTCTTGTTCTTAGCTCACCAAAACACGCACAAAGGAGCTAGACCGGCTAGCGGTCAATTCTTCTTAACAACCCGAGCTTGAAACTTCACGTAGGAAGGTCATCTCCAAGTTTTCCAAACATGAAGAACACCCTCGGGCGCACGGTGACAACCTAGTTGGAGCCATTCCTGAGCGAGTTTAAAGCCATGTCGATGATCCTCGAGGTCCACTGGTGCTCTAGAGCCATTTAGCCGAGCTTTTGGCAGGCTAAGTCAGTCGGCCGACAGCGCCGAAGTTGTACCGAAGCCGCCGCACACCGCCGACGGTGTTCCGGCCGCCGGTAGCTCTCACTCATGCCACTGACAGGTTGCTTGCCCTCCAAAATGCACAGGCGGCGAAAATTAGGCCGAGAGGTGGCTGGAGTAGCGATATTCATTGAGCTCCGGTGAGGGGGCGGCGCGGGCGCGCGTGCGGGCGCGAGAGGTAGAAGCAGCACTGTGTGTGGGACCACCGGCAGGGATTTAAACATTTCCCGATTTTTGGATTTGGTTCAAACATCAAACACACATAACTTTAGCTAGGAAACTCCAAATCGAGAGAACCAAATTTTGGTGATTCAGCTCTATGAGTAATTTACAACAAATCAAGTTTCACTTCATGAAAACCTTTATTTCTCCAGAATTAATTCTTCAAATTTAAACTGTTTAGAATTTTAAATGGAGAACCCTTTGATGGAAAATTCTGAAATTTAGCCACAATGTTCCTCATAATATCCCAGAGCCACAATAAAATTTCAGATCCATTTGAGCTCATTTTATCCACCTAATGGTCTGATTAATAAAACTGTTCCACGGAAAATGGAAAATGTCCAGAAACATTTTCAGATTTTCTCTGAAATTGTTTAGCTCATATCTTTTTCTAGGACTCTTCAAATTAAGTGAAATCGAATACATTAGAACCCTCTGAAAATCTAGTTTTCAGAAATTCAGGGCTTGCTCCATAAAAATCTCTAGAACACCCTAAGAGCTCCAATTAAGGCCAAATACACATTTATTTGTGGAGGGCTCAAATGAGCTTTGCTGCAAATGAAATTTGGCCAAGTCTCTCTTTAGGTTGTATCCAAACCACATAAAACTTTCAGAGTCATTGGGCCTGTCTAGCAGTACTTATAGTCTTAACAAATTCAACTTCAAATTCAATTGCATTCAAATTGACATATACATATGTTTATCTCATGTATTCGCTAAGGTTGAGGAGGAGTCAGAAGTCTTACACTTCATAACTCCGGAGGAACAGCTAGCCTACGACCAACAGCAGCATGACAAGCTCCGTTTTGCATTAGCCTTTTATAAACTCTATTGTTTTGAGAACTTACCTTGTGTATCCACCTTATTTCTGCATTAGAGTCTTGTTTGGAAACCCAAATGCATAGCCAAGAAAACCCTGGTTTGGGGTTAAGTTTTTAAACCTCGATTAGCCACTGCAATGCTAAGATAATGCAGGATTCGGTACAAGTTGAGTAGTTGGAACTGCTCGCGAGAATAGGCTAGAGGCACACTACTCGGGTAAAGATAGCAAATGGAACACATGGCAATAAAACTGAGACCGAGCGGAGAGTAAGGGCAGCAGGACGTTGGGGCCTGAGTGCCATAGCTCCGCTTGTGTCGATTGAGGACCGAGCCGTGTGCGGGCCTGTTGAACAAGCTAGAACAGTACCGAAGACCTACCGGATATATGGGAACCGGGAAACCGATGTAATTCGGGTAGCTGGGTTTTGAGGCATTGGTTGTCGTCTAGAGGGTAGGTTGAGATCTTGAGGTGTAAATTGGCTGGCGGCACTGATGATGCGCGTGCAGAGACCTCTTGCTCGGGACGATAGGACCGGTTCAACATTTCGCTGACGGATGAAAGGTGGTCGCATACGACGTCCCTGATGGTTGCTGTAGGCAACATCGAGTACGGGCGTACGTGAGGGGTTATTCAGGTATCTCTGCATGTGTAAATCGATTATAATCGCCGTTCCTCACGGTCAGTGAGTACCACTTGTTCACTGTACCGTGATGTAGAAAGAACAGGCTAGATACATGTTAAAATCTTGCTGATTTGAAGGATGGACCTTGATTGCTAATGAAGTGCTATAGTTTGGAGCTAATTAAAGTTCTTTTCAACCTTGGGCAAAGCACATGAGAGAAATGCGTTTCTTATTTGATTGCGGCTCTCTTATGTTCCTTAGCGTGAGGTTCTCCACATCTTGCTGCTAAAACATGAAAGTAAGGTTCAACTACTTAGGCGAGTCCTTTGCAACTTACTTTCCCAATTACACTGTAACCCAGCATGTAGAAGTTTCATGTATAGGAAAGACGGGTTAGACTTGCTGAGCCATCGTGCTCACTGATTGTGTTTGAAGCTTTTGCAGGGTGTTATGTGGAGGAGACTCCTGAGGAGGAGACGGACCCCCAAGAGGGAAACCCCGTCGAGTGGGAGTCGTGCATGCAGACGTGTTAGTGTGTGTGTGCGCTAGAGGGAACACGTTCACGGGCTGAACGTGAACTCTGTGCGTAGTCTACGTCCGTGAGTGTGGACTGAACATATTTTGTTTTAAACATGTTCATAAACTCTTTTATATAATAAAACTTTTCTTCTGCTTTGTGTAAAAGTCCCAAAAATGTGTATGAATAAAAACTAACGTTTGAATTCATATGTGTGGCAAAGACATGAAAAATGGGACTTGCTAAAACTTTTCTTCATGCAAGGTAATACATGGATGAGCGGTAAAGCTGTTGCCTTGTGACCATGAGGTCACGGGTTCGAGTCCTGGAAACAGCCTCTTGCAGAAATGCAGGGAAAGGCTGCGTACAAAAGACCCAAGTGGGTCGGACCCTTCCCCGGACCCTGCGCAAGCGGGAGCTACATGCACCGGGCTGCCCTTTCAAGGTAATACATGGATGAACATCCAACATGAGGTTCACCATTTTGTTTAAAAGTGTTGAACCAATAAGGAGTTAAATACCTCTTTGCATGTGAGTTTAAAATTCAGATTTGAAATTCAAAGTTCACACATGTAGTGACCAAGGACTTTGATTAAAACTGCAGCCACATAGTTGGAATTATAGGGAGGAGTTTGATCCCCAACTTTCTATTTGTAGGGTGGGCTCAAAAAGGAGTGTAAGAGAAGCATTTGTAAATTCTAGCCAAATTCAAATTTGTCATACCAATTCAAACTGAATTTGGAGAATTCAAATTCTAAACCACATTTCAAAACTCAGAATTGTGGGAATTAAGAGGATCAGCTTGAGAAGATATTTGGGGAGAAAATGTGGAGTGGGACCCACATGTCATAGAGCTGAGAGGGTTGCCTTACACCCTAAGTCACACCCTCGGTGGGAAAATTTCCCGAACAGGTCACGGGCTCCACCGAGGAGCTTGCCGCGCCAGCTCCTGCTGCCGGTCTCCACACGTTGGCGGACCAGGGTCAGTTGTCACAACTTCAGCAATGTGATCTCTCCCTCCTCGGACCAAGCCGACAGCAGTTGCTTCCTCTCCTCGCGAGCGCACGCACTGAACCGAGTTCCTCCCTTCCGCCTCTCGGTCCGATCGAAGAAACGGCGAAGCAATCGTGTCTCCCCTCCCCCGAGCTGCTAAACCTCTCCCTGAGATCAGCCTCCACCTCCCTGACCTGAAACCAAGCGAGTTTCGGCCTCCGTTGCCCGAGAACGACCGCTGCCGCGGCGACCTAGCTCAAAAGCGTGATCGGGCGCTCGTGGACAGCCCTCCACAGGGGGTTTCACGACCGAGCAATCGCAGCTACGGACGCGCACGGGTGCGGTGCTGCTCTCAGCCCAAGCTCAGGCCATACCGTGAAGCATCGCCGGCGAATTTCGAAGTTTTGCTCCAGCGACCCCATTCCGAGCTTCCTGTACGATTCCTTCGAATTCTTGCCCTCTGATTCTCCTTAAGTCACCAAGTTTGGCACAGAGAAGCTAGACTAGCCGGCGATCGTTTTTCCTTTTGCATCCAGCGCATGAAAACGCCTCAGTCCGGCGAATTTCCAGCTCTTCTTGGGTTGTTCATGGCGGACCCTTTCAGTTGCATGATGACAACCTAGTTTCCGCCACTTCCGAACTACTTTGAGACCGTGCCGATCTTCCTAGAGGTGCGCTGGTGCTGTAGGGCGCGTCGGCGCAGGTTTTGGCGGGCTGGAAACCCTTGGCAACGCTACCGAACCTCCACAGTGGCTGCCGCACGTCGCAGGCCAGTTTCCGGCCGCCGGCAGCCCAAGCAGACCCCACAGACGTGTTCCTCGGTGTCAAAAACTCCCTGGCGGCGAGTTTCAGCTCAGGCGGTGGCCGGAAACGGCGAGCCGGCGAGCTCCGGCGTCGGGCCGGCGAGGGGCAGCGCGGGCGCGAGCGAGGAAGCCGGAGGAAGAAGAAGACGCGTGGGCCCCCTCTGTCAGCAGCAGAAAATTTAAACCCAGGATCGGGTGTGGCCGGGATCCCGTGTGTTGGCGCGCAGAGGTGCTGTAGCCCGGTGTGGCTTCGTTTCTATTGGCTGGAATTCAAAACTGTGGGTCCAGCCGAATTTGCTGCAAATGAAATTTGGCCAAGTCTCTTTTTAGGTTGTATCCAAACCACAGTAAAAATTGCAGAATCATTGGTCCTGTCTAGCAGTACTTATGGTCTTAACAAATTCTACTTCAAATTCAAATGCATTCAAATTGACATATACATATTTGTATCTCATGTAGTCGCTAAGGTTGAGGAGGAGCCAGAAGTCTTAGACTTCATAACTCCAGAGGAACAGCTAGCCTACAACCAACAGCAGCAAGGCAAGCTCCGGTTTGCATTAGCCGTTTTATAAATTTTACTGTTTGAGAACTTACTTTAAGTATCCACTTGGTTTATGCATTAGAATCTTATTTGAAAACCCAAATGCATAGCCAAGAAAACCCTGGTTTTGGGCTTAGGTTTTTAAACCTTGATTAGCTACTGCAATGCTAAGATAATGTAGAATTCGGTACAGGTCGAGTAATTGGAACTACTCGCGAGAATAGGCTAGATGCACACTACTCGGGTAAAGATAGCAAATGGAACACATGGCAAGAAAAATGAGACCGAGTGGAGAGTAAGGGCAGCAGGACTTTGGGCCTGGATGCAGTAGCTCCTCTTGTGTCGATTGAGGACCGAGCATGTGCGGGCCTGTTGAACAAGCTAGAACAGTACCGAAGACATACCGGATATATGGGAACCGGGAAACCGATGTAATTCGGGTAGCTGAGTGTTGAGGCATAGATATTCGTTCAGGGAGTAGGTTTAGAGATTGAGGTGTAAATCGGCTGGTGGCACTGCAGATGCGTGCGCAGAGACCTATTGCTCTGGACAATTGGACCGGCAAAACATTTGGCTAACGGATGAAAGGTGGTTGCGTACGACATCCGTGATGGTTGCTGTAGGCAACATCGAGTACGGGCGTACGTGATGGATTATTCGGGTAACACTGCAGGTGTAGATCAATTATAATCGCCGTTCCATGCGGTCAGTGAGTACCACTTGTTCACTGTACCGTGACGCAGAAAGAACAGGCTAGAGTCATGTTAAAAGGTTGTTGATTGAAAGATGTACCTTGATTGCTAATGATTGATGTAGTTTAGAGCTAATTAAAGTTCTTTTCAACCTTGGTCAAAGCACATGAGAGAAATGTGTTTCTTGTTTGATTGCGGCTCTCTTATGTGCCTTAGCACGAGGTTCTTCCACCACTTGTGCTAAAACTTCAAAGTAAGGTTCAACTAATTAGGCATGTCCTTTGCAACTTACATTCCCATTTACGCTATAATCCAGCATGTAGAAGTTTCATGTATAGGAAAAACGGGTGAGTCTTGCTGAGCCATCGTGCTCACTGCTTGTGTTTGAAGATTTTGCAAGGTGTATGAGGAGGAGACTCCCGAGGAGGAGGCGGACCCCCAAGAGGGCAACCCCGTCAAATGGGAGCATGCACGCCGCTGTGTTAGTGTGTGTGCGTGCTAGAGGGAACACGTTCACGGGCTGCACGTGAACTCTTTGCTTAGTCTATGACCGTGAGTGTGGACTGAACACATTTTGTTGTAAACATGTCTATAAACTCTTTTATGTAATAAAACTTTGCTTCCGCTTTGTACTTTCTACGTGTGTTATCCGGTGTTGTGCAACGCAGCACCCCTCAGCGTGATGCGGGCTCGTCGAGGCTGTGAGGACCTTGCAACCAGCAACCAAACTCAACCTAGGACACGAACTCAGTACTACGGACTCCGAAACCAAATTGTGCAAAAGGCTGAGCGAGGACTATAGGTCAGGAAAGTAAAAAAAAATTTGTGTCTTTTTGTGGACTATAGGATTGAAACAAAATGAATCTAAATGGCACACAAATATACCTCACAGTCAACCTGATATCTGATACCAGTTGATAGTAGAATGAGTCCTGATCTTCCTAGAGGTATGGTAAACTTGATTTGGTTGAGATCTCGACATTGATGATCCAAGGCTCCGAATGAACGGAACCCCACAATCACTACACTACTGCTCTGTTTGTTATCACCCGTTTCACACGAATGACCTCGCCACGAAGGCTTATCCCTGCAAGCACAATCAAGAACACAAGCAAGAACAGAAAAATTGCAATCAAAACTGAATTATCACGAAGTGGGGTCTCACAAACTGATGAACGGTGACACTGTTCAGTGACAGATTGAAACTAAGAAAAATCCAACCCTAACATGGTGACAGCTGCTGAATAAAAAAGAGTTAGGGGCGTGCAAGACCCCTGGACGCAACCCTAATGGGCTTCCACACGTTACATGGGCCAGCGGCCCAAAGGACAGTGACGCAGCACCTTCACAGATTCTGGACGTCCACTTGTTTCGCCGATTCCCATCAACTCAAAAGAATTTTTAGGTGGGACCCGTTCCATTGGAAGATTTATGTAATTCTGGTTACAACCATATATAGAACATCCAAATCCGACTCCGTATGTGTCCGGGGCGTAAATTTTAGTCATGGCAGCTCCTGGAATCCGAGGTGGAGTCAAAGTCGAGTTGGGCTTAGACTCCTTGGTGTGGACGTCCTATCTCCTCCTCCTTAACTCCTTGGACTTCTCCAAGCCCTTGCTGGTCCTCTTCATTGTTCCTAATCAATAAAACATGCATGGAAACATGCGTAAGTTCTGAAAAACAATTGACAAGGTTAGAACGTACCTGGAGATCCAACTGTCACGCACGTGCTCTAGTGATTGGTCCTTGTATTGTATGCAAAGGAGAGATGTCCTCATCAGTATCTTCGGTAGAAGATAGGCTCAAAAATTATTTCAACACATTTAAGGACGATGTAGAACATACAATCGATAGAAACCTTCATCGGCAGATCTGATCTACGTCCAGCAAGTGCAAGAAGAGGTGGGGGGAAAACTCTTAGACATCAACACGAGTAGTGCGGCAGTGAACATAGCGAGTACCTCATCACCTTGCATGCCGCCAACTTACATCCAAGCTAGGCAGCCGATAATGAACGTGCAACAACCGTATTACCATACTGTCATGTATGGACCTGCCATGCCACCCACAGGAAGTGGTGTGCCGCTCGGGCCAGGACTCGATGCATACTTTCCTCCACCACCACCACAAGTTGCGCCTTGCAACTTGCCTGAACCTCCCATAGAACCAAACAACACTCTACATGACAAACTTAGAGACCAAGTGGCTATGACACTCAGGGAATTCGGGGTAGCATCCAAAGCAAACATCAGAACCTACCAAAAACCTTACCCCGACAACTATGACAACGTCCCATATCCCAGAGGTTTCAGGGTGCCTGATTTCTCTAAGTTTAATCGAGAGGATTCAAAAACTCCATAAGAACACGTAGGCCAATTCCTGATCCAATGCAGTGACATAGGAATAACAGATGTACACCGGATCAGATTGTTTCTCCTGTCCCTAACTGGCATGGCCTTTAGCTGGTTCACCTCGTTAACTCCTAATTCTGTCCTTATCTGGCTGTGTTTGGAGCAAAAGTTTCACGAGTATTTCTACAATGGCGAGACCAAACTTATATTGTTTCATCTAACCGCGGTCAGGCAAAAATATAATGAACTTGTGACTGACTACATCAAAAGGTTTAGGGAAACCCGGAACAAATGCTTTAGCCTAACTATAGGGGAAAAAATTTGGCCGATCTAGTGTTTGTAGGACTTCTACCGTACCTCAAAGAGAAGATGGAGGGAATAGAGTTCACATATGTCAAGCAAGTCCTGCAGCAAGCGCTGGTATGTGAGAACTGAGCCAAATAAGCCAAGGAACATGACCGGTTCAAGAAAAACAACTACAGAGACCGATAGAAGCAACCTGTTAACAACCTCGGGGATGACTCGGCCGGTGAGGACGAATCTGAAGTTTGTGTGGTGGCATGGGTTGAAATCCACAAGAACAAGCCTTTGGCTTGCACATTCTTGAAACCCAGCCCCGGGAAGAAAGAATAAATCAAGTTTACCTTCGACGTGACAAAGTGCGACAAGCTTTTCGACGTGCTCTTACAGAACCGGGTGATCAAGCTCAAGAGTGGTCACGTTATTCCATCACCCGAGCATGACTCATAAGTGGCATGACTCATAATCACATTCGACTAACGATTGCAACTTTTTCCGTCGACGGGTACAATCGGCTCTCAATGACGGCCGGTTGACACTCGGTGATAGCCACCGAATGAAGCTTTATATGGATCCCTTCACCGTCAACATGGTGAACTTCAGAGGGAAGAACATCCTTGTGAGGACCGATCAGGCATCCACGACGAAAGGGAAGAATGTGATCGTGTCCGATGATCTATGGAGCAAGATGATCAAGCCTCGGAACCCCGAAGTTTGTGTATGGAAGATCAACGAACCAAGGAAGACTACTCTGTTCAAGCTGACTTCAGAGTATCTGATCACCAAGTACCTCAGGAGGAGGCAAGGAAAGAGTGTCTTCCACAAGCTAAGAGATTGCAGGTGCGACAGGTCTACGGCTTACACTAACAAAAGTCTTGGGAGCACTCTCGGTGGAACCAGGTTCGGAAGTCATCAGTACCTCGAGAAACCGATGATTTTCCAAGATAAACGGCCTTCCCAAAGGGCTCGGGGGGGGGGGGGGACGGCGCGCTAAGAATCCGACAGTTTTTCAAGAGAAACAACCCTCCCAAGAAGCTCGGGGAGCTCAGATGCGGGAGCAACGACTGAATGGGCGTGAGAGCAGCACTACAACATGGAGACCGAAGCAAAAACCACTAGAAGGCGGTGATGTTTCCACCCGCACCCCAAAGACGTGTCGGGAAGACCCAGACCAAGGAGAGCACAAGACCAGGACACCATGTGCTGATTATCATGTTGGTACCTTGTGTGATCCAAGGTGAATTGGCCCCTAGCAACTCGGGGAATAAAGCCCAGTTCACAAAACAAGGCTCAGGTAAATGGCACGAGATCGGGAGCTCCAACATGAAGACAAGTGCTGGTCCAAGAAGAACCGAGAAAGCCAAAGCTGATCCAGGACCTCCTATCAAGCGCTCTCGGTTGGTTTCTCTGGAAGGAAGAATCATCGTCAGACCAGGCATCACACCAGCACCCAAACACAAGGTAAATAGGCCGATTGAACGTGCACGGCCACAACAACTCAAGGCACCAATCGGTCAGTCCAAGACAGCTCCGATCAAGGCACGATCAATACGGTGGCTCCAGAAACAAAGCCAAAACCCTAGTGGTGTCCCACAGGGCTCAACAAGACTTAGAAGAGGCGTGTACAAAGACTAAGAGCCCTGAAACTTGCTAAGAAGAGAAAGGAGGAACAAAGAGATCATTGGTTTAACTGAGCATGACGAATGACCACCAAGAAGACTTGGAAGGAGAAGAGGATTGCCAGGGAGGAAGCTGGAGACAATGAAACAAAGGAGGACGACTCGCGCAAGATTGAAAACCAGGTCGAAGTGAACATGGTGTTCCACCTTCTGGGTGAGTTCTGCATTCCGGAAGAAGAAGTGGTCGAGCTTGATCTAGGAGTCAAAAACGTTGTCTTCGAGAAGCCAGAGAAGCTCGGCCAACATATGAAGCCCCTCTAGATTCGAGGACATGTTGATAGAACACCAGTCAGGCGCATGTTGGTCAACGAAAAAGCTAGGGTAAACATCATGTCTGTGACCATGTTTGAGAAACTTAGTTATCGGGAAATTGATCTCGTCAAAACCAACACGACGCTGAGCGGGTGTTTTCTGGAGACCCAACAGAAGATAAGGGCGTATTATCCGTGGAGCTCACCATAGGAAGCAATACAATACCCATAGCCTTCTTTGTTGTCAACGTTCGGAGCAGATACAACCTCCTACATGGGCGAGACCCACGCCAATGGGTGTGTGCATTCTACACTTCATTAGTGCCTCGTCCAATGGGTCAGCGATGAAGTAGAGTTGATCGAAGCTGACAACTCGGCTTGTGTGGCGATGGATGAGTCGTATGACATCCAACACGATGACATTAGATGTCTCACAGGTCGGTACCTCACCGACTACGACTTTGTAAGTGTTGGAAGGGACGGGTTTGTGCCCGTGTGCGTAAAGCCGACTGATATGACTCGGCTTATTAATGTAACTTGAGGATGTTAAATAAACATGGCATTTAACTTGGCTGCAGCAGAAAACCGATCAATATCGTTTAGGTAGAAATGATATGGGCGAACTGGTCGAGGACCTCGATGACTTGGAGAATTTGGGCAGCGGTTTTCTTCTGTAGACGAGTTAGAAGAGGTAGACCTTGGTGAGGGATCGGCACTACGATGACTTTTCATCAACGAGAACCTCGGGGATGCTCATAAGGCAGATGTAAGAAAACTCCTCAAAAAATACATAGATTGATTTGCATGTGAGTATTACTGAAATGCTAGGGCTAAGCCGAGACTTCAAGGGGCACAAGTTGTCGATCAAGCCAAGCTTTATACATCACAAGCAGCCTTTCAGGCGATTCAACCCAGCCATACACGACAAGATAAGGAAGAGGTGAATCGTCTACTCCAAGCTAAATTCATTCAGTCGTGCAAGTATGCCGAGTGTGCATCAAACATAGTCCCGGTAGAGAAGAAAAACACAGGGAAGCTATGGATTTGTATATATTTTTGAGATCTCAACCGGGCTACACCTAAGGATGAGTATCCAATGCCCATTGCAACATATTGATCAATAATGCCTCAGGGTACAAGATGATCAGCTTCTTGGATGGCAATGCGGGGTACAACCAAATTTTCATGGCCGAGGAAGACACGTCGAAGACGGCTTTCTGCTGCCTAGGGTTCGTGGGATTGTTCCAATGGATCATAATGACCTTCAGGCTAAAGAATGCTGGTGCAAAATATCAGAGGGCCATGAACATGATCTTCAACAATCTGTTGGGAGTTATCCTTGAGGTGTACATCGATGACCTTGTGGTAAAATCGGCTGGTTTCCAGAACACATGGCTGATTTGAAGACGTCCCTTGAGACGATGAGGAAATATGGACTCAAGATGAATTCTCTCAAGTGTGGGTTTGGCATGTCTGCTGAACGTTTCTTGGGTTTCATCGTGCACGAGCACGGTATAGAGATCGACCCCATGAAACTGGAAGCTATCAAGAGAATAAGAGAGGCGACATGCAAGAAGGACTTTCAGAGCCTACTAGGGAAGATAAATTACTTAAGAAGGTTTATTGCGAACTTGGCTGGCAAGATTGGGACCTTCATGCCTCTTTTGAAGCTCAGGAATGAGCAGGAGTTCACTTGTGGGGCAGAGCATAGGGAGGCTTTGGAGAGAATCAAAGAATACTTGATCAAGCCACCAGTCTTGCGAGCACCAAAGATGAATTAGCCTTTCAGGCTCTATATAGCTGCTCAAAGCCAAGGTATTGGAGCCGGTTTAACTCAAGAAAACCAAGGTAAGGAGTACTCGTAGCCTACTTGATTTAATATTTTTAGATGTCGAGACCAGGTATGGTTTCGTTGAAAAACTGTGTTTATCGCTCTACTACGCATGTTCTATGTTTCGGCACTATATTCTCCCTGGTGCTTGCTTTGTGACATGTAAACATGACATCATCAAACACATGTTGCAACAACCGATTCTAAGTGGCAGGATAGGAAAGCGGACTCATTGGTGGAATATGACATGGTGTTCGAGCCTCTCTGGAGCATGAAATGCCAAGTCGTAGGAAGAATGGTGTTCATCGTGGAGCATGATGTGCAACTCGAGGAAGAACGTGTGGTTGAGGTATGTCCCTGGAAACTCTTCTTTGATGGATCGTTTTTTGACGAAGTCAAGGGATCGAGTATGTATTGGTTTCGCCCACGCATACAATGTATGAATTCTCTGTTTGGCTAAACTTCACGTGCACTAACAACCAAGCCGAATACGAGGCACTACTGAATGGTTTAGAGCATTTCGTTGATATGGGAATCAAAGACATCGAAGCTTTCACTGATCCCAAGCTCATCATTCAGCAAGTCAGTGGTGAAAGCCAATGTGTAACACCCTCAAGTTCATTACCATGCATTACATATATTTTTCATGTAGAGAAGCATTTGAAAAGAAGTAGAAATGGAGAAAGAACCATAGAAATGGAGAAGGGAATATAGAAATCGAGAAAGGGACATAGAAATGGAGAGGGGAATATAGAAATGGAGAAAGGGACATAGAAATGGAGAGAAATGGAAATAAGATAGCTGAAATGAGCCATTCCCAAATTTCCTCAAATTTTCCTCAAATTCCCCAAGGGGGAATTTCCCCCACATTTGGGAGGATTTTTTCCCCAATATAGCCGCAGCCCTAGAGGGGGGGAACCCCTAGGACTCTTTGGTTGAGTCCCAATTGGACTAGGACTCCTTAGTTGAGTTCCAATTGGACTAGGACTCTTTGGTTGAGTTCCAATTGGACTAGAACTCTTCTTTTCTCCCCCTTATAAATACGACTCCCAGCCCCCCTCTACAACTTGGCCGCAGCCCCTCCTCTCTCTCGCTGAGTTGCCCTGACCCCAAACTCGCCGAGTTAGCCACCCCCCTGCAGGAGTTTGGTTGCCTGTGAGCCCCACCGTCGAGCCCCGCCGTCGAGCCCCGTCACGCCTCGCCGTCGCTGGAGAAGTAGCCCGACGATCTGCCCTACCATAATTTTCCATAGAAAAATCCCACTCTGCTGCCATTGCTAGGAGGAAGGCCCTGCCACAAGGAGGAAGTGAGGTAGGTCTTCATTACCCATCTTACGACGTCGCCGCTGTTTCTACGCATCCGTTTTCTTTGCCCCCTTTGAGCAGAAAATTTTGCATGTGGACAGATCATGTTTTGATCAATTTTTGATGGTGGAGTTGATCTAGATCTTGTGTCAAGGTCATCACCACGTTCACACTTGATCCCTCACCTTGATCACCATAAAACCCCATGAAATCCCATTAAAACATCAAGAACACGTACAAACTGGTTTTATAAAACTGCACTATACGATCTGCATTCATCTACCCCATTGCATCTTGAGTAAAGTTTGTGCATGATGATTGATTTCTGTAAACTTTGTATGTGCGTAGTCGTGAGTAGAAGGACAATCTCAAGAGGCCATCTACGAGGAACTACAGCACCAAGACTTTGAGACGCTTGAGCAACACGAGCCACGGGAGCAAGGCAAGTGCCCCTTGACCATATTGATCCCATGTTTTGAAACTGTTTTGTTTGCGAAAACTCGTATGCTTGAGTCAACTTGATGGGACACTCTTTTTATAGGAGTTTACTAGTTTTGTTAACCATCCTTGTCGCCGGAAAAGTTGATGAGTCGGGTATGGTCGTTTTTCCTTTTTGCTTCGCTTAGCTTACGGGATACGGGAAGCTGAAATAAAACATGGTTAGCTACTGCACTCATGAGAATAAAGATGATGATAACTTGATGATGTTAATGAGAATGAAATTGGGGTGATGTAGGAAAGATTGGTTCGCGGATGTTGCCTAATGAGATGGTGGTTTGCTTGCCGTAGATCTAAGGACCTGTTCATGCGAGCACATGCCAGGAAAACAGTGCCACCACAAGGCCAAATATAAGTGCGGCTTAGCTGACTAATTAGGTGTGTTGCTAGCTTGTTATGGACTGTTGGATGGCATGGGAAATGAGAGTCGAGAGGGACTGCCCTGGGAACTGCATGGCACAAGAGGGGGCCCGTGGATGGGACAATGGAGATTCGAGCCTGCCGGTAAAACCTCAGTGGGTCCGTACCTCCTAGTAGCGTCTTTGTAAAGGCTATTTTGTGATCTCTTGGCCATACACCGACGGTTCTGTACTGGTATAATGGAGGTTCTTTCTAGTTGCCGACGGGTGACGAAATCACAAACTTGTGGGTAAAGTGGTGCCACCTCTGCAGAGCATAAAACTATCATGATAGTCGTGCTTCGGGTCACAAGCACCTGGCCAACTTCCATGATTAGAGGCAAAACTTGGGATGTTTATTCGGTATGGTTATGGTATGGTCATTGGGATTGGTTTTGGGACTGTTTTGAGTCATGAAAGTGAGTTTGGTTTCTGTTATATGAAAAAGAGATGGCTATGAATATTTATGAGTATGAGATGAACTTGAGAAAGATTATTGGCTGGTTGAAGCATGATAAAAGGTGAATTATGATGAATGAATGTTGCTGAATTACTTGGTTATGTTGGGATTAAACTCACCTAGAAATAGTTGCTGTTTTTACCATGTTTGTGAAATAAAATTTGCTTGCTGCAATGAGCCTTTTTATTGCCTACCATGTTGTAAGCTACATGTCATACTTTTCCCACACTTGCTGAGTACGACATGTACTCACCCTTGCATTCCCACATATACATCAGCTACAGGAGAAGAGTACTTCTTGGAACAAGTGGAGTACTAGGCGTGCGCACTACCGTCAACATGCCTGTGGAGTTCAAGTTGGAGCCTGCTGTTTTAGTTATTTTCCGCTGTCGTTTAGAGTCTTCCGCTGCAAGAATAAGTTAGAGATTCATGAGTGAGACAACGAGTCAATGTAATAAAGTACTTAACACTATTTATTCATGGTTATATTCTGAATTCAGTTTGTGGAATACATGTGTATGTGTGATGAACATCCTGGGCACACATATGCATTCACTTGGTTCTATTTTCGGAACCGGGTGTCACACAATGCTACGATGGAACCTTGAATGACTACTGAGAACGATGCATGGATATCATCAAGACCTTGGATACTTTCTGTGACAAACACATTCCTAGAGAGGAAGCCTGTAAAGCAAATAACTTGGCACAACAGGAATCAGGCTATGTGGTAAAAAGAGGGAAGTTCCACATAAAGACAAGGCCAACATTGTCCAAGGACGATGGAACTAAGGAAAAACAGAGCAATTTGGCCGGTTTTGACATGCTGGTAATCGAGGATTGGAGGCCAGTGATCATACAGTGCATCAAAGACCCAAACACATGCAAGGATAGGAAGGTTCGATGCCAATATTTAAAGTATATGCTGATCAACAATGAGTTATACCGCCGGACCATCGATAGACATCTGCTAAGATGCGTAGATAAGGATCAAGTAAAGAAGGAGGCCATGGGTGAGGTGCACGAAGGGCTTTGTGGCACACATTAGTCTACGCACAAGATGAAGATGATGCTCAAGCGAGCTGGTTTCTATTGACCAACCATGCAAGATGACTGCTTCAGGTATTATAAGGGGTGTGAAGCCTGCCAGAGATTCGGAGACATCCAACAAGCCCTGACTAGCATGATGCATCCTATCGTGAATCCGTGGCCATTTCAAGGATGGGGTCTGGACTTCATAGGGGAGATACACCCTGCATCGTTGAAGAAGCATCGCTTCATGTTGGTTGCTACGGATTACTTCAACAGGTGGACAAAAGCCGTCCCACTCAAGAGAAACACGTACAAAGAGGTAACAAGCTTTGTCCTTGAGCATATTATCTACAGATTCGGTGTTCCATAAACTCTAACTACAGATCAAGGAGGAGCATTCATATCCTCTCGGTTTAGAGAGTTTGCTGAATCCATTAAGATAAAGTTGTTGAACACTTCATCGTATTATGCTCAAACCAATGGACAAGATGAGGCTAGCAATAAAATACTGATCAAGCTATTCAAAAAGAATATCAGGGAGAATCTAAGACGGTGGCACGAGACATTGAACGAAGCTATGTGGGCTCATAGAGTACCAAGACACGGCGCCACCAAGGTAACCCCTTTTGAGCTTTTGTATGGACAAGAAGCCATGTTACATGTGGAGATCAAGATGCAGGCATGTCGAGTATCTCAGAGACCACCTTTCAGCTGTGGACTATCAAGAGCTGATGATAGGCCAGCTAGATGAAGTATCCGAGAGCTGAATGGAAGCCTTGAAGGAGATCGAGAAGGATACGCTTCGGGTGGCCAAGACATACAATAAACGGGTTTGGGAAAAATCATTTCAAGTCAGAGATTTAGTATGGAAGATGATTTTGCCTTTGGGAACCCGAGATAAGAAGTTCGGCAAATGGTCATTGAGCTAGGAGAGACACTTCAAATTTGTGGGAATCGTCGCCGGGAATGCCTACTTTGTAGAAACCTTGCAGGGAGAGAACACGGGAAAAGCCATCAACGGAAGATAATTAAAGAGATTTTACCCGAGTGTGTGGCAAGAGAGTTGAAGTATCTAAAACTTGCAAGGTAAAATAGACGGTTTTCTTGATAAATCATGACTAGAAGGGTGTTTCTCAGCATACTCTGTTTGCCCAAAAACAGGGGGGCATGTGTTAGATGCACAAAATGGTCATATGTTTTGGAGGCCATTTATCTGGAAGACTCGAGGTGCATACGTATCAGAGGGAGAACCTACCAGGACCCGAAGTTCAGCCTGCGAGAAGCAGTTTTACCTCGGGAAATCAAGATACGGGCGCTTGGGTGGAGAGTTAGCCGGGAAGCCACATTTACCTCGCGGCCACAAGATAAAAGAGTTGAACCGCAAGATACAAGGGTCGAGGCAGGACTTAAAGATTCTTGGGCTGACTCAAACATTGTATCTTTTATATTTCATCGTGTCATTTGTAATAACAGTTCTAGAAGGTGTCGATACGATACGTCTGTGTATAAGTACCTTAGAGATAGATCTGAGTTTAGGAAGTCTCGAGTTTAAACTTAGAATGGTCAAGATTTCCAAGATTTGTAACCGGGTCTATATAAGGGCAGCCCTCTACCACAAATAACAGAGCCGAAATCTGATCAACACAATTCGTGTCTTTACTTTTCTTTAGTTTCATCGTAGTTCTTAGGAGTAACTCGTAGATCGTAGTTCTTTGTTGCTTTGCCATGTAAAGCATTTGGGATCTCTCCGCGTAAGTGAGACTTACCACGTTCCTGATTCAAGAAACACGATGACATCTAAGTTTTGGTGACTAACACCGAAACCATCTGTCACAGGCGACTCCGACGATTTGTTAGAGCAGCAAGACATGGTCTTGTGTGCATAGGCCTACTCATGTCGACTGAGGACCGAGTCGTAGTGGGCATCTCGGACAAGTACCAAACATACTAATGCCATGCTAGTGATATGGGCACTAATAAACTGATGTACCTTATAACCTAGGTGTTGAACAATAATGCCTCATCCTAGGTTGGACGCTAGATGGCAGATCCGGTGTAAATCCACTAACATATGATGTTCGGGATGTGCATCACTTGTAGGGATCCCCTGTCTTGGACGGTAGCCTTTCTTTGGCATCGAGTGTCTTAGGAAAGGTTATCGCGTATGACAGTACTGGAGTGTGTTGTGTGCAACACTGTGAGGTGTGTGCATGTAGTGTCATCAGGTTACCCTTGCAAAAGTAGAATCATTATAATCGCACTTGCGGACATGAGTACCGCTTGTCTTAGCTGTTGGCACGTAGTAAGAAGATTAAATTTATATGCATATGATCTGATCTGTTTTGAATATTAATTCTTGCTTGAAACTTGTATGTATTAGTTTTATATGCCAACCAAATTTACATTTCAAATTTAGCTAAAATATGCCACTGAAATCTGAATATAAGGACCCGTATTTAGACTCTGTTTTTATGAAAACTTCCGTTGTTTCTATTAATTACCCGCTGCAGATTAAGTCTTACTGAGTATTAGTTGCTCAGACTTTATGGATTAACATTTTTCTGGCGAGCATGCTTTTGATGCAGATTTTGTTAGCTCAGAATTCCCAGAAGGATCATCTCCTCTCGATGGATGGACGATGCATTGGGAGCCCGACCTGCCGCTGATGTGATTGTTGGTGTTGTAAGTGCAGCATGTTCGAGGGCACAACACGGCAATGCCTAGTTAAGCATCGCAAGCTGTAATAATACTCATATTTCGTATTTCCGCTTTTGGACCTTATGTAGTTTGGAGGTTTTAAACTCTGATGTATCTCATCTGTTCACTTTTAAGTTATGTTATTTATAACGCCGTAGGGAAGCTCATGTAAAAAGAGTGTCTTAATCCTTACTAGAAGTTCGAGAGTGTTCCCCGCTCCTCCCCGTGCGCCGACGGCCACCCCAGACCCGGCGGCCACCAGCCTGGTCTCAGCAACCATCTCCACCGCCTACCAGGGGCTCCTCTTCCGCTCCCCGCTCCTCCCCATGCGCCGACGGTCACCCCGGCCCCAGCGGCCACCAGCCTGGTCTTGGCAACCATCTCCATCACCCACCACCAACCACCCTCGGAGGTAGCCCTAATCGCCAATCCCAGACAGAGCTGCAGCTGGAACAAGCTCTGTCGTCGCCAGGCCTTGCGGCAACCCCCATGGTTCCTCCCCCTTTCAGCGAACAAGTTCTAAATCCATTCGGCCAGCTCCGGGGTCGGTAATTGTAACAAGACCTCCCCATGGGGACGAACACCGATTCAAGGTGGGTCATACAGCGCCGCAGGAAGGTGATGCGAACCGTCCTGCTAGCGACCGTACAGGACAGCTGAATCCGCCGCAAGATCTGATGCCTACCGTCCCAGCGACCTCGGGTAAGTTCCCCAAATCTTTTGCTGAAGTGGTTCGTTGCATGCAAGGCAGTACCCTGCCAAATCGTTCCTTATCTTTCCATAGCAGTACCTTCCCGTCAGCCTCCTCCTTTCCTCCTAGGAAGGTCCGATTCAATCCTCAGTTAGCTGTTGCCTGCTTCCGGAAGGTAGACAAACCGTTTCGACTACGCAAGTTGGGCTGGATCACTATGGACGCTGGGTCGGACCCTATCCAGAAAAACAGGGAAGCCAGTTCTAAAGCTTCACTGCCAGCGCATCCTGACTTAACTGCGAATCCTTTGTCTAAGAGCCCAGCGGCAGAACCAAATCCTCAGACCAGCCAATCAAGCGGGAGTGTCGCTTCAGAAAACACACAAGCCCAATGGCAGCAGGTCAGAAAGAAATATTGGTGGCGTAAAGAGAGGGGTAACTACGCCTCAATGGCTACCAGCCACTCAGGTCTGCAAGTATTTAAAAATAAACTCAAAGGGAGATGCTACAACTGCCTAGCTCGAGATCACCTCAAGCCTCAGTGCAGAGAACCCAAGAGATGCTGGATCTGCAATCTTTATGGCCATATCTCATCTGGATGCCCAAATCAAAAATACCAGTCTCATAAGAGAAGCAGAAGCGTCCATATATACCCTGCCATAACACATTCTCGATACAACAGAGCGTTCTTGTCTAGCCTACCACCGTCTAACATGGAGAGCATACGTTCCTTCGGAGGAAGCCCCCTCGACCCTCGCCACTCTCCACTCCCACACTGCCGTTCTGATGGTCGTGACATGGCTCGCACGGATCACTCAGAGTCATTGTTGCCTGGGGGCTCGATGGCGTATCCAGGCAACCCAAGACTTAGGCCATGTTACGCCGAGAAGGTCGTGGTGTTGTCTGATGAGATGGCGCAACGTCTCCGCCACCTTACTAACAGAGCACTATTGGTGACTGAAGAGGGGGTCCTTGCTATCAGTTCTAGAGAAGAGCTTAGAGAGGCAATCATGCGTCGTCTGGGACTAAGAGAATATGAGTTTCATGTGTTTCGCTGCGCCCCTGAGCCGTTCTTTGTGTTGTTCACTAGTGAGACTCTTCGAGATATAGCATTTACTAGAGGCCAGATTAGAGAAGGGTCATTCGACTTTCGTTTCCACCAGTGGGATGCTGACATTCATGGAGAAAGATGTGTCCTTCCCTTTCATGTCAAGCTAAGTCTTGAAGGTGTCCCCTTTCATGCCTGGTATGAGGATGTGGTAGCAAATGTCCTGGGCGACTCTTGTGCCATACACCATGTGGCAACTGAGTCCAGGCACAAGGAAGATATGAGAGCCTTTGTCTGCTGGGCGTTCTGCCACAACCCGAACATAATCCCTCGAGTTGTTTATCTCTGGTATGCTGCTGCTCTCTGCCCCTCACCGATCGGAGGTTGTACGTGTGGAGGATCGGTGGGCACGGGTTGAGAGTTGACCGGCGGCGAGACGCCAGCGATGGCGAGGTGAAAGAACACAGGGGCGGCGGCTAGGGTTTGGAAATTCCCGGCTCCCTGCAGGAAGCCGGAACAATCTGTTTCTGCTTACCCCTTATTCCATTGTCTTTACAATTATATAGCTCTCAAATAATAGGAAATGTCCTGGGCCAAGTTTCTAATAATAGCTCTCAAATAATAGGAGATGTCCTGGGCCCGTTTGGCCTTCCCTGCATGCGCCTGCTAGGCAGGAGCAGTCCTCCTCTGATATTGAATTCCCGTCATAACATCTCTCCCTGCCTCGACAAACAGCTCGTCCTCGAGCTGTACATCCGGGTAGAGAGTCTTGAAGTCGTCCAGGGGCTCCCAGGTGGCGTCGTCCTCCGAAAGGCCTTGCCACCTGACGAGGATGTGCCACGCGCCGCGACGGAGCTGGGCGCGCAGGACCCGTGCAGGGGCTGGCAGCAGTCGCCCGTCCTGAACCGGTGGCAGCACGGCCGGCGTTGAAGGTGGCGAGCCGGCGTAGTTGTAAGGCTTTAACAGCCCCACATGGAAGACGTCATGCAGTCGCGCGTCCGCGGGAAGTCGGAGACGATAAGCCACCTGCCCGATGCGCTCGACGATCTGGAACGGCCCCGCGTAGCGTGGGCGGAGCTTGCCCTTGGACGGCGAGGCGAGCGCATGGGTGGGGCGGTGGAGAAGTCGGAGCAGCACCCATGCGCCCACGTCGAACTCCACCTCGCGATGGTGCTCATCGTAGTGGCGCTTGGCGTACTGCTGAGCCTGAAGAAGACGCTCGCGAACCTCCTCCAGGAAAGCGTCGCGGTCCCGCAGCATGGTGTCCACCGCCTCGGTCTGGGCCGCCCCGGCGTGGTGTGGCAGGAGTGGTGGCGGGGGTCGGCCGTACACAACCTCGAACGGCGACGCTCGGAGTGCCGTGTGGTAAGAGGTGTTGTAGCAGTACTCCGCCCAGGGTAGCCAGTCGACCCACGAGCGAGGCCGATCACCTGTCGCACAGCGCAAATACATCGCGATGATCTTGTTGACAACCTCGGACTGGCCGTCCGTCTGGGGGTGAAAGGCCGTACTGAGCCGCTGCTTGACACCTGCACATATAAAGAGATCGCGCCAAAGATTGCTGGTGAAGACTGGGTCGCGATCGCTGACGATGGAGCTGGGGAAACCGTGTAGGCGCACGATCCCATCGAAGAAAGCACGAGCGACGGAGGCGGCGGTGTAGGGGTGGCTGAGCGCGATGAAGTGGGCGTACTTCGAGAAGCGGTCCACCACCGTCAGGACCACGGACTTGCCGTGCACCTTCGGCAGCCCCTCAATGAAGTCCATGGAGATATCTGCCCACACCTGCGACGGAACGTCTAAGGGCTGAAGTAGGCCGGCCGGCGGTGTGGTCGGCGTCTTGTTCCGCTGGCACACATCACAGGAACGGACGAAGTCGTGCACCAGCTGGCGGTCGCCGGGGATGTAGAAGTCCGCGCGGAGGCGCACAAGGGTCTTCTGGACCCCCTCGTGTCCCGTCGAGTGAGCCAGGGTCACCACCTGGTGGCGCAAGTCGTCGGTGGCTGGAACGTAGATGCGCTTGCCGTGGAGGAGGAAATCGTCGTCGGCAGCCCACGGCTCGCCCAGAGACGCGGCCTCCAGCTGCTGCAGCAGGTCACGCGCGACCGGGTCGGTCGCTGTGGCGCGGCGAATGTCGGCGTAGAGGTCGAAGGAGGGCCCAGAGAGGGCACAGAGCGCCGCAGTCTCCTCGTCGCGGCGGGACAGCGCGTCGGCCGCCGAGTTGAGCCGCCCGGGACGGTACTCGACGGTGAAGTCAAACCCGAATAGCTTGCTGAGCCACTGGTGCTGAGGCACGGTGGACAGCCGCTGGTCTAGGAGAAACTTCAGGCTGTAGTGGTCGGTGCGGACAAGGAACCGGCGCCCCCACAGGTACGGACGCCAGTGCCGGACTGCTTGCACCAGCCCGATAAGCTCGTCCTTCTGCAACTGAGGGTACCGGTACGGTCGCACTGCCACTGGTGCGGTCCCGGGCAGCAGGTGTATGCGGTGGTCGTAGGGGCGGGCTGGTGGAAGTCCGCGTGGTGTGTCGAAGATGGCGTCGTGCTGACACAGGAGCTCGTCCAGCAGCGGGTGGTGCGGGTCCGGAGCTACCGCTACCAGCGACCGCTGCTGGAAGGGCGCGCCCGGGGCGCCCACACACTGCCACGTGACGCGGCGGCCCTCGTGCAGGAAGGATACGGCGAGCCCTTCGAAGTCCCAGGTGATGGGGCCCAGCGTGCCAAGGAAGTCGACGCCGAGGATGAAGTCGAAACAGCCGAGCTCGAGGCCCACGCAGGTGATGGAGAAAGGCGCCCCGTGGATGTCGACGGGCACGTGGCGTGCGATACCTTCACACGGCACGCGCTCCCCGTTGGCCACCGTAACGCGAAGATGGTCGCCCCCCTGAGGAGCGAGACCAAGGCGGCGCATGGCCGTGCCCTGGAGGAAAGTGTGGGTGGAGCCAGTGTCCAGGAGGGCAAGGAGGCACTCGCCCTGGATCGTCACGGGCAGGAGCATAGTGTGGTACGTCCTGATGCCTGCAAGAGCGTGTACAGAAACCACCAGAGCGTGAGCGTGAGCGTCCGCTGCGGCGGCGGTGTCTGCGGGCAAGGCCGTGGCCGCAGCATCGGTGGCCGCCTCCTCATCGGCGTCGAGGAAATCGTCCACCTCCAGAAAGAACAGGCGGGGGCACACGTGCCCACGCACGTATTGCTCGTCGCAGTTGTAGCAGAGGCCTTGACGACGGCGTTCCTGCATCTCGGCCGGCGAAAGGCGACGGTACGGCCGCACGGGTGCCGTCGGGGCTGCTGCGCCCGGTGCTGCAGCGCCGGCTACGGGCGGCGCAGGCAGCGCTGGTGCGCCAGTCGGAGCCGCGGTCGCCCCCGGTTGGCGTGGGGGAAATGCTGGCCGCGGGGGAGGGCGGGCGCCGCGCTGCTGAGGCGGCGCTGCCGCGGCCAGAGCCCGTGTCTCGAAGGCGCGGGCAAGAAACATGGCCGTCTGGAGGTCGGGGGGGGGGCATCGCGACGTCGACCCGAATGTGTTCCGGAAGGCCACCGACGAAAAGCTCCGCTTTTTGGCGCGTGGAGATGTCCCTGGAATGCGCTAGCACCGTCTGGAAGCGGTCGGCAAACTCCTGGACCGTGGAGTGGAAAGGAAGGCGCCCCAACTCGGCTAGCCGCGAGCCGTATATAGGCGGTCCGAAACGAAAGCGGCAAAGCTCCTTGAAGCGCTCCCAGGACGGCATGCCTTCGTCCGATAGGAGGGCGTAGTACCAGGTCTGAGCGGCGCCGATGAGGTGGTAGGAGGCCATCCACGTCCGCTGCTCCACCGGAGTGCGCTGGCCCCAGAAAAATTGTTCACAGTGTGTGAGCCAATTCAGCGGGTCGACCGAGCCGTCGTATGTCGGGAAGTCGATCTTGTAGGTCCGAGGCTGGAAAGGCGCCGCGCCGAACGTCGCTGGGGCGGCAGCCGGGGGCGCCCCGCCGATCGCTGGCGCTGCAGCCAGCGCGGACCCGAGGGTGAAGCCGTGGAGGATTGGGTCGTCAACGCCGCCATAGAGCGTTCCCGACGCCGGAACGCCCCCATGGCCGAAGCCCGCTGTGCTGTGAGGGGTCGAATGGACCGACGGACGCGCCGGCGCGGAGGAGTAGGCTGGCGGCGCGACGTCGGTGAGCCAAGACGGAAGCGGGGACGGCGAGTGGGGGAACTGGATCTCCTGTACGGGGATGAAGGTGCCCGAGGCGGAAGAAGGCAGTTGCTGCTGCGGGTTGGGCGCCAGCGGTAACTGCGGCTGCGGGTGAGACGGTGCCACGCCTGGCTGCGGTCCTAAGAGGAAAGCGTGGACGCTGGTCATCATCCTGCCAAGGTCGAGGACGGCCTTGGTGAGCTGCTCGTTGGACATCACCCCCACGGTGGAGGATGAAGCTCCGGCGGCCAGCGGCCGCGCTCCCGCGGCCAGCGATGTAGGCGGGATCGGTGCGGCCGGGATCGGCACGGACCCGTCAGCATCCGGCGGTGACGCGGTGCGGCCGGGATCGGCGGTTGAAGCGGGCAGCGGCAGCGACATCGGATCGGAGGTCCCTGATACCAGGTTGGTATGCTGCTGCTCTCTGCCCCTCACCGATCGGAGGTTGTACGTGTGGAGGATCGGTGGGCACGGGTTGAGAGTTGACCGGCGGCGAGACGCCAGCGATGGCGAGGTGAGAGAACACAGGGGCGGCGGCTAGGGTTTGGAAATTCCCGGCTCACTGCAGGAAGCCGGAACAATCTGTTTCTGCTTACCCCTTATTCCATTGTCTTTACAATTATATAGCTCTCAAATAATAGGAAATGTCCTGGGCCAAGTTTCTAATAATAGCTCTCAAATAATAGGAAATGTCCTGGGCCCGTTTGGCCTTCCCTGCATGCGCCTGCTAGGCAGGAGCAGTCCTCCTCTGATATTGAATTCCCGTCATAACAATCTCACTCTTGCACAACGCACAGGACAGCAAGGTCTGGATCCTCAAATCCACTTCAACCGGCCGCAAAACTGGCAGCAAGGTCACACATACAAGATCTTCATTCACATTGATTATGTAGAAGACCTTCTTTTCTATCACTATGCTCCGGAAGATCTGCTGAATGAAGGAAGAAAACCAATGCGTGAATTCCGCTGGCAGTCTGGACGGGTTGACGGTGATCTCCTGGGTGAGGAGCTGCAGCCACCTACTCGTGACTGCCGTCCTCCTTTTCATCAGCGTCCATCCAGGGATGATGACGAGCATGACGGTCCTGACCGCAGAACCAGACCCTGCCATCTAATGGCCCGGATGGCCAAATGGGTTGGGGGTCGTGGCTCGGGTAGGGGACGGTCTCCTGAACGTCCACGCCTGGATAACTGGAATCGCGGTGAGAGCTCCCAACGACGCCAGCGGAACACCTCACCCCCTCCTGCAGGAGGAGGTCCCTCATTTGAGGAACGCAGAGCACTGTGTCAGCTTTGGAGAGCCAAGTCAGTGAGAGTAACAGAGCATGTCCATGTGCCGGAAAATAAAAATGCAGTCACAACTGAATCCCGTTGCTCCTCGGCTTCGGATGCCATCACAATCATCCCCAAATCGGGTCCGTGGTCTGTCATAGAAGCTGAGGAACCTGAAGGACACTCAATCCAGAGCTCGGAACTGCATCGGGATGGCAACTCGGATGCCATTATTATACAGCCTTCAAAAATCATCCTCTCTCCAGAAAATAACTCGGAGCTGCGTCCGGTAGTTTCGGGCATACTCACGGACTCAACGGAACGTCAGTTCAGATGCTGTCCAGGCACCACCGACTGACACAGACACTGTTAATCCAAGCCCCGACTCGAGCACTGACATTGGGATGACAACTGAATCTGATATCCCAAACGGGGAACCAGCGGTGCGAGCTAATGAGGTCCCAACTTCTGAATTGTCTCCTAGGACCAGTAAGCTAGTTGATTTCGCTGAACAAGTAGCACACTCTACCCAACCTGCGCTGCTCCTTGTCCCACATCTCAATCAGGAAGGACCAGAGGTTGATCAGAGGAAACCAGATGAAGAGGATCTCTCTCCTCGGAGGCATAGCCCTCGACTAAAAAACAAGATGAAACCTCGCAAGCCAGCCATTAAAATGGCGCAGGAGCTTCTGGCAAAAAAGTGGGGACTTCTTAAACCAGATCAAGCCATGGATGATGCGACCTTAAAGAAATATTTAAAGGTATATAGGAAACCCCTCACTCCTTCGGCGCTGGAAGCGATCACTGCCCTGACAGCAGCAACTGAGCAGAAGAAGAAGGCCAAGGGGAAGATGAAGAAAAAGGCGAGACAATGTACCAAGGTGGATGCGTCCAAAGCCAAATGAAAAATGTTAGACTCCCTAGTTGCAGTTGCAGTCACCTAATAATGTTAGACATGTCTTGTCATCTAGTAGGTTGTGGCTTAATCTTTTGCTATCTGTCGGGGGTTCACAGCAAACCCGACGTGGTTCAAAGGTCATGTACTGACCGCACGTCCTCTCTTTTCCGCCCTTACTTTGCCTCTCTGGTTGAATTATTATGGCTGTGTGTTTCCTGTTGTCCATTACTAAATTTAACTCTTTGTTGTTGCTTTCTAATACCAGCCCTGGTCAGCTGATTTCATGTTGCTGACAATACCTTACTCGCTGACAAAAAGTCCGCACCCATCTTGTTAGTAGTGTTATTTCTCCCCAATGAATGATCCTATCAACTCATATTCATTCATTTCCTGGAATGTACGAGGTTTGAACAATGGAGCCAAGCAAGCGGAGGTGAAATGTTTTATGCAGTTGCACCGTCCTATGATTGTGTGTCTACAAGAAACTAAGCTGGGACAGATCAATCCACAAGTTGTCCGCGATATTTTGGGAGTACAGTATATGGACAATTTTGGGTACCTCCCAGCAGATGGGACCCGGGGTGGAATACTTCTTGCTTGTAGCAATGCCCATATGAAACTTGTCAACTTCTGTATCAATTCCTTCTCCATCTCAGCGAGTCTCGTGGATAACAGAACTTCTGAGCTTTCAACGATAACAGGGGTATATGGGCCACAATCGGATATCGGAAAAAGACTTTTCCTTGCAGAAATCAGGCAACTAAAAAATACAGCACTACCACCTGGCTTATGTTAGGTGATTTCAACCTCATTTATAACAACGAAGATAAAAATGGGGGGCGGATGAATCAGCGCCTAATGGCAAAATTCCGTAGAACTTTGAATCACATAGAAGTCAAGGAAATCCATCTGTTAGGTCACCGTTTCACATGGTCAAATGAGCAGCAGCAGCCTACTTTAACAAAGGATAGACCGTGCTTTCATTACGCCACACTGGGAAAATATTTTTGGTGACCCTATACTCTAAGCTCTTTCTTCATCAGCCTCAGACCATTGTCCTTTGCTTTTGATGCCGTTTGGAGATAAGCACCGTAGCCATTTGTTCCGGTTTGAAGATCATTGGCTAAACATGCCGGGTTTCCTGGAGTGTGTACAAGATTCTTGGTCAAAACAGGTTTCCCCACAGCATAATGCAATGCTCGCATTGCACATCAAGCTCTCTAGAACGGCTCAGGCACTTTGCCGTTGGTCCCGCTCGCACATCCCGCAAGGGAAATTAGCATTGGTAATTTGCCGAGATGTCATTTTGAGCCTTGATGAGGCCTTGGAACACCGTCTGCTCTCTGACCATGAAAGGGAAACAAGAGCCTTACTTAAGCACCGAATCTTAGGCCTGGCTGCAATAGAGAAATCAAGGGCACGACAGCAGTCCCGACCCATTTGGATCCGCAAGGGTGATGCCAACACACAATACTTCCACTCGATGGCGAACTCAAGAAAGAAAACCAACTTTATTCAATCGCTAGAGACAAATGATGGGACTGTCTTTTTGCATAATGGAAAACACTCTGCTATTTTTCAGCACTTAAAACAGCACATGGGGACCCATCACCCAAGAAGCCTAAACCTGGATCTTGCACAACTGGGCTGGTAACAGAAAGATCTGCAACATCTAGATCAGGAAATTTCTGAAGAGGAGGTTTATCGGGTGATCAAGGAGATGCCCAAGTCCAAAGCGCCGGGTCCGGATGGCTTCTCAGGTCATTTTCTACACTCCTGTTGGGATATGATTAAGACAGATTTTCTAGCAGCAGTGCAACAATTCTGTTTAACCAACCAGCAAGGTTTGAAATCCCTCAATACTGCTCTAGTTGTACTCATTCTAAAGAAATCAGACCCAAGAAAAATCACAGATTATCGCCCGATCAGTTTGATCCATATCTCTGCAAAAATCATATCAAAAGTCCTTGCCAACAGATTGGCACCAGAGCTGGATCAAATTATATCACTGCATCAAAAGGCCTTCATTAAGCGTAGATGTACTCACGACAACTTTATGTTTGTCCAACAAACGGTGCGAGAGCTACACAAAAGAAAGTCACCCTCTCTGTTTATCAAGTTGGACATCTCTAAGGCGTTTGATACTGTCAATTGGGCATATATGATCGATACTATGAAGTACCTCGGATTTGGGGATAAATGGCGTGAGTGTATTGCAGCTCTTTGGGGAACATCAACCTCGTCCTTCCTGCTTAATGGCACCCCTGGTTCCAAAATTACTCATGCTCGCGGTGTCCGCCAAGGTGACCCTCTATCCCCTATGATCTTTTTGCTAGCTATGGAGCCTTTGATTAAACTGTTCCAGCAAGCTCAACGCAGAGGACTACTTTCAGCCATCCCGGAGATAGGTGACCAGCTGCGGGTATCACTATATGCTGATGATGCGACAATCTTCATTAGACCCACAGCTCAGGATATGTTGACCACAAAATTCCTCCTTCACATATTCGGTCAAGCTTCTGGACTTATTACCAACCTGGAAAAAACAGAATTATACCCCATTAGTTGCCAAGAGATTGATCTTCTTTCGACACTAGGAAATAGTAGTCGACTGAGCACTTTTCCCTGCAAATATTTAGGACTGCCGCTACATTACTGTAAGCTTCCCAAATCAGCAGTTCAACCAGTTGTCCAGAAGGTCGCCCAACGCCTATCGGGTTGGAAAAAGAACATGTTTTCCTATTCCGGAAGAGAGCTTTTAGTCAAGACAGTTTTAACTGCCATGCCAACTTATCACATAACAATTTTTCATCTTCCGGAGTGGGCATTCCGGCAAATAGATCGCATCAGAAGAAGTTTCCTATGGAAAGGCGAAGACCCAGATGTGGTGAGAGGTGGTCGGTGTCTAGTGCTGGAAGGTTTGCACAAACCACGAAAAATGGGTGGACTTGGTATCAAGGATTTGGAGAAATTTGGAAGGCCCTTCGTTTGAGATGGCTTTGGCACTCATGGGATCATCGCACCAGACCATGGAAAACGTTGTTCAAACATCATGATCAGACAGACCGTCATTTATTCTTTGCTTCAACCATAATCGCCATTGGAGACGGTACGAATACCCCATTTTGGGAGGCGCGATGGCTCAATGGACAAGCTCCGAAGATCTTGGCACCACATCTGTTCCAGCAAGCAAGATACAAGAAAAGGTCAGTAGCACAGGAACTTTGAAATTACAATTGGGTTAGGGGCATCTCCTCCCTACACACGGAAGACCTCCTAGATGAATTCGTTTTGCTATATCAGACCCTTAGCGAAATCACACTCACAGAGGAACGTGACCGCATTACTTGGCGATGGACAGCAGATGGCAACTACTCTGTGGCCTCGGCATACGAGATTCAATTCTTAGGTGGAGTCTCTCCTAGCTGGGCCTCATCACTGTGGACTTCCAAAACACAACCAAAGTGTCGATTCTTCGCTTGGTTAGTGCTACATAATAGAGCTCTTACGGCGGATAACTTAGCCAAGAAGAATTGGCCCCATCAGACCTGCTGTGTGCTGTGCACAACCACAGCTGAAACTGTGGATCATCTATTATCACAATGTAACTACACAATCTTGGTCTGGGAAAAATTGGCTCAGCTCATACAACTTCCAGCATCTATACAGCAAGCTGTTTTGGCAGGGGTTTCTCATTGGGTCCAAGTCATCTCAGCTGTATGTCCAAAGACTCAATCAAAAAAAAATGTTAGGAGTTCTTTTCTCGTTTTGGTGGCAAATTTGAAAAGAGCGTAATAGGCGTATCTTCCAACATCAAGACCTCCCGGAGCTGCAAGTAGATAATCTAGTATTAGAGGACATCAAGCTGCAGTAAACTGTGCTTCATCTCTGAAGTAGTGGTACTTGGGGACACTAGGTTGCTCATCAATACTAATTTTAGTTGTAGGGGTTTTATACCATGTACTCCTCTTTTAACAGTTGTACTTTATTAGACTATGTACCCCTAGGTTGTAATTCTCAGTCCTCTTAATGCATGGGCAGCGCTCCTGCCTCCTTTTCAAAAAAAGTTATGTTGATTTCAGTATTTTTAAATGATATGCTATGCCAGTGTCGCAGCTTGTTGCACTACCCAAACTCGACCCTGTTGTTTGAGGGTGCTCCCTCACATTCAAATGGCCAGTTGGATTAATATATAAGCTAACTTCAGGATATAGCCATCGCACATAAGAATCCAGTCATTACCATTTTTGTCAAAAAATGCAACTCCCTCTAGAAGTCACCATAATATACAGCTGTCCGTGTATGGAAACAGGTATCCCACTAACCATCATTAGATTGTGAAGGTCCATGTGCTCGCTCACCATGATTCCTCCAGAGTCGAAGAAGTGGCCCACACCTGGGGCTGCGAATGGGCTGAAGAAGGAACACGATGTCGCCAGCCCAGGTAGGCAAGGTAGGTCTAAGGAACGATTTCTTCCCCGACCTTGTATGACATCATATCCCTCAATCCATCCAGCTCAGGTTGGGGACCAATCCAGTCATGACGCATGGCTCATACTGAGCACTAGAGCAGGGTTCCGAGGAGACTAATCATGACATCGTGGTAGGAAGGTGTAGAATTGAAGAGCACGTGAAAAGCTACCAGAGGGGGTGAATGCTAGATTAAAACTTTTCGCAGCGGAAACAACAAAAACCCCTCAGCAAAAAATCAATCAGTTAAAGAAACCGTGTGTGCAAGTGTTTTCAAACGTGTTCAACCGTGACAAATCAAGTAGAGAGGTAGAGACACTACAAGAAAATGGAAAATTTTCGTGGGCTAGGTATATTTTCGTGGGCCCTCACGACAATAGGTTTATTTTCGTGAGCTAGGTTATTGCTCACGAAATTAAATGTTTATTTTCGTCGGCTAAAAGAAGAACACACGAAATTAGGAGTTATTTCGTGGGCCAAGAATGTAGCACACGAAATTAAATGTAATTTCGTGGGCTTGGTAACAAGCACACGAAAATAAACGAGGGTTCCACGTAGGAGTAGCCCTATTTTCGTGGGCCGTTGTGGAAGCTCACGAATATATTAGCCGCAGTTTCGTCGGCTTTGAAAAGCACACGAAATTGATCCATATCCCGACCGGCACACAAAACAAGGCATGCATTGTCGTATTGTCGTCGGCTTCGGACAGAACACACGAAAATGTTTGGCACACAAAACAAGTCATGCATTGAGGTATTGTCGTCGGCCACGTAGAAGCTCACGAAAAAAAATACAAATTTCGTCGGCTAGAGCAGAAGCACACGAAATTTTGTTTATTGTCGTCGGCTTCTAACGCAGCACACGAAATTATGGGCACACAAAACAAGGCATGCGTTGAGGTATTGTCGTCGGCCACGTAGAAGCTCACGGAAAAACCATAATTTCGTCGGCTAGAGCAGAAGCACACGAAATTACGGGCACACAAAACAATGCATGCATAGTATTATTTTCGTCGGCCTCTAACAAAGCTCACAAAAATGATTCTTATTTTCGTCGGCTTTGTAACAAGCTCACGAAAATGGAACATATTTTCGTAGGCACCCGTGTGGCTCATGAAATTATCACGTATAATGACCCGGGCGACCAACCGCGTGAACCTCAGAGCCCGCTAACTCTCACACATGACGCCGCCGCCAGCGCCGCCGCTCCAACCGCCGCTCGGCCTCGTTCTCGGCGGCGCTCTTGTGCCGGCGATCTGTGACGCACGGCGCACGCGTCCCGGCCGGCCCTCGTCGCAGGCAAGACGCCCCCGCGCCGGCCCTCGTCACAGGCAAGGCCCGGGCGGCGCCTCCCCGCCGCAGCTCCCGGCGCCCACACTCCCGGCGTCGCTGCTTCGCCCCTGCACTGCCCTTCTCAGCGCCGGCGCGGCCGCCCTGCCCCGGCCTGCACGTCCCTGCCCCACCCGGTGCCGGCGCGCGTATACCCCGACCCTAGCGGTCCGAGATGAGCTCTCTAATTGTGTATAGATTTTCATTATTTACAATGTTGTAAGAGTTAACTATACTAATACAAACATAAAACAGTAGCATATGCATTATTGATGTTGAAAAGAATACTACCGGCTGAAGCGAACATTATTGGATTTGTTTGTAATGCTACCGATGATCGCTGTTTGGCATAAAAATAGCGTGCAGTTAGATTGAAGACATAATTTGGCCATGTGTTGACCCATGTGTTGAGCTACGAATTCAATTTTTAGACTACTACAGTTTCATGCTAACGTAGTCCTTAGGTTCTACACATGGGTGAAAACCAAACAACAATTACAAGAAAACTTTTAATTTTGCATGCTGCCGCAGCCAGCCGTCTCGTTTGGGTCAGGGCAGCCCTTTCCGGAGCATCCTGGGCGACCGGCGCCCGGCATCGATCGGTGTAGAGCGCTCTCTCCCCTGTGCAGCCTGCAACAGGCGCCGCCCCTTCCCCGTCACCCGGCACCGACCGGCCTGGTGCTGCACCTTCAGCCTGTTGAAAATAATGCTATAATACTGTTTCATTATTCATTAACCTAAATAACGTGAATGCTTTAATTTATGTGTTGTGCATTGGTTTAATGGCTATTATGGTCGTGCATGTACCATATCAATCTATGAATGAAAATTTTGCGGGTTATAGCGAAATATAAATAAACGGGTTTCGGGCCGGCTCAGCCCGACAATTGGGCCGTCTAAAAGTTATCATTAGCGGCACCCGGTAGAGCATAATTTAAGACGTTTGACTCAATTCACTGTCTCTCCCTCGTTCTTTCCTCCTGTCTCTCGTTCTTACCTCTCTCTTGTAGAAATTAGAATCACGTAACCTATACAATATGCGTCACCCGTTTCGGACCGGCCCGTCTCACATGCGTTACGCATGTGAGGCGTGTAGGTTCAGAATTGTCCCTTATTGGACAGCCTGGGAGTGACCGAGGGGATGTTCTTATGACGTATATTAATATAAGAGTATAAATATAAGAGTTCGGAATTGTCCCTTATTGGACAGCCTGGGAGTGACCGAGGGGGCGTTCTTATGACGTATATAAATATAAGAGTTTGGAATTATCCCTTATTGGACAGCCTGGGAGTGCCCGAGGGGGCGTGTAGGTTCGGAATTGTCCCTTATTGGCATGCAGGTATATTAATATAAGAGTTCAAATATTTATGTTAAATAAGACATGCATGCATATTTTTATTAAAATGAAGCTAAACATTTTAAAATGATTTAGGGATACTTTTCTCAGCTTGAACTGCCTGCCGCCATGCCACCGCTTCCGCAGCCTCC
The DNA here is from genome assembly GCA_030760725.1 of Neostapfia colusana. Lineage (NCBI taxonomy): Eukaryota > Viridiplantae > Streptophyta > Magnoliopsida > Poales > Poaceae > Neostapfia > Neostapfia colusana. The sequence goes on along the minus strand of JASWHV010000008.1, from coordinate 24,454,337 downwards.
GCAGCTACCTATGCCTTCACCGCCACCGATGCCTCCACAGCCTCTTCCTGTTGGAACACAGGTATATATTATCTTTATGTTCTCTTCCATTTCTATAAAGTGTTAGTATACTTGTAACATGTATTATTATTTATTTAGTGATCATTCTCAAGGGCACAAAACTTTCATAGTCCTGTTACAAATTTGCGAGCATCTTCTTCAGGAGGACAGGTTGGAGGGGATGACTTTGTCGATCAATTCTTCGCTCCCGGTGGTAGCAATTAGGTAATTTATTTTTTTCATATATTGTGTATATTATATTCAAATAGAGCTCGTGTATAACAAGACATAGAGTCTAATATGATGTTAATTTTATTTTGAATCTATTAGTTATATACTTCATTTTGGCTTGATACAGGAAAACGGCGAGGAAAAGGGTGTCAAAGCAATTTGTTGATTTGTTGAAAAGCTCATTGTGAAAATGTCTTATGATTTGCTTTGACAAAATTGTTGTATGGACAATATGAGATGTTCGTGTTTCCTGACAATGTGAATTGTTCGTGTTTGTGTGGACAATGTAATGGATAAGACTATTTGTATGATGTAATGGCTTTTATAATGTTTAATAAGTTTGCTGCAGTTGTTATGAAGTGTGATCATATGTGTGTTTATGTTATTTGATATATAATTTATTATTTCGTGCTTCGAACAAATATTATGTGCAACCAGTTGTATATATTTTCGTGGGCCACAAAGAGGCCCATGAAAATAGTGCAATAATATTTTCGTGGGCCAGTGAAAGCCCACGAAAATTGGACCATATTAGTTTCATGGGCCCAACAAGTGGCCCACGACAATAAGTGGACACTATTGTCGTGTGCTCTAACATGGCCGACGAAAACATCACAAACAGTATTTTCGTGGGCCAGTAGAGAACCCACGAAAATAGTAAGATAGTATTGTCGTGGGCCACAGCACGGCCCACGAAAATAACAGCAAGTTGTTTTCGTGGGCCATGGCACGGCCCACGAAAATAACAGCAAGTTATTTTCGTGGGCTACATTATGGCCCACGAAAATAACAGCAAGTTATATTCGTGGGCTACATTACGGCCCACGAAACTACGTAATTTCGTGAGCCATTTCAGACCGACGAAAATAATGTTATTTTCGTGAGCCACCGACGAAATTAAATTTATTTTCGACGAATTATTGTCGTCGGCCGTGGGCCCACAAAAATAAGCGTAAAACCCACGAAAATATATATTTTCGTCGGTTTAAGGCTTATTTTCGTGGGCCCACGGCCCACGAAAATAACTCGTTTTCCTGTAGTGAGAATCAAGTCACGGATCTAATGCAACAAGAATCACTTGAAAACATGAAGTAAAACTTGAGATACGATCAAAATATTAAACAAAGATCAATCTGTTCTACCCGATATAAAACAGATCTGCAACGCTGCAAAGAAACTCGTGTATCTCAAAAACTACAGATATGAAGCTCGTGAAAATTTCATAGATGATAGATAATTGAGTTGTTAAGACAACCCAAAAAGAATCACATCAATCGGATCTGTAAAACTCGAGTTATGAACGAAACACCGAAGCAACGTCGGTCTGTCCAGAAACTCGGCGAGAAAGACTTGACGAAAAACAAGTCGGACGAACAAGGCACAAAAGCTCCTCGAAACTATGAACTTTATTCAATAGAAACATGTAAAAGCCCAAGAAAAGGGACTTGCAAAAACTTTTCTTCACCTCACAACACCACAGTTCTTGTTGTGGATAGATGGTGAAAAAGTGGGAAGAGCAAGTAACCTCCATCAAAAGAGTGGATAGAGGGGAAACCTACACTTTCACAAAGTGGGAATTCTACACATATGATCACACATGAGAGGGTGATTCAAAACTGTTGCATTCAAATTCATGATTGCAGCAGCTAAAACAAGGATCAAAGTGCATAATTGGATTCCTCAGGTCCAAATTAGTGGGGAGGCAAAGTTTCAATAATTTTTGAAAAAGTTTTCTACCCATTTTTCCAAAAAAGGATCCAAATATGCAAAGAATTCAAATATACATTTGAATTTGAGGGAAATTTGCCAAACCATACCAATGTAGCCCAGTTTGAGACTTCCAACATTTGAATTCATCATTTGTCAAGTTTTGGAGATCTTTTGAGAGGTGGTAGAGCACTGACCAGTGGGGCCCACATGTCATTGGGTGAAATAGACTTAGCCCCCAAGTCTTCTCTCAGTTTCTCAGTCAACCGAGCGCAGCCAGCTGCCGCGCGCGCATCGCCGGCCGAACGGCCACCTCCTGGCTCCCGTCGCTCACGCTGGCAGCCGGGAAACGGCGCGCCCTCTCCTCTACATGACCCCCTCGCCAAGCCACCAAAGACGTACGCGTGCTTCTTTGCAAAACAGCGAGCCCCCGCTCTGCTCGGTCACCGACGCCGCTTCCCCGATCCTCCCCTGCACGCCGACGTCCGCTCAGCCTTTGCCCGAGCTCCCAACACAGAAAGGGAGCGCCGGTGTGTGCTCTAGCTAGCCATCCCACCACCTCGCGGTGTTAGCACCGCACTCGACCACAAATCGACGATCGCCACTGAGAACTCAGGCCACCGGCGGAAAGCCGCGAACTGCTCCCCGTGGACAGCACGCCACGGCCAGTTTCACCGCTGGACTCCTACACGAAAAAGGTGCGCCGTGCTCTCTAGATCGTGTAGATGCAAGCCGAATAGCGGCTGATTCACCGGATGAAGAGTAATTCCAGTTCTTCCCAAATGTAGTGTGTTTGGGTAGAGCGTGGTCTACCCCAAAATTCCTGCTACTCGTTTAGCTATTGGCCGCGCCGGCTTGTCAGCACCTTCCTCACCCCATAGCGGCCCTCCTCGACCAAGAATCGAGGGAAATGACCCCGAAATGGCCAGGTTTGGGTTATTTTTTGGGCCGCCATAGAATTATAGCTCGGTTCACCGTGGAGCTCTAGGTTGCCGACCTTTTCATGGGGTTTGCGGCCATTTCCATCACCCTCGGGCTCCCGCGGTGCTCTCCGACCCTTTGCCGATCATTTTGATGCATTGTAACGCATTCCCGACCACGCCAGAACCCTAACCGCCGCTGTCACCGTCGGGAGCCCTGTTCCATTGAGCTACGGCCGCCGGCGACACCACCGACGAGTTCAGCGTCGTGAGTTAGGGCGGGGCGGCAGGTTTGGGGTTGGGAGACGGCCGGGAAAGCAGTTCCGGCAATGCTCGCCGGAGTGCGCCACCGCGAACCCCTGTTTGGCGCGAGGAAGGAGAAGACTGCCAGGTGGGACCCACTGGCAGACATTTAAACATTTTGAACTGTCCAGTTTGTAGTTCAAACTTTGGGGGACCACAACTTGGGGTAAGAGGATCCAAAAATTATGAAACAAATTTTGTTGGATTCCTCTAACTGAGTACAATCGAAATCTGAAACCCAATTTGTATTAAACCTATTATTCAATTCTGGAAAATTCTTTAAAACTTTTCAGCAAAAGAATTTTAGAGGGAATTTGGTTCATCCAAAAATCCCCAAATTTTGCCAGAATGTTCTTTAGGACATTAGTAAACCCCTGTAAAAGTTTCAGACCACTTGGAGTTGATTTGGTCAGAGCAATCCAAATTTGAAGGTGCTGTGTTCATTTGAATACAGAAACATTTTCAGAGAATTTCCAAAACTTGGAAATTCAGTTCTGGACAAATCTTAGCTCCAAAAATGCTAGGAAAATTCATGCAAACTCTATGAGCTATAATTGAAGTTGTAGTTCACTATGTTGGGCATGAACAGGGGTATTACCCCAGAATTAATTCTTCTTTGCTTATTTGCTAAGAGAATTATTCTGAGCAAACCACTCCATGAAAAGTGCTAGAGTTTGGTCCAGGGAGTTTTCTTGTGACAAGGAACTCACACAAAAATTCTCAGCTCCATTGGAGCTCTGGATCACCCTGTCCTGTTTAACCACTTGAGGGATTAATATGGAAAAGGGGGAAAAACCACTTGGCACTTAACCATGTACTTAGGTCCAGGCCCAAGCCACCCACACCCAGTTCATCTTTAAATTCTTAAACAGAGTTCCAGGTGTTAGAGACTGGTTATTAGAACTAATATCAGTAACCTTACAACAAACTTGTATGCACTTTGCATTTAAATTTACATGTAGTCTTTCAATAACGTGTAGTCGCTGAAGGTGAGGAAGCTCCGGAGGTTCTCGACTTCCTGCTTCCAGAGGAAGAACTGACTCCTGACCAGCAGCAACAAGGCAAGCCCCGGTTTGCATTAACCTTTTTATAAGTTTTTACTTTGTTTACATGTGTCATATGAAGTATGTATGTGCATTAGGTATAGGATGAATGAAACCCCACTTGCATAACCAAAGGTTCCTAAAAGAGTGAGGGTAGTGTCAAGGACCTCGAGTAGACAGGCTATGCTTAATAATTCATAGGACTTCGGTACAAGTCGAGTAGATGGAATCTACTCGCGAGATAGGCTTGGGACACACGGGTTCGGTTGAGTGACGTGAGATCACTTTAGTAATGAAAATGAGACTGGGTAGGGGCTAGGGCGCAGCAAGAGGAAGTCTTGTGTGCGCAGCCCTGTCCGTGTCGATTGAGGACCGATCCGTGTGCGGCCCTGCTGAACAAGTATTGAACGTACCGAAGGCATATCGGATATATGGACCCCGATAAACCGATGTAGCCTAAACCTCCGGCCGTCGAGGCATAGCACACCGATTTATAGGTGTAGGTTGAGGGCAGCAAGGTGGAAATCTGCCAATGGGCATAGAGAGATGCTCCGTGTGGGGAACCTCCTGCTCGTTTTGGTGCGACTGATTCGATGTTTGGGCTGTTGGGTGAAAGGTTGTCCCGTACGACATCGAGTGAGCGTGCTGTGCAGATCCACGGGTGGGCGTACATGACGTGCTCTTTGGGTTTCCCTGCAGGTGTATATCGAGTCGATTTGCCGTCCCTCGCGGTGACGAGTACCGCTTGTTCACTGCGTCGTAACGTAGACTAATGAATGAAACGTTATGATTCAATATTGCTGTTATGATATAATTGTATTGTTACCTGTGTGCCACCAAATATTGCTTACTAAATTTCAGATTCATGAACTGTTAAGTTGTTGCTAAAAGATGAACTAAGGATGAACTTGTAGGCGTGTCCTTTTGCTGCAATGTTACTATCCTATGTCCATTGTACCACTCATGTCGAGTTTCATGCTTAGGCGCGTCGGGTAAGCCTTGTTGAGTCATCGTTCTCACAGTTGCTGCTTAAGTGTTTTTCAGGTGAGGAGCCACCCACGGACTCGGAGTACGAGTCCACCGGCGAGGGTTACCCTCCGTCGGGGACCACGGCTGAGTGGGAGCCGTACACGCCGCGCTGAGCTGAGACGTGCAGCTAGTGTGGGTTGCCCTAGGGCTGGGCAACCGACTTTTGCTAGATAGGCAGGCGTGAGTTGTACAAAAGAAACTTCCGCTGTGTAATAAAGACCCTAGTTTGTAACTGAGAAGCGTACTACCTTGTACATTCAGTTTGTTTTCCCATGTAATATATTATGTTCTTATGACGTGTGATGTCGGGTGTCGCAGCGCGCGGCACCACCCTCTGCGATCCTGGATGAGCGGATTCCGGTCCGCCACAGCCTGGTATCAGAGCTGCATTGGGGGATAGCACAGTACTTAAGGACTGTATTATGGGAAAACTTAGGTTACGGTGAGGAATCGGTAGTTGCCCAAGTAAGGACTATATTAGCATAGTTACTTAAAGTGGCAAAGACTAACCTATGTGTTATAATTCTGAATTTCAATTATTGTAACGACGCACCTACGCTCTGGTAAGTATGGTAAGGAACGCCACCGAAAGCGGTTCAATTTCAGTTAGCTCCCCCTGACGAGGAACGTGGTTCAGGGATAGGTCTCACAGCTTGGTGTGAGACGTCAATATAAAACTCTTGAACTCTTCATGTTCCTGAGTTCATATGAAACGCTGATCCCTAGCGTGCATTAGGCAAGTAAGTGGAGACCCCATCGCGTGGTCAGTAACGCGAGAGTGTGTTCGTCTGGAAATAGCCCAGGGGGACATACGCAGCGCTTGCCATCGGCGTGCCCTGCCAGGCAGTAGGTGGTATCCGTTGGGTTGATAACATTCCCAACCGTGACGACCCGTTCATGGCATACTCGGGTTCCCCGTCGTGTGGTGTTGAAACACGATCACGTACCTTGAGACGTGACCTAACTCAAGGACGGCCGTATGGAAACGATACGGGCGTTTGTATTTACTTTAAATATGGTCCTGCCTGAAATGAACAACCATTGAGTGCACCATTATTGTGTGGTCTTCTGCAGGTACTAACCACGTAGGTATCCGTGTATAAAACGTGTGCGAGAGACCGTTTAGTGCCACACTTGAGACGTATATGCCGGTATAATCCGGTTAGGATTTTCTTTGATGAGGATCGTAGTACCGAGATATTGTAGGCATATGCATGAAAATAATGATAAAAAGGAAATAAAAATCATTAGGTTCAACAATTAGGACCCTGGTTGGGCAGACAAATTGAAAAGGGATGAGTGTAGTTCCAAAAGACTGAAAAACAGAGTGCTCTGTTCTGGACAGCAAGTTTGCTGATCTTCAACAGGGCATAACTCGCAGGTCTTGTAGCCCAGAGAGGTGTGCTATATAGTTCTGGAAAGGTAGTTAAGTACTCTACAACTGTGTTGTAGACTTCCAGAGCTGAAACTCACCTTAAGATGGCTTAAATCCCAGAGGAATGTAAACTGTCCAGAACCAGGACAGTGTTAAAACATTTTCTGGACTGTTCTGTTTTTCAAGGATAACTCCTAGTAGAAAAAAATTAAAATTTTCATATGATACCTCTTTAGAAAGAGTAGAAGAGGTGTGAAATCTTTGCAATTCAAAGCTCCTGAAATTTCAGCACATAATTTAGTGGAAATCAGAGTTGAAAACAGCAACTTCCGAGGGAGGTGCTGTTAAAATTCTTCCAGAAATTCTGCTGACTTTGAATTACCATAACTTTTTCACCAAATCTGATCTGAGGGCAAATAAGTACTCGTTGGAAATATACTGAAGTTAACTTTAACTTTGTTATGCAGCTTGAGTCATGAAAATGCCCAGAACCAGATCAAAATTTGGATTAGGTAGAAACTGGTCATTCTGACAGAAAAATGACAGTTGAACTCATTGGAGAGGGTGTGGTACCCTAAGGGTGGTATACGTGATGACAAAGCGATAGTAATATCTCGTAGTGATCAAACCTAGTTATGGTGACCTTCCAAAGTGGAGGTTCATCAAGTTGGATTAAACTAGCTTGTGTTTGGTCTGGTAATGGTGTAGCTTGTGTAAAGTTATTACATTATCTACTTACGAGATGTATCGCATGTTTTATTGTCATTAGGTTTTACGCCTATTTTTATTGGACTGCATGCAATATGTTGCGGGACAGATGTTATTGTCGTATGGTTGCAGATGGTTCGCACTAGGACCACGCACAAGGTGGGTGGCTCTAGCCAAGGGGGAGGCGATGACTCCCAGCCACCGGCGTACGACAGCACCCCGCAGCAGCAGCCACCACCGCCGCCTCCGCTTACTCTAGCGGATGTGATAGCGGCACTGGTGGGAGGTCGTGAGGAGCAGACCGACCTGCTCCGCACGATCGTGCAGAATATGTCTCAGGCGGGGGGACGTCAAGACAGAGGGCCTCGTGAGCCCCGTGAAGTGTCGTACTCGGATTTCATGAGTACGCACCCTCCAGTGTTCACCGAAGCCGAGGAACCACTGGAGGCGGACAACTGGCTGCAGACTATTGAGTCCATGTTTGGGCTGCTCCCATGTACGGAGCGGCAGAAGACCCTGTTCGCAGCACAGCAGCTCCATGGTGCCGCTGGTGCGTGGTGGGTGAATTATGTCGCCTCACGTCCGGCTGGCCATGCCGTGGAATGGCAAGAGTTCCGGGAGGCGTTCCGCGCCTATCATATCCCTCCCGGAATTATGAAGAGAAAGTTCAAAGAATTCTTGGAGCTGAAGCAGGGCGGGAGGAGTGCCCATGACTACTCCCGTGCCTTCAACCATCTGGCGCAATATGCGTCAGACTACATCTCCACCGAGGAGAAGAAGCGGGAGCACTTCTATCGGGGGTTACACCCCGAGATGAAGACGCATCTCGTGCAGTGGAATCGCGGCACATTCAACGACTTAGTCAATGCCGCGATCGTGCAAGAGGACGCTCAGCGGGAGTTGGCAGCTGAGCAGAGGAAGCGCAGCGCTCCACCTAGCAGAGGTGGTGGCGCGCCTCAGAAGTACCGTATGGTGTATCGGACACCATCCGGGCAGCAGTGGCGACCACCGGCGCGGCCTCAACAATTCGGAGGACGTCCCTTTCAGGCACCTCCGTTCCGTCCGCCGATGCCGCCACCAAGACAGCAGCAGCAGCAGCAACATACGGTACCCCGGGCGTTTCCACCGCCACAACGCGCCACGGGTTTCCGTCCACCGATCAGCGGGGGACCACCCCATTTCACCTGCTTCACGTGTGGCCAGGCGGGCCACTTCGCGAAGGACTGTCCCCAGGGGCAGCAGAGCAGCGGGCAAGGCCAATAACAGGGTGGTGCTCGAGGCCGACCTCCGGTGAAGAAGGTTGGTCAGCGGACTGGGGGTGTCCGCAACCTCAACAATGAGGACGCCCCAGAGGGAGACAACATGCTGGCGGGTACGTTTACTCTCAACCATCAAGCCATCGTCATATTATTTGATTCTGGTGCAACCCACAGCTTTATAAGTGCATCCTATGTGGCTAAGCATCAAATGCAAGTCTTCCCAACCGACTGCACTTATATGATCTGCTCACCGGGAGGGAAGATTTCAGCTAATATGATGATTCCAAAGGCACCTTTGTGCTTAGGTGGGAAACTATATCCCACCACTTTGATAATCCTTATGGGACAAAAGATTGATGCAATCTTAGGGATGTCATGGCTACAATACCATGGCGCTGTCCTGGAGACTCGGACATGGACGGTTCATTTAAACTCCCCATTCCACCGTCCGCATTCCATGGTGTTAGACACGCCAGTACGGGAAGTTTTAGCAATTAATAACGCTGAAGCTCTCAAGTTAGAAGACATTCCCGTAGTCCGGGAGTACCCCGACGTGTTCCCGGATGATCTTCCGGGCATGCCACCGGAGCGGGATGTCGAGTTCAAGATCGAGCTCGCACCTGGGACTACGCCCATATCACGGAGACCATACAAAATGGCTCCCAATGAGCTGGCTGAACTAAAAGAACAGCTCAATGATCTGTTTAGCAAGGGTTTCATTAGGCCGAGTTCCTCGCCTTGGGGATGCTCGGCGCTGTTTGTAAAGAAGAAGGATGAAACCCTGAGGTTGTGTGTGGACTACCGGCCGCTCAACGCCGTCACCATCAAGAATAAGTATCCACTGCCCCGCATCGACATATTATTTGATCAACTTGTGGGTGCAAGTATATTCTCCAAGATGGACCTTCGCTCTGGATATCACCAGATTAAAATCCGGGCGGAGGATATTCCAAAGACGGCCTTCTCGACGAGATATGAACTATATGAATATCTCGTCATGTCCTTTGGTCTCACAAACGCTCCAGCCCATTTCATATATCTCATGAACTCGGTGTTCATGCCAGAGCTGGACAAGTTTGTGGTAGTGTTCATCGATGATATCTTGGTTTACTCCAAGACAGAAGCCGAACATGCCGAACACTTGCGGACATATCATCTCAGCAGAGACCACAAGCTCTACGCCAAGTTCAGTAAATGCGAGTTTTGGATCAGCCAAGTGCCCTTCTTGGGACATATCATCTCAGCAGAAGGCATTGCTGTTGACCCAAGCAAAATAGAGCAAGTGCTGAAATGGAAAGCTCCCACTTCAGTCCATGAAGTCAGAAGCTTCCTCGGGTTAGCGGGATATTACCGGAGATTCATTCCAAGTTTCTCCAAGCTCGCCAAGCCGATGACAGAGTTGGTGAAGAAGGGGATGAAATATGTTTGGAACACGGCGTGTGAAGGAGCACTCCAAACATTGGTGAAGCATCTCACCACAGCCCCGGTCTTAGCTCAGCCGGATACAACAAAGCCCTTCGACGTGTATTGTGACGCGTCCGGTATTGGGCTTGGCTGCGTGTTGATGCAGGAAGGACGTGTGGTCGCTTATGGCTCACGCCAACTTCGGAACCATGAGCAGCATTATCCGACTCATGATCTTGAGCTTGCTGCCGTGGTGTTGGCACTAAAAATGTGGAGGCACTATCTCCTGGGGAATCTGGTGCATCTCTACACCGACCACAGGAGCTTAAAATACATTTTCACCCAGAAGGTGCTGAACATGAGGCAACGGAGGTGGCTAGAATTAATCAAAGACTATGAAATTGAGATCCACTACCACCCCGGCAAGGCGAATGTTGTTGCCGACGCGCTGAGTCGGAAATCACATGTCCATCACCTCACCATTACACCGGTGGAGGAGGAAGAGCCAAGTTTATACTTGATTCCTTATGGATCGCTGTACAACCTTGCCCTCATCCCTACCATTAGGGAGGACATCATTGCAGCTCAGAAGACGGATAAAGGCATGGCACATCTCCGGAGACGTATAGACAACGGGGAGATCAAATGTTTCCGGAAGGATGATGAGGGGACGCTGTGGTTCAATGACCGCATAGTCGTACCCCGGGATATGGAGTTGAGAAAGAAGATCCTCGATGAAGCTCACTTGTCCAAGTACTCCATTCATCCGGGCAGCAACAAAATGTACCAAGATTTGAAAAAGAAATTTTGGTGGACGCGGATGAAGCGGGAGGTAGCTAAGTATGTATTCGAGTGCGATACGTGCCGACGAGTGAAAGCTGATCACATGAAGAAATCAGGGCTGCTGCAACCCCTGAAAATCCCTGCATGGAAATGGGAAGATGTGAGCATGGACTTCATTGTGGGGTTACCCCTAACATCCAACAAGCATGATTCCATATGGGTAATCGTCGATCGGTTAACCAAGATGGCTCATTTCATCCCGGTGAATACACGTTACAATGCCGGCAAATATGCGGGGCTATACATAGCGAAGATTCTATGCCTATACGGGGTACCCAAGACCATTGTCTCAGATCGAGGTGCATTGTTTGTATCTCGCTTTTGGGAGCAGTTACATGCTGCTTTGGGTACTAAACTGATTAGAAGCTCCGCTTACCACCCTCAGACAGATGGGCAGACAGAGAGGGTGAATCAAGTATTAGAAGACATGTTGAGAGCATGTGCCATCCACCATGGTAGGAACTGGGATGATCACCTACCATTGGTGGAATTCTCGTACAACAACGGCTATCAGGCGAGTATCAAGATGGCACCCTAGGAAGCTCTCTACGGTCGTAAATCCTGCACCCCATTAAACTGGTGCGAGTCCGGTGAAAGGGTCACATTCGGGGTTGAACGACGCCGAAGAGCGCGTTCGGACGATTCAAGCTAACTTGAAGGCCGCTCAATCCCGACAGAAGAGCTACGCTGATAAGAGGCGTAGACCATTGCACTTTGACGTTCGGGAACACGTGTACCTCCACGTGTCTCCGATAAAGGGTGTGCACCGGTTCCGTGTGAAGGGGAAGCTCGCTCCCCGTTTTATTGGACCTTATGCTATCACCGAGAAGTGTGGACCAGCAGCGTATAGATTGGAGCTCCCGGCCTCCCTGGCTGGTGTCCATGATGTTTTCCATGTTTCGCAACTGCGAAAATGTTTGAAGCATACAGCTGCTGTTCCTACCGAAGACATCGGCGAGCTAAAACCAGATTTCACATATGAGGAGTATCCGTTGGAAATTCTTGATGAGAAAGCCAGGACCACGCGTAGCAGAACGTTGTGGTTCTACAAGGTTCTCTAGAGTAACCACACCGCGGAAGAAGCGACGTGGGAGAGCGAGGAATTCCTTCGCTCAAATTACCCGGAATTCATGGCTTCTCAATACGGGTAAGTCCCTACTACATCACTATCTCTTCTTTTGTAATCTCGGGACGAGATTCTTTTAAGGGGGGAGGGATGTAAAAGCCCAAGAAAAGGGACATGCAAAAACTTTTCTTCACCTCACAACACAACAGTTCTTGTTGTGGATAGATGGTGAAAAAGTGGGAAGATCAAGTAACCTCCATCAAAAGAGTGGATAGAGGGAAACCTACACTTTAACAAAGTGGGAATTCTACACATATGAATCACACATGACAGGGTGATTCAAAACTGTTGCATTCAAATTCATGATTGCAGCAGCTATAATAAGGATCAAAGTGCATAATTGGATTCCTCAGGTCCAAATTAGTGGGGAGGCAAAGTTTCAATATTTTTTGAAAAAGTTTGCTACCCATTTTTCCAAAAAAGGATCCAAATATGCAAAGAATTCAAATATACATTTGAATTTGAGGGAAATTTGCCAAACCATACCAATGTAGCCCAGTTTGAGACTTCCAACATTTGAATTCATCATTTGTCAAGTTTTGGAGATCTTTTGAGAGGTGGTAGAGCACTGACCAGTGGGGCCCACATGTCATTGGGTGAAATAGACTTAGCCCCCAAGTTTTCTCTCTGTTTCTCAGTCAACCGAGCGTAGCCAGCTGCCGCGCGCGCTCCGCCGGCCGAACGGCCACCTCCTGGTTCCCGTCGCTCGCGCTGGCAGCCGGGAAACGGCGAGCCCACTCCTCTACGTGACCCCCTCGCCAAGCCACCGAAGACATACGCGTGCTTCTTTGCAAAACAGCGAGCCCCCGCTCTGCTAGGTCACCGACGCCGCTCCCCCGATCCTCCCCTGCACGCCGACGTCCGCTCGGCCTTTGCCCAAGCTCCCAACACAGAAAGGGAGCACCGGTGTGTGCTCTATCTAGCCATCCCACCACCTCGCGGTGTTAGCACCGCACTCGACCACAAATCGACGATCGCCACTGAGAACTCAGGCCACCGGCGGAAAGCCGCGAACTGTTCCCCGTGGACAGCACGCCACGGCCAGTTTCACCGCCGGACTCCTACACGAAAAAGGTGCGCCGTGCTCTCTAGATCGTGTAGATGCAAGCCGAATAGCGGTTGATCCACCGGATGAAGAGTAATTCCAGTTCTTCCGAAACGTAGTGTGTTCGGGTAGAGCCCGGTCTACCCCAAAATTCCTGCTACTCATTTAGCTATTGGCCGCGCCGGCTTGTCAGCACCTTCCTCACCCCCTAGCGGCCCTCCTCGACTAAGAATCGAGGGAAATGACACCGAAATCGCCAGGTTTGGGTTATTCTTTGGGCCCCCATAGAATTATAGCTCGGTTCACCGTGGAGCTCTAGGTTGCCGATCTTTTAATGGGGTTTGGCGGCCATTTCCATCACCCTCGGGCTCCCGCGGTGCTCTCCGACCCTTTGCCGATCATTTTGATGCGTTGTAACGCATTCCTGACCACGCCGGAACCCTAACCGCCGCTGTCACCGTCGGGAGCCCTGTTCCGGTGAGCTACGGCCGCCGGCGACACCACCGACGAGTTCAGCGTCGTGAGTTAGGGCGGGGCGGCAAGTTTGGGGTCGGGAGACGGCCGGGAAAGCAGTTCCGGCGACGCTCACCGGAGTGCACCACCGCGAACCCCTGTTTGGCGGAAGCAAGGAGAAGACTGCCGGGTGGGACCCACTGGCAGACATTTAAACATTTTGAACTGTCCAGTTTGTAGTTCAAACTTTGGGGGACCACAACTTGGGGTAGGAGGATCCAAAAATTATGAAACAAATTTTGTTGGATTCCTCTAACTGAGTACAATCCAAATCTGAAACCCAATTTGTATGAAACCAATTTTTCAATTCTGGAAAATTCTTTAAAACTTTTCAGCAAAAGAATTTTAGAGGGAATTTGGTTCATCCAAAAATCCCCAAATTTTGCCAGAATGTTTTTACGACATTAGTAAACCCCTGTAAAAGTTTCAGACCATTTGGAGTTGATTTGGTCAGAGCAATCCAAATTTGAAGGTGCTTTGTTCATTTGAATACAGAAACATTTTCAGAGAATTTCCAACACTTGGAAATTCAGTTCTGGACAAATCTTAGCTCCAAAAATGATAGGACAATTCCTGCAAACTCTATGAGCTATAATTGAAGTTGTAGTTCACTAAATTGGGCATGAACAGGGGTATTACCCCAGAATTAATTCTTCTTTGCTTATTTGCTAAGAGAATTATTCTGAGCAAACCACTCCATGAAAAGTGCTAGAGTTTGGTCCAGGGAGTTTTCTTGTGACAAGGAACTCACACAAAAATTCTCAGCTCCATTGGAGCTCTGCATCACCCTGTCCTGTTTAACCACTTGAGGGATTAATATGGAAAAGGGGGAAAAACCACTTGGCACTTAACCATGTACTTAGGTCCAGGTCCAAGCCACCCACACCCAGTTCATCTTTAAATTCTTAAACAGAGTTCCAGGTGTTAGAGACTGGTTATTAGAGCTAATATCAGTAACCTTACAACAAACTTGTATGCACTTTGCATTTAAATTTACATGTATTCATTCAATAACGTGTAGTCGCGGAAGGCGAGGAAGCTCCGGAGGTTCTCGACTTCCTGCTTCCGGAGGAAGAACTGACTCCTGACCAGCAGCAACAAGGCAAGCCCCGGTTTGCATTAACCTTTTTATAAGTTTTTACTTTGTTTACATGTGTCATATGAAGTATGTATGTGCATTAGGTATAGGATGAATGAAACTCCACTTGCATAACCAAAGGTTCCTAAAAGAGTGAGGGTAGTGTCATGGACCTCGATTAGAAAGGCTATGCTTAATAATTCATAGGACTTCGGTACAAGTCGAGTAGTTGGAATCTACTCGCGAGATAGGCTTGGGACACACGGGTTTGGTTGAGTGACGTGAGATCACTTTAGTAATGAAAATGAGACTGGGCAGGGGCTAGGGCGCAGCAAGAGGAAGTCTTGTGTGCGCAGCCCTGTCCGTGTCGATTGAGGACCGATCCGTGTGCGGCCCTGCTGAACAAGTATTGAACGTACCGAAGGCATATAGGATATATGGGCCCTGATAAACCGATGTAGCCTAAACCTCCGGGCGTCGAGGCATAGCACACCGATTTATAGGTGTAGGTTGAGGGCAGCAAGGTGGAAATCTGCCAACGGGTATAGAGAGATGCTCCGTGTGGGGAACCTCCTGCTCGTTTCGGTGTGACCGGTTTGACGTTTGGGCTGTTGGGTGAAAGGTTGTCCCGTACGACATCGAGTGAGCGTGCTGTGCAGCTCCACGGGTGGGCGTACGTGACGTGCTCTTTGGGTTTCCCTGCAGGTGTATATCGAGTCGATTCGCTGTCCCTCGCGGTGACGAGTACCGCTTGTTCACTGCGTTGTAACGTAGACTAATGAATGAAACGTTATGATTCAATATTGCTATTATGATGTAATTGTATTGTTACCTGTGTGCCACCAAATATTGCTTACTAAATTTCAGATTCATGAACTGTTAAGTTGTTGCTAAAAGATGAACTAAGGATGAACTTGTAGGCGTGTCCTTTTGCTGCAATGTTACTATCCTATGTCCATTGTACCCCTCATGTACAGTTTCATGCTTAGGCGCGTCGGGTAAGCCTTGTTGAGCCATCGTGCTCACAGTTGCTGCTTAAGTGTTTTTCAGGTGAGGAGCCACCCACGGACTCGGAGTACGAGTCCACCGGCGAGGGTTACCCTCCGTCGGGGACCACGGCTGAGTGGGAGCCGTACACGCCGCGCTGAGCTGAGACGTGCAGCTAGTGTGGGTTGCCCTAGGGCTGGGCAACCGACTTTTGCTAGATAGGTGGGCGTGAGTTGTACAAAAGAAACTTCCGCTGTGTAATAAAGACCCTAGTTTGTAACTGAGAAGCGTACTACCTTGTACATTCAGTTTGTTTTCCCATGTAATATATTATGTTCTTATGACGTGTGCTGTCGGGTGTCGCAGCGCGCAGCACCACCCTCTGCGATCCTGGATGAGCGGATTCCGGTCCGCCACAAAACACAAGAGGAACAGCCAAAAGTTCTCTATCCACGAGAGCTCTGGCCTCCCTTGCTTTTATAGCCAGCCCTCAGGCTAAACAATCCAATCTAGGACACCTACTCCTAATTGGACTCGTATCCTAACTTACCATAACTGCTCAGGACTCTCGTATTCGCAGATAGAAGCAATCGTGAGACTTCCAAACACCTTAGGAACGTCCTAAACATTCCTAAAACAACTCAACTTCATGCCTAGCACGAAATCCTATCATAACCAACTCAAATCTTCCATATTTGAGCCATATCCGACTCAGCCTCAGCCTGAGTACGCAATCCAGCCGGTTGGACCTTTCCGACCAATTCTTTACGTCCACTTCTCTTCATCACGCCTTGGAACAATGTTGCCACGTCCATGCACTCCTTGCACACGTGCAAACACCTTCCAACGACGTACACGCAACCTTCATATGCACTGCCCTTGATCCAAACATGCTGCACGACCTCCCGCTCAACTCAACCACAGCTCCTCCCGAACTTGGTTGTTGGAACCTCATCTCCTCCCTGAGACTAGTCCAAGGATCCCGTCACTAGCCATGTCTTGAACTCAAGCAACACCAGCACATGAATAAACAACCAATTCTTCCGAGCACAAGTCCTCGACTTGACTCAGGTTAGTTCGAAAACCACAACACCTTACATGAGCACGTCACATAAGCATGTTGCAAACCATATCAAATGATAACAGCCATAACCACCAAAACACACCAAAAACTTAGCAAATTAATACTAAGCAAACCTTCCCATAAAGCAAGTTTGAAACATTGCGAGTTAAAAGCAAAAACAAGACGCTGCAGTTCTACGAGTTTAACTTCACGGAAGCTCCCTAAAAACAAGCTCCGGACCTCACAGAAGCTCTCCGGACCTTGAAGGAGCTCTCCGGACCTTGCGTCGGACCTTGCCAACACTTGGCGGACCTAATAAAGAACTTGTTGGACCTTGCCACAGAAGAATGTTTTGGCAATATTCAAAACTTTGAATGTTAATGCTAACTTTTATCCTAATTGCCAATGTATTCAGCACACATAGGTCTCACAATCTCCCCCTTGATGAATGCATTGGCAACACCAATTAAAATCCGAACATTGGCTTATGAAAAGTTTTGAAAAGCTTTGAAAACTCATTTCTCCCCCTTTATTAATTTCTCCCCATTTTTTAAAATCAGAGAATGAAGAAAGTGTATAACATATGCAAAGTGTAAAAAAAATCTCTCCTTATACATATTTCTCCCCCTTTGACAATGTATTCAGCAAGGTTCAAAAGAGAAATTTTTAAATGTTATGAGCATATTATAACATATACATACAAAACAAAGCTCATCCAAGTCATACTATCAGGTTACTTACACTATCACATCAATGAGATACATAAAGTAGTGTAAGCCATGCTAGAGATCAAATGTATTTTTCAGTTTAAGCAAGTCATGATCTCACTTACTCAACTATTTCAAAACCTGAAAACATGACACTTGTTGCTGCATTTTTATTATTCATAATCATTTGAGGCACAAAGTTGATCATATGATATTTGCAAGAGATTATATGCCGCATCAGCCTTATTCTAACCAACCAAGCCAAGCCTATGTCATTTGACAATCAGAAGCTTAAGGACATGGTTTTAGTCATACACAATTCCTTCCAAGTTCATATCTTAGTGCAATGATAAGCAATCTCAAAAGAAGAAGTGCGATGCATGCATATTCTCTTGATCCTTTCTCAATTTTTTATTTGAAAACTCAACATGTGAGCTGATCACTTGATTAATTTTTTATGATTAAAAGCACTTGTGAGCAAGCAACAAGTTCAAAACAGCAAGAAAGTTCGATCATGACCAGATTTAGTGTAAGTAATTATTCCAATTACAAGTCATGGCAAAAACTACAAAATGTATAACATGAGTAATGTAGTAAGAACTTTCAGCCTGTAAAAGGAATCACAAAGTCATATATGTATGAAATACTATGCTCATGTTATTTTAGTTTCAGATTCACACATAGACTTTCAAAGTTTCAAAAACTCCCCCTCAATTTAAGCCATGAGGATGCATAACCCCTATTTCACTACGAATGAAACAAAAACGAGTGAAATCCAAAGGTTTTGTAGAAATATCAGCCAATTGTTGTTCGGTATCGACATGGTGAAGCACAATGTTTCCTTTTTCAACATTATCATGAAGAAAGTGATACCTAATGTCAATGTGCTTAGTTCTAGAGTGTTTCACGGGGTTTTTAGCAGTACAAATTGCACTAGTGTTATCACAAAACAGTGGAACACTATCTAAATCAACCCCATAATCCTTAAGTGTTTGAACAATCCAAAGAATTTGTGAGCAAACGCTAGCCGCAGCTACATATTCAGATTCGGCCGTGGATTGTGCAACTGAACTTTGTTTTCTAGAGGACCAAGCAACAAGTGAATTACCAAGAAAATGACAAGCACCCGAAGTACTTTTCCTATCAATCCTACAACCCCCAAAATCAGCATCCGAAAAAGATTTCAAAGAAACGGTTGAGGAAGAAGGAAGAAAAATTTCCAAATTCTTGAGTTCCATGTAGGTACCTGAGAATCCTTTTGATGGCTTGGCGATGTGAAGCACATGGAGAAGCTTGAAAACATGCACAAAGACATACGCTGAATTGTATGTCCGGTCTTGACGCCCTGAGATACAAAAGTGATCCAATCATACTTCTGTATTCTTTTTCATCGACCGGGTCACCATCTTCGTCAAGTTCAAGTGTTGTTGCTGTTCCCATTGGTCTCCGATGAGGCTTGCATTTGTCCATGTTGAAGCGCTTAAGAAGGTCCTTTGTATACTTAGTTTGATGCACAAAAGTTCCTTCTTTTGTTTGCTTGATTTGCAGCCCCAAAAAGTATGTGAGTTCTCCCATCATACTCATCTCAAATTCTGAACTCATCATAGCTGAAAACTTGGACACGAGATCATGAGAAGCACAACCAAAGATAATATCATCCACATATACTTGAACGAATAATGAGTCATTGCCATGCTTAAGTACAAAAAGAGTTTTATCAACCTTGCCCATGGTAAACCCCTTTTCAAGTAAGAATGTTTTTAACCTATCATACCATGCTCTAGGGGCTTGTTTTAGACCGTACAAGGCTTTGGACAGTTTGTAAACATGATTAGGAAAATTTGGATTTTCAAAACCCGGTGGCTGCTTAACATAAACCTCCTCCTCTATGTAGCCATTAAGAAAAGCACTTTTAACATCCATTTGATATAACTTGAAACCTTTAGATGCAGCAAATGCTAATAAAATTCTTATAGCTTCTAATCTAGCAACAGGAGCAAATGTTTCATCAAAATCTAGACCTTCAATTTGAGTGAAACCTTGAGCAACCAACCTAGCTTTATTCCTAACCACAACCCCATCCTCACTTTGCTTATTTTTAAATACCCATTTAGTTCCAATTAATGTGTGACCTTGAGGTGGAGGTACAAGTTTCCAAACATTATTTCTTTCAAAATTTTCTAACTCTTCTTGCAGGGCATTAATCCAAGATTCATTAGTGAGTGCGTGTGATATATCCTTGGGTTCAAAAGAAGCAACAAAAGCAGAATGGGCATGAGAGTTTGGATCGCAAAACCTGGACCGAGTGACTCGTTCATGCAAGCTTCCAATGATTTGTTGTGGAGGATGACTTTTGAGTACTCGGAGGGGAGTAGACACTTCACAAGCACCTTCTTCTTCATGTTCGGACCTTTGATTAGGAGAGCTTGTTGATTGAGGAAGGTCCGAACCAGCAGTAGTGACTGTTGGTGCTGGTTGTGGTGCAAAATCAGCAGCTTGATCGTTATTTACATCCGAGTTTTCGGGCAGCAGCACCACTTCTTCATCTTCTTCAATAAAAATACTCTCCCCCTGCGGATATGGATCCGGACCTGCAATATCGGAGCTAGTACTTGGGCTAGCTTCATCAAAAGAAACCTCGCAAGTCTCCACAATTTTGTTAGTGTCAAGTAAAAGCACACGGTAGCCTCTAGTATGAGATGGATAACCAAGAAACATGCCATCAACAGATCTAGCTTCAAATTTATCAAGATTACCATGTTTCTTAACAAAGCATTTGCAACCAAAAACCCTAAAGTGTGTAACACTAGGCCTATGTCCAAACCGGAGCTCATATGGGGTTTTTCCAAGCTTAGCAAGCAAGAAAAAACGATTTGAGACATAACAAGCGGTTGCAATTGCATCAGCCCAAAATTTCCTAGGAGTTTGATATTCATCAAGCATAGTCCTAGCCATCTCAACTAAGGTCCTGTTCTTTCTTTCTACGACACCATTTTGTTGTGGTACATAGGGTGAAGAGTATTGATGATCTATTCCATTTTCAGCACAAAAGTGGTCAAAGGATTGGTTTTTAAATTCAGTTCCGTTATCACTTCTAATTGCTTTTAATGATCCTGGGTGATCAATAGATAATCTAAGAAATAAATTTCTAAAATGACTAAAATCTTCATTCTTAGATGCCATAAAATAACCCAAGAATATCTGGAATAATCATCAACAATCACAAGCACATACCATTTACCTCCGAAGGATTGAACACGTGCCGGACCTACTGTGTCAAGATGTAAAAGTTGTCCCGGTTCAGCTGTCATGGTCATTGTGAGAGGAGCATGTGAACCTGCAACAAACTTAGCATGTCTACAAGAAGAGCAAACAATATCATTGTCCTTTTTAAGCTTAGGCAGCCCACGTATGCGATCGAGAGCACTAACACGAGTGAGATGATCAAAGCCTATGTGACCAAGTCTACGATGCCAAAAATATAGATCATTTGTATCATTAGCAACTAGACACCGATGCTTAGAAGTTGACAAATCAAAATCAGCTTTAAAAACTCTTCCAAACCTAGACATGTTAAACAAAAGCTCACCTTTTGAATCTACAACCTTGCAGCAATTTTTAGCAAAGCTAACCTCTAGATTTTCATCTAGCAATTGTGAAACCGAAAGCAAGTTGTATTTCAAATTTTTAACAAGTGCCACATCTTTCAAAGTGTGGAGATTGTTTACTCTAACCGAACCTTTAGCAATTATGGGAGTAGAAGAGTTATCGGCGAAAGTAACAGTTTCTACACGTGACACAAAAGAGAGAGAGGAGAACCATTCTTTGTTACCGGTCATGTGGCGTGAGCAACCTGAATCCACAATCCAAATGTTCTCATTCCTCAAACGTGAAACCTACACAGCAGCACAATACGTCGATGACTCAATACTGGGGTTAGTTAAAAGACTTTTAGGAATCCAGTACTGAGTAACACGACGTCCAGCAGGAATAACACGCGAAAGCTGAGAAGGTACAGCAGGTTTATGACCCAAACATCAAAATTTTTTATTCCCAACTACTGACTTAGAAGATGTGTTATATGTAGCACAAAAAACAGTAGGTCCGGGAGCAAGTTTTTGACTCATTACAGCAGGTTGCAAGCTCCGAACATTCGGTCTAGCAGATTTTGCTTGGTTGTTATGTGATCTAGCAAGTATTCTTTGTTTCTTATCGTGTTTAGCTAGTCTATAAAAAAATCCATGACATGACCATCTCTACCACAGTAGGTACAATGAAAAATAACCTTATTATCATGTCTAGATGAGCAAGCAACACGTTTATTAGAACCCGAATGGGACAGTTCTCCTGCAGATTTGAAAATCACCTCTTTTTGTCTAGGAGCTGTTTGAATCAAACCGCTTCCTAATGACTTTACAATTTTAGGTGGGTGTGCCTTATCATGAGCATTAGAATTAAAACCTAAACCAGTTTTATCATTACAAGACTTGGAAGAATTCAGCAGCAAGTTTAGGTTCTTATTTGCATTAGAAAACCGATCTAGTATCCTATGCATGTCATCAAGTTTATTGGATAGATCAAAGCAGTTTTCACATGAAGTTTTTCCTTTTAGTTTGCAATTTGAACAATATTTAACTTCATGCACACGTAAAGCATTGTTCAAAATAGAAATCTCATTCATAGCATCATTTAGTTTCTTATGCAGATCATCACATGAAGAACAATGCAAATCAATTGTAGAACAACAAGCATCTTTCAAATTTTTATCATTAAGTGCAGCAAGCTCTTTGTTCTTTTCAATCTCAAGTTCAAATTTATCAAGTGTAGATGTGTGTGCACTTCTTAAAGAGGATAATTGTTCATAAATCAAATCACATGAGGAACATGAATCATCACTAGGAATCAAAGTTTTTAAACGATTAATTTCAGATTCTAGTGATTCAATTTTAACAGCATTGTTCCTAAGTTTTTTATCCTTTTTCTTTAATATAACAGTGGCACGAGAAATAGCATCACACATTTCTTCGCAAGTGGGACATACCTCTTCATCGTCGCTGTTGTGTTCTTCCTCCTCGGATCTTGAACTTGACTTGCTCGCCATGCAGCACATATTTGCCTTAGCTTCTTCATCTTCATCACTACCGGTGTCCACATCACTTGAGCCAAAATCTTGAAGTGCAGAGATCATACTATGCACTATGTTGCGCATTGATAAATCTTTCTTCTTCTTATTCTTTGCAAACGATTTCTTCGGCCTTGTTTGCTTTTCTTCACGTGAAGTCGGACCTGAAAGGTTAGGGCACTCCGTACGAAAATGTCCTGTCTTACCACATTCGATACATCGGTGAGGTCCGGAGCTTCCTCTCCTTCTAGTTCTCACATTTTGCAATGCTTTTGAGAACCGAGTAGAGATGAGTGCAAGCTCCTCCTCTGGAAACTCTTCAATCTGTTCAAGGGTTAGAGAGGACAGCAAAGAGAGTGCACCACTAGATGATGATTGACTAGAACTAGACATGTCACGTTGCGAAACAAATGCAATAGACTTGTTGGGGTTTTTACGTGAGATGATGTCAATTTCGTGAGTTTTCAATTTAGAATAAAGCACGTCTAAAGTAAGAGAACTCATGACAGTAGATTCACGAATAGATGTAACTTTCATCTTCCAAATTGACATATCTAATGCTCCTAACAATTGTCTAGCATTTTCAGCATCTGAAAAGTTAACATTGACACTACGCAAGTTGCTGAGAATTTTATTAAAGCGAGCAAAAAGGTCGTCAATTGACTCACCGGGTTGCATCTCAAAACGCATGTATTCTTTCTTGAACATATCTTGCCTTACCTCCTTGGTCGTATTGGATCCTTCATGGTAGTCACAAAGAGCTTTCCAAACATCATATGCAGATCGGAGGTGTGCAACACGGTCAAAGTCACTTTGAGTCAATCCTTGGATGATCAAGTTGCGAGCCTTGTTGTTGTTGTCAACATCTCTCATGTTCGCAGCCTTAACTTGATCGCTGGGTGGTACATCGAAGTTCCGGTAGACCTTTTCCCATATGGCGAAGCCTTGCGCCTGTATGTAGGCCTCCATCCGCGCCTTCCAAACCTGAAAATTGATGCCATTGAACACACAAGGTTTTGCGGAGTACATCTCCATGATGGTTAGTTAAAACACGTGCAAATCATAAAGATTAGATCATCTTGGCTCTGATACCAATTGTAGGATCGAAGGGCACGTGAAGAGCTACCAGAGGGGGGGTGAATGGTAGATTAAAACTTTTCGCAGCGGAAACAACAAAAACCCCTCAGCAAAAAATCAATCGGTTAAAGAAACCGTGTGTGCAAGTGTTTCCAAACGTGTTCAACCGTGACAAATCAAGTATATAGGTAGAGAATCAAGTCATGGATC
This sequence comes from Neostapfia colusana, assembly GCA_030760725.1. Lineage (NCBI taxonomy): Eukaryota > Viridiplantae > Streptophyta > Magnoliopsida > Poales > Poaceae > Neostapfia > Neostapfia colusana. The sequence goes on along the minus strand of JASWHV010000008.1, from coordinate 24,430,548 downwards.
TAATGCAACAAGAATCACTTGAAAACACGAAGTAAAACTTGAGATACGATCAAAACATTAAATGAAGATCAATCTGTTCTACCCGATATAAAACAGATCTGCAACGCTGCAAAGAAACTCGTGTATCTCAAAAACTACAGATCCGAAGCTCGTGAAAATTTCACAGATGATAGATAATTTAGTTGTGAAGACAACCCAAAAAGAATCACGTCAATTGGATCTGTAAAACTTGAGTTATGAATGAAACACCGAAGCAACGTCGGTCTGTCCAGAAACTCGGCGAGAAAGACTTGACGAAAAACAAGTCGGACGAACAAGGCACAAAAGCTCATCGAAACTATGAACTTTATACAATAGAAACACAAGAGGAACAGCCCAAAGTTCTCTACCCACGAGAGCTCTGGCCTCCCTTGATTTTATAGCCAGCCCTCAGGCTAAACAATCCAATCTAGGACTCCTACTGCTAATTGGACTCGTATCCTAACTTACCATAACTGCTCAGGACTCTCCTATTCGCAGATAGAAGCAATCGTGAGACTTCCAAACACCTTAGGAACGTCCTAAACATTACTAAAACAACTCAACTTCGTGCCTAGCATGAAATCCTATCATAACCAACTCAAATCTTCCATATTTGAGCCATATCCGACTCAGCCTCAGCCTGAGTACGCAATCCAGCCGGTTGGACCTTTCCGACCAATTCTTTACGTCCACTTCTCTTCATCACGCCTTGGAAAAATGTTGCCACGTCCATGCACTCCTTGCACACGTACAAACACCTTCCAACAACATACACACAACCTTCATATGGACTGCCCTTGATCCAAACATGCTGCGAGACCTCCCGATCAACTCAACCATAGCTCCTCCCGAACTTGGTTGTTGGAACCTCATCTCCTCCCTGAGACTAGTCCAAGGATCCCGTCACCAGCCATGTCTTGAACTCAAGCAACACCTGCACATGAATAAACAACCAATTCTTCCGAGCACAAGTCCTCGACTTGACTCACGTTAGTTCGAAAACCACAACACCTTACATGAGCACGTCACATAAGCATGTTGCAAACCATATCAAATGATAACAGCCATAACCACCAAAACACACCAAAAACTTAGCAAATTAATACTAAGCAAACCTTCCCATAAAGCAAGTTTGAAACATTGCAAGTTAAAAGCAAAAACAAGACGTTGCAGTTCTACGAGTTGAACTTCACGGGAGCTCCCTAAAAACAAGCTCCGGACCCCACAGAAGCTCTCCGGACCTTGCCAACACTTGGCGGACCTACCAAAGAACTTGTTGGACCTTGCCACAGAAGAATGTTTTGGCAATATTCAAAACTTTGAATGTTAATGCTAACTTTTATCCTAATTGCCAATGTATTCAGCACACATAGGTCTCACAGAAGGTAAGGCGGAGCTACCATGCATGCCCTAGGGCAGAGGATCGGCGTGACTGGAGGAGTAAAGGCATGACCATACCATACCCTTGGGCAGTGCCCATACAAGATAACTGGTGGGACAATACGTTCCACTAGCCTCAGCGCACGAGGAACTGGCAAATCATGCCTGCCACTGCAACAGGCATAAGCAAGGGTCAAGCCGTGGGGCCTGCCCAGGGCCGGCTCTAAGTTGTAGAGGGCCCTTGGGCGAAATCAAGAGCATGGGCACTTAGAGTATTAAAATATACTATTACATATTGACATAAAGACAAAAGTATCAAAAATATGCTAGAATGAAAGTGCACTCACCTCAAATAAGTACCAAATTATGATAACTTCAATGACAATTATATTCCAGTGTTTCACAAAGAAAGTTCCTCGAGCATTCATTGATGCAAAATCATTTAAAATAGTATCAAGATCAATATTGTTCCGGATATCCTTCTCGATGCAACATATAGCCAATTCATTCAATCTATCTTGTAACATAGTCGATCTCAAACAATTTTTCAGCAGCTTCAATTTAGAGAAACTTCTTTCAGCCGAGGCTACAGTCACAGGTATAGTCAATAAGATCCGATAAGCAACAACGACATTTGGATAACAATCGCCGGTTGTAAGAAATTGAAGAATCTCATAAGCAGACATCAAATCATTTGGCAAAGTCACTTGCAATACTTTTAGTTCAGAGAAAAAAATCATCAAGATCAACATCAGACAATTCACCGTGAGTAAAAGTTTCAGTGAAAAGTAGTGCAACATTTTGTAGATCAGTATCATCCAAGGACTTCAGATTGTTTGAATTCAATAAAAAACCAAACAGGTATTCAAATGTCTTCAGCTGCTCAAAACAACTAGTCAATGAAGCAATTGCAGCGTCAACAATGACAAGAAAGTAAGTGACTCTGAAGGATTCCTTAGCTGACAATTGCAGTTCTTCATCTTCATCATTGATTTCATCAAAATGTTTCTTTCTTTTACTTTGATGTTTTGTGAAAAATTTTGGCTCTATGCCCATATCTGATGCAATGATTTAGCAATCTCAATACCAGAATAGAAGCCTTCATCTCTGTATTTTTGAAAATATGAGATCACCCCTTCAATGTGTTTGAGGGTAGCATCAATGCACACAATCTTCTCTTGTAACTTTTTGCTCACCATATTTATAGAAAATAGAACATCATGCCAAATAATCAAACCAACTAAAGTTTCAAAATTCTCAAGTGCAGTAACCAAACCTTGAGCATCACTTACAACAGCTGCATCATCAGTACAAGTCATCTCTACTACCTTCAAAGCTGATTTTATTTGATGAGTTTGATACCTGATAGGTTGCACACTCTTTATTTGACTCTCCCAGCGAGTATTGGACAAAGGCTTCAGTGTTAGCTTTGGAACATGATCCAGCAAAATCTTCCACCATTTAGTAGAACGTGCAAATAATACATATATACGTTGTATAACACCGAAGAATGAAATAGCATGTTTTCATGATTTGGCCATATCACAAAGAGTGAGATTTAAGCTATGACATGCACATGGCATATATAATGCTTTGGGATTTATTTCAAGCAAACCTCTCTGTACACCTTGATGTTTCCTTTCATATTGGAACCATTGTCATAACCTTGTCCTCTCACATTAGCAACATTGAGATCAAGATAATCCAATGTATCCACATATACATTAAAGAATCCTAATCCCGAAGTGGCATCAACCTTTAACAACTGTAGGAAAAATTCCTCCACTCTTGGAATGTTACTTGACATATTGACACAACGCACAACTAGAGTCATTTGTTCTTCATGGCTAACATCCGGTGTACAATCCACGATAATAGAGAAATATTTGGCATCTTTGATGATCCTTAAAATAACTTTTCTCACAGCGTCACCAAGGAGTGAAATCAACTCGTTTTGAATATTATGACCAAGATAATGATAATGAATTTCATTATTTTGAATGCGCCTAATGTGTTCTTGCATCACAGGATAAAACTCAGCAATCATTTCAATGGCCCCCATGAAATTACCATTATTGTCTTCATATAACTTCTCATTCGATCCTCGAAATGCTAATTTATTTTTTGCAAGAAACTCAACTGCGGAAACTATTCTCAGTAAAACTTGTCTCCAACGCTCTTTTTCCTTTGCAATCTCCCGTTGTATGTCATCATCAATTGTTTGATTTTTGCTTAGCCTCAACCGAAGTTCATTCCATGCATTCATGTTTGTCAAATGCTCAACACCACTCTCATGATCTTTCAGTCTTCCACTGTAACGTTTCCAGTCTCTGAAACCATCAGATGCTAACAAAGATTTGCTCTGATTTGATTTGAATAATTTGCAGCAAAAACAAAAAACTTTATCCGGCTCTTTAGAGTAAACCATCCACTTTCTATCAACAACCTCGTCATTAGCTAACTTTCAGCAGTAGTAAGCATATGAAAAATGTCTACCAAGAGCATCTTTAGGAAACTCCAAACCAAATTTTCTCACAGGCCCCTTCTCAATTAAAATATCCCTCTTGTGGTTATCAAGATTATCCCATGTTCTCGGGTCATAAATAGATAAAAGAGAATCATCGTGTTCATTAGAGTTTTGATTTTGAGTATCAGATGAAGCCTGCTCATTTTCCTTCGCCGTATCATCTTCAGTAACATTAACCTCATTATCTATATTTAGATTCAATAAATTATAGTTAATCAATTACGTACTTTAGAAAAAATCAATGCCAGTTAGTAGTTACTTACTTTCATCCAAGAATTGCTCGTTGACCTGAGTAGTGACATCTGAATTGTGATCATCATCCTCTTCGTGTTTAGGATCTTGTGTTTGATTACTGTTGTTGACATCCGCTGACACGACCCCACGGTCTTGTCGAGCCAGGATCACGCTGAGGGGTGCTGCGTTGCACAGAACCGAATAACACACATCAAAGGTACAAAGCAGAAGCAAAGTTTTATTACATAAACCAGTGTATGGACGTTTTTACAACAAAATATGTCCAGTCTACACTCACGGGTGTAGACTACGCATCGAGTTCACGTTCATCCCATGAACGTGTCCCCACTAGCACGCACCAACACTAACACGGCGGCGTGCACGACTCCCACTCAATGGGGTTCCCCTCCTCCTCGGGAGTCCCTTCCTCATAGAACCCTGCAAAAGCTTCAAACACAAGCAGTGAGCACGAAGGCTCAACAAGACTGACCCGTCTCTCCTAAACATGAAACTTCTACATGGAAGTTTATATGTTACATGAGGTAAAATAAGTTGCAAGGACTCGCCTAATTAGTGGAACTTTACTTTCAAGTTTTAGCAACAGGTCGTGGAGACTTTACGCTAAGGCACATGAGAGAGCCGCAATCAAACAAGAAACACATTTCTCTCATGTACTTTGCCCAATGTGGAAAAGAACTTTAGTTAGCTCTAGGCTACAGAAAATCATTAACAATCACAGTCCATCTTTCAATCAGCAACATTTTAATACGTATCTAGCCTGTTCTTTCTACGTCACGTTACAGTGAAGAAGTGGTACTCACTGACCGCGAGGGACGGCGATTTAATCGATTTACACCTGCAGGGTTAACCGAATAACCCGTCACGTACGCCCGTACTCGATGTTGCCTACAGCAACCATCACGGACGTGTACGCAACCACCTTTCACCCGTTAGCCAAATATTGAACCGGTCCTATCGTCCCGAGCAAGAGGTCTCTGCACGCGCATCTCAGTGCCGCCAGCCGATTTACACCTCAAGCTCTCAACCTACCCTCTGAACGACAGGCAATGCCTCAATACCCATCTACCCGAGTTACATCGATTTCCCGGTTCCCATATAGCCGGTAGGTCTTCGGTACTGTTCTAGCTTGTTCAACAGGCCCACACACGGCTCAGTCCTCAATCGACACAAGCCGAGCTATAGCACACAGGCCCCAAAGTCCTGCTGCCCTTACTCTCCGCTCGGTCTCATTTTTCTTGCCATGTTTTTCATTTGCTATCTCTACCCGAGCAATGTGCCTCTAGCCTATTCTCGCGAGTAGTTCCAACTATGCGACTTGTACCAAATCCTACACTATATTATCATTGCAGTAGCTAACGGGGTTTTCAATCCTAATCCCAACCCATGGCTTTCTTGGCTATGCATTTGGGTTTCAATCAAGACTCTAATGCAAGAAGTCATTGGCACTCAAAGAAAGTTCTCAAAACAGTAAAAATTTGTAAAATGGTTAATGCAAACCGGAGCTTGCCTTGCTGCTCTTGGTCGTAGGCTAGCTGCTCTTCCGGAGTAATGAAGTCTAAGACTTCAGGTTCCTCCTCGACCTTAGCGACTACATATGAGAAATACGAATATGTATCAATTCATGTGCATTGCAATTGAATTTAAACTTGTGAAGTTTATAAGTCTCCCTAGACAGACCCAATGACTCTGAAATTTTTATTGTGGTTTGGTTATAACATAGAGACTTGGCCAAGTTTTAGTTGCAGCAAAGCTCATTTTAGCCCTCCACAATTAATTATGTACTTGACCTTACTTGGAGCTCTTAGGGTTTTCTAGGAATTTTCATGGAGCAAGCCATGACTTTCTGAAAGCTAGATTTTCAGAGGGTTCTAATGGAGTTGGTCTCACTTAATTTGAAGGTTCCTACCTAAAGGTATGAGCTAAACAATTTCAGAGAAATTCTGAAAATGTTTCTGGACATTTTCTATTTTCTCTGGAACAATTTTATTAATCACACCATTAAGTGGATCAAATTAGCTCAGATGGATCAGAAATTTTTATGGTAGCTCAGGGATATTTTGGTGAACATCACAGCAAAATTTCAGAATTTTCCTTTAAAGGGTTCTCCAGTTAAAATTCTAAAGAGTTTAAATTTTGAAGAATTAATTCTGGAGAATTAAGGATTGTCATGAAGTGAAACTTGATTTGCTGGAAAGTACTCAGAGAGCTGAATCCAACAAAATTTGGTTCACTTGATTTGGAGTTTCCTAGCCAATGTTATGAGGATTTGAAGTTTGAATAAAATCTGAAAATCGGGAAAATGTTTAAATCTGCCGGTGGGACCACGGTTACACGTGTTGGGCGCTGAGGCGATGGCACACCGGGGTCCACGGAATTTTTGCGCGCCAGCACACCGGATCCGAGCCACAGACTGATCCCAAATTTAAAATCTGAGCCGCTGACGCATGGGCCACCCGGCTTCGTCTACCTCCCGACGCTCCCTCGCGCGCGCGCCGCCTCCCTTTGCCGGAGCATAACCGCAGCTCGCCGGATTGCCGCTGCCGGCCACCGCACGGTCTGAAACTCGCCGCCAGGGGGTTATCGACGTCGAGGGACACGTCTGTGGGATTAGTGCAAGCTTTCGGTGACCGGAATTACCCCGGCAACGTGCGGCGGCCTCGGTTGAGGTTCGGCGCCGTTGGCCGTGGGTTCTAACCCGCCAAGACCTCGAACAAACAGCTCTACAGCACCAGTACACCTCTAGGAAGCTCGACAAGGCCTCAAAGGTGTTCAAACATGGTGGCAAGTTGGTCAGCACCGTGTGACCGATCGTGCCCGCCATGAACGCCCTTGATCGAGCTCAAAATCCGTCACTCCTAGCCGGTTTCATACCACAGATGCTAAAAGGAAAATGATCGCCGGCTAGTCCAGCGTCTATGTGCAAGATTTGATAACCTAAGAAGATCAGAGAGCGTAAATTCAAAGAAACCGTACTGGAAGCTCGGTTTGAGGTCGCCGGAGCAAAATCTGAAAATTCACGGTGGATGCTTCACGGTTTGCTTCAAGAATTGGAGGAGAGCAGCACGGTGGCCGCGCGCTTCCGTTGCCGCTCTTGCTGGCCCATGAAAGCCCCTGTGGAATGCTGTCCACAAGCGCCTGACCTTCGGCTGAGGTTAGGTCGCCGCTGTGGCGATCGTTCTCGGGCAAGGGAAGCCGGAGCTCGGGGTTTTTGGCGTCGGGGAAGTGGAGGTTGACCTCAGGGTGCTGCCTAGCCGCTCGGGGGAGGAGAGGGCGTGATGTTTTCGCGGTTTCTCGATCAAACAGAGAGGCGGAAGGAAGAGGAGCTCGGTGTTTGCATGGGAGAAGAAATCGAGCGATGGTCGCTTCGGTAGAGCGCGTGGAGCGCCTTAAGAAGACCCCGGAACCGACCCTGGGCTCGCGCGTGGAGGCGTGAAGCAGCTGGTGGCGCCAGCTCCCCTCGTTGGCGCACGATCAGCCTTCGGTGGTGTTGAACAGACAGAGGCAAAGTCCACTGCTTCGGGTGCAAGTTTTGAGCAGTCACTCTATGACAGGTGGGTCCCACCTCCATTTTAACCTCTGAGATTAACTCCCTCTTACTGTTGTAAACAGTAATCCCCACAATACCCATGGTGATTTGAATTATCTACCCCTGTGCCATTTGGATGTGTTAGAATTCAAATTGGGTTTTGTTTGTCTAAATTTCAGCACATGTTCAGTTTGAAATTCAAATAAGGTTTGAATTTGCTAAACTTAGCTCATGACAAGATCAACTCCAAATGGAGTGAAAATTGGTGTGTGAGCTCACAAAAATGTGCTGAGTAAGAATATGCCTCCCAGTTTTGAATTCATGGGATGAAAACAGTTTGAATTTAAATTTGATTTCAAACCACCATCTTTTTAGCTATACCCAAAAAGGACCTCAAAAAGGATTTGAATTTGGGTGAAACTTGGCATGGACATTCCTAGCAAGGTGTAGGAGTTTTCCAAATGTCCACCTCCTATATGATGTATGTGGGAAATGCCACTTTTGCATTTTGTGAATTTATCCTCTAGTGAGCATGTTGATGGTGGTTACTTGCTCTTCAAATGTGTTCATCAACTTTCTTCAAATGAGGTGTGTGTGTGGTGATGAACACTTTGAGTATGTGCAAAAAACTGAGGCCTTTACATTCCTCCCCCTTAAAAGAATCTCGTCCCGAGATTATAAGGTGGAAATGAGAGGGAGGACGGTGGAAACTTACCGGATATGTGATGTGAAAAAGTTGGGGTAGTTAGCGCGAAGAAATCCTTCGCTCTCCCATGTCGCTTCATCCACGGAATGATTACTCCACAGAACTTTGTAGAATCACAACGTACGGTTGCGTGTGGTTCGGGCCTTTTCATCTATAATCTGAACCGGTTCCTCCCGATACGTGAGATCCGGTTTCAGTTCTTCTATGTCTTCCAGCTGAACGGTAGTTGATAGCTTAAGACACTTCCTCAGCTGGGAAATGTGAAAGACGTCGTGCACACCGGAAAGTGCTTCTGGTAATTCCAGCCGGTATGCTACTGATCCACATCTTTCTGTAATATGGAATGGACCGATGAATCGGGGTGCCAACTTTCATCTCACCCCAAATCTATCCATGCCCTTCATTGGAGACACACGTAGGTATACGTGATCCCCGACTTCAAATTGCAATGGGCGTCTTCTCCGGTCCGCATACTGTTTCTGTCGGGATTGGGCAGCTTTTAGGTTCGCTTGAATCAGCCAAACCTTTTCCTCCGCGTTGTTGACAAGATCAATCCTGAAGGTGACTCTTTCGCCAGACTCACACCAATTCAATGGTGTGCGGCATTTTCTCCCGTATAGCGCCTCATAAGGCGCCATCTTGATGCTGGCTTGGTAACCATTGTTGTACGATAACTCGGCTAACGGCAAGTGATCGTCCCAATTCTTGCCGTGGTTGATAGCGCAAGCTCGTAGCATGTCTTCTAGAATCTGATTTACCCGCTCGGTTTGCCCATCCGTCTGTGGGTGTTATGCTGAACTACAGATCAGCTTCGTCCCCAATGCAGCGTGTAGCTGCTCCCAGAAACGGGACACGAATAAAGTGCCCCGGTCCGATATAATGGTACGGGGTACGCCGTATAAGCATAGGATCCGTGAGATGTACAGTTCAGCGTACTTCTTGGCGTTGTAGTAGGTGTTGACCGGGATGAAATGGACAACTTTGGTGAGCCGGTCGACGATTACCCACACAGAATCATGTTTTTGAAAAGTGGTGGGCAAACCGACAATGAAGTCCATGCTCACGTCCTCCCACTTCAAGGCAGGAACACCCAGTGGTTGTAGCAGTCCCGGTTTCCGCATATGATCTGCCTTCACCCTTCGACATGTATCACACTCGGACACGTACTTGGCGATCTCCCGCTTCATCTGTGTCCACCAAAACTTGCTTCTGAGTTCTTGATACATCTTGTTGCTGCCGGGGTGAATAGAAAACTTTGATAAATGAGCCTCATCAAAGATTTTCTTCCGTAATTCCGGGTTACGGGGTACGACGATCCGGTCCTTGAACCATAGGATGTCGTCTCCGTCTTTCCGGAAACATTTCAGCTCCCCACTGTCTATATGACTCCGCAAATGTGACATGCCTTTGTCGTGTTTCTGAGCTGCCGCTATCTCTTCACGGATGGTGGGGATCAAAGCTAAATTGTAGAGAGCTCCATGTGGAATCACATGAAATGGTGGTTCACTCTCTTCCAACGGTGTGATGGTCAGAGTGTTGACGTGTGACTTGCGGCTCAGCGCATCCGCCACTACGTTTGCCTTGCCGGGGTGATAATGGATCTCTATTTTGTTATCCTTTATCAACTCTAACCATCTTCGCTGCCTCATGTTCAGCTCTTTCTGAGTAAATATGTACTTGAGGCTCTTGTGGTCGGTATATAAATGTACGAGGTTACCGAGTAGGTAGTGCCTCCACATTCTCAGTACAAGTATCACGGCAGCAAGCTCCAAGTCGTGAGTTGGATAATTCTGCTCATGGTTTCTAAGCTGCCGTGATCCATACGCGACTACTCTCCGGTCTTGCATCAGCACACATCTGATCCCAATGCCGGATGCATCGCAGTACACATCGAACAGTTTTGTTGTGTCTGGCTGCGCCAAAACTGGTGCTGATGTCAGGTGCTTCACTAATGCCTTGAACGCTGCTTCACATGCTGGACTGCAAACATATTTGGTAGCCTTCTTCAGCAGCTCTGTCATAGGCTTAGCAATCTTTGAGATGTTCGGAATGAACCTCCAATAATATCCCCCGAGTCCGAGGAAACTCCGTACCTCATGAACAGTTCTTGGGGATTTCCAATTCAGCACTTGTGTGATCTTGCTCGGGTCTACAGCGATACCCTCCGCTGAGATGATATGCCCGAGAAAAGGCACTTGCGATATCCAGAACTCGCATTTGCTGAATTTCGTGTATAGCTTGTGATCCCGCAGATGTTTCTTGTGTTCTTCCTCCCACTTGGAATATACCAATATGTCGTCGATGAAGGCCACGACAAACTTGTCCAACTTCGGCATGAATACCGAGTTCATCAAATACATGAAGTGAGCTGGAGCACTGGTGAGGCCGAAGGATATGACCAGGTACTCATAAAGTCCGTACCTCGTCGAGAAAGCCGTTTTTGGAATATCCTCAGCCCGTATCTTAATCTTATGGTACCCGGATCTTAAGTTCATCTTGGAGAAGATCTTTGCTTCGACTAATTGATCAAACAATTAGTCGGTCCGTGGCAACGGGTACTTGTTTTTGATGGTTACGGCGTTTAGTGGACGATAGTCCACGCAAAGCCGCAACGTTTCATCCTTATTCTTCATGAATAATGCTGAACAGCCCCATGGCGAGGAGCTCGGCCTAATAAAACCCTTCTCCAGCAGGTCTGTTAGCTGAGTCTTCAGTTCAGCCAATTCTTTGGGCGCCATCTTGTACGGCCTTCTGGATTTTGGCATGGTTCTCGGTGTGAGTTCAATCTTGAACTCCACCTCTCTATCGGGCGGCATCCCCGGTAAATCATCCGGGAACACGTCAGGGAACTCTCGGACCACTGGAATATCTTCCAATCTGATAGTTGTGGATTGATAGACACTTGGAAGTTTTGTTTCTGGACTGTCCAGAAATAAGGAGTGAGATCCGTGCACTTCTGAGTTCAAGTGCACGATTCGAAGGATGGTATCTAAAACAGCGCCGTGGCGGGTTAATCACAACATCCCTAAGATGACATCGACCTTTTGTCCCACTAAGACTATGAGAGACGTTTGGTATACTCTACCTTCTAAGCATAATGGTGCTTTTGGGACCATTATGCTTGCTGAAATTTTCCCACCCGGTGAACAAATCAGATATGGACTATCGGTGGGTAGTATTTGCAAGCTGTGCTTAGCAATGAAAGCTTGGCTAATAAAATTGTGTGGCGCCTGAATCAAACAACACTATGGCGGGATGCTGGTGGAGTTGGAACATACCCGCAAGGATTGGCTCACCCTCCGGCACGTCCTCTATGGCAAGCTGGTGGACAGTGCCGGGCCTAGGGTTTGCCCGCCGCGCATTAGTAGGGTTCCGGGGTTGATTCCTCCCCGGAAGTTGTGGTGCAACTACGCCACCTTGTCTCTCTGGACAACTGCTGGCGAAGTGTCCTGGACGGCCACATTTGTACCATGTGGCCGCTGCTTGTCCGGTGCTTGAGGGACGAAAGCCCGGCATGCGCTGCTGACGTGCATACGCACACGGCATCGCCCGCTGCTGCTGATGTTGTTGCGGAGGTGGTGCTGGCAGTGCCGGCCTGAATGCCGGTGGAGAATAGGGCTGACTGCGGAATGGCATCGACCTCTGTGGTGGCTGCCAGCGTGGACTTGATGGTGGGCGATTCACCATCCAAAATTTCTTGGAAGGACCACCTCCTTCTCCGCTGCTTTGCGGTGTGCTATGCTTTCTTTCCGCCGCCGCTAACTCCTTGCCAGAGTCCTCCTGAACAATCGCAGCATCAATTGTATCGTTGAGGCTGCCGTGATTGAACATCGCCCACTTGTCTTTCAGGAGCAGGTTAAGCCCCTGGTAGAAGTGATCTCACCGCTTCTCGTCGGTATCGGTGTGATATGACGCGTAGAGCGCAAGATAATTGAACGCCCTGGAGTATTCCAGCGCGTTCCGGCTCCCTTGTTGCAGGCGTAAGAACTCCTGCGTCTTCCTCTTCATGAGACCTGGCGGTATATGATAGGCCCTGAAGGCCGTCCGGAGCTCCGCCCAGGTCATAACTCGGTCGGTGGGCTGTGAAGCACAGTAGTTTGCCCACCACGCGCTCGCGGATCCCTGGAGCTGTTGGACCATGAACTGAGTCTTGCGCTGCTCACTCATTTGGAGCAGCCCGAACTTCATCTCCATCGTGTGGAGCCAATTGTCCGCATCGAGAGGTTCATCCGCCCTTGAGAATACCGGGGATGAGTCACTAGAAAGTCGGAGTAGGAGGTCTGTTGATGCTCCTCACGATCATGACGCCTCTCTGGTCGAGACGTATTTGCAATAAGAGTTTGCTGCAAATCCTTGTGCTGCTGATGAGAACCCGCCATTGCCGCAACGATGTCGGCCAATGTAACCGTTGGTGTGCGGTGGCGGTGCTTGCTGTTGCTGTTGTTGCTGTTGCTGCTGCTGTTGCTGTCTCGAGGAGTCCTCGGGAGGCTGTTGGGAGGTTTCTCCCACTTGACTAGAAACCCCAACGTCCGGGTTGGCACGAGTACGAGTCATTCTGAAATTCAAAACAGCAGCGATCAGCACATGTCATACTTAAAAATTCCATATGAAACAGTAGGTATTGAAGTGACGCATGAATAATTTGCACAACATTCACATATATTGATAAAGCATAAACATTATACAAGATACATTATTCTCGGGTCTCCGAGAAGTCGTGCTCATGTCGTAACTACCTATACATACGCTACTGCCTACACGACATGTCACTGGTTACAAAAGTTTGGGTTACTCCACTCTGGTTGCCCTACTTGGCAACGGTAACCCCCTACTCGGAGTAGAACTCGACCTCCTGCGTGTCGTCCTCCTCCGGTACCTCTGCTGGTGGCTCCGGATCTACAACCTCCTCTCCCATCTCGGATTCTCCCATTGCCGGAAGACCCAAGACCACCGGGATGCCCAATACCAGAGGTACGAGGTCCTGCAACACGTGCACCTCATCCATGGCCTGGTTGTAGTCTTCTTCCCAGCCTTGCCCTTCCTCAATAGCGTCGTCCCTGTCTTGAGTAAGGACCTCTTTCTGCTGGGTTAGAGCCTGCACCTGTTCTTGCAACGCCGCGATGTCAACACGGCTTTTCTTCCTTGCCTTCTTCAGACGATGCAACTGATTATGCTGTTCGTTCAGTCGCTTAATCGTCGGAAGGAGCACACTGCGGAGTGCGCTGTGAGCACCCTCGAAATGTTCTCCACGGCTTTTGCTCTTCTTGATCTTTGCAGTGAGACACTCCGTATGAACAGATCGGCTGTCCATCACGACCTTTCCCGCCCTTATCTGGAGGCTGAGGTTCGCCTCCGCGGGGTTGTACCTTGGGCAACCCGGATCTGTTGCCTCTATGTACCTCCCTTCCCACACATGATGAGCCCGTCCCTCCACCGGAACAAGCGTGTATGGAGTGCCCTCAATAGCTCTCACATGTAGTTGGAAGAAACGTGGCGTAGTGTCGCGGGCTACCACTTGCCACATTCCCTCCGGTTGTCTACCTCTCACCGTGATGGTGAACGGCGCCTAACCGGGTGGCATAGGCCCTGCAGGAACTTCCACATGGATCGTCCACGCCTTCTTCTTTGGCGAAGTACTGCGGCATCTTGCTGTACCCGAAATATTGAAGCATTTGCCTCAACGTTTCTGGATAGCCGCTGCGGTGAGAACAGTGGGACACCACCCACCCGTTCTCCAACTGTCTATCCGCTGTCATCTGTCAAAACATATTCGAGAAATGTCAAATATTTATTTGAACAGTAAACCATTGAGTTATAACATAAGACATGTCATTGAACTCATAAAACTTGGAAACACAGTTCAAATTTCAACAAATTTGACTGCTGATCTGCTGTCCAATCATGACAACCCTTACCAGTTTCCATTTCAACCTGAGTTAGGCCATGCTAAAGGCAAAACCAATTATGGAGATCAACATCAAAGTTAAAGCTAACTTCAATAGCTTTCCAGAAAGTATTTGCTTGGCCTAAGATCTGTCTTGGTTCACAAGTCATGAGATGTTAAAGTTAACAGAATTTCTGGAGAAAATTGGACAGCACCTCCCTGCTTAATGTACTGATTTAATCCAAGAATTCCAGTTAATTATATTCCCAACCTGACAAAACTTTCTGTTACAAAGTTGTAACCCATATCATGAGCTTTCCAGAACTACCTCATGTTCTATTTTTGGATTTTTATGCAGGAAGTTATACTCAATTTACAGAGAGTTACAGAGAGTGTTTCCTCTGCCCTGTTCTCTGGACAGTTTCAACTCTACTGCATTTTTTGATTGGTTAAGGGATGAAACATGTAAGGGCCTCAGTTTTTGACACATATTTGAAGTGTTCATCACCACACCACACACCTCATTTGAGGAAAGTTGATGAACACAAATGAAGAGCAAGTAACCACCATCAACATGCTCATTAGAGAACAAACTCACATATTGCAAAAGTGGTATTTCCCACATGTGATATGGGTGGGCTAGACATATGAAAACTCCTACACATTTCTAAGGATGTCCATGCAAAATTTCACCCAAATTCAAAACTTTTTTGAGGTTATTTCGGGTATAGCTAGAAAGAGGGCAGTTTGAAACCATATTCAAATTCAAACTGTTTTCATCCCATAAATTTAAAAGTGGGAGGCATATTCTTACTCAGCACATTGTTGTGAGCTCACACACCAATTTTCACTCCATTTGGAGTTGATCTTGACATGAGCTAAGTGGGACAAATTCAAACTTTATTTGAATTCAAAACTGAACTTGTGCTGAAATTCATTCAAACCAAACCCAATTTGAATTCTACTCAATTCAAATGGCTCATGGGTGAATAATTTGAATCACCAGGGGTATTTTGGGGCTCACTGTTTACAACAGTGATTAGGAGTAAATTTCAGAGGTTAAAACCCTGGGTGGGACCCACATGTCATAGAGAGAAGGAGGCAAAACTTGCACACAAAGTCACAGTCTCGGTGGGAAATTCCACCGAGCAGCTGTCGGCTGTGCCACCGAGCAGCTACCGGCGCCACCAGCTGCTTCCCCTCTCCGCGCGTTGGCGCCCAGGGCGGCTTGCTCGCGCCCCCACGCGACCGGCACCGCCTCCACTGAGCAGGAGTCCGCCGGCTTTATCTTCTCGCGGGCAAACCCGAGCAGCGGCATTGTTTCTCGGCGCAGCTCTCTGCTCAATCGGGAAAACCAGCAAAACAATCTCCTCCTTCGTTCCTGAGCTGCTAGACAGCCACCTGAGGTCGCACTCCACCTCCCCAACGCCAGAAACCCCGAGCTCCGACCTCCTTTGCCCGAAAACGTTCGCCACCACGGCGACCTAGCCTCAGCCGAGAGTCAGGCGCCCGTGGACAGCGTTCGACAGGTGTTTTCACGGTCCAGCAAGAGAGACAACAGGAGCGCGCAACCACCGTGCTGCTCTCCTCCAAGTTTGGAAGCAAACCGTGAAGAATCCACAGAGAATTTCCAGTTTTTGCTCCGGTGACCGTAAACCGAGCTTCCGGTACGGTTTCTTTAAATTCTTGCTCTATGATCTTTCGGAGGTTATCAAATCTTGCACATAGACGCTGGACTAGCCGGCGATCAAGTTCTTTTCTGCATCCCTGGCGTGAAACTGTCTAGGAGTGACGAATTTCGAGCTCGATCGAGGGCGGTCATGGCGGGCACGATCGGTCACACGGTGCCGACCGACTTGCCGCCATCCCTGAACCCTTGTGACACCTTGTCGAGCTTCCTAGAGGTACACTGATGCTGTAGGACCGTTTGTTCGAGGTGTTGGCGGGTTAGAACCCACAGTCGACAGCGCCGAACCTCAACCGAGGCTGCGGCACGTCGCCGAGCTATTTCCGGTCACCCCCAGCCCGACCTGACACCACCGACGTGTTCCTCGACGTCGACAACCCCCAGGCGGCGAGTTTCAGACCATGGGAGGTCCGGTAGCGGCGAGCCGGCGAGCTCCGAGTCTGCTCCGGCGAGGTCGACGGCGCGGGCGCGAGAGAACGGCGGGAGGAAGACGAAGCCAGCTGGCCCACGTGTCAGCGGCTGAAGAATTTAAATCGGGATCGGGTGTGGCCGGGGATCGGCTGTGCTGGCGCGCAAATACCCTGTGAGCTCCGGTGTGCCGGACACCTCCGCGCCCGACACGTGTCCCCGCGGGCCCCCACGAGTTTAAACTTTTCCCTGATTTTCAGAATTCTTCCAAACTTCAAATCCTCATAACTTTGGCTAGAAAGCTCCAAATCGAGTGAACCAAATTTTGTTGGATTCAGCTCTCGGAGCACTTTCTAGCAAATCAAGTTTCACTTTATGAAAATCCTTATTTCTCCAGAATTAATTCCTCAGTTTAAACTGTTTGGAAGTTTAACTTGAGAACCCTTGGGAGGAAAATCCTGAAATTTTGCTGGGATGTTCACCAAAATATCCCTGAACTACCATAAAAATGTCAGATCCATTTGAGCTCATTTGATCCATCTAATGGTGTGATTAGTGAAACTGTTCCAGAGAAAATAGAAAATGTTCAGAAACATTTTCAGAATTTTCTCTGAAATTGTTTAGCTCATATCTTTAACTAGGAACCTTCAAATTAAGTGAGACCAACTCCATTAGAACCCTCTGAAAATCTAGTTTTCAGAAAGTCATAGTTTGTTTCATGAAAATCCTTAGAACACCCTAAAAGCTATCAATTAAGGTCAAGTACATAATTGATTGTGGAGGGCTCAAATGAGCTTTGCTGCAACTAAAACTTCACCAAGTCTCTGTTTAGGTTGTTACCAAGACACAGTAAAAATTTCACAGTCATTGGGCTTGTCTAGTAAGAGTTATAGACTTCACAAGTTTAAAAGTTAATACAACTGCATTTAAATTAATACATGTATTTCTTCTATCATGTAGTCGCTAAGGTCGAGGAGGAACCCGAAGTCCTAGACTTTGTTACTCCGGAGGAACAGCTAGCCTACGACCAAGAGCAGCAAGGCAAGCTCTGGTTTGCATTAACCTTTTTACAAATTTTTATTGTTTTGGGCACATACTTGAATACTATTGTTCCTTGCATTAGAGTCTTGTTTGGAAACCCAAGTGCATAGCCAAGAAAACCATGGGTTGGGTTTAGGATTGCAAAACCCCATTAGCTATTGCAAAGCTAAGTTAGTGTAGGATTCGGTACAAGTCGAGTAGTTGGAACTACTCGCGAGCATAGGCTAGAGGCACTCGACTCGGGTAGAGATAGCACATGATACACATGGCAAGAAAAATGAGACCGAGCGGAGAGTAAGGGCAGCAGGACTTTGGGGCCTGTGTGCTATAGCTCCGCTCGTGTCGATTGAGGACCGAGCCGTGTGCGGGCCTGTTGAACAAGCTAGAACAGTACCGAAGACCTACCGGCTATATGGGAACCGGGAAACTGATGTAACTCGAGTAGCTGGGTATTGAGGCATTGCCCGTCGTTCAGAGGGTAGGTTGAGAGCTTGAGGTGTAAATCGGCTGGCGGCACTGAGATGCGCGTGCAGAGACCTCTTGCTCGGGACGATGGGACCGGTTCAATATTTGGCTGACGGGCGAAAGGTGGTTGCGTACGGCGTCCGTGATGGTTGTTGTAGGCAACATCGAGTACGGGCGTACGTGACGGGTTGTTCGGGTAACCCTGCAGGTGTAAATCGATTATAATCGCCGTCCCTTGCGGTCAGTGAGTACCACTTGTTCACTGTACCATGACGTAGAAAGAACAGGCTAGTTACATGTTAAAATGTTGCTGATTGAAAGATGGACTCTGATTGCTAATGATTCGTTGTAGTTTAGAGCTAACTAAAGTTCATTTCAACTTTGGGCAAAGTACATGAGAGAAATGCGTTTCTTGTTTGATTGCGGCTCTCTCATGTGCCTTAGCGTGAGATTCTCCACAACCTGCTGCTAAAACTTGAAAGTAAGGTTCTACTAATTAGGCGAGTCCTTGCAAATGATTTTACCTCATGTAACCCATCACCCCTCATGTAGAAGTTCCATGCTTAGGTGAGACGGGTCAGACTTGCTGAGCCTTCGTGCTCACTGCTTGTGTTTAAAGCTTTTGCAGGGTTCTATGAGGAAGGGACTCCCGAGGAAGAGACGGAACCCCAGGAGGGGAACCCCGTCGAGTGGGAGTCATGCACGCCGCAGAGTTAGTGTGCGTGTGTGCTAGCAAGGATACGTTCAAGGGCTGAACGTGCACTTGATGCTTAGTCTACGCCCGTGAGTGTAGACTGAACTTATTTTGATGTAAACATGATCATAACTTGTTTATGTAATAAAATTTCGCTTCCGCTTTGTACCTTTGACGTGTGTTATCCGGTGCTGTGCAACGCAGCACCTCTCAGCGTGATCCTGGCTCGACAAGACCGTGGGGTCGTGTCAGCGTTGGTATCAGAGCTCGCTTGAGGTTTAACGCACTACAAAGGTCATCTTTTTCAAAAATCCAGTGAGGAACGAGTTAGTAGCCCGTATAAGGATGTTATTAGCACATAGAAAGTGGCATACTAACCTATCTGTCTATGTCGGAAAATCGTGTATCTCGGGACGTTTATGTCTTGGGGGGTACACGTAAGCGCTGTCCACCAGTGCGCACAAGCTGAAGGGTGGAGCCCCACGGGTGGCAGGTAACCCGAACCGCTTTGATATCCTCTACGACTCTTCATGTCGTTTGGGGTATTCGAGCAACGTCTGTCCCTGGCGTGCGTGGTGCAATTTGGGAGACCCCGTCACGTGATCTGAAACGTGAACACGTAACTCAAGGCGTGTTTGGCTTGAGAACATCCGGGCGAGTGATGACGGCCGGGTGTACGAACTGTATGGATTCCGGGCTCGGTGTGCAGCCGAGTCTGACGATTGTTTGAGTTTCTGCAGGTAGTCCGACCATGAAACGGTAGACGTGTAGCATCCGTGTGCGAGTGACGTTTAGTGCCACTGAAATAGCGAAGCCGGCTAAGTCCGGTATAGGTTTTTCTTTGTGAGGACGTAGTACCGACATAATCTGGTGACGCATCGACGTTGCACCCCATTAAATGAACAACTTCATTTAAAACTTGAAGGTTTTGATCTAAAGTAGTAAAACTTGATGTAACTCCTTCCCTTGAACAAGATATTCAAAGTTAACAAGTTTTCAACTTATAGGTTGTTAAGGACAGAGCACTCTGTTTTCAGCCGAATCAAGGCTGAAGTTAATCAGAGGTTAGAGGTTGAGTTCTTTCGAGGTTGGGGTAATATGATATATTTCTGGAAAGCTTTGGAAGAGCTTTACAACCTTTCTGTTGAGGTCCAGAGGTGTTTCATCCCTTAACCACTCGAAAACTGCAGTAGAGTTGAAACTGTCCAGAAAACAGGACAGAGTAAAGACTCTCTGTAAACTCTCTGTAAATTAAGCATAAATTCCTGCATAAAAATCCAAAAATAGAAAATGAGGTAGTTCTGGAAATCTGATGAGATGGGTTACAACTTTGTAACAGGAAGTTTTGTCAGATTAGGAGCAGAATTAACTGGAATTCTTGGATCAAATCAGTACCTAAAGCAGAGAGGTGCTGTCCAATTTTCTCCAGAAATTCTGTTAACTTTGACATCTCATAACTTTTGAACCAGGACAGATGTTAGGCCAATCAAATACTTTCTGGAAATCTATTGAAGTTAGATTTAACTTTGATGTTAAGCTCCAGAACTGGTTTTGCTTTTAGCATGGCCTAAATCAGGTTGATATGGAAACTGGTCAGGGCTGTCATGGGAACAGCAGATCAGCAGTCAAATTTGTTTAAAATTTGAACTATGTTTCCAAGTTTTATGGGTTCAATAACATGTCTTATGTTATAACTCAAGGGTTTACTGTTTAAATAAATATTTGACATTTCTCAAATATATTTTTACAGATGACAGAAGATCAGCAGTTAGAGAACGGGTGGGTGATGTCCCACTGTTCTCACCGCAACGGCTATCCGGAAGCATTGAGGCATATGCTTCAATATTTCGGATACCACCAGATGCCGCAATACTTTGCCAAGGATGAAGGCAAAGAGGGGAACAAGACGAGGACAATCCATGTCGAAGTCCCTGCAGGACCTACGCCACCCGGTTGGGTGCCGTTCACCGTCACGGTGAGAGGAAGACGCAGGAGTTCCTGCACCTGCAGCAAGGGAGCCGGAACGCGCTGGAATACTCCAGAGCATTCAACGATCTCGCGCTTTATGCTTCTATCATGCCGATACCGAAGAGAAGCGGCGGGACCACTTTTACCAGGGGCTTAACCCGCTCCTGAAGGACAAGTTGGCGATGTTCAATCGCGGCAGCCTCAACGACATCATTGATGCTGCGATTGTTCAAGAGGACTCCGGCAAGGAGCTAGCGGCGGCGGAGAGAAAGCGAAGCGTGCCGCAGAGCAGCGGAGAAGGAGGCGGTCCTTCTCAGAAGTTTCGGATGGTGAATCGCCCACCATCAGGTCCATGCTGGCAGCCACCACAGCGGTCGATGCTGTTCCGCAGTCGGCCGTACTCTTCACCGGCATTCAGGCCGGCACTGCCAGTACCACCGCAACAACAACAGCAGCAGCAGACGATACCGCGTGCGTATGCACCTCAGCAGCGCATGCCGGGCTTTCGTCCCCCGAGCACCACACCAGCAGCGGCCACATGTTACAGGTGTGGTCGTCCAGGACACTTCGCGATCAGTTGCCCGGAGAGGCAAGGCGGCGGAGTGCCACCGCAGTTTCCGGGGAGGAATCAACCCCGAAACCCTACTAATGCGCGGCGGGCAAACCCTAGGCCCGGCACCGTCCACCAGCTTGCCATTGAGGACGTGCCGGAGGGCGAGCCAATCCTTGCGGGTATGTTCCAACTCCACCAGCATCCCGCTATAGTACTGTTTGATTCAGGCACCACGCATAATTTTATTAGCCAAGCTTTCATTGCTAAACACAGCTTTCCAATACTACCCACCGATAGTCCATATTTAATTTGTTCACTGGGTGGGAAGATTTCAGCAAGCGTAATGGTCTCCAAAGCACCATTATGCTTAGCGGGTAGAGTGTACCCCACGTCTCTCATTATCTTAGAGGGACAGAAGGTCGATGTCATCCTAGGGATGTCGTGGTTAACCCGCCACGGCGCTGTTTTAGACACCGCCCTTCGAGTCGTGCACTTAAACTCAGAAGTGCACGGGTCTCACTCATTATTTCTGGACAGTCCAGAAATAAAGCTTCCATGTGTCTATCAAACCACAACCATCAGATTGGAAGATATTCCAGTGGTCCGAGAGTTCCCTGACGTATTCCCGGACGATTTGCCGGGGATGCCACCCGATAGAGAGGTGGAGTTCAAGATTAAACTTGCACCGGGAACCATGCCGATATCCCGAAGGCCATACAAGATGGCGCCCAAGGAATTGGCTGAACTGAAGACTCAGCTCACGGACCTTCTGGAGAAGGGTTTTATTAGGCCGAGCTCCTCGCCATAGGTCTTTTCGGCATTATTTGTCAAGAAGAAGGATGAGACGTTGCGGCTTTGCGTGGACTATCGTCCATTAAATGCCGTAACCATCAAGAACAAGTACCCGTTGCCACGGATCGACATGTTGTTTGATCAGTTGGTCGAAGCAAAGATCTTTTCCAAGATGGATTTAAGATCCGGGTACCATCAGATTAAGATAAGGGCCGAGGACATTCCAAAGACAGCTTTCTCGACGAGGTACGGACTTTATGAGTACCTGGTCATGTCCTTCGGCCTCACCAATGCTCCAGCTCACTTCATGTACTTGATGAACTCGGTATTCATGCCGGAGCTGGACAAGTTTGTCGTGGTCTTCATCGATGACATCCTGGTATATTCCAAGTCGGAGGAAGATCACAAGAAACATCTGCGTAAAGTCTTGCAACGGCTGCGGGATCACAAGCTATACACGAAATTCAGCAAATGCGAGTTCTGGATATCGCTAGTGCCTTTTCTCGGGCATATCATCTCAGCGGAGGGTATCGCTGTAGACCCGAGCAAGATCACTCAAGCGCTGAATTGGAAATCCCCGAGAACTGTTCACGAGGTACGGAGTTTCCTCGGACTCGCGGGATATTATCGGAGGTTCATTCCGAACTTCTCGAAGATTGCCAAGCCTATGACAGAGCTGCTAAAGAAGGCTACCAAATATGTTTGGAGTCCAGCGTGTGAAGCAGCATTCAAGGTTTTAGTCAAGCACCTGACATCAGCACCGGTTTTGGCGCAGCCAGACACAACAAAACCGTTCGATGTGTACTGTGATGCATCCGGCATTGGGCTCGGATGTGTACTGATGCAAGACCGAAGAGTGGTCGCGTATGGATCACGGCAGCTTAGAAACCATGAGCAGAATTATCCAACTCACGATTTGGAGCTCGCTGCCGTGGTACTTGCACTGATGATGTGGAGGACTACCTACTCGGTAACCTCGTACATCTATATACCGACCACAAAAGCCTCAAGTACATATTCACTCAGAAGGAGCTGAACATGAGGCAACAAAGATGGTTAGAATTGATAAAGGATTACGAAATAGAGATCCATTATCATCCGGGCAAGGCAAACGTAGTGGCAGATGCGCTGAGCCGCAAGTCACACGTCAACAATCTGACCATCACACTGTTGGAAGAGAGCGAGCCACCACTGCATGTGATTCCACATGGAGCTCTCTAACCTAGCTTTGATCCCCAACATCCGTGAAGAGATAGCGGCAGCCCAGAAGAATGACAAGGGCATGTCACATTTGCCGAGACGTGTAGACAGTGGGGAGCTGAAATGTTTCTGGAAGGACGGAGACGGCATCCTATGGTTCAAGGACCGGATCGTCGTACCCCGTAACCCAGAATTACGAGAGAAGATCTTTGATGAGGCTCACTTGTCAAAGTTTTCTATTCACCCCGGCAGCAACGAGATGTATCAAGAACTCAGAAGCAAGTTTTGGTGGACACGGATGAAGCGTGAGATTGCAAAATACGTGTCCGAGTGTGATACATGTCGAAGGGTGAATGCAGATCATATGCGGAAACCGGGACTGCTGCAACCACTGGGCATTCCTGCCTGGAAGTGGGAGGATGTGAGCATGGACTTCATCGTCGGGTTACCCACCACCTTGCAGAAACATGATTCTGTGTGGGTGAACGTCGATCGGCTCACCAAAGTTGCCCATTTCATCTCGGTCAACACCAACTACAATGCCAAGAAGTACGCTGAACTGTACATCTCATGGATCCTATGCTTGTACGGCGTACCCCGTACTATCATATCGGATCGGGGCACTTTATTTGTGTCCCGTTTTTGGGAGCAGCTGCACGCTGCCTTGGGGACAAAACTGATCCGTAGTTCAGCATACCACCCGCAGACGGATGGGCAGACGGAGCGGGTAAATCAGATCCTAGAAGACATGCTACGAGCCTGCGCTATCAACCACGGCAAGAATTGGGATGATCACTTGCCGTTAGCCGAGTTCTCATACAATAATGGGTACCAAGCCAGCATCAATATGGCACCTTACGAGGCGCTATACGGTAGGAAGTGCCGCACGCCATTGAACTGGTGTGAGTCTGGCGAAAGGGTTACCTTCGGGATTGACCTTGTCAACAACGCAGAGGAAAAGGTTCGACTGATTCAGGCGAACATAAAAGCCGCTCAATCCCGTCAGAAACAGTATGCGGACCGGAGAAGGCGCCCATTACAATTCGAAGTTGGAGATCACGTATATCTACGGGTGTCTCCAATGAAGAGCGTAAACAGATTTGGGGTGAGAGGAAAGTTGGCACCCCGATTCATCGGTCCATTCCAGATTACCGAAAGATGTGGATCAGTGGCATACCGGCTGAAATTACCAGAAGCACTTTCCGGTGTGCACGACGTCTTTCACATGTCCCAGCTGAGGAAGTGTCTCAAGCTATCAACTACCGTTCAGCTGGAAGATATTGAAGAACTGCAACCGGATCTCA
Source organism: Neostapfia colusana (assembly GCA_030760725.1). Lineage (NCBI taxonomy): Eukaryota > Viridiplantae > Streptophyta > Magnoliopsida > Poales > Poaceae > Neostapfia > Neostapfia colusana. The sequence continues at coordinate 24,406,137 of JASWHV010000008.1, read as the reverse complement.
CCTATCTAGAGGAACCGGTGCAGATTATTGATGAAAAGGCCCGAACCACACACAACCGTACGTTGTGGTTCTACAAGGTTCTATGGAGTAATCACTCCATGGATGAAGCGACATGGGAGAGCGAAGAATTTCTTCATGCTAACTACCCCGACTTTTTCACGTCGCATATCCGGTAATTTTCCACGGTCCTCTCTCTCATTTTCACCTTATAATCTCGGGACGAGATTCTTTTAAGGGGGGAGGAATGTAAGGGCCTCAGTTTTTGACACATATTTGAAGTGTTCATCACCACACCACACACCTCATTTGAGGAAAGTTGATGAACACAAATGAAGAGCAAGTAACCACCATCAACATGCTCATTAGAGAACAAACCCACATATTGCAAAAGTGGTATTTTCCACATGTGATATTGGTGGGCTGGCCATATGAAAACTCCTACACATTGCTAAGGATGTCCATGCCAAATTTCACCCAAATTCAAAACCTTTTTGAGGTTATTTTGGGTATAGCTAGAAAGAGGGCAGTTTGAAACCATATTCAAATTCAAACTGTTTTCATCCCATAAATTTAAAAGTGGGAGGCATATTCTTACTCAGCACATTGTTGTGAGCTCACACACCAATTTTCACTCCATTTGGAGTTGATCTTGACATCAGCTAAGTGGGACAAATTCAAACTTTATTTGAATTCAAAACTGACCTTGTGCTGAAATTCATTCAAACCAAACCCAATTTGAATTCTACTCAATTCAAATGGCTCATGGGTGAATAATTTGAATCACCAGGGGTATTTTGGGGCTCACTGTTTACAACAGTGATTAGGAGTAAATTTCAGAGGTTAAAACACCGGGTGGGACCCACATGTCATAGAGAGGAGGCAAAACTTGCACACAAAGTCACAGTCTCGGTTGGAAATTCCACCGAGCAGTTGTCGGCTGTGCCACCGAGCAGCTACCGGCGCCACCAGCTGCTTCCCCTCTCCGCACGCTGGCGCCCAGGGCGGCTTGCTCGCGCCCCCACGCGACCGGCACCACCTCCACTGAGCAGTAGTCAGCCGGCTTTATCTTCTCGCGGGCAAACCCGAGCAGCGGCATTGTTTCTCGCCGCAACTCTCTGCTCAATCGGGAGAACCAGCAAAACAATCTCCTCCTTCGTTCCTGAGCTGCTAGACAGGCACCTGAGGTCGCACTCCACCTCCCCAACGCCAGAAACCCAGAGCTCCGACCTCCTTTGCCCGAAAATGATCGCCACCGCGGCGACCTAGCCTTAGCCGAGAGTCAGGCGCCTGTGGACAGCGTTCCACAGGCGTTTTCACAGTCCAGCAAGAGAGGCAACAGGAGCGCGTGACTACCGTGCTGCTCTCCTCCAAGTTTGGAAGCAAACCGTGAAGAATCCACAGAGAATTTCCAGTTTTTGCTCCGGCGACCGTAAACCGAGCTTCCGGTACGGTTTCTTTAAATTCTCGCTCCATGATCTTCGGAGGTTATCAAATCTTGCACATAGACGCTGGACAAGCCAGCGATCAAGTTCTTTTCTGCATCCGTGGCGTGAAACTGTCTAGGAGTGACAAATTTCGAGCTCGATTGAGGGCGGTCATGGCGGGCACGATCGGTCACACGGTGCCGACCGACTTGCCGCCATCCCTGAACCCTTGTGACACCTTGTCGATCTTCCTAGAGGTACACTGATGCTGTAGGACCATTTGTTCGAGGTGTTGGCGGGTTAGAACCCACGGTCGACGGCGCCGAACCTCAACCGAGGCCGCGGCACGTCGCCGAGCTATTTCCAGTCACCCCCAGCCCGACCTGACACCACCGACGTGTTCCTCGACGTCGACAACCCCCTGGCGGCGAGTTTCATACCATGGGAGGTCCGGTAGCGGCGAGCCGGCGAGCTCCGAGTCTGCTCCGGCGAGGTCGGCGGCGCGGGCGCGAGAGAACGGCGGGAGGAAGACGAAGCCGGCTGGCCCACGTGTCAGCGGCTGAAGAATTTAAATCGGGATCGGGTGTGGCCGGGGATCGGCTGTGCTGGCGCACAAATACCCTGTGAGCTCCGGTGTGCCGGACACCTCCGCGCCGGACACGTGTCCCCGCGGGCCCCCGCGAGTTTAAACTTTTCCCCGATTTTCAGAATTCTTCCAAACTTCAAATCCTCATAACTTTGGCTAGAAAGCTCCAAATCGAGTAAACCAAATTTTGTTGGGTTCAGCTCTCGGAGCACTTTCCAGCAAATCAAGTTTCACTTTATGAAAATCCTTATTTCTCCAGAATTAATTCCTCAAATTTAAACTGTTTGGAATTTTAACTGGAGAATCTTTGGGAGGAAAATCCTGAAATTTTGCTGGGATGTTCACCAAAATATCCATGAACTACCATAAAAATGTCAGATCCATTTGAGCTCATTTGATCCACCTAATGGTGTGATTAGTGAAACTGTTCCAGAGAAAATAGAAAATGTTCAGAAACATTTTCAGAATTTTCTCTGAAATTGTTTAGCTCATATCTTTAACTAGGAACCTTCAAATTCAGTGAGACCAACTCCATTAGAACCCTCTGAAAATCTAGTTTTCAGAAAGTCATAGTTTGTTTCATGAAAATCCTTAGAACACCCTAAAAGCCTTCAATTAAGGTCAAGTACATAATTAATTGTGGAGGGCTCAAATGAGCTTTGCTGCAACTAAAACTTCACCAAGTCTCTGTTTAGGTTGTAACCAAGCCACAGTAAAAATTTCACAGTCGTTGGGCTTGTCTAGTAAGAGCTATAGACTTCACAAGTTTAAAAGTTAATACAACTTCATTTAAATTAATACATGTATTGCTTCTATCATGTAGTCGCTAAGGTCGAGGAGGAACCCGAAGTCCTAGACTTCGTTACTCCGGAGGAACAGCTAGCCTATGACCAAGAGCAGCAAGGCAAGCTCCGGTTTGCATTAACCTTTTTACAAATTTTTATTGTTTTGAGCACATACTTGAATACTATTGTTCCTTGCATTAGAGTCTTGTTTGGAAACCCAAGTGCATAGCTAATAAAACCATGGGTTGGGTTTAGGATTTCAAAACCCCGTTAGCTATTGCAAAGCTAAGTTAGTGTAGGATTCGGTACAAGTCGAGTAGTTGGAATTTTTCACGAGCATAGGCTAGAGGCACTCGACTCGGGTAGAGATAGCTTATGATACACATGGCATGAAAAATGAGACCGGGCGGAGAGTAAGGGCAGCAGGACTTTGGGGCCTGTGTGCTATAGATCCGCTCGTGTCGATTGAGGACCGAGCCGTGTGCGGGCCTGTTGAACAAGCTAGAACAGTACCGAAGACCTACCGGCTATATGGGAACCGGGAAACTGATATAACTCAGGTAGCTGGGTATTGAGGCATTGCCCGTCGTTCAGAGGGTAGTTGAGAGCTTGAGGTGTAAATCGGCTGGCGGCACTGAGATGCGCGTGCAGAGACCTCTTGTTTGGGACGATGGGACCGGTTCAATATTTGGCTGACGGGCGAAAGGTGGTTGCGTACGGCGTCCGTGATGGTTGTTGTAGGAAACATCGAGTACGGGGCTACGTGACGGGTTGTTCGGGTAACCCTGCAGGTGTAAATCGATTATAATCGCCGTCCCTCGCGGTCAGTGAGTACCACTTGTTCACTGTACCGTGACGTAGAAAGAACAGGCTAGTTACATGTTAAAATGTTGCTGATTAAAAGATGGACTCTGATTGCTAATGATTTGCTGTAGTTTAGAGCTAACTAAAGTTCATTTCAACTTTGGGCAAGGTACATGAGAGAAATGTGTTTCTTGTTTGATTGCGGCTCTCTCATGTGCCTTAGCGTGAGGTTCTCCACAACCTGCTGCTAAAACTTGGAAGTAAGGTTCTACTAATTAGGCGAGTCCTTGCAAATGATTTTACCTTATGTAACCCATCACCCCTCATGTAGAAGTTTCATGCTTAGGTGAGACGGGTCAGACTTGCTGAGCCTTCGTGCTCACTGCTTGTGTTTGAAGCTTTTGCAGGGTTCTATGAGGAAGGGACTCCCGAGGAAGAGACAGAACCCCAGGAGGGGAACCCCGTCGAGTGGGAGTCGTGCACGCCGCAGAGTTAGTGTGCGTGTGTGCTAGCAAGGACACGTTCAAGGGCTGGACGTGCACTTGATCCTTAGTCTACGCCCGATGTGTGTAGACTGAACTTATTTTGATGTAAACATGTTCATAACTTGTTTATGTAATAAAATTTCGCTTCCGCTTTGTACCTTTGACGTGTGTTATCCGGTGCTGTGCAACGCAGCACCCCTCAGTGTGATCCTGGCTCGACAAGACCGTGGGGTTGTGTCAAAACACCTCTGGACCTCAACAGAAAAGTTGTAAACCTCTTCCAAAGCTTTCCAGAAATGTATCATATAACCCCAACCTCGAAATAACTCAACCTCTAACCTCTGATTAATTTCAGCCTTAATTCAGCTGAAAACAGGGGACTCTGTCCTTAGTATCCTATAAGTTGAAAACTTGTTAACTTTGAATATACTGATTAAGGGAAGGAGTTACATCAAGTTTTATTGCTCTGGGTTAAAACTTTCAAGTTTTATAATGCAGTTGCTCATTTAATGGGGTGTGACGTCGATGTGTCACCAGATCATGTCGGTACTACGTCCTCACAAAGAAAAACCTATACCGGACTTAGCCGGCTTCGTTAATTCAGTGGCACTAAGCGTCACTCGCACACGGATGCTACACGTCTAATGTTTCGTGGTTAGACTACCTGCAGATAACTCACATAATCGTCAGACTCGGCTGCACACCGAGCCGGTATCCATACAGTTCGTACACCCGGCAGTCATCACTCGCCCGGATGTTCTCAAGCCAAACACGCCTTGAGCTACGTGTTCACGTTACTGACCACGTGACGGGGTCTCCCAAATTGCCCGAAGCACGCCAGGGACAGACGTTGCTCAAATACCCCAAATGACATGAAGAGTCGTAGAGGATATTAAAGCGGGTCGGGTTACCTGCCACCCGTGGGGCTCCACCCTTCAGCTTGTGCGCACTGGTGGACAGCGCTTACGTGCACCCCCCAAGACATAAAGCGTCCCGAAATGCATGATTTTTTGACATAAGCAAATAGGTTAGTATGTCACTTTCTATACACTAATAACATCCTTATATGGGCTACTAACTCGTCCCTCACTGGATTTTTGAAAAAGATGACCTTTTTAGTGCGTTAAACCTCAAGCGAGCTCTGATACCAACACTGACACGACCCCATGGTCTTGTCGAGCCAGGATCACGGTGAGGGGTGCTGCGTTGCACAGCACCGAATAACACACATCAAAGGTACAAAGCGGAAGCAAAGTTTTATTACATAAACCAGTGTATGGACGTTTTTACAACAAAATATGTCCAGTCTACACTCACAGGCATAGACTACGCATCGAGTTCACGTTCAGCCCATGAACGTGTCCCCTCTAGCACGCACCCACACTAACACGGCGGCGTGCACGACTCCCACTCGACGGGGTTCCCCTCCTGGGGTTCTGTCTCCTCCTCGGGAGTCCCTTCCTCATAGAACCCTGCAAAAGCTTCAAACACAAGCAGGTTGCACGAAGGCTCAACAAGACTGACCCGTCTCTCCTAAACATGAAACTTGTACATGGAAGGTTATAGGTTACATGAGGTAAAATAAGTTGCAAGGACACGCCTAATTTGTGGAACCTTACTTTCAAGTTTTAGAAACAGGTCGTGGAGACTTTACTCTAAGGCACATGAGAGAGCCGCAATCAAACAAGAAACCTATTTCTCTCATGTACTTTACCCAAAGTGGAAAAGAACTTTAGTTAGCTCTAGGCTACAGCAAATCATTAACAATCACAGTCCATCTTTCAATCAGCAACAATTTAACATGGATCTAGCCTGTTCTTTCTACGTCAGGGTACAGTGAACAAGTGGTACTCACTGACCGTGAGGGATGGCGATTATAATCGATTTACACCTGCAGGGTTACCCGAATAACCCATCGCGTACGCCTGTACTCGATGTTGCCTACAGCAACCATCATGGACGCCGTACGCAACCACCTTTCACCCGTTAGCCAAATATTGAACCGGTCCTATCGTCCCGAGCAAGAGGTCTCTGCACGCTATCTCAGTGCCGCCAGCCGATTTACACCTCAAGCTCTCAACCTACCCTCTGAACGACAGGCAATGCCTCAATACCCAGCTACCCGAGTTACATCGATTTCCCAGTTCCCATAAGCTGGTTGGTCTCCGGTACTGTTCTAGCTTGTTCAACAGGCCCACACACGGCTCAGTCCTGAATCGACACAAACGGAGCTGTAGCACACAGGCCCCAAAGTTCTACTGCCCTTACTCTCCGCTCGGTCTCATTTTTCATGCCATGTGTTTCATTTGCTATCTCTACCTGAGCAATGTGCCTCTAGCCTATTCTCACAAGTAGTTCCAACTACTCGACTTGTTCCGAATCCTACACTATCTTAGCATTTGTGAGGGCCCGGTCCCGATCGCGAGGCCGTGCCGCTCGCCCGGGAATCGCATTGGGTGGTATCGTGCGATGCGGCACCCAACAACACACATAATAAAGCATCATATTACATAAATCAAGCGGAAGCTTACAAAGTGTAAATTTTACAAATACTTCTCAAAATATTCTACAGCAGAAGACTAATACAACTCACGTCTCATACGTATGCTAAGCAACAGAGAAGGTGTCCAGCCCATGGACCCTTCCCGCTAGCAACACTATCACAGTAGCAGCGGCAGGGGTTGCCATGAGTTCACCACTCGGAGAGCTCCGAGTCTCATCGGACACCCGTACATATCAGCGTACAGTTATTACCTGCAAAACAACTTATGCAGTATCCGTGAGCACGAAGCTCAGCAAGACTTAACCGTCACCCTAGTCATGAAACTCTACATGCTGAAAATAGAGGGCTGAATATAGCAGTTTGCACAAAAGATGCTCTTGAGCTAAAGGAAGGTCCTTACTTTAAGTTTTTGATCCACTTTTATAATCCTCACGCAATTTACATCGAGACTCCACAATCAAACAAGAAACACTTCATCTCGATGTCACTTGCCCGAGGTGAAAATAACTTTAGTGAGCTACCCTAGACTCATACAGACCTTGCACCATCAACGTCGAGACTCCATAATCAAACAAGAAACGCTTTGCCTCGACGCTACTAGCCCAAGGTGGAAAATAAATTTTGTGAAAGTGTTGATCCTTCCTCATCTCCTTTATGAGGATTACTCACGAAGCATTATTAACTTTTCCCAGTTTATTACTACGTCACGACTCAGTGTACAAGTATGCTCACTACCTCGAGCGACGGTGATTACAATCAAAAACACCCGGCTGACACGACACGTACGCCCTACTCGATGTTGCACACAGCAACCATCACTGACGTCGTACGTGGCAACCTTTCACACGACACCCAAATGTCGAACCGGTCCCACCGACTGGGATTAAGTCTCTCTACGGCAAACCCTCGTAGAGCTGACTTCTCTATCCTTTCAGCATTGGCATCAGACGGTGAGGTATGCCTCGACACCCGGGTTAACATGTTACATCAGTTTCCTGGGTTGCATATAGCCAGTATGCATCCGGTACACAACTCAAACTTGTCCAGCGGGGCCGCACACGAGAACGGGCCTTAATCGAACAAGACATAGACTAGGTTCACAGGACCACGTCCTTGATCCTTCCATCCACTGCCCGGTCTCCATTCCCAACTATGAGGATCAATTCCCAACTCTTCCGATTGATCCCCTTAATCCCGGTTCACGAGTAGGAAACTGCCCACTCGAGTTATGCCTCTTTTAATCCATTTTTGTTAACTTGAGATCAGCAGTTATAATCAAGTGTTAACCTACTCTACATTATACTCCAGGGTTTTCTGGGTCATGCATTTGGAGTGTCATACCACCTAGACTTAATACAATAAACAAAATGCTAGACATATAAAGTGAATACAAATAAAAACTTATAAGTTTTGATGCAAACCGGGGCTTGCCTTTGTTTTGCAGGGGACTAATATATATAACTCAGTTAGTGAAGACCACTTGGTTTGATATCTTGCCTCCCTCCTTTGATCTCTACTCTAATGACTTCAAGTTCTTCACGTAGATGCTACACGTAATGAATATGCACATATGTTTAATTGTAAAGACTTTGCTAGAAGTTCTAATAACAAGTTTAAAAACTGGAACCCTGTTTAATAATTTAAAATGACATGGTGCTAGTGGTTTGGGTTTGTGTCTAAGCAACATGATTAAGTGCTAAGGGTTTTCCCCCTCTTCTATGTCGATCATCTCAAAATATTAAATATAACAGGGGTGATCCAGAGCTCCAATGGAGCTGAGAATTTTCATGTGAGTTCCTTGTCACAAGAAAGTCCTTTGGACCTAAATTTGGAATTTTTCAATGAATAGATCACTCAGAATAATTCCCTAAGCACATAGGCAAAAAGAAATTAATTCTGAATAAACTTGCACTTTAATGCAAATTTAAGTGAACTACCCTTTCAAACATAGCTCAAGGAGTATGCATGAATGTTCCTAGGATTTTTGGAGCTAAGAAGTTCCTAGGGCTGAATTTCCAAGTTTTGGAAATTTTCTGAAATTATTTCTGTACTCATTTGAATACAGCAACTTCAGATCTGAATTGCCCTAATCAAATCAACTCCAAATGATCTGAAACCTTTACAGGAGTCCAATAATATCGTAAAGAATATTCTGGCAAAATTGTAGGATTTTTGGATGAACCAAACTTCCTCTAAAATTCTTTTGCTGAAAAGATTTCAAGAATTTTCCAGAATTAATTAATGAGTTTCATACAAATTAGTTTGTGTATTTGGACAGAGAGAATCAATATGAATCCAACCCAATTTGGATCACTAAATTTGGAGCTTCCTAGCAAAAGTTATGAGGTTCTAAAGTTTGGGGAAAATTCTGAAATTGAATTCTGTTCTATTTTCCAATTTTCAGAGGCATAAGAAATTAGCACCATATTTGGCCAAGCAAATGAGGTCCAATGCTTCTGAAAATCTTAGTGGAGTTCCAAGTATTTTTGGAAGAATCTCCTGCCCAAATTTGGGAATTTTCCAATACACAGAACTCCTGGAAAAATTCCTACAAGATTTCCCTTATATCAATTAATGAGCCAAAACCAGGGATTTTCATAAATATTGGGCTATACCCCTGGATAGTACTCTCTGAGAGGAATCCAACAAAATTTGTTTGACATTCCTGCATAGAGTTGTGGCTCTCCAAAGTTTAAACTAAATTGGGAAATTCTGGAAATGTTTAAAACCTGCCCGTGGGTCCGGGGGAACCACGTGTCACTTGCTGGGGTAAGACACACGGGGCTACTAGACTTTTCCTGTGCAGCCACACTAGATCCCAGCGCCGCAGCCGATCAGCAATTTAAATATGTGTCGCTGACATGTGGGACCCACCGGTCGTCTTCAACCTCCGGCCACCCGCGCGCCACCGGGCTCGCTGGAACTGAGCCGAACTTTGCTGTCCGGCCAGTTCCCGAGTCCTACCTCGCCGCTAGGGCCTAAAATCGTGAGCTGAACACGATGGAAACCTTTTCCCCAACCGGCAGTGGCTGTAACCTGTCCGGCGACGGTGTGGCGGCTCGGCATACTTTCGGCGATGTCGCCCGACTCTTCTAACCCGCCAAAGCCTCGGTGGAAGGGCTCTACAGCACCGGGGGATCCCAGGGGAGGTCAACATGGCCATGCAAAGGCTCGAGGAAGGCTCTAACCGTGGTTGCACCGTGAACCCGATCCTCCCCGCCTCGGTCACCGTTACGAAACCGTGAAATACCACCCCCCCTACGTGCAGTTTCAAGCTAGGGATGTGATGGGCTAATGATCGGCGATGAGTGGCGGTCCTGTGTGCAAGATTTCACGACCTAAGAACGAGAATAGAGATCGAATTTGAGGTTACTGTACCAGAAGGTCGGTTTGTGCCCGCCAGACGAAAATTCCCGAATTCGCTCTCGGTCGTCCACGGCATGTCTTGAGCTTCGGAGGTGAGCACCACTGGGTCAGAGCGCATCCGAGGGTGCCCTTGCTCAAGCATAAAAGGCCCGCTGCAGTGCTGTCCACGTGAGGCCTCTCCGTCGATTCTCAGCCGGCCACCACGGAAGCACGGAGTTCTCGGTATAGGAGCTGAACACCGATCAGTGGCACGTCGAGGAGGGAGAGGGTGAGGCCCTGGTGCCATTTTAATACTCTCCTTCCTTTGTTCACGCTCGCTAGAGCCGGCTGCCCATCGATCGGGGATGGCGGCGGTGCTTCTGTTCCTGTGCGAGAGAGGAGAAAAGAACCGGGCGGTCTCTCGGGGTTGTGGCACGGGAACACAGGATGAGGTGATAAGCAACGAGAGCCAACTCACCAGCGCGAAGAAAACAAGCAGGAGCTGCTCCCGTGGTGTCGTCCGGTGGAGTCTCGGTTCCTTCGAGTGGAAACAGAAGAGAACCGACTCAATTCAGATATTTGGTGCATATGACAAGTGGGCCCCACATTCCCCCTTATCCCCTCTCAACAGCTCTCCCAAATATCTCCTCACTTTGGCAAATGCTGGGTATCAAATGGTGGGAATTCAAATCTGAATTGTGTGTGTATATTTGGACAAGTTTCATCCAAATTCAAATGTATATTTAAATTCTTTGCACACTTGAGTCCATTTGGAAAATCAAAAACAAATATCTTCAAAAATTCATGAGACTTTGCCTACCCCCTAATTTGGACCTAAGGAATTCAAATATAAACTCTGATCTTTGACTCAGCTGCTGCAAATGAGATTTTTAATAGAACAGTTTGAAATTTATTGTATTACTCTCATTTGATTTTTAAGTGGAACAATTTGTTCTCAAAATCTGACTTTAGCTTTCTCACACATATGGGAACTTCCCACCTTGGTTTTTGATCCCTCTTGGTTTCCAAGTTTCCAAATAAAGATTTGAACTTGTGTGAAGAGAGCTCCCATGTGTATTATCATATGTGAAAAAGTTTAAACAAGTCCCATTTTTCATACATGGGAAACCAACTTGGTGCAACAAGAGTTTCTGTGTATGCATATTTTGGGACCTTTACAATCCTCCCCCCTTAAAAGAATCTCGTCCCGAGATTACAAGGTAAAAATGAGAGGGAGGATGGTGAAATATTATAGGTTGTGCGACGTCCAAGTCGGGATAATTGGTGTGAAGAAACCCTTCGCACTCCCATGTCGCTTCAATCTTGGAGTAATCACTCTATAAAACTTTATAGAACCACAACGTTCCGTCACGTGTGGTTCGGTCCTTTATGTCGATGATCTGAACCAGTCCCTCCTGATGTGTGAGATCTAGTTTCAGTTCTTCGATATTCCCCAGCTGAATGGTGGTTGAACACTTGAGGCACTTCCTCAGCTGAGAAATATGGAAGATGTCATACACACCGGTGAATATCGCTGGTAATTCCAGCCGGTCTGCAACTGATCAATATTTTTCCATAACCTGGAATGGACAGATGAATCAAGATGAAAAGAAACTTGACAAGTGAGCCTCATCAAAATTTTTCTTCCTCAACTTCGGTTTACGGGGTACGACGATTCTGTCCTTAATCACAGGACGCCGTTTCTGTCTTTCCGGAAATATTTCATTTCCCCACTGTCTACACCTCTCCGCAAATGTGACATGCCCTTATCATGTTTCTAGGCCGCCACCATTTTTCACGGATGGTGGGGATAAAAGCTAAATTGTAGAGAGCTCTAGGGTGAACCATACGTAATGGTGGCTCGCTCTCTTCCAACGGGGTGATGGTTGGATTATGAACGTGTGACTTGCGACTCAGCGCATTCGCCCATGTTAACCTTATCGGGGATGATAATGGATCTCTATTTTGTAATCCTTTATCGACTCCAACCATCTTTGCTGCCTCATGTTCCACTCCTTCTGAGTGAATATGTACTTGAGGCTCTTGTGGTCGATATATGAATGCACGAGGTTACTGAGTTGGTAGTGCCTCCCCATTTTGAGTGCAAGTACCACGGCAGTGAGTCCTAAGTCATGAGTTGGATAGTGTTGCTCATGATTCCTGAGTTGCCGTGATCCATACACGACCACACTTCGGTCTTGCATCAGCACACATCCTAGCCCAAAGCCAGATGCATCGCAGTACACAGCGAATGGTCTTGTTGTGTTTGGCTGCGCCAGAACCAGTGCTGATGTTAGGTGCTTCACTAATGCCTTGAATGCTGCTTTACATGCTGGACTCCAAACTTATTTGGTAGCCTTCTTTAGCAGCTATGTCCTAGGCTTGGCAATCTTCGAGAAGTTTGAAATGAACCTTCGATAATATCCCGCGAGTCCGAGGAAACTCCGTACCTCGTGAGCAGTTCTCAGGGACTTCCAATGCAACACAGGTGCGATATTACTCGGGCTTACAGCGATGCCCTTAGCTGAGATGATATGCCAGAGACAGAGTACTTGTGATATCTAGAATTCGCACTTGCTGAATTTCACGTAGAGCTTGTGATCCTGCAGCCGTTGCAAGACTATACACAGGTGCTTCTCGTGTTCTTCCTCCGACTTGGAATAAACCAGTATGTCGTCGATGAAGACCACGACAAACATGTCCAGCTCCGGCATGAATACCGAGTTCCTTAAGTACATGGACTGAGCTGGAGTGTTGGTAAGGCCAAGGAATATGACAGGTACTCGTAAACTCCGTACCTCGCTGAAAAACTGTCTTCAGAATAGCCTCAGACTTTATCTCAATCTGATGGTACCCTGATCTTAAGTCCATCTTGGAAAAGATCTTTGCTTTGACCAACTGATCAAACAATAGGTCGATCTGTGGTAACGGGTACTTGTTCTTGATTGTCACAATGTTAAGCGGATGAAAATCAACACGAAGCCATAGTGTTTCGTCCTTCTTCCTACTACACAGCGCAGAGCAACCCCAAGTTGTATAACACATTTGCTCATGGTTTCCCTTAGTTGCTCCTTCAACCGTTCTCTTTGCTGTGCAGAACAGACTCTTCTGTCCTAACCCAGATTTTGATCCGTTTAGAAACATTTTCATACTCAGGTTGAATACCAAAGTTAAAGTTAACTTCATTATCTTTCAAACTAGTATTCAACTGCCTCCATATCACTTCTGAATCAACAGTTATGATTGCTCAAAGTTGAAAAAATTTTTAGATAAAATTTGCCAGCATCTCCTTTGTATGTGGCTGACTTTATCACAGTTGTATACATAGATACAACATGAATCTGAACCAACTTTGAACTACAACACTGTTGCATATCTCAGAACCTTTCTAACGGTGTATCACAGGCTCCTTAGGGATTTTTTCTACAGAAATTTATGGCTTTAAAACAGAAAGGTCAAGAGAGGTTTTGCTGCTGTCCTGGTTCTGAACAGTTTGCCTTCAACTGGACTTTTCACCAACTTAACGTGTGATTTTGCGCTGGAGGTCTACAATAAAGTTGTAGAGCACTTGAAAATCTTTCCAGAACTATATTATACACCTTAATTGGTTAAAACTACTCAGAGTTATGCTCCATTAAAGTTCAGCAAGACTTCCTGCCAGAAACAGAGCACTATGTTTTTGAAATCTTTGAAACCTAAACCTTCTCTCATTTGAATCTTAGCTCAAAATAAGAGTTCAGTAACTAATAATTGTTTCAAACTTCCATTTTTAGTTGAAAGTTAGTTCATGAATTATTTCTTAATAGGGAATGGGTTATTAAGTGTAGTACGGTGTCGATGCACCGTAAGAAACATGTCGGTACTACGTTGCCTCTCCAAAAGAAAATACTAAACCGGATTATACCGGCATATTCATTTTATCAGTGGCACTAGATGGTCTCTCACACACGTGTGTTACACGGGATATGTACGTGGTTAGTACCTGCAGAAGAACACTCAATGATGATGCACACATAGGTTTTTAATTTCAGGCAGTTCCATATATAATAAAAACATACGCCCTATATCATTTCCATATGGGCCGTCCTTCAGTCAAGTCACGTCTCAAGGTACATGGTCGCGTTTTTACACCACACGACAGGGAACCCGAGTATATAATGAACGGGTCGTCACGGTTGGGAATGTTATCAACCCAACGGATACCACCTACTGCCCTGCAGGGCATGCCGATGGCAAGCGCTGCGTATGTCCTTCTAGGCTATTTCCAGCAGAACACACTATCGCGTTACTGACCACACGATGGGGTCTCCACTTACTTGCCTAATGCATGCTAGGGATCAGTGTTTCGTATGAACTCAGGAACATGAAGAGTCCAAGAGTTTCATATTAACGTCTCACACCAAGCTGTGAGACCTATCCCTGAACTACTTTCCTCGTCAGGGGAGCTAACCGAAATTGAACCGCTTTCGATGGCGTTCCTTACCATTCTTACCTGATGTATGTGCGTCGTTACATAATCAAAATTCAGAATTATAACAAGTATGTTAGTCCTGCCACTTTGAGTAACTATACTACTATAGTCCTTATGTGGGCCAAATACAGTTTCCTCCCCGTATCCTAAGTTTTGTCGTAATACGATCCTTATTCCATGTGCTATTACCAATGCGGCTCTGATACCACACTGTGAGGGCCCGGTCCCAATCGCGAGGCCGTGCTGCTCGCCCGGGAATCGCATTGGGTGGTGTCGTGCGATGCGGCACCCAACAGCACACATAATAAAGCATCATATTACATAAAACACGCGGAAGCTTACAAAGTGTAAATTTTACGAATACTTCTCAAAATATTCTACAGCGGAAGACTAATACAACGCACGTCTCATACCTATGCTAAGCAACAGAGAAGGTGTCCAGCCCGCGGACCCTTCCCGCTAGCAACACTATCACAGTAGCAGCGGCAGGGGTTGCCATGAGTTCACCACTCGGAGAGCTCCGAGTCTCATCGGACACCCGTACATATCAGCGTACAGTTATTACCTGCAAAACAACTTATGCAGTATCCGTGAGAACGAAGCTCAGCAAGACTTAACCGTCACCCTAGTCATGAAACTCTACATGCTGAAAATAGAAGGCTGAATATAGCAGTTTGCACAAAAGATGCTCTTGAGCTAAAGGAAGGACCTTACTTCAAGTTTTTGAGCCACTTTTATAATCCTTGCGCAATTTACATCGAGACTCCACAATCAAACAAGAAACGCTTCATCTCGATGTCACATTCCCGAGGTGAAAATAACTTTAGTGAGCTATCCTAGACTCATACAGACCTTGCGCCATCAACGTCGAGACTCCACAATCAAACAAGAAACTCTTTGCCTAGACGCTACTAGCCCAAGGTGGAAAATAAATTTAGTGAAAGTGTTGATCCTTCCTCATCTCCATTATGAGGATTACTCACGAAGCATTATTAACTTTTCCCAGTGTATTACTACGTCACTACTCAGTGTACAAGTATGCTCACTACCGCGAGCAACGGTGATTGCAATCAAAAACACCCGGCTGACACGACACGTACGCCCGTACTTGACGTTGCACACAGCAACCATCACTGACGTCGTACGTGGCAACCTTTCACACGACACCCAAATGTCAAACCGGTCCCACCGACTGGGATTAAGTCTCTCTATGGCAAACTCTCGTAGAGCCGACTTCTCTATCCTTTTAGCATCGGCATCAGACGGTGAGTTATGCCTCGACACCCGGGTTAACATGTGACATCAGTTTCCTGGGTCCATATAGCCAGTATGCATCCGGTACACAACTCAAACTTGTCCAGCGGGGCCGCACGCAAGAATGGGCCTTAATCGACTCAGACATAGACTAGGTTCACAGGACCACGTCCTTAATCCTTCCATCCACTGCTCGGTCTCCATTACCAACTGTGAGGATCAATTCCCAACTCTTCCGATTGATCCCCCTTAATCCCGGTTCACGAGTAGGAAACTGCCCACTCGAGTTATGCCTCTTTTAATCAACTTTTGTTAACTTGAGATCAGCAGTTATAATCAAGTGTTAACCTACTCTACATTATACTCCAGGGTTTTCTGGGTCATGCATTTGGAGTGTCATACCACCTAGACTTAATACAATAAACAAAATGCTAGACATATAAAGTGAATACAAATAAAAACTTGTAAGTTTTGATGCAAAGCGGGAATTGCCTTTGTTTTGCAGGGGACTAATATATATATATATATAACTAAGTTAGTGAAGACCACTTGGTTTGATCTCTTGCCTCACTCCTTTGATCTCTACTCCAATGACTTCAAGTTCTTCACGTAGATGCTACACGTAATGAATATGCACATATGTTTAATTGTAAAGACTTTGCTACAAGTTCTAATAACAAGTCTAAAAACTGGAACCCTGTTTAAGAATTTAAAATGACACTGGTGCTATTGGTTTGGGTTTGTGTCTAAGCAACATGATTAAGTGCTAAGGGTTTTCCCCCTCTTCTATGTTGATCATCTCAAAAGGTTAAATAGAACAGGGGTGATCCAGAGCTCCACTGGAGCTGAGAATTTTCATGTGAGTTCCTTGTCACAGGAAAGTCCTCTGGACCAAAATTTGGAATTTTTCAATGAAATAAATCACTCAGAATAATTCCCTAAGCACTTAGGAAAAAAGAAATTAATTCTGAATAAACTTGCACTTTAATGCAAATTTAAGTGAACTACCCTTTCAAACATAGCTCAGGGAGTATACATGAATTTTCCTAGGATTTTTGGAGCTAAGAAGTTCCTAGGGCTGAATTTCCAACTTTTTGGAAATTTTCTGAAATTGTTTCTGTACTCTTTTGAATACAGCAACTTCAAATCTGAATAGCCCTAATCAAATCAACTCCAAATTATCTGACACTTTTACATGAGTCCAATAATATCCTAAAGAATGTTCTGGCAAAATTTTAGGATTTGTGGATGAACCAAACTCCCTCTAAAATTCTTTTGCTGAAAAGCTTTCAAGAATTTTGCAGAATTAGTTAATGAGTTTCATACAAATTGGGTTGTATATTTGGACAGAGATATTCAATATGAATCCAACCCAATTTGGATCACTAAATTTGGAGCTTCCTAGCAAAAGTTATGAGGTTCTAAAGTTTGGGGAAAATTCTGAAATTGAACTCTGTTCTATTTTGCAATTTTCAGAGGCATAAGAAATTAGCACCACATTTGGCCGAGCAAATGAGGTCCAATGCTTCTGAAAATTTTAGTGGAGTTCAAGTATTTTAGGAAGAATCTCCTGCCCAAATTTGGGAATTTTCCAATACACAGAACTCCCGAAAAATTTCCTACAAAATTTTCTTTATATGAATTAATGAGCCAAAACCAGGGATTTTCATAAATATTGGGCTGTACCGCTGGATAGTACTCTCTGAGAGGAATCCAACAAATTTTTTTTGACAATTGTTTGACATTCCTGCACAAAGTTGTGGCTCTCTAAAGTTTGAACTAAATTGGGAAATTCTGGAAATGTTTAAAACCTGCCCGTTGGTCCAGGGGAAAGCATGTGTCACTTGCCGGGCTAAGCCACACGGGGCTACTGGACTTTTCCCGTGCAGCAACACTAGATCCCAGCGCCGCAGCCGATCAGGAATTTAAATATCTGTCGCTGACATGCGGGACCCGCCGGTCGTCTTCAACCTCCGGCCACCCGCGCCCGCGCGCCGCCGGGCTCGCCGGAACTGAGCCGAACTTTGCCGTCCGGCCAGTTCCTGTGGCGGACCGGGATCCGCCCATCCAGGATCGCAGAGGGTGGTGCCGCGCGATGCGACACCCGACAGCACACGTCATAAAGACATATTATATTACATGGGAAACAAACTGAATGTACAAAGTAGTACACTACTCAGTTACAAACTATTGTCTTTATTACACAGCGGAAGTCTACTATTCTACAATTCACGCCCGCCTACATAGCAAAAGTCGGTTGTCCAGCTCCAGGGCAACCCACACTAGCTGCACTCCTCAGCTCAGCGCGGTGTGTACGGCTCCCACTCAGCCGTTGTCCCCGACGGAGGGTAACCCTCGCCGGTGGACTCATACTCCGAGTCCGTGGGTGGCTCCTCACCTGAAAAACACTTAAGCAGCAACCGTGAGCACGAAGGCTCAACAAGACTTAACCGACTCACCTAAGCATGAAACTCTACATGAGGTGTACAAGGCACATAGGATAGTAATATTGCAGCAAATGGACACGCCTACAAGTTCATCCTTAGATCAGCTTTTAGCAACAAGTTAACAGTTCAGGAAGCTGAAATTTAATAAGCAATATTTGGTGGCAAACATGTAGCAGTACAATAGTATATCATATCAGCAAGACTGAATCACCATATTTTATACATTAGTCTACGTCACGACTCAGTGACCAAATGGTACTCTTCACCGTGAGGGACGGCGAATCGACTCGATATACACCTGCAGGGAAAACCCAAAGAGCACGTCACCTACGCCCACCCGTGGAGCTGCACAGCACGCTCACTCGATGTCGTACGGGACAACCTTTCACCCAACAGCCCAAACATCGAACCGGTCGCACCAAAACGAGCAGGAGGTTCCCCACACGGAGCATCTCTCTATGCCCATTGGCAGATTCCTTGCTGCCCTCAACCTACACCTATAAATCGGTGTGCTATGCCTTGACGCCCGGAGGTTTAGGCTACGTCGGTTTATCGGGGCCCATATATCCGATATGCCTTCGGTACGTTCAAACTTGATCAGCGTGGGCCGCACACGGATCGGTCCTCAATCGACACGGACAGAGCTGCGCACACAAGACTTCCTCTTCTTGCGCCCTAGCCCCTGCCTAGTCTCATTTTCATTACTAAAACGATCTCGCATCACTCGAACCAATCCCGTGTGTCCCAAGCCTATCTCGCGAGTAGATTCCAACTACTCGACTTGTACTGAAGTCCTATGACTCATTAAGCATAGCCGGTCTACTCGTGGTCTTAGACACTACCCTCACTGTTTTAGGAACCTTTGGTTATGCAAGTGGGGTTTCATTCATTCTATACCTAATGCACATACATACTTCACCCTACGTATGTAAACAAAGTAAAAACTTTATAAAAGAGTTAATGCAAACCGGGGCTTGCCTTGTTGCTGCTGGTCAGGGGTTAGTTCCTCTTCTGGAAGCAGGAAGTCGAGTACCTCCGGAGCCTCCTCGCCTTCAGCGACTACACGTTAACACAATACTACATGTTAATGAATATGCACATGAGGTTATGGTAATGCTTCTACTATTAGTCCTAATAACCAGTTTCTAACAACTGGAAATCTGTTCAAGAATTTAAAATGGAACTGGGGTTTAGTGGTTTGGGTTTGGACCTAAGTACATGGTTAAGTGCTAAGTGGTTTCCCCCCTTTTCCATATTAATCCCTCAAGTGGTTAAAATGGACAGGGGTGATCCAGTGCTCCAATGGAGCTTAGAATGTCTGTGTGAGTTCCTTGTCACCAGACAACTCTCTGGACCAAAATTTAGCACTTTTCATTGAGTGGTTTGCTCAGCATAATTCTCTTAGCAATTAAGCAAAGAAGAATTAATTCTGAGGTAACACCCCTGTTCATGCCCAACTTAGTGAACTACAATTTCAATTATAGCTCCTAGAGTTTGCATGAATTTTCCTAGCATTTTTGGAGCTAAGGTTTGTCCAGAACTGAATTTCCATGTTTTGGAAATTCTCTGAAAATGTTTCTGTATTCAAATGAACACAACACTTCAAATTTGAATTGCTCTGATCAAATAAACTCCAAAGGGTCTGAAACTTTTACAGGGGTTCACTAACATCCTTAAAACATTGTGGCAAAATTTGGGGATTTTTGGATGAACCAAACTCCCTCTAAAATTCTTTTGCTGAAAAGCTTTAAAGAATTTTCCAGAATTAACTAATAGGTTTCATACTAATTGGGTTTCATATTTGGATTTTACTCTGTTAGAGGAATCCAACAAAATTTGTTTCATAATTTTTGGACTCTCCTACCCCAAGTTGTGGCCTTCCCAAGTTTAAACTGAACACAGAAAATTCCAAATTGTTCAAATGCCTGCCTGTGGGTCCCACCCGGCAGGTCTTCCCCTTCCTCGCGCCAAACAGGGCCCGCGGCGGTGCACTCCGGCAAGCGTCGCCGGAACCGATTTCCCGGCTATCTCCCGACCCCAAACTCGCCGCCCCGCCTTAACTCATGACGCTGAACTCCGCTCGGGGTTCGCCGGCGGCCGTAGCTCAACGGAACAGGGCTCCCGACGGTGACAGCGGCGGTTAGGGTTCCGGCGTGGTCGGGAATGCGTTACAACGCATCAAAACGATCGGAAAAGAGTCGGAGAGCACCGTGGAAGCTCGAGGGTACTGAAAATGGCCGCCAAACCCCATGAAAAGGTCGGCAACCTAGAGCTCCACAGTGACCCGAGCTATTATTCTATGGCGGTCCAAAAAACAACCAGAACCCGGCCATTTCTGGGTCATATCCCTTGATTCTTGGTCGAGGAGGGCTGCTAGGGAGTGAGGAAGGTGTGTGTAGGCTCATCCGAGCTGGGTTGGACGGTGCAGCTAGAACTTCGGGTTAGACCGACCCCTACCCGGGTGCATTAGTTCTCGGGATTCTTAGGAATTCTCCACGCTCGGTCTATCAATGGCTATGAGGGTTGTGGCTACAGGATCTGGAGACTAAGGCGCACCTTTTTCGTGTAGAGGTCAGGCGGTGAAACTGGCCGTGGCGTGCTGTCCACAGGGAGCAATCCTCGGCTTTCCGCTGGTGGCCTGAGTTCTCAGTGGCGATCGTCGATTTTTGGCCGAATGAGGTGCTAACGCCGCGAGGTGGTGGGGCGGTTTGCTAGAGCACACGCTGGTGCTCCTTTTTTTGTGTTGGCGGCTCGGGCAAAGGCCGAGCAGGCGCCGGCGTACAGTGGGAGGCGGAGGAGCGGTGCCGCTGGCCGAACAGAGCCGGGGCTGTGCTGTTTTGCAGAGAAGCATGCGTACGGCTCGGTGGCGTGGGGAGGGGGTCATGTAGAGGAGGGGGGCCAGCTGTCTCTCGGCTGCCAGCGCGAGCGAAGAGAACCAGGAGGTGGCTGCTCGGCCGGTGGCGCGCGCGCGGCAGCTGGCTGCGCTCGGTTGACTGAGAAAACAGAGAGAAAGACTTGAGGGCTAAGTCTATTCCACCCAATGACATGTGGGCCCCACTGGTCAGTGCTCCCCCATCCCTCAAAAGATCTCCAAAATTTTGGCAAATGAGTAATTCAAATGTTTGAAGTCTCAAACTGAGCTACATTTGTATGATTGGAGAAGTTTCCCTCAAATTCAAATGTATATTTTAATTCTTGGCATATTTGGATCCTTTTTGGAAAAAAATGGGTAGCAAATCATTTCAAAAATTATTGAAACTTTGCCTCCCCACTAATTTGGACCTGAGGACTCCAATTATGCACTTTGATCCTTGTTTTAGCTGCTGCAACCATGAGTTTGAATGCAACAGTTTTGAATCACCCTCTCATGTGTGATCATATGTGTAGAAAGTTTGAACTAATACCCTTTTTGATGGAGGTTACTTACTCTTCACAATTCTTCACAAGATATTCACCACAAAAACTGCAGTGTTGTGAGGTGAAGAAAAGTTTTTGCATGTCCCTTTTCTTGGGCTTTTACAGTTCCCAAGTCTTCCCTCGCTTCTAGGGCCTAAAATCGTGTGCTGAACACGATGGAAACCTTTTCCCCAACCGGCAGTGGCTCTAACCTGACCGGCGACGGTGTGGCGGCTCAGGATCATTTCGGCGATGTCGCCCGACTCTTCTAACCCGCCAAAGCCTCGGTGGGAGGGCTCTGCAGCACCGGGGGATCCCAGGGGAGGTCGACATGGCCATGCAAAGGCTCGGGGAAGGCTCTAACCATGGTTGCACCGTGAACCCGATCCTCCCCGCCTCGGTCACCGTTACAAAACCGTGAAATACCCCCCCCCTACGTGCAGTTTCAAGCTAGGGATGTGAAGGGCTAATGATCGCCGACGAGTGGCGGTCCTGTGTGCAATATTTCATGACCTAAGAATGAGAATAGAGATCGAATTTGAGGTTACCGTACCGAAAGGTCGGTTTGTGCCCGCCGGAGGAAAATTCCCGAATTCGCTCTCAGTCGTCCACGGCATGTCTTGAGCTTCGGAGGTGAGCACCACCGGGTCCTAGCGCATCCGAGGGTGCCCTTGCTCAAGCATGAAAGGCCCTATGCAGTGCTGTCCACGTGAGGCCTCTCCGTCGATTCTCAGCCGGCCACCACGGAAGCACGGAGTTCTCGGTATAGGAGCTGAACACCGATCAGTGGCACGTCGAGGAGAGAGAGGGTGAGGCCCTGGTTCCATTTTGCTACTCTCCTGCCTTTGTTCATGCTAGCTAGAGCCGGCTGCCAATCGATCGGGGATGGCGGTGGTGGTTCTGTTCCTGTGCGCGAGAGGAGAAAAGAACCGGGCGGTCTCTCGGGGTTGTGGCACGGGAACACAGGCTGAGGTGATAAGCAACGAGAGCCAACTCGCCAGCGCGAAGAAAACGAGCAGGAGGTGACTCGGAGCTGCTCCCGTGGTGTCGTCCGTTGGAGTCTCGGTTCCTTCGAGTGGAAACAGAAGAGAACCGACTCAATTCAGATATTTGGTGCATATGACAAGTGGGCCCCACATTCCCCCTTATCCCCTCTCAACAGCTCTCACAAATATCTCCTCACTTTGGTAAATGCTGGGTATCAAATGGTGGGAATTCAAATCTGAATTGTGTGTGGATATTTGGACAAGTTTCATCCAAATTCAAATGTATATTTGAATTCTTTGCACATTTAAGTCCATTTGGAAAATGGATAGCAAATATCCTCAAAAATTCATGAGACTTTGCCTACCCACTAATTTGGACCTAAGGAATTCAAATATAAACTCTGATCTTTGATTTGGCTGCTGCAAATGAGATTTTTAATACAACAGTTTGAAATTCATTGTGTTACTCTCATTTGAATTTTAAGTGGAACAATTTGTTCTCAAAATCTGACTTTAGCTTTCTCACACATATGGGAACTTCCCACCTTGGTTTTTGATCCCTATTGGGTTCCAAGTTTTCAAATAATGATTTGAACTTGCGTGAAGAGAGCTCCCATGTGTATTATCATATGTGAAAAAGTTTAAACAAATCCCATTTTTCATACATGGGAAACCAACTTGGTGCAACAAGAGTTTCTGTGTATGCATATTTTGGGACCTTTACAGCATTATAGTAGCTAACGGGGTTTTTGTAAGGGCCTCAGTTTTTGACACATATTGGAAGTGTTCATCACCATACACACACACCTCATTTGAGGAAAGATGATGAACACAAATGAAGAGCAAGTTACCACCACCAACATGCTCATTAGAGAACAAACTCACATATTGCAAAAGTGGTATTTCCCACATGTAATATAGAGGGGCTGGACATATGAAATCTCCTACACATTGCTAAGGATGTCCATGCCAAGTTTCACCCAAATTCAAAACCTTTTTGTGGTCATTTTGGGTATAGTTAGGAAGAGGGCAGTTTGAAACCATATTCAAATTCAAACTGTTTTTATCCCATGAATTCAAAAGTGGGAGGCATATTCTTATTCAGCACATTTTTGTGAGCTCACACACCAATTTTCACTCCATTTGGAGTTCATCTTGACATGATCTAAGTGGGGCAAATTCAAACTTTACTTGAATTTCAAACTGCACTTGTACTGAAATTCATTCTAACCAAACCCCATTTGAATTCTAACCAATTCAAATGGCTCATGGGTGAATAATTTAAATCACCATGGGTATTTTAGAACTCACTGTTTACAACAGTGATTAGAAGTAAATTTCAGAGGTTAAAATTGGAAGTGGGACCCACATGTCAGCCACTGAAGGAGATCAACCGAGTGGACTTTCAGTACTCGGGTCCCCGAGCTTCTCCCGAGAGCGCCACCGAGGGGAGGCCGCCGCGCCACCACCTGCTTGCCACCCACGGTCGCTGAACCGACTCCCGGGACCCTTATCTAGGCGTCCGAGCAGCCGCCGGTGCTCCCCATCCCTACCCTGACGCGCTCTCGCCCAACAGATTGAAACTCCTCGCCGCCCAAGTGATCTTTCGGTCCCTCATCGCCCGGCCGATCCAGTGACCCTCTCGGCGATCTGAGACCAGCACCGGGTGCGCCAAGCCACCTACAACACCTTCGCATCGGTTCCAGACCCTGCGCAGCCTTCCCCGAGCTCCACCGCGGTGATCCTTCCTCTGCCGGTTCTGCTCGAGCCGCCGCTGCGGGAACCGCCCTTCCGGCCACCACAGCCCACCGTTCACGAAGCTGTGAACAGCAAAGAGGTTCGCCTTCAACCCCTCTTTCTTTTCCGCAAGCTCCGGCGGTGTGACAAGCGCTGCTCAAGCCGGAATTTCATGTTTTCACGGCGGTGTGCAAAAGTGAGGTTTGCACCGATCCGAGAAATTCGTAAGCCACACTGCATCATTCGTCCTCTCATGGAGAGGATCACTTCTAGTAGCCAGTGCGGGTCCATAGGAGCAGGAACCACGAAGAACCGTGGAGAGAAACCGCTGTTCTTTGAGTTTTAGTGGAAATCCTGATTTCTGGCCTAGGTCACACGGTGACAGCCCAACACAGCCCTTCCCGAGCTCCGTAGAGCTCATGTCGACCTTTCCTATGGTCCACTGGTGCTAGGGAGGACGGGCAACACGGCCGAAGTTCTCCCGAGGCTGCTGCTCGTCGCCGACCATGTGGCGGCCATTTTCATGGCGAGCTGACCCGAGAATCCTGTTCCCCGAGTGGAAATAGGCAGAGGCAGCCAAAATCGTGAAGTTTGGAGCTTTACAGAAGCCGATGGCGAGCTCTCCGGCGAGATACCCCGGCGGCAGAGCGCGGGCGTCGGGAGGTTGAAGAAGGGGGTGGACCCCAGCTGTCAGCGACCGATATTTTAAATCGGGATCGGGCTGCGGCCGGGATCTGTTGTGCTGGCGCGCAAAAACCTTGTGGGCCGCGGTGTGCTGTCGCCTCGGAGCTCAACACGTGTCCCTGCGGGCCCCGGCAGATTTAAACTTTTCCCCCGATTTTCAGATTTCCTTCAAACTTCAAATCCTCATAACATTGGCTAGGAAGCTCCAAATCGAGTGAACCAAATTTTGTTGGATTCAGCTCTCTGAGCACTTTCCAGCAAATCAAGTTTCACTTCATGAAAATCCTTATTTCTCCATAATTAATTCCTCAAATTTAAACTATTTGGAATTTTAACTGGAGAATCCTTTGGAGGAAAATCCTGAAATTTTGCTGGGATGTTCACCAAAATATCCCTGAACTACAATAAAAATTTCAGATCCATTTGAGCTCATTTGATCCACCTAATGGTGTGATTAGTGAAACTGTTCCAGAGAAAATAGAAAATGTCCAGAAACATTTTCAGAATTTTCTCTGAAATTGTTTAGCTCATATCTTTAGCTAAGAACCTTCAAATTAAGTGAGACCAACTCCATTAGAACCCTCTGAAAATCTAGTTTTCAGAAAGACATAGTTTGTTTCATGGAAATCCTTAGAACACCCTAAAATCCTTCAATTAAGGTCAAGTACATAATTAATTGTGGAGGGCTCAAATGAGCTTTCCTGCAACTAAAACTTGACCACATGTCTGTTTAGGTCGTAACCAAGCCCCAGTAAAAGTTTCACAGTCATTGGGTCTGTCTAGTGAGAGTTATAGACTTGACTACTTCAAACTTAATATACAAATGCATTTAAATTAATACATGTACTGCTTCTATCATGTAGTCGCTAAGGTCAAGGAGGAACCCGAAGTCCTAGACTTTGTTACTCTGGAGGAGCAGCTAGCCTACGACCAAGAGCAGCAAGGCAAGCTCCGGTTTGCATTAACCTTTTTACAAATTTTTATTGTTTTGAGCACTTACTTGAGTACCATTAATACTTGCATTAGAGTCTTGTTTGAAAATCCAATTGCATAGCCAAGAAAACCATGGGTTGGGTTTAGGATTGCAAACCCCGTTAGCTACTGCAATGCTAAGGTAGTGTAGGATTTGGTACAAATCGAGTAGTTGGAACTACTCGCAAGCATAGGCTAGAGGCACTCGACTCGGGTAGAGATAGCACATAATACATATGGCAAGAAAAATGAGACCGAGCGGAGAGTAAGGGCAGCAGGACTTTGGGGCCTGTGTGCTATAGCTCCGCTTGTGTTGATTGAGGACCGAGCCGTGTGCGGGCCTGTTGAACAAGCTAGAACAGTACCGGAGACCTACCGGCTATATGGGAACCGGGAAACTGATGTAACTCGGGTAGCTGGGTATTGAGGCATTGCTCGTTGTACAGACGGTAGGTTGAGAGCTTGAGGTGTAAATTGGCTGGCGGCACGGAGATGCGCGTGGGGTCGTATCAGTTTTCAATCCTAATCCCAACCAATGGCTTTCTTGGCTACGCATTTGGGTTTCAATGAAGACTCTAATGCAAGAAGTCATTGGTACTCAAAGAAAGTTCTCAAAACAGTAAAAATTTGTAAAATGGTTAATGCAAACCAGAGCTTGCCTTGCTGCTCTTGGTCGTAGGCTAGCTGCTCTTCCGGAGTAATGAAGTCTAAGACTTCAGGTTCCTCCTCGACCTTAGCAACTACATATGAGAAATATGAATATGTATCAATCATATGCATTTCAATTGAATTTAAACTTGTGAAGTTTATAAGTCTCCCTAGACAGACCCAATGACTCTGAAATTTCTATTGTGGTTTGATTATAACCTAGACAGAGACTTGGACAAGTTTTAGTTGCAGCAAAGCTCATTTGAGCCCTCCACAATTATGTACTTGACCTTACTTGGAGCTCTTTGGGTTTTCTAGGAATTTTCATGGAGCAAGCCATGACTTTCTGAAATCTAGATTTTCAGAGGGTTATAATGGAGTTGGTCTCACTTAATTTGAAGGTTACTAGCTAAAGGTATGAGCTAAACAATTTCAGAGAAATTCTGAAAATGTTTCTGGACATTTTGTATTTTCTCTGGAACAGTTTTATTAATCACACCATTAGGTGTATCAAATGAGCTCAGATGGATCTGAAATGTTTTTGGTAGCTTAGAGATATTTTGTTGAACATCCTAGCAAAATTTCAGAATTTTCCTTTAAAGGGTTCTCCAGTTAAAATTCTAAACATTTTAAATTTTGAAGAATTAATTCTGGAGAATTAAGGATTTTCATGAAGTGAAACTTGATTTACTATAAAGTACTCATAGAGATGAATCCAACAGAATTTGGTTCACTTGATTTGGAGTTTCCTAGCCAAAGTTATGAGGATTTGAAGTTTGAATGAAATCTGCAAATCGGGAAAATGTTTAAATCTGCCGGTGGGACCACGGTTACACGTGTTGGGCGCTGAGGCGATGGCACACCGGGGTCCACGGAATTTTTGCATGCCAGCACACTGGATCCGATCCGCAGACTGATCCCAAATTTAAAATCCGAGCCGCTGAAGCATGGGCCACCCGACTTCGTCTACCTCCCGAAGCTCCCTCGCGCGCGCGCCGCCTCCCTTTGCTGGAGCAGAACCGCAGCTCGCCGGATTGCCGCTGCCGGCCACCGCACGGTCTGAAACTCGCTGCCAGGGGGTTATCGATGTCGAGGGACACGTCTGTGGGATTAGTGCGAGCTGTCAGTGACCGGAATTACCCCGGCGACGTGCGGCGGCCTCGGTTGAGGTTCGGTGCCGTCGGCCGTGGGTTCTAACCGCCAAGACCTCGAACAAACAGCTCTACAGCACCAGTGCACCTCTAGGAAGATCGACAAGGCCTCAAAGATGTTCAAACATGGCGGCAAGTTGGTCAACAACGTGTGACCGATCGTGCCCGCCATGAATGCCCTTGATTGAGCTCAAAATCCGTCACTCCTAGCCGGTTTCATACAACGGATACTAAAAGGAAAATGATCGCCGGATAGTCCAGCGTTTATGTGCAAGATTTGATAACCAAAGAAAGATCAGAGAGCGGAAATTCGAGGAAACCGTACCATAAGCTCGGTTTGAGGTCGCCAGAGCAAAATCTGGAAATTCGCGGTGGATGCTTCACGGTTTGATCAAGAATTGGAGGAGAGCAGCACGGTGGCAGCGCGCTTCCGTTGCCGCTCTTGCTGGCCCATGAAAGCCCCTGTGGAATGCTGTCCACGAGTGCCCGACCTTCGGCTGAGGTTAGGTCGCCGCTGTGGCGATCGTTCTCGGGCAAGGGAGGCGGGAGCTCGGGGTTTTTGGCGTCGGGGAAGTGGAGATTGACCTCAGGGTGCTGCCTAGCCGCTCGGGGGAGGAGAGGGCGCGATGTTTTCGCGGTTT
Source organism: Neostapfia colusana (assembly GCA_030760725.1). Taxonomy (NCBI): domain Eukaryota; kingdom Viridiplantae; phylum Streptophyta; class Magnoliopsida; order Poales; family Poaceae; genus Neostapfia; species Neostapfia colusana. The sequence continues at coordinate 24,377,818 of JASWHV010000008.1, read as the reverse complement.
CTCGATCGAACAGAGAGGCGGAAGGCAGAGGAGCTCGGTGTTTGCATGGGAGAAGAAATCGAGCGATGGTCGCTTCGGTGGAGCCCGTGGAGCGCCTTAAGAAGACCCCGGAACCAACCCTGGGCTCGCGCGTGGAGGCGTGAAGCAGCTGGTGGCGCCGGCTCCCCTCGGTGGCGCACGAGCAGCCTTCGGTGGCGTTGAACAGACAGAGGCAAAGTCCACTGCTTCGGGTGCAAGTTTTGAGCAGTCACTCTATGACAGGTGGGTCCCACCTCCATTTTAACCTCTGAGATTAACTCCCTCTTACTGTTGTAAACCGTAATCCCCACAATACCCATGGTGATTTGAATTATCTACCCCTGAGCCATTTGAATGGGTTAGAATTCAAATTGGGTTTTGTTTGTCTAAATTTCAGCACATGTTCAGTTTGAAATTCAAATAAGGTTTGAATTTGCTAAACTTAGCTCATGAAAAGATCAACTCCAAATGGAGTGAAAATTGGTGTGTGAGCTAACAAAAATGTGCTTAGTAAAAATATGCCTCCCACTTTTGAATTCATGGGATGAAAACAGTTTGAATTTAAATTTGAGTTCAAACCACCCTCTTTCTAGCTATACCCAAAAAGGACCTCAAAAAGGTTTTGAATTTGGGTGAAACTTGGCATGGAAATTCCTAGCAAGGTGTAGGAGTTTTCCAAATGTCCAGCCCCTATATGATGTATGTGGTAAATGCCACTTTTGCATTTTGTGAGTTTATCCTCTAGTGAGCATGTTGATGGTGGTTACTTGCTCTTCAAATGTGTTCATCAACTTTCTTCAAATGAGGTGTGTGTGTGTGTGTGGTGATGAACACTTTGAGTATGTGTCAAAAACTGAGGCCTTTACATCCACACTACTTGATGACGAAAAATATTTATTTAAAGCACCTTTCTGTGATTCAATAAGCTGATTCTCACGTTTTCTTTTATTCCTTTTCGCAGCACTGGATGGATATTTTTTAGGCAACATTGTAACACCTATAATTATAAACAAATAAACGATACAAAATACTCACAAATATAGTTCAGAGATTTCCGAATTGAAATCAAATTATTTTACCTCGTGGGTGCAGCGCAGGCCTGCTGTGAGGGCCCGTCGTCCCGGTTCACGGGGACGGGGCACCTCGCTCGGGAATCGCATTGGGTGATGCCGTGCGATGCGGCACCCAACATCACACATAATAAAGCATCATATCACATAAATCAAGCGGAAGCTTACAAAGTGTAAATTTTACAAATACTTCTCAAAATATTCTACAGCGTAAGACTATTACAACTCACGTCTCATACCTATGCTAAGCAACAGAGAAGGTGTCCAGCCCGCGGACCCTTCTCGCTAGCAACACTATCACAATAGCAGCGGCAGGGGTTGCCATGAGTTCCCACTCGGAGAGCTCCGAGTCTCATCGGTCACCCGTACATATCAGCGTACAGTTATTACCTGCAAAACAACTTATGTAGTATCTGTGAGCATGAAGCTCAGCAAGACTTAACCCTCTCCCTAGTCATGAAACTCTACATGATGACAATAGAGGGCTGAATATAGCAGTCTGCACAAATGATTCTCTTGAGCTAAGGAGAGTGCTTACTTCCAGTTTTAAGCAACTTTTATAGCCCTCGCGCAATTTACATCGAGACTCCACGATCAAACAAGAAACGCTTCATCTCGATTTCACTTGCTCGAAGTGAAAGGAACTTTAGTGAGCTACCCTAGACTCATACAGACCTTGCGCCATTACCGGTTGATACTCCACAATCAAACAAGAAACGCTTTGCTTCGACGCTACTAGCCCAAGGTAGAAAATAAATTTAGTGAAAATGTTAATTATTCCTCATCTCCATTATGAGGATTACTCACAAAGCATATTAAACATTTTACCAGTTTATTACTACGTCACGACTCAGTGTACAAGTATGCTCACTACCTCAAGCGACGGTGATTGCAATCAAAAATACCCGGCTGACATGACACGTACGCCCGTACTCGACGTTGCACACAGCAACCATCACTGACGTCGTACATGGCAACCTTTCACACGACACCCAAATGTCGAACCGGTCCCACCGACTGGGATTAAGTCTCTCTATGGCAAACCCTCGTAGAGCCGACTTCTCTATCCTTTCAGCATCGGCATCAGACGGTGAGGTATGCCTCGACACCCAGGTTAACATGTTACATCGGTTTCCTGGGTCCCATATTGCCAGTATGCATCCGGTACACATCTCAAACTTGTCTCACAGGGCCACACACGAGAACGGGCCTTAATCGACTCAGACATAGACTAGGTTCATAGGACCACGTCCTTGAGCCTTCCATCCACTGCCCGGTCTCCATTCCCCACTATGAGGATCAATTCCCAACTCTTCCGATTGATCCCCCTTAATCCCGGTTCACGAGTAGGAAACTGCCTACTCGAGTTATGCCTCTTTTAATACACTTTTGTTAACTTGAGATCAGCAGTTATAATTAATTTATAACCTATTCTTCATTATAGTCCAGGGTTATCTGGGTCATGCATTTGGGGTTTCATACCATCTATACTTAATGCAATAAATAAAATGCTAGACATTATCAAGTGAATACAAATGAAAGCTTATAAGTTTTTATGCAAACCGGGGCTTGCCTTTGTTTTGCAGGGGACTAATATATGTAACCCAGTTAGTGAAGACCACTTGGCTTGATCTCTTGCCTCCCTCCTTTGATCTCTACTCCAATGACTTCAAGTTCTTCACGTAGATGCTACACGTAATGAATATGCACATATGTTTAATTGTAAATACTTTGCTATAAGTTCTAATAACAAGTTTTCAAAACTGCAACTCTGTTTAAGAATTTAAAATGACATGGGAGCTAGTACTTTGGGTTTGTGTCTAAGCAACATGATTAAGTGCTAAGTGTTTTCTCCCTCTTCTATATTGATCACCTTAAAAGGTTAAACAGAACAGGGGTGATCCAAAGCTCCAATGGAGCTGAGAATTTTCATGTGGGTTCCTTGTCACAAGAAATTCCTCTGGACCAAAAATTAGCACTTTTCATTGAGTGGTTTGTTCAGAACAATTTCCTAAGCAATTAAGCAAAGAGGAATTAATTCTGAGGTGACACCCATGTTCATGACAAACTTAGTGAACTACAATTTCAATTATAGTTCATATAGTTTGCATGAATTTTTCTAGGATTTTTGTAGCTAATATTTGCCCAGAACTGAATGTCAAAGTTTTGAAAATTCTCTGAAAATGTTTCTGTATTCAATTGAACACAGCAACTTAAATTCTGAATTGCCCTGATAAAATCAACTCCAATTGAGCTGAAATGTTTACAGGGGTTCACTAAAATCCTAGGGAATATTCTGGCAAAATTTGAGGATTTTTGGATTAACCAAACTCCCTCTAAAATTTTCCAGAAATAAATAATGAGTTTCATACAAATTGGGTTTCATATTTGGATAGTACTATATTAGAGGAATCCATCAAAATTTGTTTCACAATTTTTGGATTCTCCTACACAAAGTTGTGGCCTTCCAAAATTTAAACTAGAAACTGAAATGCCCAAAATGTTTAAATGCCTGACAGTGGGTCCCACCCGGCAGACCTTCTTCCTCCTCGCGCCAAACAGGGGCCGCGGCAGCGCCCTCCGGCGAGCATCGCCGGAACCACCTTCCCGGCCATCCCCCGATCTCAGACTCGCCGCCCCACCCTAACTCACGACGCTGAACTCGGCTCGGTTGTCGCCGGCGGCCGTAGATCGCCGGAACAGGGTGCCCGATGGTGACAGCGGCCGTTAGGGTTCCGGCATGGTCGGGAATGTGCTACACCGCATCAAAACGGTTGGTAAACGATCGGATACCACCATGGGAGCTCGAGGGTGTTGGAAATGGGCGCCAAACCTCGTGAAAAGGCCGGCAGCATAGAGCTCCACGGTGACCCGAGCTGTTTTTCCCTGGCGGCCCGAAAAACGGCTATAACTCGGTCGATCCTAGATGTTTTCGCTTGGTTCTTCTTCGAGGATGACCGCTAAGGGGTGTAGAGGCTGTATGCAAGCTCGCCCGAGCTTAGTTGGCCTGTGCCGCTAGAATTTTGTGGTAGACCGACCCCTACCCGTATGCACCATGTTTCAGGAATTTCAGAAATTCTCCCTACTCAGTTGATCGCTTGCTATGCGGTTTGCAGCTACACGAGATAGGGATCATGGCGCACCTTTTTCGTGTTGAGGAGGGATGGTGAAAATGGCCGTGGTGTGCTGTCCAAGGGGCCGTCCTCGGTTTCCCGCCGGTGAGCCTCGGTTCTCGGCGGCGATCGTCAAATTGTGGCCAAACGAAGCGACAACGCCGCGAAGTAGCGAGGTGGGTAGCTAGAGCACGTGTTGGTGCTTACTTTTTGTGTTGGTGGCTCGAGCAAAGGCCGAGCAGGCGCCGGTGTGCGGTGGAGAGTTGAGGAGCGGCGCCGATGAGGGAAAACCGAGCGCGGTGCGGCTGCTGATCGTGAGGAGGAAAGCAAACACGCTTGGCTCAGCTGTGTGGGGAGTGGATTACGTAGAGGAGGGGTGAGATGCTGCTCAGTTACCAGCGCGATAGGGAGGAGCAGGAGCTGTCGTCCGGTGCTTCTCGGTGGCACACGGTGGGAACCGAGGTTGCTTCCTGTGGAGGAAGGAAAACAGAGACCAATTACTAGGATATTTCTCCATTTAACCACCTCTATGAAATGTGGGCCCCACTGTACCTTCTTATCCACTCTCATTTTTCTCACAAAACTTGGCAAGTGACCAATTCAAATGTTTGGAGTTTAAAACCTGAGCTGCATTTGGATAGTTGGACAAATTCCATTCAAATTCAAATGCATGTTTGAATTATTTTGCACATTTAAATCCCTTTTGGATAAATGGCTAGCAAACCTTTCAAAAATAAATGAAACTTTGCATACCCACTAATTTGGACCTAAGGAATCCAAATATGCAATTTGATTCTTGTGTTAGCTGCTGCAAACAAGAGTTCGAACACAACAGTTTTGAATTACCCTTGGGCCCTCCCCTCATTTGAAATTTGAGTTGAACACTCAGTTTAACTTCTGATTTTTAAACCCTTCCATTGCACTTGAGTACTTCAACTCTGTGGTCTTAATCCACCTAGGGTCCAAACATGCAAATGGCTCTAAGTGGGTCTTAGAACAACCTCTCATGTGTTATCGTATGTATAAAAGTTTGAACCAATCCCCTTTTTCATACCCATGACACCAATATTTGTGCAAACTCATGTTTCTTTGTATTCATACTTTTGGGGCCTTTACACCTGCCTAAGCCTAATCTTCCTTGCGGGTACCGGAACGTCTTCCGTCTTCGTGGCCGCGTTCGGCAACGCCGGCACCGGCGAGACGTGGGACCTGTACCGGGCCGTGATACTGTAGATCCTGTCAGTACGTCACCGGAAGACCTGGGCCCTGTACGACGGCAGACGGCTTCGTGAATCGTGATCAACTGATCGGTGGCAGCCCGAATGAGTAACGACGCGTACGGCGATCGGCGAGTCGGCGACAACGATTTGATGCTGCGGCTGTGCTGGCTGATCCAGGCCCTCCACGCGCTGCGGAAGCTTATATACTAACAAAAATTTTGGGCTCCCGTGTGGCCTGGGCCCTAGGTGGTCGCCCCTCCCACCTAGTTCCAGAGCCCGCCCTGGGCCTGCCACGGACCCCTGCCTCCCCCTGACCACCTTCAATGCAAAAGTAATGGGCGCCTATGCAAGTGTCTGATGAGTGCCGAAAGCTGTCCTGCTTGACGCGGGATGGGACATTTCGACCGGGACTCTTGAAAACGACCCAACACCAACAAGACAGGAAACAAGCACAACCGGTCGCTCATTGTAAAAGCCTACTTGGACTATAAAAAGAGCGACTCTAGGCCGGGAACATGGATGCTTACAGACGAACATAGTAGTCAGAAGGACATACACACCATTGTAATACAATTCAATCCACTCGATACAATCACCAAGCAGGACGTAGTGCTATTAGCATACGGGCGGTCCGAACATGCTAAACCACTGTACACTATTCGTGTTCCTAATCGCTTCATAGTTTTTTCTCTTGAATGCAAGTTAGCTGGTTACACCCCCCGCCCCCCCCCCCCCCCCCGCTGAACTCTCAAGGGGTGATTCGACATGTCTCCCATATCTCGACCATGGACGTTGACAACTGTGACCCTCTAGATAAGCTGTAGTATTTCTTCCATATCTCCTAACTTTGATGTCTGTTTGGGGTGATCTGCATATTGATGAAAAGCTTCTAAAATTATCCATAATTTTTCTTTTAGTCCCATCTCTTGATTTGGCTTGTAGCAAACATCATATTCACCATAATGTCATGTGATCACCACCATAATATCAGACGAGTCCAAATTGTACTGCTTCTTGCTTTGACCATAAATTTTCACTCTAAATTTCAATTTTATTGATCTTATATTTGTTAGAAAGCTTGTGACATCTGAAAAAATTGCCACTATCATGATCTCAAAACCCCTTGATTAGTTCTCAAATGCTTCAGACAAGTTTAATGAACTTTTCTCTTTTCTTGGTTTTGGAACTTCGTCAACTTCGGCCTTACTTTCGTCTTCAAAATGGTTGTAGAGGCGTGATCATGGTTGATGGCATGATTACTAATTGTATCCCATTTGCTTCATTGAAATCCCAATGAAACAAAATGCAACGGAGCCATGTGCAAACAGGGTGGTTAATATTTGGGTTGGGAATCTTTGTTGCTATCCTTCAAAACAAACTCATAATGGTTGTCCGCTAGATTAATGCACTCACTCAGGCAACCTTGCTGAATTGATCACCTTAAATCGCTCATCTTTCAAAACAAACGGCTACGATCTAGCTACAATGCGAAACATGAATAGTGAAAATCCCACAATCCCTACCTCTTCACGTGTTTCCCATAAAATATACTATGAATCCATTGCACCACACGTTTTATAAAGCTAGAGGATCTCAAAGGTCCACTATAAAAGGGGGTACATATTCTTCCTCCTTTCTTCCCCGCTCATTTATGAACTCAAGCCTTCTTATCCACTTGCCACCTAAACTCTTTTCTTGCTTAGGTAGCATCTAAGCGGATAAGAACTTTCACCGCTAAGCTTTTCCTTGCTTCGTACATGACCCCAAATGAGAACACCAAGCATGCTGCCAGCCCTGCTTCTCCTCTCGGTGCTATAAAAGGGTTTTCCTTGAAGAAACGTCACAGTTGGGAGAAATCCACTGTGATATAGAAGATTCTCCAGCCTCTTCAGAATGAAGGCCTCGTCTCGGCAAAGGACGGTTATTGTTGCCTCCCTTTGATGAAGACCAGCCTGGATCCTCACTTGGAAGAGAGTGTAACCCTGATGCTTTTCTTGGAGCGGGGGCTCACCCTCCCCATTAGTGAATTTTTGTATGGACTTCTATATGTCTGGGAAGTGCAACTTCACCACTTGACCTCCAACTTAGATTGGCCAAAATACCCTCGGAAGATAGCCTTTTCGGCCTCCGAAGTTTCACAAAGAATTTTACAGAATCTTCTTGATTTTCTATAGGCCACATAATACGTTCAATTGAGCTGAAAATTTGTGTGTTTCTTATATTTGTTCTACTGAGTAAAGAAAAAATTTCAAAAAAATATATTACAAAAGAAAAGATTGTGAAGAGCACACATATTAAAGCAATTGGCCTAGTCTATACACTTGTGGTGCTGTGATTGTTGGTCATATCATTCTTCTTTCTTTTCCTTACTACATCCTTGTGTTGTGCTAGGCCTAGAATACTTGTTTAACTAGCAACAGTTTCCTACACTGAATATTTATTCAACTTTGTTTAGCTGTTAATGATTTCTACTAATTAGCCACCATATTTTGCCATCCCAGCTCCACATTTCCTCTTGAGCAAAACAGGTACCTTTGCAATCACACCATGCTTCATTGGTTTATCTCACCGTCCACACCACCTGCTGTGTTGGTAAAGAACAATTGTAAAAGCGTGGTAAGGCACTTCAGATAGAGGCCACTTTTCCACATTAACACTGCCCTTTCTAGTTGATAGTGATAACACTTTATGTTATTGTTGTTTATTTTGTTTCACCACTAACCATGTCAGGGAACAACAACGAGGAGAACAACAACAAGGAGAGTGATTGTGTTTCACATGCAGACCTTCGTGACATGATGCGTACAACAGAGAATACACTAGTGAACTTGACTCGCCAAGTCGCCGACCTTGCTATTCGGATAGATAATATGGAGGCGTGATGGCCTCCCGTTCAAGCACGTGACGATGATGCTTTCTACGTGGAAGACTTTGTTGACCATCCACGACGTCCATTTCAGCATCGAGGTATGGTAGGTAATAATTGTTACAATTACACTGATCGTTATAACAATTATAATTGCCCTCCTGATGATCCTTTTGATAAAAGTGAAATTTACTATACCCTCTTTTTATGGTGCTTATTATGCTGAGGCTTATCTTGATTGGGAGATGATAGTAGAGCAAAAAATTTAATGCCCATCTTGTTCCTGAACAACATAGAGTTCGTCAAGCCAATAGTGAGTTTAAGGATTTTGCTATCATAAGGTGGAATGAAATTGTTAAAACTAGAACTGATCCTCCCACATGGGAGAGATTAAAAGATGCTGTGTGTTCGATTTGTCCCTCCTTTTTTTCAGCACGACCTTCAAAAAAATTGCAACGATTTGAGCAAGGTAACATGTCCGTAGAGGAGTGTTATCAAGAGTTACAGAAAGGTATGTTGCGCTGTGGGGTAGTAGAGGAAATGGATGATAAAACAGCTCGTATTATTGGGGGTTGAGACGTGATATTCAGGACATTGTTGATTACAAGGAATATGATACTGTTAACAGATTATTTCAGCTTGCTATGTTGACAGAAAAAGAATTGCAGGGACGCCAACAACAGCAACATCCCACAAGGAGCACCTTCACGCCTCATTCAACGTCTACACCACCCAAAACAGCACCATCTTTGAGTTTTCGTGCAGCCACTACGCCATCAAATGGCGGCCAACGATCAACACCTGCTGCTGCGCCTCCTCGCGTGCTGGACGGTGGAAAGATGACACCGTTCAAGCCTACGTCTTCAAGCAAGCGAGCATACATAGCACGCAATGATGGCAGGTATGATAGTACTTTGGATGTTGAAGATGAATGTTCTCTTGCTCCTAACATTGCAGGCACAAATGATGACCAATATAGCTCCGGTGAAGAGGTACTTGGTAGAGAAGCAACAGAGAATTATAGGAGCATCATTGTGCAGTGTGCTATGAGCTCCAAAGTGGAGGTCGACGACAAGCTATAACGACACAATCTCTTTCACATGTTCCTCGTCGTCAAGGATTGTCGCGTAGACACTATAATTGATGGAGGCAGCTGCAATAACTTGGTGAACATGGATGTCGTCAACAAACTAGGATTGACAACAAGAGCACACCCTCATCCATGTGAAATCCCAAAATTCTAGCAAGTGGAGCTGCCCAATCACACCTAGGAAAATGAGAGGGAATTTAAATTTTTGAATATAAAGGTGTGACTCCAAGTGCTAAATTAAACATGCAAAAATGTCCAAACATGGAGACTTAAATCCACAACTCGGTTCACCATACATCCAATAAAAGCCCGGCAAAATTTTCAGATCATTTGGAAAGGATTTCCTATTTGTTGCAATTAAAACGGGAGGCAATTCGAATTTGAATTCAAATTTCAGTTTCAAACGCCATCTTCACCGAAATCCAAATTTGAGTGCACTATTGTGTTCCTCATATTTCTTTTGGCCTATTCTCAAATTTTGATCAAAGTTGGAGTTTATTTGCTAATTCAAATGGAATTGGAAGGATAAGAGGGAGAGGAGCCGTGGACCCCACTGGGCAGTAACACAAGTGCAGTTCCACGCCATGCTCTGTTATGTTTTGGCCGAGCGCGCGCCACCGTGAAGGCAGCTGCCGGCGCGATCTGCCTGCCTAGGCGTTTCCACAATCGGTGGCCCGCTCTTATCTCCCCCACGCGAAGCAACAGCGAACCTCTTCTCTCTCAGCTCGTGCCGCCTCTCTGTTCCGCTCCAGCGCGTGAAGAACCAACCGCCGGCGCGCTCTCTGTTTTCCATCGTACACCGGTGCCCAATCACCGTTTGCTCGAGTGCTATATAGCAAAAGGGAGCGCCAAGACGTGCTCTAACTGCTCCCCATGCTACACCGAAGCATTTTTCGCTCTGTTGCTCGCAATTCAGCCGTCACCGCCGAGGACCGGGGAGAAACCGCCGGAACCTAGCTTTGGCTCATCATCGACAGCCCACTACGGCCACCCTCTCCTTCAACTTACTACACAAGAAAGGTGCGTCGTGTGGCGGACCGGGATCCGCTCATCCAGGATCGCAGAGGGTGGTGCCGCACGATGCGACACCTGACAGCACACGTTATAAGGACACAATATATTACATGGGAAAAACAAACTGAACTGTACAATCAGGTACAACTTCAGTACAAACTAGTATTTATTTTACACAGCGGAAGTCTACTCTGTACAACTCACGCCCGCCTATCTAGCAAAAGTTGGTTTCCCAGCCCTAGGGCAACCCACACTAGCTGCACGTCTCAGCTCAGCGCGGCGTGTACGGCTCCCACTCAGCAGTGGTCCCCGACGGAGGGTAACCCTCACCGGTGGACTCATACTCCGAGTCCGTGGGTGGCTCCTCACCTGAAAAATACTTAAGCAGCAACCGTGAGCATGATGGCTCAACAAGACTTAACCGACTCACCTAAGAATGGAACTCTACATGAGGGGTACCATAGACATAGAATAGTATTAATGCATCAATGGACACGCCTACAAGTGGATCCTTAGTTCATTTTTAGCCACAAGTTAACAGTTCGGAAATCTGAAATTTAGTAAGCAATATTTGGTGGCACACATGTAGCAATACAATTATATCATAACAGCAAGATTGAATCATAACATTTCATACACTAGTCTACGTTACGAAGCAGTGAATAAGCAGTACTCGTCACCACGAGGGACGGCGAATCGACTCGATATACACCTGCAGGGAAACCCAAAGAGCACGTCACGTACACCCACCCGTGGAGCTGCACAGCACGCTCACTCGATGTCGTACGAGACAACCTTTCACCTAACAGCCCAAACGTCGAACCGGTCACACCGAAACGAGCAGAAGGTTCCCCACACGGAGCATCTCTCTATGCCCGTTGGCAGATTTCCACCTTGCTGCCCTCAGCCTACACCTATAAATCAGTGCGTTATGCCTCAACGGCCGGAGGTTTAGGCTACACCGGTTTATCAGGGCCCATATATCCGATATGCCTTCGGTACATTCAATACTTGCTCAGCAGGGCCTCACACGGATCGGTCCTCAATCGACATGGGCAGGGCTGCACACACAAGACTTCCTCTTGCTGCGCCCTAGCCCCTGCCAAGTCTCATTTTCATTACTAAGGTGATGTCACATCACTCGAACCAATCCCGTGTGTCCCAAGCCTAACTCGCGAGTAGATTACAACTACTCGACTTGTACCTAAGTCCTATGAATCATTAAGCATAGCCCATCTATTTGAGGTCCTAGAAACTACCCTCACTCTTGGGGGAAAATTCTGGTTATGCAGTTGGGTATTGAACCATCCTTCACCTAATGCACATATACACTTCACACTACATATGTAAACAAAGTAAAACTTTATAAAAAGCTTAATGCAAACCAGGGCTTGCCTTGTTGCTGCTAGTCAGTAGTTAGTTCTTCTTCCGGAAGTAGGAAGTCGAGTACCTCCGGAGCTTCCTCGCCTTCAGCGACTACACGTTAATGAAATACTACATGTTAATGGATATGCACATAAGTTTATTGTAATGCTTCTGCTATTAGTTATAATAACCAGTTTCTAACAACTGGAACTATGTTCAAGAATTTAAAATGAAACTGGGACTAGTGGTTTGGGTTTGGACCTAAGCACATGCTTAAGTGCTAAGTGGTTATCCCCCTCTTCCCCATTGATCACCTCAAGTGGTTAAACAGAGCAGGTGTGATCCAGAGCTCCAATGGAGCTGAGAATTTTTGTGTGAGTTCCTTGTCACAAGACAACTCTATGGATCAAAATTTAGCACTTTTCATTGGGTGGTTTGTTCAAAATAATTCTTTTAGCAAATAAGCAAAGAAGAATTTATTCTGAGGTAACACCCCTGTTCATGCCCAACTTAGTGAACTAAAATTTCAATTATAGCTCATAGAGTTTGCATGAATTTTCCTAGAATTTTTGGAGCTAAGATTTGCCCAGAACTGAATTTCCAAGTTTTGGAAATTCTCTGAAAATGTCTCTGTATTCAAATGTACACAGCACCTTCAAATTTGAATTGCTCTGGTCAAATCAACTCCAAATGGTCTGAAATTTTTACAGGTATTCACTAACATCCTAAAGAACATTCTGGAAAAATTTGGGGGATTTTTGGATGAACCAAACCCCCTCTAAAATTCTTTTGCTGAAAATATTTAAAGAATTTTCCAGAATTACATAATGGGTTTCATACTAATTGGGTTTCCTATTTGGATTGTACTCTGTTAGAGGAATCCAACAAAATTTGTTTCATAATTTTTGGACTCTCCTACCCCAAGTTGTGGTCCTCCAAAGTGTAAACTGAAAACTGGAATTTTCAAAATGTTCAAATGCCTGCCAGTGGGTCCCACCTGGCAGGTCTTCCCCTTCCTCGCGCCAAACAGGGGCCCGCGGCGGCAACCTCCAGCGAGCGTCGCCGGAATGGCTTTCCCGGTCGCCTCCCGACCTCAGACTCGCCGCCCCCCCGTAATTCGTGGCGCTGAACTCGTCTGAGGTGTCGCCGGCGGCCGTAGATCGCCGGAAATAGGTGTGCGGTGGCGGCAGTGGCCGCTAGGGTTCCGGTGAGCTTGGAAATCATCTACACCGCATCAAAACGGTCGGGGATTACTCGGAGAGTACCGTGGCAGCTTGAGAACGTCGGAAATGGGCACCGAACCTCGTGAAAAGGCCGGGAGCATAGAGCTCCACGGTGACCCGAGACGATTTCTTCATTGCGGCACGAAAATTAGCTCTAACTCGGTCGTCCCTAGATGTTTTCACTCGGTTCTTCTTCGAGGATGATCGCCAAGAGGTGTAGAGGCTGTGTGCAAGCTCGCCCGAGCTTGGGTGGACGGTGCCGCTAGAATTTTGGGGTAGACCGACCCCTACACGTATGGACCATGTTTTGGGAACTTCGGAAATTCTCCCTACTCAGTGGATCTTTTGCTATGTGGTTTGCAGCAACACGAGCTAGGGATCATGGCACACCTTTTTCGTGTTGAGGAGTGCTGGTGAAAACGGCCGTGGCGTGCTATCCACGGGGGCCGTCCTCGGTTTCCCGCTGGTGAGATCTGTTCCTCGGCGCCAGTTGCTGAATTGCGCGCGCCACAAGCTAGGAGCTTCGGTGTTGTGGGGCTGGCGTGGTAGAGTATGCACGGGCGCTGCTTTTCGGTGCTGCTGGCACGAGCAACCGAGGCTCGGTTGGTGCCGGCGATCGGAAAAAGAAAGTGCGGCGGTGAGCTCCGGTTTTGTTCGGATGTGAGGGAAACAGCGAGCGCGCGATCAATGAGGAAGGCGACGTGCTGCTGTTTGCTCCTGGGGTAAAGATCAGGCCGAGGCAGCGGAGCCGGTAAGCTGGTCGCCAGCGCGTGAGAGGGAATCAGGAGGTGGCCTCCCGGGCGACGGCGTGCGCGGCAGCTGGCTGTGCGACCGAAGCTCTTCGGTTGACTGAGAAACAGAGGGAAAGACTTGGGGGTTAAGTCTATTCCACCCAATGACATGTGGGACCCACTTGTCAGTGCTCCCCCACCCCTCAAAAGATCTCCAAAACTTGGCAAGTGATGAATTCAAATGTTTGGAGTCTCAAACTGAGCTACATTTGTATGGTTGGACAAATTTCCCCCAAACTCAAATGTATATTTGAATTCTTTGCATATCTGGATCCTTTTTGGAAAAATGGGTAGCAAACCTTTTTCAAAAGTTATTGAAACTTTGCCTTCCCACTAATTTGGACCTAAGGAATCCAATTATGCACTTTGATTCTTGTGTTAGCTACTGCAACCAAGAGTTTGCATACAACAGTTTTGAATCACCATATTGTCCTTCCCTCATTTGAATTTTGAGTCGGACATTAGTTCAAATTCTGATTTTCAAACCCTCCCATTGCACTTGAGTACCTCAACTCAGTAGTCTTAATCCAACTAGGGTCCAAACATGTAAATGACTCTAAGTTGGTTTTTGAACATCCTCTCATGTGTTATCATATGTGTAGAAACCCTACTTTGTGAAGGTGTAGGCTTTCCCCTCTAATCGCTCTTTTGATGGAGGTTACTTGCCCTTAACAATTCTTCACAAGATGTTCACCACAAAACTGTGGTGTTGTGAGGTGACGAAAAGTTTTTGCAAGTCCTTTTTCTTGGGCTTTTACACGTCGGTAGCCCAATATAGTGTAGCTGCAAGCCTTTTGACAAACGATGCACTGTGTAGCATGAATTTTGGAAACTCCCGAACCCTAGTGCAACATACCGAGCTCGGCCGGAACCGAAAATTCAGTTTACACGTTTAACCAATGATCAAGCTAGCTTGCAAGTAGATTATACACCTCCTAGCGTCACTCCTCAAAGAAGAATCGAGTATAACCATCAACAAATGACAGAGTTCTAGCCATTTTCATAATCGCCGGTGCCAAAACATCGCGGGTCACCATCGAGAGTGGATTTGCAAGCGTTTTTAGCTTCCGAGGCTTCTAATTTCGTGTTCCTCTTGATCCACTGGTGCTCCATGAGCAAACCACGACCTTTCTTGTGCCTCATAGCGTGAGAACCGCATCGCTGGAACCCTAGCCACCGTGGTTGCCGTCGCACGGACATTTCCTGTCACAGCCGGCGAGCTCCGACAACCGAGGCGAGTTCACCGTCGCAAGTTAAGGCTATTCGGCCATTTTCAGCCCTGGGGCGGCTGGGAAATCACTTCCGGCGATGCTCGCCGGAGTGCGCCACCACCGAACTCTCTGGCGAGAGGAAGAAGCAGCAGCTGCATGGTGGGGCCCGCGTGCAGGGTTTTAAACATTTCCCTCATTCTTCAGTTTTTGTTCAACTTCAAATGCTCATAACTATCAGTAGGAATCTTAAAAAATTGTAAAATAAATTTCATTGGATTCCTCTTGGTAGTACTATCCAGGGGTCATCCCATTATTAATGAAAATCCCTGAATTTGGATCAATAACTAAATTAAGGAAAATATGAGAGAATTAATTACAGGAGTTCTGTTTATTGGAAAATTCCGAATTTTGGGCATAACCTTTCTATAAATGTACTTGAACTCCTGTAAAATTTTCAGAGGCATTGGACCGCATTTGCTAGGCCAAATGATGATTCAATCTTGTATATCTCTGAAAATTAGAAAAAATAACAGAAACATTTTTCCAGCTTTTAGCCCAATCTTGTAAATTCCATATCTTTATGTAGGAAACTCCAAAAATGATGAAACCAAGTCCTATAGACTCATAAGACTCCAAAGTTTCAAAAAAACCAAAAGTGGAGTATTCCAAGACGCTAGAATTGCCATAGAAATTCAGAGAAGCCAAATAGCTAAAAAAATTCTTTAAGCCACAACTTACATCAACTTTGTCTGAAATTTTGCAAGCCATACCTCCGTATGATCTATGGACCACTGTAAAAATTTCAGAGCAAGTTAAGGTCATATTCTCCAGTTTCTGCTAATTATTTCCAGCTTCATACATATGTCCATTATATAATTCTTTGAACTTTATTCCAAAGACCTCCACTGCTCAAAATGTTCCTTTCTCTGTTTCAACACACGGCAGAACCCCACTCTCGATTCTTAGTTGGTCGGAACTATTCTTAAGTTGGAAAAACATTTGTTTTATAATTCTTCTACTTGCATTACAAGATCGTACATATTCATATTGGTAGGAAACACGACGAAGGAGTTCGACGAGGAACTCGACTCGGAGCAGCAAGTTGAGGCATTAGTCATCACCAAGATACTGATTTTAAAGTAGGATTAAACCTGCAGCAACATAAGGCAATCCCTGGTTTGCATATAACAAATTTAGTTATATTTTACTTTGTATCACTTTCATTGGTCTAGTTTGTATTGTACATTAGGTCAAGGGTGATTGATACTCCAAATGCATGACCCACAAACCTTTGGAGTTGAAGGGTAGAACGGGTTACCTTCATGTAGTCTCTGCTAGGCTTACGTTGTATAGGAATCAGTACAAGTCGGGTAGTTTGAAGCTACTCGCGAGGCTAGGATTTTGGTTCAACAGTGTATGATTCTAGAGAATAGAATAACTGGAATGGAAAATGAGACCGAGCAGAGAGTAGGAGCAGCAGGACGTTGGGCCTGTGTTGCTGTAGCTCTGTTTGTGTCGGTTAAGGATCGATGCGTATGCCACCCTATTGAGCAAGTTTGAACAGTACCGGATGCATACTGGAATTATGGGGTCCAGGAAACCGATGTAACTCGGGTACTCTCGTGTGGAAACTTATACCGCCATCCTTTGGGGTTGGTGTCAGAGGTGTAAACCCACTAGCGGAGCAACTTTGACGTGTTCCGGGTAGTGGCCCTTCTGATGGGTCGGTAGAACTGGTTCGGCATTGGAGTGATGGGTGAAAGGTTGCTAAGTACAACGTAAGAAAGAGCTCTTGTGTGAGTCTTTCGAGGCGGATGTACATGTCGTGTGTTCCGGGTGTGTCCTGATTCGAATCAGCATCCCTCGTGGTTATATGAGTACCACTTGTTCACTGAGTTGTAACGTAGTAAGTACTTCCAGATGAAGTTAGTTGAATCATTGCTGTTGTGAAGTTTGGAAATTCATCGTATTGCAACCATGTATGCTATAGTTGTAGAGCTCACTAAATTTATATTCTACTTTGAGCAAAACAACTGTCACACCCGGTTTTCCATAAGGAACACCCGAGTGTATTCTCACATGTATGCCAGGATCAGTTGACTCATACATGTGCCGACAAGAGTGTAATATCATTATATTACAAGCCAAGTTCAACGTACAATATAATATTACATCATAGTACATGAAATATCAAATAAGAGTTCCACTACACTATAACACAACAGCGGAAGACTACAGTGTGGGTGCTCCAGTTCACAGGCGTTGCCCAGGGGTTTCACCAACCTAGAACAACTCCTCGGGATCGAAGTCCTGCTCATCGACGTCTACATCTTCATTTGCACCTGAGCAGCATATGACATCCAACAAAAGCAAGTTTTAGTACCCAAAGGTACTCAGCAAGTGTAGGAAAGGATGTTATGAAGGCCAATAGCAAGGGAAGGCTAACACGGTTAAGCACTATGCATTAATCCTAACCCTTAGCTTTGATTAGCAACCTATCTTACTAAGTGATAATCCCACCAACCTCATAATTAAGTCATTAATGTTAGGTTACACCACCCAACAATATTTTTCAATTCACATCCATGTTTCTCTAATCATGGACAAGTCCAAGCCGCTCTTGACCGTGAGCACGGCTGTCATGACAGTTTGGTTCTCTGCAGAGATTGTACCACTTTACCCACAAGTAGTGATTTCATCCCCTGTTGCCAGGTGGACTAAGAACCTCTCTGATATCCGTGGTTGCAAGCCACATTACACATTTCCTTTGGTGTGCGATTAGGAGATCACTACATGGCCTTTACAAAGGGTCTACCGGCAAGTACAAGCCCACTGAGGTTTCACCGCTGTAGTTCCTTGGAGTAACCCTCCCCTACAGAAGCCCCCTCTTGAGCCTTGCAGTTCCCAGGGTAGTCAAAAATGGACTCCCATTCCCCGCACCATCCAATCACTCATACTATACCGGCAAACTCCTAATTAATTGGCCAAGCTGCCCCATCTCAGTCTTGTGGTGGCACTGTAAAGCCGGGTTAACTGTTCCATGAACCGGTCCTTAGAACCTAAGACAGGCACTAACTCATTCCCGAGTCTCGTGCACGAAGCACCAACCAAAACAACCAGCCTGTCTAGATTCATAACAACATGACATACACTTGTGTCTTTCATATATTCCACAAGACTAGTATCAACTAGGTTTCATTCATTTCTAAAGTTCTAAGCATGGTTAAGCACATAAAATGATAACCATCATGTCCTATTTAATTCCCTCCATGGTTTTGCAAGGAAATATAAACCAATAAAACTATGGAAACATCCTACACTGGGTTTCATATTAAAGACATCATGCAAATAATCTAACTATTCATCCTAGAGTAGGAGCAAAGTGGTCAAGGAACACTTGCCTTTGAAGGAAGGGTGATTCACTTCAAATTCTTGCTCTTGAAGATTTAGGAGTAGTTATTGATTTGGTTCTAGCCATTCACATGCACACACAAAACAATGCCAAACATGCCATAAGAATCTTAGCAATGTATTTCAATCATGTATGTTGGATTACACACATAAACTTATTGATTTCATGTCATTTTATGTGGGTTGGAATGAAAGTAGGTTTCAATTGGGTACCTATGTCCTTCTACTTTACTTTTGCTATAGTCAAACACTCATTTTCAATTTGTGAGGTGATTTAAAATAATTTTAGAATTTTATGTGTATATATGTTAATTTTTTTATAATTAATTAAATATTAAAAATCATTTAAATCATTACTATAATCATTTTCAGAACTCATATTACTATTTTCTACATTTCAGAACCTATTTAGGTATTTGGTACAGTTGCCAAAATTTTCTTTCATTATATAATATTTTTATCTATATTTTAGTATTTATTTAATACTTAAAAATGTATTTTCAGCCATTTAAATAATTATTCTGGACTACAGAAACTTCAAATGCATAAAAACATAAAAACAGAATAATATGGTGCTGTGTAATAAATTTCTACAATTTTTCTGATATTTATATTATTTTTGTTTAAATTTTTAGACTTAATTTGTCATTTTATAATTAATTTCAGTCTTTTGAACGAATTAATTTTAATTTCAGATTTAATATTCTGATCAGAATGTTTAAACAGGGTTTTTAATAAGTTTCTAACATTTTTCAGAAATCATTTAACCTAATTTGACTAATTACAGAATTAAATTCAAATTTTAAAACTGATTTGGGTCAATTTGTGATGGTTACAATTTTTCTAAGGTTCAAATTGAAATTACAGAACTGTTTTACCAATTTCTAAAATGTACAGGGGTTATTTGGTTAATTCACAGTGAATTTCCAATTTTCTATAAGCCTAGGGTTGATTCTGTAAATCTCAGGGGCTATTTCCTAGTTATTTAAATCTCCAGGGACCTAACCGTGAAACTCTCAACGGTTGTAACTATTTTAAATATGGGTCGTTGGATCTAATCTGGACGCACTACAGGAAACAGGGCAACATACGACAGCCAGTATAACATACGACGGCTAGCTGTCGTATATAAACATACATACGACGGTCAGCCGACGCTGTCGTATATAAGTATATGGCTGTCGTATATAGTTCTTATATACGACAGCCAACCCTAGGCTGTCGTATATAGCTGTTATATACGACAGCCAACCCTAGGCTGTCGTATATAGCAGTTATATACGACAGCCACACCGAGGCTGTCGTAAATAAGCCTTATTTACGACGGCCCATGTTGTGGCCGTCGTAAATAAGGCTTATATACCCGCGGGGGATCGGGTCGGCGCGGGCATTCACGCCCGCGCCGACCCGAGCCCGAGCCTCCCGCCGCCGCCCGCCGCCGCCGGTCGCCGCCCGCCCGCGCCCGGCCGCAGCCCGCCCGCTCCCGGCCGCCGCCCGGCCGCGCCCGGCCTCCGCCCGCCCTCCGCCGCCGGTCGCCGCCCGCCCGCGCCCGGCCGCCGCTCGGCCACCCCCCCGGCCGCCGCCAGCCAGGCGCCGCCCGGCCGCCCCAGCGGCCGCAGCCCCGGCCGCTGCCCCGGCCACCCCCGCCAGCTGGCGCCCCAGCGGCCGAAGCCCCGGCCGCCCCCCGCCCGCCAGCCGGCGCCCCGGCCGCCACCCGCCGCTGCCCCGGCCGCCCACAACAGCCGGCGCCCCGGCCGCCACCCCGCCCGACAGGTGGATAATTTCTTAGCTTTAGATGAATTGATATGGTTAGGTTTAATTATTGTCCATGTTTATTTGAATTGCTAGCTAGATGTTTTTTTAATTGCTTAGAAATGATAAGTTTGTTAACTACGGTAATTATGTTTGTTTAGATGATTTGTTAATTGCTTAGATGATTAATGCATATGAGTTAATAGTTTAATTGATTATTGTTTCGATTGTTTGAGTGTTTAAAAGTACTATATGTATATAAATGGGCTTAGGGCCCGATACGACCCATTTAGTGGTAACGTATACGTCTACAAAAGGACGATGTGAACAACCTAGGCAGCCTCGCCCTACCCCCCCTCCCCACCCCCCCCCCGCGGCGTTCGGCCTCCGATCCCCCATCCCCCTCCCCCCCGTGCGGCTTAGCCAGCGCTCGGCCGTCGCCCGCCCGCCGCCGCCCCGGCCGCCCCCGCAAGCCGGCGCCCCGGCCTGCCACCCGGCCGCCGCCCGCCAGGCGCCGCCCGTCCGCCACCCGGCCGCCGCCCCGGCCGCCCCCCGGCCGCCCCAGCAGCCGCAGCCTCGGCCGCCGCCCTTGCCGCCCCCCGCCCGCCAGCCGGCGCCCCGGCCGCCATCAGCCGCCCGCCCCCCCCCCCCCCCCCCCCCCCCCCCGCGGCTTAGCCAACACTCGGCCGTCGCTCGCCCGCCGCCGCCCCGGCCTCCTCCGCCGCGGGACTGTCGATCTGCCGGCACTCGTCGGCCTCCATTGACCGGCTGTCGCGGATCTGCCGGCGCTCAACCTCATACGAACGCAAGATCCTGTGCGCGGGCGCCGCCGCCGCCTCCCTTGTGTGCAAGCGCCGCCGCCGTATTCACCTGCCTTACGCCGGGATCTAAGGCGATGGGACGCCTTACGATCCCCAGGCGTCTTACCGCTTAAGCGATGCCTTAACAACTATGGTTCTTTCCTTCTCTCTATTGTTCTTTCCTCTCTCTCTTTGAAATCACTCAAAAATGAAAGATTGACGTGAACCTTTACAATATGCGTCACCCGTTTCGAACCAGCCCGTCTCACACGTGTTACGAATGTGAGGCGTGTAGGTTCGGAATTGTCCCTTTTTGGACATCCTAGGAGTGAACGAGAGGGCGTGCTTATAATGAGACGCGGGGTTTAGATTTGGACGTAGTTTCGACAGCGTCACCCTAATGTTCTCCGCTGCTCTATTTTTGGACGTGCAGTTGGAGAACAGCAGGGTTATGCTGCCAAAATTTCGTCTGAATCTAGACCTCGTGTCTTGTTATAAGCATGTTCGTCTCGGTCACTCTTATGTGGGTTTAGGACCTATCCTTTCCAATAGATATAGGTTCGTAATATAAATAAATAATAAACTAACTATAAATTCTTTGACTTAAAACTGCAGAGTTAAACATGAGTGAAGACCGTAGTTGGATGTATACCGGTTGGAACAAGGCAACTGGTCACTCAGATGAGTGGTATGCCGGGACAAACGACTTTATTGATCGAGTGTTCTCGTTGTCTACGACCGATAAAGTTCGTTGTCCATGTGCGAAATGCCGGAATACTAAGTTTTTGGACAAAACGACATTGTCATTACACTTGTGCAAAAACGGTTACATGCCATATTATGAGGTCTGGAGTCTCCACGGTGAGTCTGCTCCTCGAGCCGTTCATGTAGATGATGATGATTGTCCGGGTGTTGACAGGATCGATGAGATGTTACAAGATATACAAACGGAGGATCCGCCCACAAATGAGGCAGACGCATTCTTTAATCTTTTGAAAGCTTCTGAAGAGGTGTTGCATGATCATACTGAAATGACTCTTCTTACTTTCATGACCAGATTTATGGCAATCAAATCTAAGTATTTCTTCTCTAATAATTGCTACAATGATATGATGAAACTTATCAGCGATGCTCTTCCACAACCTCATAAACTGCCCAAAGATATGTATCACTCAAAGAAATTACTATCTGGACTGGGTATGAAATATGAAAAAATTGACTATTGTCCAGATAACTGCATGCTATTTTGGAAAGAGCATGACAAAGAGAAGAATTGTTTAAAGTGTGGAAAATCGAGGTTTGTCGAAGTTGTCAATGACGATGGTGATAAAGTAATGACAGAAGTTGCACATAAGCAATTGCGTTACTTGCCTGTGACACCTCGGTTGAAGCGGCTGTTTCTTTCTAAAAGATCTGCCAGACACATGAGATGGCACAAAGAAGGTGTGCGTGAGAACAAAGATGTGTTGACTCATCCGTCGGACGGTGATGCATGGAAGTCTTTGGACTCTTTTGATCCTGCTTTTGCTAGTGATGCGAGAAATGTTCGCATCGGGTTAGCGACGGATGGTTTTTCACCTTTCAGTACAAATGCCACACCATACTCCTGTTGGCCCGTCTTTGTTATTCCGTACAACCTACCACCTTCTCTTTGTATGAAGTACGAGTTTATGTTTCTTAGCCTCATTATACTAGGACCAGATCATCCGGGATCACGTACCAATGTGATGTTGAAACCATTGATTGAAGAATTGAAAACGTTGTGGATTGGAGTTGAAGCGTATGACTGTTACAAGAAGCAGAAATTCAACCTTCGAGCTGCTTATTTGTGGTCTGTCCTTGATTTCCCTGCGTACGACATGTTTTCTGGATGGAGCACACATGGTCGTTTGTCGTGTCCCATATGTGCGTCTGACACAGTGTTTTCGACTTACATACGGTGCCAAGATAAGCTACTTTGATTGTCATAGGCGTTGGCTTCCTCGAAACCACCCATTCAAGCAATAGAGGAATGTCTTCAGAAAAGATACTGTTGTCACTAAGGAACCACCTAAACGCCTGAGCGGGTGTGAAGTATCCGATGTGTTGGACTCACTAGTCCCCGATGAAGCTCGCCCTGGATTCTTTGTAGGTTACGGAAATGTTGACAACTGGACTCATGTATGTGGAGTTTGGGAGCTACCATATGTGAAGTCATTGATACTGATGCATAATATTGATGTAATGCATCAGGAGCGTAACATGGCCGAATGTATCATAAGCACGTGCATGGATATCACGGGCAAAACGAAAGACAACTTAAAGGCTTGAAAGGATTTGGCCGAGATTTGTAATCGACCTACTCTTGAGCTCTCTGAAAGCGGTGGTAAGACACGTGCTTCTTTCGTGCTTCGAACAAATGAAAAGAAACAAGTTATGGAATGGTTGAAAACTTTGAAATTCCCAGATGGTTATGCTGCTAGTCTGAGACGAGCCATGAATGTTAAAACGGGAAAGCTCACTGGGTTGAAGAGTCATGACTATCATATAATAATGGAAAGACTCTTACCTGTTATGTTTCGGGGATACCTGGATGATGTGGTGTGGAAGGTGTTAGCTGAGCTATCATTATTCTATAGGCAGTTATGTGCTAAAGAAATAACGAAAGACATGATGGAGAAGTTAGAGAAGGAGATACCTGTACTTTTATGTAAGATGGAAAAAATATTTCCTCCTGGTTTCTTCAATCCAATGCAGCATCTTCTTATACATCTTCCATTCGAAGCAAAAGTTGGTGGTCCTGTGCAATATAGATGGATGTACCATATTGAAAGAGCTTTGAGATATTTGAAAACTATGGTTGGCAACAGAGCAAGGGTTGAAGGGTGCATTGCCGAAGCATTTACTCTAAAGGAAGTAGGTTACTTTTCTAGTTTCTACTTTGCAGAGGAAAACAATGTCAATACTTCGGCAATGCGATACAATGTAGATGACGAACCACCAGTTAGTGATCTCTCTATTTTTGAATCGAGGGGAACTACTGTTGGCAGCAGCACATCATACGATTTTACTGAAGGAGAAAGGACTGCTGCTTTACTCTACATGTATGCTAATATCGATGGCATGGAGAAATATTTCGAGTAAGTGTTTCTCTTACATTTATGATGATTATTGTATTTACCAATACATGTATGCTAATGTCGATGGCATGTGTTTTGTATGTACAGTGAGTTCCACAACCAAAACTGGAAACATAAGCATCAACCAACGAGAAAGCAAGTAGAAACGATGCGACGGGCTGGAATTAATGGAGGGCCAAATTTCTTATCCTGGTTTCGAGCTTATGTATTAGCGAACACAGACATCCATCAAGATTTACGACAACTATCTTATGGATTAGTGAAAGTTAGAAGCTATGGTCGATATGACGTAAATGGCTTCCAATTCCGTACAACTCAATTCGAAACTCTTCGTCCTCTCGCAGCAACATCAAATTGCGGAGTTGTGACGAGAGCAATCGACTCACAAGGGAAAGAAACCAATTACTATGGAATCATTAACAAAATTCAGGAATTTACTTTCGCTGGCAATAAAGAACTTCGAGTAGTATTCTTTGATTGTGATTAGTTTGATAACAATCATGGAACTCGAGAAAATCAATTTGGCATGGTGGAAGTGAATCACAACGAACGCTTACGAGGTTTAGATACATACGTTCTTGCACATCAAGTGGAACAAGTGTATTATCTACCTTATCCATGTAAGAAGCTTAGCACTTAGTGGGTGGTATATAAAGTGAATCCTCGTGAGCACTTGTATACTCCTGGAGATGATGGTTATCATGATAGTGGAGACATTGAAGAAGTTTACCAAGACGAAGAGTTGCCAGACTCTTTTATCGTCGAGTCTGGTGCAGGACTCGATAACTTAGTAGGAGACGTTGCAGATGTAGAGACATCTACAATGCGAAAGCGGAAACGTAAACAGCTCAAGACGACAGATCGAGATGTATATGATCATGATATTGATGAATTTTGAAACTGATTACGAGTAATGTTCTTTTAAATGAAAGTGACATTAATTATTGCTTACATTACTTTTGAAACTGATTAGGAGTAATTACTTTTTAAACTGATTAGCATGTCGTCAAGCAAGGGTTCAAAGGGTTCAAAGGGGAAGAAGGCGCCGAGTGTGAGGGGTTTCCTCCCCTCGCAGGAGAGGGACGACTACTTCTACGGTTCCACTTACAGCGGGAGCAGACGCACTCAGCTGTTAAGTGCGTGTCCAGAGTTGCGGGACAGGGTTGTCAGTTTGCAGCGTACAGAGGTAAATTTTTCTACAATGCACAAAATTATTAAAATCACTTTTTCAATTTAGCTTACTTACTTTACCATTGTAGTCTGATTCGGACTATGAGTCCGAGGCCAGAGCGGCACCTCAGGAGATGGGTACGCAGTGCAGCGTGCCCTCGGGCAGCGAGCCCTCTGGTAGCCAGCCCTCCGGCAGCCACCCCCAGGGTAGTCTGCCCAGCGAGCCCGAGGGCACCCAGCCTGAGGACACGTCCGGTGACCAGCCTTCTGGGTCACCAGACGTGGTGCCGCAGCGGAGGAGACGCACGAGGAGGAGTAACTTTGTTGGTCCTCCACCTATTCCTAGAGAGCCGGTAATTATTCGTCCGGTTGGAGACAGGTAACACATTACTAAAATATTCATTTCTATTTGTTCTCAAAGACTATGATCTTACTTAATGACTTAACAAACAACTTTTTAGTTCTTGGGAGGACCTCTCGTACGACGGGCAGAAACACCACAGGACGGTGAACGGTTGCATCGGGAACTTAGTGCGTCTGCACTACCCCGGTGCGATTGATGGACGTGCAGCTACGTCGTGGGACGACTACGCGCGCGTTCCTCACCCAGAGAACGACAACCTACAGGGAGTCGTGTGGGCAGATTTTTGGGTAAGTAACTTTCATAAATATTTGAAGTTTCAATTCTTTATGTTCCTTCAAATATTAACTTGCGTATATGTTGAACTGTGTTGGCTTCCTACAGCTCAGGTACCGCCTTGAGGACCCGGCTGAGCAGATGGATCACGCCCGCTCCGTGTTCGAAGTAAACGCTCGGAAGCTTGTTATGCAAATGCTCTCGAACGCTCGGAGTCAAGTAGTTAACGACTACTTAAAGCTCCACGACCACGAGGTTGGGTCGTTCAGAGACGCCTCCGACACGTACTTGACGGAGGAGCAATACGCAGAGGTAGGTTGCGTAATCTTTAAATTGTTCATATTAATATTGCTAAGTAACACCTAATGAACTATGCATGTGTGCAGGTTAGTGTCCCTTCGTTACAGGGATGAACTGAAGATTACCGAGCCCTTTGCAGGTATTGGGCTAGCGATGAGTTCATCGCTAAGTCCAAGAAGGCTCGAGATGCCAGAGGGAGCTCAGGGAAGCACGGTATGGGCGTCCAAGGTTTTGTGCGAATGGCTAAATGGATGGTAAGTTTCTTGGTAGTTTTTATTATATTCATAATGTAGTATTGTTCGTACGAACATATGTTCACAGGAAAAGGAGACCGGCGTGCGACCGAGTGCTACTGCGGTCTATAGGAGAGGGCACGCTGACCCTTCTCAGCCAGAGCAGTGTAGTCAGTACGCAGCGGAGCGCCTGGTAAGTTTCATGACCTCTGAAATTATTTGACACTATATATGTTGTTGAACTTACACATTTTCATTGTTTTTTCAGACTAGGTATGGGCAAGAGGCTGTGAGGATACACGGCGAAGGGTTCGACTGGGAAAACTCCCCGAACATCGACCCTCAAGCCGCGTATGCAAGCGGAGGTGGAAAAGCACACGGAAGGTGAATTCATTTACTTTCATTGTTTTCAATTCAAGATTATTTAATTTTACCTTGAATTGATTCGTTTTTTTAGGCTTGCCATATTCTCTGGAGTCGTCAACTCTAGGGAGGCACGACCTGCGAGAGGCAGCTCCTCGCAGTCTTCGGCTGCAGGCTCCTCCAGCCGCCGTGTCACCGAGAGAGATCTCGAAGTCATGGCGCTTCGGGAGAGCTTGGCTCGGCAGGAGGAGGCCTTGGCGAGAGAGCGAGAGAACAACAGGGCTGCCATGGCGTACCATGCGTCCTATATGGCACAGATGCAAGCGGCAATGGAAGTAAGAAACATACAATTATAGTTTAATTACATTGCATTTCAATTAGTTTTGTAAATTGTAATGTTTGAAATGGCAGGCGCTAGCTCGACAGCAAGGGCAGCAAATCCAGATACCGTTATGGCAGCCACCTCCGTTCGTGCTGGAGCCGTCGCCACCACAGGAGCAGTTTCCTGGAGTACAGGTATAAAAAGAAAGTTACATTAAGTGGAAGCCCCAACCGCTAAGAATCCTAATGAAACTAGAAAAACAATTGTAAACTTGTACATGTCACTTTGTTTCGCAGGGATCAGGGACGGAGGCTCAGACTCCATCGCCACAGCTAAGGGCGCCAGGTTCGCCGCGGCAGGATGACTTCTTCGCTCCCGGAGGTAGTGGAGGGGCTAGTAATCAATAGATTTGTGATTTTGTTTTCATTTGTGTCAGACTTTGTGATTGTCGATGTGTACTATTGCACTTTGTTGTGAATTTATATATCAAACTGTTTTTTTGTTGTCTTTGTATGTGTAGCTGGCCATCGAGCCAGGTTAGCCGTTTTCTATTTTTTAAAAAAAATGGAAAAGCTTATATATGACGGCCTGTATAATTTATATACAACGGCTGCTATACAGGGCCGTCGTATATAAGCCTAAATTATATACGACGGCGGGGCCAGGCTGTCGTATATAAGACCTTATATACGACAGCCAGGGCCCAGCGGCTGTCGTATATAAGACCTTATATACGACAGCCGCTGGGCCCAGCCGTCGTATATAAAGGCACTAGTCCACTGGGCCAAGTCCACGAAACCGGCCGTTGTATATAAGCGGCCGTCGTATATATACTGTTATATACGACGGACCGTCGTATATAACTATATATACGACAAATTATATACGACGGCCGCAAACCGTCGTATATAAACAACTGCCGTCGTATATAACCTATATACGACGGTTTTAGCCGTCGTATGTTGACAGGAATCCTGTAGTGACGGTTCAGATTTAATGAACCGAAGGGGTACGCCCCCTTCTAATTCTAGCCGCACATAAAAAATGGAGAGCCAGGATTCAGCCACGTCGCCCCCAACCCTTCTCTCTCGCGTCCGGCGGCCGCGCAGTCGCCGGCGAGCGGCGGCGGTGGCCAGAGTTCTCTGTTTTTCTCAAATTCTCTACCAATCTTTGATCTCTCGGTACCACAAGAAAGAGGGGAGGATGGGGAACTCACCTAGGGGATCCTCGGGGATCAGAAACGGCCGAAGAAGCGTGATCGGCGTCGACAGTGCGGAACTCCGGCGATCTTCGTCGGGAATGATCTCCAGGCGCTTTTTCTCAGGGAATTTGATCGGGGATTCACTCTGAGGGTCGTTGGAGTGTGTAGGAGTGGCTAGAACCAATGATCTCCGAGTGTTTTTGAAGAATTGGAAAAGGGGGCGGTTTTTCCGATCGGGAGAACTGGGGCCGTTTCTGTGGAGAATTTCGGCCGGGGTCGGGTGGTATTTATAGAGGGGAGTGAGGCGGCGGTTGCTGGGACGCCGGTTGAGGAAGAGGCGAGAAGCAACGGCCGGAACCGAGGCAATTCGCTCTCATGCGATAATAGCGTCGGCGAGAGAGAGGGAGAGAGGAGGGGTTGCGGTTAGGGCGAGAAAACTAACATGTGGGGCTACCTTGGCAGTGAGGGAGAGGAGAGGGGGGTGGTTTTGATTCATTTGTGAAGAATTCGGTTATTACAATTCTACCCCCCTTAAGAAAAGTCTCGTCCTCGAGATTGGAATTTACAAAGGGAATAGATTAGGGAATTGTGATTTGAGTTCATCTTCTCTTTCCCATTTAGCTTCTGCCTCGGAATGATGTTTCCATTGTGTCAAGAATTCTGCTAGGATACTCGGTATATGAAAGATCCTCTTGTACCTCCAATTCATCCATTGGTAGTTGTTCTTCTGGTGTTCTCAAACACTTCTTGAGCTGTGATACGTGGAACACATCGTGTACGTCCGACAATCGAGAGGGTAACTCTAACTGATAGGCTACCTCTCCTTTGCGTTCCAGTATCTTGAATGGTCCAATATACCGAGGTGCTAGTTTCCCTCTTACTTTAAATCTCTTTAGTCCACGCATGGGTGACACTTTGAGATACACATAGTCTCCCACTTCGAAGACTAGTTCTCTTCGCCTTGTGTCTGAATAGCTCTTTTGTCTTGTTTGAGCTATCTTTAGATTATTGCGAAATTCTCTTACTTTCTTTTCTGCACCTTTTAATACTTCAGGTCCAAACACCTTATTCTCACATATTTGATCCCAAAATAGTGGAGTTCTACATCTTCTTCCATATAGAGCCTCAAATGGGGACATCTCCATACTTGCTTGGTAGCTATTATTGTAGGAGAATTCTGCATATGGCAAATTCTTATCCCAACTCCTACTATTTTTGAGAGCACACGGTCTGATCATATCTTCAAGAATTTGATTGATCCTTTCTGTTTGCCCATCAGTTTGTGGATGATATGCAGAACTGAAATTTAATCGAGTTCCCATGGACTCATGTAATTTCTACCAAAATCTTGAAGTGAACTGTGTACCTCTATCTGATACTATC
This sequence comes from Neostapfia colusana, assembly GCA_030760725.1. Lineage (NCBI taxonomy): Eukaryota > Viridiplantae > Streptophyta > Magnoliopsida > Poales > Poaceae > Neostapfia > Neostapfia colusana. The sequence goes on along the minus strand of JASWHV010000008.1, from coordinate 24,348,146 downwards.
TTTTTAGGTACACCATGTAGGCAGACTATTCTTGACATATACAGTTCTGCTAGTTTGGAACCGTTATGATTTTCCTTCACTGGAATGAAGTGGGCAACTTTGGTCAATCTATCCACTATCACCCATATTGAGTCATACCCTGTTTGTGTCCTGGGCAAACCCACTATAAAGTTCATCCCAATTTCTTCCCATTTCCATTCAGGTATCTTTAGTGGTTGTAATAGCCCTGCAGGCCTTTGGTGTTCTGCTTTGACTAGCTGACATGTGTCACACAATGCCACATGCTCTGCAACATCTCTTTTCATTCCGTACCACCAATACCTCGTCTTAAGATCATGATACATCTTTGTACTTCCAGGATGGATAGAATAATCAGAATCATGAGCCTCTTTTAAAATTAACTTCTTTATTTTCTTGATATCTGGTACACATATTCTTTTACCATGCCATATGATACCATTCTCATATTCTCTAAATCCCGGGGCCTTGTTTTCTTTGATCAACTGCTTAATTTCTTTGATCTTTTCATCGTTCTTTTGACCATTTCGTATATCTTGTTCTAGAGTTGAGTCAACTTCCATTGCTATGGCTTCTGTACGATTCACCAAGCATAAGTTGAGCTTTGCGAATTCTTCACAAAGTTGGGGTTGTAGATCTCTTATGGTTAACATTTTAACATGTGTCTTTCTGCTCAAGGCATCTGCAACCACATTAGCTTTTGCAGGATGGTAATTGATTCCCACATCAGAATCGTTAATGAACTCCAACCATCTCCTTTGCCGAAGGTTGAGATCTGGCTGAGTGAAGATATACTTCAAACTCTTATGATCGGTATAGATCTCAGTTCTTTTACCCATTAGGTAATGTCTCCATAACTTCAATGCATGTACAACTGCTGCCAACTTTAGGTCATGGGTAGGATAGTTCTTCTCATGCTTCCGAAGTTGTCGGGAAGCATAGGCAATAACATGCCCTTCTTGCATAAGCTCGCATCCTAACCCTTGTCCTGAAGAATCACAATATACAGAGAATGATTTCTCCATATCAAGCATAACCAAGACTGGGGCAGTTGTTAACTTCTTCTTTAGTTCTTGAAAGCTTGATTTGCACTCTTGTGACCATACAAAAGCAGCTCCTTTTTCCAACATCTTTGTTAGTGGCTTGGCTATTTTTGAAAACCCTTCGATGAATCTTCGGTAATAGCCTGCCAATCCTAAGAAGCTTCGGATTTCTCCGACATTCTCTGGTGTCTTCCACTTTTGAACACCAAATATCTTTTCTGGATCAACTGATATTCCTCCTTCGGAGATAATATGTCCCAGAAAAGCAACTTTCTTAAGCCAAAATTCACACTTACTGAATTTGGCATAAAGTTGGTTTTCTCTTAGTTTTTGCAATACTATTCTCAGGTGCTCTTCATGTTCTTCCTCATTCTTTGAGTATATGAGGATATCATCAATGAACACTACTACAAACTTGTCCAAGTATTTCATGAACACCTTATTCATAAGGTACATGAAATATGCCGGAGCATTTGTTAGTCCAAAAGGCATAACTGTATATTCATACAATCCATACCTAGAAACAAATGTTGTCTTTGGAATATCCGATTCTCTTATCTTTAGTTGATGATATCCGGAACGGAGGTCAATCTTAGAGAATACACTTGCACCTCTTAATTGATCAAACAAGTCCTCAATGCGAGGCAAGGGGTACTTGTTTTTGATTGTCACTTCATTGAGGGAACGGTAATCTACACACAACCTCTTGGTTCCATCCTTCTTTGGTACAAATATGACTGGAGCTCCCCATGGTGAGGAACTAGGACGGATATACCCTTTCTCCGATAACTCTCGGATATGATCCTTGAGTTCTGCTAATTGTTGGGTATCCATCCGGTATGGTCTTTTATATATGGGAGCAGTACTAGGTACTAATTCTATAATGAATTCTACTTCTCGATCCGGTGGCATACCTGGTAACTCGTCGGGAAATACATCTGGAAATTCATTGACCACTTTTATGTCCTCAATAACTACTTCGGTCTTGTTGAGTTGAACATTTCCAGAGGGTACTTGAATAGATGTGAACTCAACCTTTGTTCCATCCGTATGTGTTAGTTCCACTGTTCTCGTTGAACAATGTATAACTCCTTTATACTTGGTTAACCAGTCCATTCCCAAGATGATATCTATCCCTTGTGATTCTATCACAATGAGGTTTGCAAGGAATTCTACCCCATTAACTCCTAGCTTTATCTTGGGACATACTTGTTTTGTCTTTATTTCTCCTCTAGGAGAATTCACTAATAACACTCGATTCATAGATGTAATTGGTAAGTTGTGCTTGGTTATGAATTCCTTGGCTATGAATGAGTGTGTTGCACCAGAGTCAAACAGAATTGTAGCAGGATAAGTATTGGCGGAGAACATACCAATCACCACATCTGGTGCCTCTTGTGCTTCCTCCATGGTCACATGATTCACCTTGCCACGCACAATATTCTGTGGTTGAGGTGGCTTCTTGTTGGGGCACCGGTTAGCATAGTGTCCCGTTTCTCCAAAGTTGAAGCATTGCCCTGTGACCTTGTTCATTGGTGCTTTGTTGCCTGGTTGTGCATTTGGAGGATTTGACCCTGCAGGACGAGGTTGGAAAGTAGGACGTTGTTGCTGCACTTGTTGTCGCTGCTGTTGTGGTTGGAAGGTTGGATTCCTAGCAGCAGGGTTGTAGCTCCTCTGAAACTGATTGGGAGCTATAGGTCGATTCATTGCTCCCGTCGGCGGTGATGAGAAACGGGGCCGACTGTTGCTGCTAGAAGACTGTCCTTGCCAATTCATTTTCCTCTTTCGCTCCTCAACTAACTTCTGTCTTTTCCTTTCCACTATGAAATCCTTGTTGATGAGCTTTTGGAAACTTTCATAGTCACTTGAAGACATGGCATACTGTATTTCTGAGTTCAAGCCCTCAACGAAACAGTCTTGTTTCTTTTCATCTGTGTCTATGTCTCCCGGTGCATAGCGAGATAACTATGTGAACTTGGTAAGGTACTCTCGCAGGGACATGCTACCTTGCTTCAGGTTGAGGAACTCCTTCCGCTTGTTCTTAATTTCTCCTGCAGTAACATAGTGATTGCGGAAGGCGAGTTTGAACTCATTCCATGAGATACCTTCTGGATCCTCATAAGCTTCTTTGTATGCCGTCCACCAGTTCGCTGCAGATCCATATAGTTGGTGAGAAGCAAATAATACTCTCTCACGTCCTGGGCATTGTATGATCTGCAACTTGTTCTCAATATTCTTGAGCCAATCATCAGCTTCTAATGGCTCTATAGCATTGTCAAACCTTGGTGGTTGGTTGCTTAGAAATTCATTCAACTTGGGTTGACGGGGTACATTCTGAATCTGCGGTTGAGGTTGTTGCAGGTTGGCCACCACATGTGTCAAATTTTGAATGAGTTGGTTTTGCATGTTCATCATCTGCTGTATCACCTCTCCATCAGCTCTCCGTGCAACACGTGGCTGCCATCCAGGCAAAGGAAACTCTGCAGCCTCATTGTTGTTGTTTCCTTCGTTGCGTCTCCTTCTTCCTGCCATCTATTGTGAAAGACTATGTTTAAACTTATTGTATAGATGTTCTCTTAAGGGTATTGTGTTGTGCATAGACTTCACAAATCCTACACAACAGTTACAAAAGTTTCTACTTGTTTATTAAATGATCATGGTTGAAGCAACTAAGCATTTATATTCCTTAATAGATATTTACATTCACTAACGAGGTTGTGAACATAAGCCTACGGCTTTCACAACTCACGTTCATACACTAACATACATTACATCATCAACCTAAACAAGTACACTAATCAACCATTACACACTAGTCAATACACTACCATACATACGTACTACACGAGTTACTACATGAACAAGGACACCTATCCTAGTTGTCCCCTGGGTTCTGTGCATCCTCCTGTGGGTTCCCGCCATCACCATCAGGAGTGCTAGCCTCTGACTCAGCTGTGGAGGCCTCAGGTGCTGGAGAAGTATGAGGGCGTTTGGCTGCCCTACGGTCTGGAGAGTCTGAAGTCCAAGTGTCTCCATCCGAAGCATAGAGATCACTCACTTCTCCATCCCTCATCCTCATCAGTCCATGCATTACGGCCTCCGTCTTCTTCAGAAGGTCACGGACGTCTTGAAGCTCTTGTTGGCAATTCTGTAGCCTGGTGCTGACGTCCACTCCTACCTGGAGGCTCATATCCATCTGTACTATGTCACAACCTTCATGGATTGGCTCGTAGTTGAACACCGCACTTCCACTTTTTTCGCCGAGGGGTGTACATGTATTGAGTCCCCTCAACTCGGCCACGGTTGGTGTAGCTCTGGCAAGTGATTGCCTCCCAAGTGGCGTCCTTCTCAGCCTCTGCCATGGTAGACCTCCATGCTGGCGAATTGTGGATCTTGAGCAGCTTGTTCTCATAGTAGATCCTCGCCTGCGACTTCCACTCATCGCGTTCTGCGCGAGAGACTCGAGTGTTGTCGTACTGCACCTCTAGCTTGCCGGTGTAACCAGCACAGCGAAGGAGGTGTCTGAGGCGATCCACCATGCCTCTAGTAGACTCCCCATGGGTCTGGTAGGTGGCGGGGTTGTCCACCTCTTCGACAGTGCGTTCAGCCAGTTGGTGTCGGGGAACTCGTCCTCCAGTGGACTTACGGGCCGTAAGACGTGTGCGTGCCATCTGTTTCAAGAAAAATTTAAAAATGTGTTAGAAAATAAACAATAATATAATTTTGAGTATAGATGAGGTTAGACAACATATATATAATTTAAATAATCCTCCTTCTAACAAAATATTTAGTAAAATAGTTTTTAATAAAATAGTGATGTCTATCCCGTCCATTTCTAACTAGGTTTGCGTCCTATGGGCAACCTTGGCTCTGATACCACTTTGTCACACCCGTTTTTCCATAAGGAACACCCGAGCGTATTCTCACATGTATGCCAGGATCAGTTGACTCATACATGTGCCGACAAGAGTGTAATATCATTATATTACAAGCTAAGTTCAACGTACAATATAATATTACATCATAGTACATGAAATATCAAATAAGAGTTCCACTACACTATAACACAACAGCGGAAGACTACAACGTGGGTGCTCCAGTTCACAGGCGTTGCTCGGGGGTTTCGCCAACCTAGAACAACTCCTTGGGATCGAAGTCCTGCTCATCGACGTCTACATCTTCATTTGCACCTGAGCAGCATATGACATCCAACAAAAGCAAGTTTGAGTACCCAAAGGTACTCAGCAGGTGTAGGAAAGAATGTTATGAAGGCCAATAGCAAGGGAAGGCTAACATGGTTAAGCACTATGCATTAATCCTAAGCCTTAGCTTTGATTAGCAACCTATCTTACTAAGTGATAATCCCACCAACCTCATAATTAAGTCATTAACGTTATGTTACACCACCCAACAATCTTTTTCAACTCACATCCATGTTTCTCTAATCATGGACAAGTCCAAGCCGCTCTTGACCGTGAGCACGGCTGTCATGACAGTTTGGTTCTCTGCAGAGATTGTACCACTTTACCCACAAGTAGTGATTTCATCCCCTGTTGCCAGGTGGACTAAGAACCTCCCTGATATCCGTTGTTGCAAGCCACATTACACACTTCCTTTGGTGTGCGATTAGGAGATCACTACATGGCCTTTACAAAGGGTCTACCGGCAAGTACAAGCCCACTGAGGTTTCACCGCTGTAGTTCCTGGGAGTAACCCTCCCCTACAGAAGCCCCCGCTTGAGCCTTGCAGTTCCCAGGGTAGTCAAAAATTGACTCCCATTCCCGCACCATCCAATCACTCATACTATACCGGAAAACTCCTAATTAATTGGCCAAGCTGCCCCATCTTAGTCTTGTGGTGGCACTGTAAAGCCGGGTTAACTGTTCCATGAACCGGTCCTTAGAACCTAAGACAGGCACTAACTCATTCCCGAGTCTCGTTCACGAAGCACCAACCAAAACAACCAGCCTGTCTAGATTCATAACAACATGACGCACACTTGTGTCTTTCATATATTACACAAGACTAGTATCAACTAGGTTTCATTCATTTCTAAAGTTCTAAGCATGGTTAAGCACATAAAATGATAACCATCAAGTCCTATTTAATTCCCTCCATGGTTTTGCAAGGAAAGATAAAGCAATAAAACTATGGAAACATCCTACTCTGGGTTTCATATTAAAGACATCATGCAAATAATCTAACTATTCATCCTAGAGTAGGAGCAAAGTGGTCAAGGAACACTTGCCTTTGAAGGAAGGGTGATTCACTTCAAATTCTTACTCTTGAAGATTTAGGAGTAGTTCTTGATTTGGTTCTAGCCATTCACATGCACACACAAAACAATGCCAAACATGCCATAAGAATCTTAGCAATGTATTTCAATCATGTATGTTGGATTACACACATACACTTATTGATTTCATGTCATCTTATGTGGGTTGGAATGAAAGTAGGTTTCAATTGGGTACCTATATCCTTCTACTTTACTTTTGCTATAGTCAAACACTCATTTTTAATTTGTGAGGTGATTTAAAATAATTTTAGAATTTTATGTGTATATATGTTAATTTTTTATAATTAATTAACTCTTAAAAATCATTTAAATCATTACTATAATCATTTTCAGAACTCATATTACTATTTTCTACATTTCAGAACCTATTTAGGTATTTGGTACAGTTGCCAAAATTTTCTTTCATTATATAATATTTTTTATCTATATTTTAGTATTTATTTAATACTTAAAAATGTATTTTCAGCCATTTAAGTAATTATTCTGGACTACAGAAACTTCAAATGCATAAAAACATAAAAAAGAATAATATGGTGCTGTGTAATAAATTTCTACAATTTTTCTGATATTTATATTATTTTTGTTTAAATTTTTAGACTTAATTTGTCATTTTATAATTAATTTCAGTCTTTTGAACTAATTACTTTTAATTTCAGATTTAATATTCTGATCATAATGTTTAAACAGGGTTTTTAATAAGTTTCTAACATTTTTTAGAAATCATTTAACCTAATTTGACTAATTACAGAATTAAATTCAAATTTTAAAACTGATTTGGGTCAATTTCTGATGGTTACAATTTTTCTAGGGTTCAAATTGAAATTACAGAACTGTTTTACCAATTTCTAAAATGTACAGGGGTTATTTGGCTAATTCACAGTGAATTTCCAATTTTCTATAAGCCTAGGGTTGATTCTGTAAATCTCAGGGGCTATTTTCTAGTTATTTAAATCTCCAGGGATCTAACCGTGAAATTCTCAACGGTTGTAACTATTTAAATATGGGCCGTTGGATCTAATCTGGACGGTTCAGATTTAATGAACCGAAGGGGTACGCCCCCTTTAACACGACCCCATTGGTCCTGTCGAGCCAGGATCTCGCTGAGGGGTGCTGCGTTGCACAGCACCGGATAACACACGTCAAAGGTACAAAGCGGAAGCGAAAATTTTATTACATAAACAAGTTTATGAACATGTTTACAGCAAAATAAGTTCAGTCTACACTCGCGGGAGTATACTAAGCATCAAGTGCACGTTCAGCCCTCGAACGTGTCCTTGCTAGCACACACGCACACTAACTCTGCGGCGTGCACGACTCCCACTCGACGGGGTTCCCCTCCTGGGGTTCCGTCTCCTCTTCGGGAGTCCCTTCCTCATAGAACCCTGCAAAAGCTTCAAACACAAGCAGTGAGCACGAAGGCTCAGCAAGTCTGACCCGTCTCACCTAAACATGGAACTTCTACATGAGGGTAATGGGTTACATGAGGTAAAAATCATTTGCAAGGACTCGCCTAATTAGTAGAACCTTACTTTCAAGTTTTAGCAGCAGGTTGTGGAGAACCTTACGCTAAGGCACATGAGAGAGCCGCAATCAAACAAGAAATGCATTTCTCTCATGTACTTTGCCCAAAGTTGAAAAGAACTTTAGTTAGCTCTAAGCTACAGCATATCATTAACAATCAATGTCCAGCTTTCAATCAGCAACATTTTAACATGTGACTAGCCTGTTCTTTCTACGTTACGGTACAGTGAACAAGTGGTACTCACTGACCGCGAGGGACGGCGATTATAATCAATTTACACCTGCAGGGTTACCCGAACAACCCGTCACGTACGCCCGTACTCGATGTTGCCTACAACAACCATCACGGACGCCGTACGCGACTACCTTTCACCCGTTAGCCAAATGTTGAACCGGTCCAATCGTCCCGAGCAAGAGGTCTCTGCACGCGCATCTCAGTGCCGCCAGCCGATTTACACCTCGAGCTCTCAACCTACCCTCTGAACGACCAGCTATGCCTCAACACCCAGCTACCCGAGTTACATCAGTTTCCCGATTCCCATATACTCGGTAGGTCTTCGGTAATGTTCTAGCTTGTTCAACAGGCCCGCACACGGCTCGGTCCTCAATCGACACAAGTGGAGCTACAGCACAAAGGCCCCAAAGTCCTGCTGCCCTTAACCTCCGCTTGGTCTCATTTTCTTGCCATGTGTTTCATGTGCTATCACTACCCGAGTCGAGTGCCTCTAGCCTATGCTCGCGAGTAGTTCCAACTACTCGACTTGTACCGAATCCTACTCTATCTTAGCAATGCAGTGGCTAACGAGGTTTTCAATCCTAAACCCAACCCATGGTTTTCTTGGCTATGCAGTTGGGTTTCCAATCAAGACTCTAATGCAAAGAATCACAACAATATTCAAAGATGTGCTCAAAACAATAAACATTTGTAAAAAGGTTAATGCAAACCGGAGCTTGCCTTGCTGCTCTTGGTCGTAGGCTAGCTGTTCCTCCGGAGTAACGAAGTCTAGGACTTCGGGTTCCTATTCGACCTTAGCGACTACATGATAGAAACAATACATGTATTAATTTAATGCATTTGTATTAAGTTTGAAGTTGTGAAGTCTATAACCTTTGCTAGACAGACCTAATTACTGTGAAACTTTTATTGTGGCTTGGTTACAACCTAAACAGAGAATTGGTCAAGTTTTAGTTGCAGCAAAGCTCATTTGAGCCCTCCACAATTAATTATGTCCTTGACCTTAATTGGAACTCTTAGGGTGTTCTAGGAATTTTCATGAAGCAGACTATGACTTTCTGAAAACTAGATTTTCAGAGGGTTCTAATGGAGTTGGTCTCACTTAATTTGAAGGTTCCTAGCTAAAGTTATGAGCAAAACAATTTCAGAGAAAATTCTGAAAATATTTCTGAACATTTTCTATTTTCTCTGGAACAGTTTCACTAATTACACCATTAGGTGGATCAAATGAGCTCCAATGGATCTGAAATTATTATGGTAGTTCAGGGATATTTTGGTGAACATCCCAGCAAAATTTCAGGATCTTCCTCCAAAGGATTCTCCAGTTAAAATTCCTAACAATTTAAACTTTGAGGAATTAATTCTTGAGAAATAAGGGTTTTCAAGAAGTGAAACTTGATTTGCTGGAAAGTACTCAGAGAGCTGAATCCAACAAAATTTGGTTCACTCGATTTGGAGCTTTCTAGCCAAAGTTATAAGGTTTTGAAGTTTGAAGGAAATCTGAAAATCGGGAAAAAGTTTAAACTCGCGCGTGGGCCCAGGGGACACGCGTCGCATGCCGAGGCGACAGCACACCGCGGCCCACAATGATTTTGCGCGCCAGCACACCCGATCCCGGCCGCAGCCGGATCCCGATTCAAAATATCTCCCGCTGACAGCTGGGGTCCACCCCCTTCTTCAACCTCGCGACGCCCGCGCTCCTCCGCCGAGGAACCTCGCCGGAGAGCTCGCCGCCGGCTGCTGTACAGCTCCAAACTTATCGATTCTGGCTGCCCCTGACTACTTTTACTCGGAGAACAGGATTCTAGGGTCAGCTGCTCATGACAATGGCCGGAGCATGGTCGGCGACGAGCCGCCACCTCGGAACGACTTCGGCCATGTCGGCTGACTTCTCTAGCACCTCAGCTGCTTGGGAAACCGGTCGGGGAGCATCAGTGGACCTCAGAGAAGGTCGACATGAGCTCGAGGCAGCTCGGGGAAGGCCCGAAATAGGTCCTCACCGTGCGCCCGATGCCGCCTGTTCATCCCGCCATTGATAGACCTCAAATTACGCCGGGTACAGAGATTCTCCGGCTCAGAGTTGTGAAGGCAACATGTGCGTTACCGTGTCTAGCTTGTGTGAGAGCGGCTTGAGGCCCTCTAATCCTTTCTAGAGCACGAATTAAACAGAATCGTACCCGAAGGTCGTTCTGCACACAGAAAGGGGAAAAGTGGAAATTCGCCGCCGGTGAGCAACCACTCGAGCTGTGGCTCGGGGATGAGCAGCACCGGTCACCAGCGCGTCCAAGGGTGCCTTGGCTCGGCCGTGACAGCGCCCTGGTTGGGCTGTCCACGAGAGCCCGAGGTGCGGCGGTTCCAAGTCCCGAATTTGATCTTTCGGCACAGCCGATATCAATCGGTTTCAACTGAATTCTAGCAACGGGGAGGACGGAGGAAGGTCTCTAGTACCTTGCTGGGGCTCTGGAGTGGACGGAGGGAGCTGCGATCGGCGTCCTCCGATCGATTCCGAGCTGCGGAAATTTTCGGCCGGCGCTGAGTTCTTGCGGGGAAGAACGGCGGTGCCTCGGCCGAGGAGGGGGCAGGCGCCTTAAGAAGGCTCTGCACCGCCTCACGCCCGCGCGTGGGAAAGCAGCTGCTGGCACGGCGGCTGCCCTCGGTGGCGATCACCGCTGCGGCTCGGCGACCCGAGTGAAAAAGTCTCAGTCGGTTTGATCTGAGCAGTGGCTGACATGTGGGTCCCACTTCCAGTTTTAACCTCTGAAATTTACTCCTAATCACTGTTGTAAACAGTGAACCCCATACTACCCTTGGCAATTCAAATTATTCACCCATGAGCCATTTGAATTGATCAAAGTTCAAATGAGGTTTGGTTTGAATGAATTTAAGCAAAGTTCAGTTTGAAATTCAAATAAAGTTTGAATTTCTCCCACTTAGCTCATGTCAAGATCAACTCCAAATGGAGTGAAAATTGATGTGTGAGCTCACAAAAATGTGCTGAGTAAGAATATGCCTCCCACTTTTAAATTCATGGGATAAAAACAGTTTGAATTTGAATATGGTTTCAAACTGCCCTCTTCCTAACTATACCCAAAATGACCTCAAAAAGGTTTTGACTTTGGGTGAAACTTGGCATGGACATCCTTAGTAAAGTGTAGGAGTTTTCATATGTCCAGCCCATCTATATCACATGTGGAAAATACCACTTTTGCAATGTGTGAGTTTGTTCTCTAATGAGCATGTTGATAATTGTTACTTGCTCTTCATTTGTGTTCATCATCCTTCCTCAAATGAGGTGTGGGGTGTGGTGATGAACACTGCAAATGTGTGTCAAAAACTGAGGCCCTTACATTCCTCCCTCCTTAAAAGAATCTTGTCCCGAGATTATAAGGTGAAAATGAGAGAGAGGACGGTGGAAAATTACCGGATATGCGACGTGAAAAATTCGGGGTAGTTAGTGCGAAGGAATTCTTCGCTCTCCCATGTCACTTCGTCCATGGAGTGATTACTCCATAGAACCTTGTAGAACCACAACGTACGGTTGCGTGTGGTTCGGGCCTTTTCATCAATAATCTGCACCGGTTCCTCCCGATAGGTGAGATCTGGTTGCAGTTCTTCAATATCTTCCAGCTGAACGGTAGTTGATAGCTTAAGACACTTCCTCAGCTGGGAAACGTGAAAGACGTCGTGCACACCGGAAAGTGCTTCTGGTAACTTCAGCCGGTATGCCACTGATCCACATCTCTCGGTAATCTGAAATGGACCGATGAATCGGGGTGCCAACTTTCCTCTCACCCCAAATCTGTTTACGCCCTTCATTGGAGACACCCTTAGATACACGTGATCCCCAACGTCGAATTGTAATGGGCGCCTTCTCCGGTCCGCATACTGTTTCTGATGGGATTGAGCGGCTTTTAGGTTCGCTTGAATTAGTCGAACCTTTTCTTACGCGTTGTTGACAAGGTCAATCCCGAAGGTCACCCTTTCGCCAGATTCACACCAATTCAGTGGTGTGCGGCATTTCCGCCCGTATAGCGCCTCGTAAGGTGCCATCTTGATGCTGGCTTGGTACCCATTATTGTACGAGAACTCGGCTAACGGCAAGTGATCATCCCAATTCTTGCCGTGGTTGATAGCGCAAGCTCGTAACATGTCTTCTAAGATTTGATTTACCCGCTCTGTTTGCCCATCCGTCTGCGGGTGGTAGGCTGAACTACGGATCAGCTTCGTCCCCAAGGCAGCGTGCAACTGCTCCAAAAAACGGGACACAAATAATGTGCCCCGATCTGATATGATAGTACGGGGTACGCCGTACAAGCATAGGATCCGTGAGATGTACAGTTCAGCGTACTTCTTGGCGTTGTAGTTGGTGTTGACCGGGATGAAATGGGCAACTTTGGTGAGCCGATCGACGATCACCCACACAGAATCATGTTTCTGCAAGGTGGTGGGTAAACCGACGATGAAATCCATGCTCACATCCTCCCACTTCCAGGCAGGAATGCCCAGTGGTTGCAACAGTCCCGGTTTCCGCATGTGGTCTGCCTTCACCCTTCAACATGTATCACACTCGGACACGTATTTTGCAGTCTCACGCTTCATCCGTGTCCACCAAAACTTGCTTCTGAGTTCTTGATACATTTTGTCGCTGCCGGGGTGAATAGAAAACTTTGACAAGTGAGCCTCATCAAAGATTTTCTTCCGTAATTCCGGGTTTTGGGGTACGACAATCCGGTCCTTGAACCATAGGACGCCGTCGTTGTCCTTCCGGAAACATTTCAATTCCCCACTGTCTACACGTCTCCGCAAATGTGACATGCCCTTGTCATTCTTCTGGGCTGCCGCTATCTCTTCACGGATGGTGGGGATTAAAGCTAGGTTGTAGAGAGCTCCGTGTGGAATCACATGTAGTGGTGGTTCGCTCTCTTCCAATGATGTGATGGTCAGATTATTGACGTGTGACTTGCGGCTCAGCGCATCTGCCACTACGTTTACCTTGCCCGGTTGATAATGGATCTCTATCTCGTAATCCTTTATCAGTTCTAACCATCTTCATTGCCTCATATTCAGCTCTTTCTGAGTGAATATGTACTTGAGGCTTTTGTGGTCGGTATATAAATGTACGAGCTTACCGAGTAGGTAGTGCCTCCACATTTTGAGTGCGAGTACCACGGCAGCGAGCTCCAAGTCGTGAGTTGGATAATTCTGCTCATGGTTCCTAAGCTGCCGTGATCCATACGCGACCACTCTTCGGTCTTGCATCAGCACACATCCGAGCCCAATGCCGGATGCATCGCAGTACACATCAAACGGTTTTGTTGTGTCTGGCTGCGCCAAAACCGGTGCTGATGTCAGGTGCTTAACTAAAGCCTTGAATGCTGCTTCACATGCTGGACTCCAAACATATTTGGTAGCCTTCTTCAGCAGCTCTGTCATTGGCTTGGCAATCTTCGAGAAGTTCGGAATGAACCTCCGATAATATCCCGCGAGTCCGAGGAAACTCCGTACCTTGTGAACAGTTCTCGGGGATTTCCAATTCAGCACTAGAGTGATCTTGCTCGGGTCCACAGCGATACCCTCCGCTGAGATGATATGCCCGAGAAAAGGCACTTGCGATATCCAAAACTCGCATTTGCTGAATTTTGCGTATAACTTGTGATCCCGCAGCCGTTGCAAGACTATACGCAGATGTTTCTTGTGATCTTCCTCCGACATGGAATACACCAGAATGTCGTCGATGAAGACCACGACAAACTTGTCCAGCTCCGGCATGAATACCGAGTTCATCAAGTACATGAAGTGAGCTGGAGCATTGGTGAGTCCGAAGGACATAACCAGGTACTCATAAAGTCCGTACCTCGTCGAGAACGCCGTCTTCGGAATGTCCTCAGCCCTTATCTTAATATGATGGTACCCAGATCTTAAATCCATCTTGGAAAAGATCTTTGCTTTGACCAACTGATCAAACAACATGTCGATCCGTGACAACGGGTACTTGTTCTTGATGGTTACGGCATTTAATTGACGATAGTCCACGCAAAGCCGCAACGTCTCATCCTTCTTCTTGACAAATAATGCCGAACAGCCCCATGGCGAGGAGCTCGGCCTAATAAAACCCTTCTCCAGAAGGTCTGTGAGCTGAGTCTTCAGTTCAGCCAACTCCTTGGGCGCCATCTTGTACGGCCTTCGGGATATCGGCATGGTTCCCGGTGCAAGTTCAATCTTGAACTCCACCTCTCTATCGGGTGGCATTCCCGGCAAATCATCCGGGAATACGTCAGGGAATTCTCGGACCACTGGAATATCTTCCAATCTGACGGTTGTGGCTTGATAGACACTTGGAAGTTTTATTTCCGGACTGTCCAGAAATAATGAGTGAGACTCGTGCACTTCTGAGTTCAAGTGCACGACTCGGAGGACGGTGTCTAAAACAGCGCCGTGGCGGGTTAACCACGACATCCCTAAGATGACATCGACCTTTTGTCCCTCTAAGATTATGAGAGATGTAGGGTAAACTCTACCCTCTAAGCACAATGGCGCTTTTGGGACCATCATGCTTGCTGAAATTTTCCCACCCGGTGAACAGATCACATAAGGACTATCGGTGGGTAGTATTTGCAAGCTATATTGATCAATGAAAGCTTGGCTAATGAAGCTATGCGTGGCGCCTGAATCAAATTGTACTATAGCGGGATGCTGGTGGAGTTGGAACATACCCGCAAGGATTGGCTCGCCCTCCGGCACGTCTTCAATGGCAAGCTGGTGGACGGTGCCGGGCCTAGGGTTTGCCCGCCGCGCATTAGTAGGGTTCCGGGGTTGATTCCGCCCCGGAAACTGTGGTGCCACTCCGCCGCCTTGCCTCTCTGGGCAACTGCTCGCGAAGTGTCCTGGATGACCACACTTGTAACATGTGGCCGCTGCTGGTGGAATGCTCGCTGGACGAAAGCCCGGCATGCGTTGCTGAGGTGCAAATGCACGCGGCATCGCCCGCTGCTGCTGTTGTTGTTGCGGTGGTGCTGGCAGTGCCAGCCTGAATGCCGGTGAAGAGTACGGCCGACTGCGGAACGGCATCGACCGCGGTGGTGGTTGCCAGCGTGGACCTGATGGTGGGCGATTCACCATCCGAAACTTCTGAGAAGGACCGCTTCCTTCTCCACTGCTCTGCGGCGCGCTTCGCTTTCGCTCTGCCGCCGCCAACTCCTTACCGGAGTCCTCCTGAACAATCGCAGCATCAATGATGTCGTTGAGGCTGCCGCGATTGAACATCGCCAACTTGTCCTTCAGGAGCGGGTTAAGCCCCTGGTAAAAATGGTCCCGCCGCTTCTCGTCGGTATCAGCATGATACGACGCATATAGCGCGAGATTGTTAAATGCCCTGGAGTATTCCAGCGCGTTCCGGCTCCCTTGTTGCAGGTGTAAGAACTCCTGCGTCTTCCTCTTCATCAGACCTGGCGGTATATGATAGGCCCGGAAGGCCGTCCGGAACTCCGTCCAGGTCATCACTCGGTCGGTGGGCTGTGAAGCACAGAAGTTGGCCCACCACGCGCTCGTGGATCCTTGGAGCTGCTGGACCGCGAACTGAGTCTTGCGCTGCTCGCTGATTTGGAGCAGCCCGAACTTCATCTCTATGGCGCGGAGCCAGTTGTCCGCGTCAAGTGGTTCATCCGCCCTTGAGAATACAGGGGGATGAGTTGCCAGGAAGTCGGAGTAGGAGCTCTGTTGGCGCTCCTCACGATCTTGACGTCTCTCTGGGCGAGACGTATTGGCGATGAGAGTCTGCAGCAACTCTGTGTGCTGCTGATGCGAGCCCGCCATTGCCACGACAATGTCGGCCAATGTAACCGTTGGCAGTGGCGGTGGCAGTGTTTGCTGTTGCTGTTGCTGCTGTTGTTGTCCCGAGGAGTCCTCAGGAGGTGGTTGGGAGGTCTCTCCCCCTTGACTGGTACCCCCAACGTCAGGGTTGGCATGAGTACGCGTCATTCTGAAATTCAAAACAGCAGCGTTTAGCACATGTCTTACTGAAAATTCCATAAGCAACAGTAGGTATTGAAGCGACACATGATTAATTTACACAACATTCACGTATATTGATAAAGCATAAACTTTATACAAGATACATTATTCTCGGATCTCCGAGAAGTCGTGCTCATGTCGTCACTACCTATACATACGCTACTGTCTACACGACATGTCACCAATTACAAAAGTTGGGTTACGCTTCCCTGGCTGCCCTACTTGGCAACCGTAACCACCTACTCGGAGTAGAACTCGACCTCCTTTGGGTCGTCCTCCTCCGGTACCTCTGCTGGTGGCTCTGGATCTACCACCTCTTCTCCCATTCCGGGTTCTCCCATTGCTGGAAGACCCAAGACCACCGGTACGCCTAACACCGGGGGCACGAGGTCCTGCAAAGCATGCACCTCGTCCATAGCTTGGTTGTAGTCCTCTTCCCAGCCTTGTCCTTCCTCGATAGCGTCGTCCCGCTCTTGAGTAAGGTCCTCATTCTGCTGGGTTTGGGTCTGCACCAGCTCTTGCAACGCCGCGATGTCAACACGGCTCTTCTTCTTTGCCTTCTTCAGACGATGCAACTGATTGTGCTGTTCATTTAGTCGCTTGATCGTCGGAAGGAGCACATTGCAGAGTGCGCTGTGAGCACTCTCGAAATGATCTCCACGGCTCGTGCTCTCCTTGAGCTTTGTGGCGAGATGCTCCGTATGAACAGCTTGGCTGTCCATCACGGCGTTTCCCGCCCTCATCTGGAGGCTGAGATTTGGCTCCGTGGGGTTGTACCTTGGGCAACTAGGGTCCGTTGCCTCCAGGTACCTCTCTTCCCACACATGCTGAGCTCGTCCCTCCACCGGAACGAGTGCGTATGGAGTGCCCTCCATAGCCTGCACGTGTAGTTGGCAGAAACGTGACATAGTGTCACGGCCTTCCACTTGCCACATTCCTTCCGGTTGTCTTCCTCTCACCGTGACGGTGAATGGCACCCAACCGGGTGGCGTAGGTCCTGCAGGAACCTCGACATGGATCATCCACATCTTGTTCCCCTCTTTGCCTTCTTCCTTGGCGAAGTACTGCGGCATCTGATTGTACCCGAAATATTGGAGCATTTGCCACAATGCCTCCGGGTAGCCACTACGGTCAGAACAGTGGGAAACCACCCACCCGTTCTCCAACTGTTTATCTGCTGCCATCTGTAAAAATATATTTGAGAATTGTCAAATATTTATTTAAACAGTAAACCTTTGAATTATAACATAAAATATGTCATTGAACCCATAAAACTTGGAAACATAGTTCAAATTTTAAACAAATTTGACTGCTGATCTGCTGTTCCCATGACAGCCCTGACCAGTTTCCATTTCAACCTGATTTAGGCCATGTTAAATGCAAAACTAATTCTGGAGCTTAACATCAAAGTTAAAGCTAACTACAATAGCTTTCCAGAAAGTATTTGCTTGGCCTAAGATCTGTCCTGGTTCAAAAGTTATGAGATGTCAAAGTTAACAGAATTTCTGGAAACAATTGGACAGCACCTCCCTGCCTTAGGTACTGATTTGATCCAAGAATCCCAGTTACTTCTGTTCCTAATCTGACAAAACTTTATGTTACAAAGTTGTAACCCATCTCATAAGATTTCCAGAACTACCTCGTTTTCTATTTTTGGATTTTTATGCAGGAAATTATGCTTAATTTACAGAGAGTTTACAGAGAGTCTTTGCTCTGCCCTGTTTTCTGGACAGTTTCAACTCTACTGCATTTTTCGAGTGGTTAAGGGATGAAACACCTATTGAACTCAACAGAACAGTTGTAAAGCTCTTCCAAAGCTTTCCAGAAATGTATCATACGACCCCAACCTCGAAAGAACTAAACCTCTAACCTCTGATTAACTTCAGCCTTGATTCAGCTGGAAACAGAGTGCTCTGTCCTTAACAACCTATAAGTTGAAAACTTGTTAACTTTGAATATCCTGTTCAAGGGAAGGAGTTACATCAAGTTTTACTACTATGGATCAAAAATTTCAAGTTTTAAATGAATTTGTTCATTTAGTTGGGTGTGACGTTGATGCGTCACCAGATTATGACGGTACTACGTCCTCACCAAGACAAACCTAAACCGGACTTAGCCGGCTACGTTATTTCAGTGGCACTAAACGTCACTCGCACACGGATGCTACACGTCTACCGTTTCGTGGTCAGGCTACCTGCAGAAACTCAAACAATCATCAGACTCGGCTGCACACCGAGCCCGGAATCCATACAGTTCGTACACCCCGCCGTCATCACTCGCCCGGATGTTCTCAAGCCAACCACGCCTTGAGTTACGTGTTCACATTTCAGACCACGTGACGGGGTCTCCCAAGTTGCACCACGCACGCCAGGGACAGACGTTGCTCGAATACCCCAAACGACATGAAGAGTCGTAGAGGATATCAAAGCGGGTCCGGTTACCTGCCACCCGTGGGGCTCCACCCTTCAGCTTGTGCACACTGGTGGACAGCGCTTACGTGTACCCCCCAAGACATAAACGTCCCGAGATACACGATTTTCCGACATAACAAATAGGTTAATATGCCACTTTCTATATGCTAATAACATCCTTATACGGGCTACTAACTCGTTCCTCACTGGATTTTTGAAAAAGAAGACCTTTGTGCTGTGTTAAACCTCAAGCGGGCTCTGATACCAACGCTGACACGACCCCATTGGTCCTGTCGAGCCAGGATCACGCTGAGGGGTGCTGCGTTGCACAGCACCAGATAACACACGTCAAAGGTACAAAGCGGAAGCGAAAATTTTATTACATAAACAAGTTTATGAACATGTTTACAGCAAAATAAGTTCAGTCTACACTCGCGGGCGTAGACTAAGCATCAAGTGCACGTTCAGCCCTCGAACGTGTCCTTGCTAGCACACACGCACACTAACTGTGCGGCGTGCACGACTCCCACACGACGGGGTTCCCCTCCTGGGGTTCCATCTCCTCTTCGAGAGTCCCTTCCTCATAGAACCCTACAAAAGCTTCAAACACAAGCAGTGAGCACAAAGGCTCAGCAAGTCTGACCCGTCTCACCTAAACATGGAACTTCTACATGAGGGTAATGGGTTACATGAGGTAAAAATCATTTGCAAGGACTCGCCTAATTAGTAGAACCTTACTTTCAAGTTTTAGCAGCAGGTTGTGGAGAACCTTACGCTAAGGCACATGAGAGAGCCGCAATCAAACAAGAAATGCATTTCTCTCATGTACTTTGCCCAAAGTTGAAAAGAACTTTAGTTAGCTCTAAGCTACAGCATATCATTAACAATCAATGTCCAGCTTTCAATCAGCAACATTTTAACATTTGACTAGCCTGTTCTTTCTACGTCACGGTACAGTGAACAAGTGGTACTCACTGACCGCGAGGGACGGCGATTATAATCGATTTACACCTGCAGGGTTACCCGAACAACCCGTCACGTACGCCCGTACTCGATGTTGCCTACAACAACCATCACGGACACCGTACGCGACTACCTTTCACCCGTTAGCCAAATGTTGAACCGGTCCAATCGTCCCGAGCAAGAGGTCTCTGCACGCGCATCTCAGTGTCGCCAGCCGATTTACACCTCGAGCTCTCAACCTACCCTTTGAACGACCAGCTATGCCTCAACACCCAGCTACCCGAGTTACATCAGTTTCCCGGTTCCCATATAGCCGGTAGGTCTTCAGTACTGTTCTAGCTTGTTCAACAGGCCTGCACACGGCTCGGTCCTCAATCGACACAAGTGGAGCTACAGCACACAGGCCCCAAATTCCTGCTGCCCTTAACCTCCTCTTGGTCTCATTTTCTTGCCATGTGTTTCATGTGCTATCACTACCCGAGTCGAGTGCCTCTAGCCTATGCTCGCGAGTAGTTCCAACTACTCGACTTGTACCGAATCCTACTCTATCTTAGCAATGCAGTGGCTAACGAGGTTTTCAATCCTAAACCCAACCCATGGTTTTCTTTGCTATGCAGTTGGGTTTCCAATCAAGACTCTAATGCAAAGAATCACAACAATATTCAAAGATGTGCTCAAAACAATAAACATTTGTAAAAAGGTTAATGCAAATCGGAGCTTTCCTTGCTGCTCTTGGTCGTAGGCTAGCTGTTCCTCCGGAGTAACAAAGTCTAGGACTTCGGGTTCCTCCTCGACCTTAGCGACTACATGATAGAAACAATACATGTATTAATTTAATGCATTTGTATTAAGTTTGAAGTTGTGAAGTCTATAACCTTTGCTAGACAGACCTAATGACTGTGAAACTTTTATTGTGGCTTGGTTACAACCTAAACAGAGAATTGGTCAAGTTTTAGTTGCAGCAAAGCTCATTTGAGCCCTCCACAATTAATTATGTCCTTGACCTTAATTGGAACTCTTAGGGTGTTCTAGGAATTTTCATGAAGCAAACTATGACTTTCTGAAAACTAGATTTTCAGAGGGTTCTAATGGAGTTGGTCTCACTTAATTTGAAGGTTTCTAGCTAAAGTTATGAGCTAAACAATTTCAGAGAAAATTCTGAAAATATTTCTGAACATTTTCTATTTTCTCTGGAACAGTTTCACTAATCACACCATTAGGTGGATCAAATGAGCTCCAATGGATCTGAAATTTTTATGGTAGTTCAGGGATATTTTGGTGAACATCCCAGCAAAATTTGAGGATCTTCCTCCAAAGGATTCTCCAGTTAAAATTCCTAACAGTTTAAACTTTGAGGAATTAATTCTGGAGAAATAAGGGTTTTCATGAAGTGAAACTTGATTTGCTGGAAAGTAATCAGAGAGCTGAATCCAACAAAATTTGGTTCACTCGATTTGGAGCTTTCTAGCCAAAGTTATAAGGTTTTGAAGTTTGAAGGAAATCTGAAAATCGGGAAAAAATTTAAACTCGCGCGTGGGCCCAGGGGACACGCGTCGCACGCCGAGGCGACAGCGCACCGCGGCCCACAATGATTTTGCGCGCCAGCACACCCGATCCCGGCCGCAGCCGGATCCCGATTCAAAATATCTCCCGCTGACAGCTGGGGTCCACCCCCTTCTTCAACCTCGCGACGCCCGCGCTCCTCCGCCGAGGAACCTCGCCGGAGAGCTCGCCGCCGGCTGCTGTACAGCTCCAAACTTCTCGATTCTGGCCGCCCCTGCCTACTTTTACTCGGGGAACAGGATTCTAGGGTCAGCTGCTCATGACAATGGCCGGAGCATGGTCGGCGACGAGCCGCCACCTCGGAACGACTTCGGCCATGTCGGCTGACTTCTCTAGCACCTCAGCTGCTTGGGAAACCGGTCGGGGAGCATCAGTGGACCTCAGAGAAGGTCGACATGAGCTCGAGGCAGCTCGGGGAAGGCCCGAAATAGGTCCTCACCGTGCGCCCGATGCCGCCCGTTCATCCCTCCATTGACAGACCTCAAATTACGCCGGGTACAGAGGTTCTCCGGCCCAGAGTTGTGAAGGCAACTTGTGCGTTACCGTGTCTAGCTTGTGTGAGAGCGGCTTGAGGCCCTCTAATCCTTTCTAGAGCACGAATTAAACAGAATCGTACCTGAAGGTCGTTCTGCACACAGAAAGGGGAAAAGTGGAAATTCGCCGCCGGTGAGCAACCACTCGAGCTGTGGCTCGGGGATGAGCAGCACCGGTCACCAGCGCGTCCAAGGGTGCCTTGGCTCGGGCATGACAGCGCCCTGGTTGGGCTTTCCACGAGAGCCCGAGGTGCGGCGGTTCCAAGTCCCGAATTTGATCTTTCGGCACAGCCGATATCAAACGGTTTCAACTGAATTCTAGCAACGGGGAGGACGGAGGAAGGTCTCTAGTACCTTGCTGGGGCTCTGGAGTGGACGGAGGGAGCTGCGATCGGCGTCCTCCGATCGATTCCGAGCTGCGGAAATTTTCGGCCGGCGCTGAGTTCTTGCGGTGAAGAACGGCGGTGCCTCGGCCGAGGAGGGGGCAGGCGCCTTAAGAAGGCTCTGCACCGCCTCACGCCCGTGCGTGGGCAAGCAGCTGCTGGCGCGGCGGCTGCCCTCGGTGGCGATCACCGCTGCGGCTCGGCGACCCGAGTGAAAAAGTCTCAGTCGGTTTGATCTGAGCAGTTGCTGACATGTGGGTCCCACTTCCAGTTTTAACCTCTGAAATTTACTCCTAATCACTGTTGTAAACAGTGAACCCCATACTACCCTTGGCAATTCAAATTATTCACCCATGAGCCATTTGAATTGATCAAAGTTCAAATGAGGTTTGATTTGAATGAATTTCAGCACAAGTTCAGTTTGAAATTCAAATAAAGTTTGAATTTCTCCCACTTAGCTCATGTCAAGATCAACTCCAAATGGAGTGAAAATTGGTGTGTGAGCTCAAAAAATGTGCTGAGTAAGAATATGCCTCCCACTTTTAAATTCATGGGATAAAAACAGTTTGAATTTGAATATGGTTTCAAACTGCCCTCTTCCTAACTATACCCAAAATGACCTCAAAAAGATTTTGACTTTGGGTGAAACTTGGCATGGACATCCTTAGTAAAGTGTAGGAGTTTTCATATGTCCAGCCCATCTATATCACATGTGGAAAATACCACTTTTGCAATATGTGAGTTTGTTCTCTAATGAGCATGTTGATAATTGTTACTTGCTCTTCATTTGTGTTCATCATCCTTCCTCAAATGAGGTGTGTGGTGTGGTGATGAACACTGCAAATGTGTGTCAAAAACTGAGGCCCTTACACCCTTGTAATCCTAGCCGCACATAAAAAATGGAGAGCCAGGATTCGGCCACGTCGCCCCCGACCCTTCTCTCTCGCGTCCGGCGGCCGCGCAGTCGCCGGCGAGCGGCGGCGGTGGCCGGAGTTCTCTGTTTTTCTCGAATTCTCTACCAATCTTTGATCTCTCGGTACCAGAAGAAAGAGGGGAGGATGAGGAACTCACCTATGGGGTCCTCAGGGATCGGAAACGGCCGGAGAAGCGTGATCGGCTGCGACAGTGCGGAACTCCGGTGATCTTCATCGGGAATGATCTCCAGGCGCTTTTTCTCAGGGAATTTGATCGGGGATTCACTCTGAGGGTCGTTGGAGTGTGTAGGAGTCGCTAGAACCAATGATCTCCGAGTGTTTTTGAAGAATTGGAAAAGGGGGCGGTTTTTCCGATCGGGAGAACTGGGGCCATTTCTGTGGAGAATTTCGGCCGGGGTCGGGTGGTATTTATAGAGGGGAGTGAGGCGGCGGTTGCTGGGACGCCGGTTGAGGAAGAGGCGCGAAGCAACGGCCGGAACCGAGGCAATTCGCTCACATGCGATAATAGCGTCGGGGAGAGAGAGGGAGAGAGGAGGGGCTGCGGTTAGGGCGAGAAAACTGACATGTGGGGCTACCTTGGCAGTGAGGGAGAGGAGAGGTGGCGGTTTTGATTCATTTGTGAAGAATTCGGTTATTACAACAACATCGTAAAGAAGCGTTTTGTTTGATTGTGGATTTCCGATGTTGGGAGGCTCAAGGCGTCTGAAATTGCTAATAAGGATCTACTTTTAGGCGAGTACTAATGAAGTAGCTGCCATCCTACTTTATACATTGCTGCATGTAGAGTTTTTACTTAGGGTATACGGTTAATCCTTGCTGAGCTTTCGAGCTCACGGTTGCATTATTAGTGTTTTGCAGGTTATATAAAATTTGCTATGAAGATGGTTGTTCGGTTAGACATCGGAGACTCACCGGAAAACCTTGCTGCTGCATTCACTGTTGTTGAAGCTAGTAAGAAGCGTCCGCGGGCTGGGCGTCATCTCTTTTGCTTAGCTAGGAGTACGTGTTTATGTATATTCCGCTGCGTGTACCTTTGTGGTACATTATGTTGTAAATGACACTATATTGAGAAATAAAAGACTTTGTATGTTTATTGTTTCTTTTCGTGTATGTTGTTAGGTGCCACATTGCACGGCACCACCCAATGTGAATTCAGGAGTGTGGATCCCAAAAGGGGTTCCCCACAGGCGTGGTATCAGAGCCGCATTGGGAATAGCACGCATGAAAAAGGGTATTTTTGAAAACCTAGAAGTATACGAGTGAGGAACGTATAGTATGCCCACATAAGGACTATTGATAGCATAGTTACTTAAGGTGGCAAGCTAACAGTGTGTTATTATTCAGTATTTCAATTCTGTAACGACGCACCTACGTTGAGGTAAGCATGGTAATGAACGCCACCGAAAGCGGATCAATTTCGGTTAGCTTCCCCATACGAGAAAAGTAGTGTGGTATGACCCGTTCAGAAATGGATGGGAAGTGAATATGTTTTCTAAAACTCTTCATGTCTTAAAGACATATGAAATGCACTAGCCTCTAGTGCGCAAACGCAGGGGCAAAAGGAGGAGACCCCATTGTGTGGTTTGTAACATGAAGTATGTCCTCTAGGGCTTTTCATGTTCTATGAGGCATACGAAAGCACTATTCCACCGGTGTGCTTAATTGCAAAGGTGTGAAGCCCTCCGTCGGGTGGTGAATAACCCGATCATGTACCTTGAGACGTGGCTTGACTCAAGGATGACCCGTAAATCAATGATATGTGCTTATGTTTTTACTATGATATGGACCTGCCTGAAATGACAAACCTTTGTGTGCATCACTATTGAGTGGTTTTATGCAGGTATCTTGATCACATTAGAGCATGTCATTTAGAAAACATGCGTGAGTGATAGTTTTAGTGCCACCATTGGAGACATATATGCCATTATAAAGCCGGTTAGGATTATGATTGTGAGGAAACGTAGTGTAAAAGTCCCAAAAATGTGTATGAATAAAAACCAAGGTTTGAGTTCATATGTGTGGCAAAGTCATGAAAAATGGGACTTGCTAAAACTTTTCTTCATGCAAAGTAATACATGGATGAACATCCAACATGAGGCTCACATTTTTATTTAAAAGTGCTGAACCAATAAGGAGTTAAATACCTCTTTGCATGTAAGTTTAAAAATCAGATTTGGGATTCAAAGTTCACACATGAGGTGACCAAGAACATTGAATGAACATGCAGCCACATAGTTGTATTTAGAGAGAAAAGTCTTATCACCAACTTTGCATGTGTAGGGTGGGCTCAAAAAGGGAATTAAAGAGAAGCATTTGCAAATTCTAGCCAAATTCAAAGTTGTCACCAAATCAAACTGAATTTGGAGAATTCAAATTCTAGCCACCCTTTAAACTCAGAATTTTGTGAATTAAGAGGGTCAGCATGAGAAGATATTTGGGGGTTAGAGTGTGGGGTGGGACCCACATGGCAGTGAGTCAGAGACCTAACTTAACCAGGAAGCAAATGAATTTGTGCTTCTGTTCTGCTCGGGTGCCACCGAGGGGTTCCACCGCGCCCCTGGGGAACTGAACCCGACACCTCCTGCTGCCTCCCCCCCACGCACGGCCACCGAAGGCGGTTTCCTTCGACGTTATCGTGCCCTCGGCTGAGCAAAGACCCGATTGTTCTCCTCCCCTCGCGTGAACGCCGCACAGCCGTTCTTCCCTCGTCCGCTCTCGGTCGATCGGGAAGCCGGCGGAGACCATCGCGCCCACTGCCTCCGAGCGGCTAAACACTGAGGCGCAACCGTTGCTCACTTTCCCCGACCCAGAAACCACCAAGTCCCGGCGTTCCCGAGCCCTCAATCAACCATTTCGCGGCGACCTCAAAAGAACCGATGGTCGGCTTCAC
Organism: Neostapfia colusana; assembly: GCA_030760725.1. Lineage (NCBI taxonomy): Eukaryota > Viridiplantae > Streptophyta > Magnoliopsida > Poales > Poaceae > Neostapfia > Neostapfia colusana. The sequence goes on along the minus strand of JASWHV010000008.1, from coordinate 24,322,345 downwards.
GTGGACAGCTCTCCACAGAAGTTTCCAAGCCCGATCAAGCACGGCCATAGGAGCGTTCTGCTGTGTTACTGCTCTCACCCAAAACTTGGAGCAAATCGTGGAGCGTAGCCGGCGAATTTGAAGTTTCTGCTCCGGCGGCTTCAACCCGAGCATCCGGTATGGGAATCCAAAATTCTCCACTCCTATTCGTTCTTAGCGCGTCAAACTTTGCACGTAGGAGCTGGACTAGCCGGCGGTCATATCCTCTTTAGCATCCGTGGCATAAAATTAACTGGGAACCACGAATTTTGAGCTCTACCGAGCGTGATCACGGCGGAACCTGTCGGCCGCACGGTGACGTCCGGTTTGCGGCCATTCCAGGGCCATTTGAGGGCCATGCTGAGCTTGGCGATCAACCACTGATGCTGTAGCACGTGTTTGCCGCTTGGTTAGAGAACTAGGAACCCTGGTCGACGGCGCCGAAAGGCAGCAAAGACCGCCGCATGTCGCCGGGGTGTTTCCGGTCACCGGCAACCCTAGATGACCCCGCAGATATGTTCGTCGACGTCATAAACGCCCTGGCGGCAAACCTCAGCTCGGGCGGTGGCCGGAGAAGGCGAGCCGGTGAGCTCCGGCATCGGGCCGGCGAGGGGCAGCGCGGGCGCGGGAAAAACAGCTGGAGGAAGAAGAAAAGTGGGCGGGTCCCAGCCGTCAGTGTCTGGAGATTTTAAAAGGAGGATCTGTTGTGGCTAGGATCTGTTGTGGCTACACAGTACAATCCTGTGAACCTCTGTGGCCCCAATCTGATTGGCTTGGGTTTAAAAAAGCGGGCCCAATGGGATTTTCAATAGGAAAATATTCCAGACATAGCTCAATCTTTAGAAATTCATATCTCCCTGTAGAAAACTCCAATTTGAGTGATTCCAATTGGGTTGGATTCATCTCTCTGAGTTCTATCCAAATATGAACTAAGCTTTGTATGCAAGTCAATAATATTCTGGAAAATTCTTTGAAGGTTTTCTGAAAAAGAATTATTGAGGGAGTTTGGGTTATCCAAAAATCCCCAAATTTTGCCAGAATATTCTTTAGCATATTGTTGACCTACTAGCAAATTTTCAGATCATTTGAAGATCATTTGTGTAGGAATTTGCTAAATGCAAACTACTGTGTTCAAAAGAGTCCAGAAACATTTTCAGAAAATGTTTCCCAATTCAAAAATCTGTTCTGAGCAATCCATAGCTCCAAAAATTATAGGAAAATTTAGGCAAGCTCTCTGGGACATACATGGAATTGTAGTTCACTTTGTTGGGCATGAAAATGCACATTACTAGAGAATTAATTCTGTTGAGTACAAATGCTTAAAGAATTGTTCTGGGAGAACTACCCAAGTAAAAGGGCTGAATTTTGGACCAGATGACTCTCATGTGATCAAGAACTCACATGTAAATTATCAGCCCAAGATGAGTCCTGGAACTCCCTGTTCTTATTCTCCATACTTGTGTATATGTGGGAATACATAAGAGATATTGTGAGAATTGGGGAGGACACAATATGACTCCACATTAGCTGCAATTTGGCAAGCAAAATCCTTAGGTAGTATAGAACCTGCTGTAAAAGTTTTGAGGCCATTGGAGTTCTTGTTCTTCAGTTGCACTCAAATCTTTTCAGCTTGTCTATTATGATCATTAGGGAAAATGATTAGTGTATAGCTAAGGCCTTAAGGTCAATTTAGGTTATTTCTGTTCTTTGCACAACAGAGGCAAACCAAACCATGCTTGGCTTTTCCACACTACCTCTGTTCTTAAGAAAGTAATTCTATAACTTCTTTCCATTACATCCCATGAAATATGTGCATATGCATCTCAATAGGAACCACAACGAAGGGGACTCAAAGGAGTGATTCATCGAAGGGGATCAAGCTCCGGAGAGTCAAGGGTGGATCTGCAAGGACGCTAACTGTTTATATACGACTACCCTGCAAAACAGGCAAGCTCCGGTTTGCATTTAACAGCTGTTAAGTTTTTATTTTTGTATTCACCTTTGGTTAAGATTTGAACTGTGCATTAGGTCTAGTGTTTGATACTCCTCTTGCATAGCCAAATGACCCATGGAGTACTGGGTAGGTCTCTTTCACCGTGTACAACTGCCATGCTTAAGTACGGTTCGGTAGAAGTCGAGTGGTGAGATGCTACTCGCAGTTTCAGGAACAACAGGGGCATACGGGATTGGTTCATAATTGAATTAGCAAGTTAAAGTTGAGGCCGGAAGGTTGTAGGGGCAGCAGGACATAGGGGCCTGGGTGCTGTAGACCTGTCCGTGTCGGTCAAGGACCGATCCGTATGCGGCACTGTTGAACAAGTTTTATTTGTGTACCGGACTCATGCTAGATATATGGGACCCAGTACACCGATGTACCTCGGGAAGCTGTCGTTCGGACTTTTCGGGTCGCCTCAGGCGGACGGCCGGTGTGCAGTATGTGGGGAATATTCTCATGACATCTCACGTCGGAAGGTGCACCATGAGAGTAGCTACTGTACGGGGCGACTTGATCGAATCAGCGGGGGTGAAACGGGGGAAAGGCTGCCACATACGACGTCAGTGATGGTTGTTGTAGGCAACGTCGAGTACGGGCGTACGTGTCGTGTAGTCCGGGTGTTATTGATTCGAATCACCGTCGCTCGCGGAATGGACCGAGCATACTTGTTCTCACAGTCGTGACGTAGCAAGAACTTGCATGAGAAAGGAACTAATCAGTTTGATGTGAAGTATTATCCTACCTTTGTATTGGAACTTGATGAATAGGCTAGTGCAAACTCGATTCTTTTATGCCATGAGCAATTTACATTGGGGGAAAGCATTTCTTGTTTGATTGTGGACTCCCGATGTGGCGTGCCCAGGGATTACTTAAAATGCTGCAATTAATACTGAAAGTAAGGATTCACTTTTAGGCGAGTTTAATTATGCTTATGCCATCCTAAGTTAGGTTCATAACCTCACTTAGAGTTTCATGTTTAGGGTGACGGTTAAGCCTTGCTGAGCATTATGCTCACGGATGCTATCCAAGTTGTTTTGCAGGTAAATGACTTCATGCTTATGAGAAGGCGTGCCGATGAGACTCGGGAACCTCCGAGTACTTACTCTAAGAGCATCCTCGCCGCTGCAGATTGTCTTCGTGTTGCTAGTAAGAAACGTCCGCGGGCTGGACCGTTTCTTTGTTGCTAGTTTAGATATGAGTCGTGAGAGTGATAGTCTTCCGCTGTAGTTTACTCTGATATACTTATTTGTAAAACAATCTTGTACGCTTCCGCAAACTATTTATGTAATATGATGTGTGTTCATCAACCCGTGTGCTGTTGGGTGCCGCATAACATGGCACCACCCGACGAGGTCCTGTGGGCCGTCTCAGCTGGTATCAGAGCTGCGTTGGGAACAGAGCACGGATTGGGCATCATATTATGTCAAAAACTTAGGATATGGTGAGTTAACGATACTAGGCCCACATAAGGACTATTATTAGCATATGATGAAGGTGGCAACCTAACTTAGTTGTTATATCGGAAAATCGTGCATCTCGGGATGGTTTATGTCCTGGGGGTGCACGTATGCGCTGTCCACCAGTGCGCACAAGCTGAAGAGTGGAGCCTCACGGGTGGCAGGTAACCCGACCCGCTTTAGTATCCTCTACGACTTTTCATGTCGTTTGGGGTATTCGAGCAACGCCATTCCCTGACGTGCGTGGTGCAAATTGGGAGACCCTGTCACGTGTTTAGTAACGTGAACACGTAGCTCAAGGCGTGTTTGGCTTGAGAACACCTGGGCGAGTGATGACGGCCGGGTGTACAAACTGTTATGGATACCGGGTTCGGTGTGCAGCCGAACCTGATGATTGAGTGTGTTTTATGCAGGAACTAACCATGAAAACCTTAGTGCGTGTAGAACACGTTTGTGAGTGACCGTTTTAGTGCCACCTAAGTATACGTGCATGCCGGTGTAATCCGGTTAGGTTTTTCTTTGGTGAGGCAACGTAGTACCGTCATATGTCTTACGGTGCGTCGTCACCGTACTACACTGGATAGTATTCTTATCTGTGAAGAAATCATTCATGACTAACTTCCAAACTAAAAATGGATGTGATAAAGCACATATTAGTTACTGAGCTCTTCATTTGAACTAAGTTTCAAGGAAGAGACTTGTTAGGCTTCTTTTGATCTCAAAGACAGAGTGCCCTGTTCAGAAAGAAATTTTTCTGGGCCTTAACAAAGCGTAACTTTGATTAGCTTGACCCAAGGGAGGTGTTTGATACAGTTCTGAAAAGGTTAGTAAGTGCTCTACAACTTTTCTGTAGATATCCAGAGCCAAATCCGAAACCAACTTGGTTGAATGTCCTGATGGATGCAAACTGTCCTGAGAACAGAACAGCTGCAACCTTCTCTGGATGTTTCTGTAAATTGGCCATAACATTCGGTAGAAAAATCTCTAGGGGTCAGATAATATAACGTTGGAAAGGTTATGAAATTTGCAACGATTTTGTAGTTCATGTTTTGTTCAGAATTTTACCACATTTGTATGTAAAACTGTGATGAAAACAGCCACATACAAAGGAGGTGCTGGCAAAATTTATCCAGAAATTC